>JAZKJV010002942.1:0-632869 GCA_037367405.1 Ottelia alismoides
TGTCTCCAGCCGTTCGATCTCGGTCGATCGAACGGCAGGAGACCCGTCTTCTCTAGGCCTTCTCCCCTCCGTAACTTCCGCCGCCGCTCTCTCGCAACAGCGACCGGCCCCCGCCAGTCTCGCCAACCTCCTCCGCTATCCTCGCGCGCCGCCGCTCTCCTAAAATCCCGTAACCCCTTATCTCCGCCAACGGCCTCCCTCACCGGCCTCTCCCCTATATAAACACCTTCGTCGACCCCCAGAATGGAATCCGCCAACCCTTGCCCTCGGAAGACTTCGAGGAGGTGACAACCCTCCGACGACTCCACGCCGGCGAGATCCAAGCTCCTCGAGCTTGTCGCAGCCTCCCCCTCCAGCGAGCTGCTTCGCTCCGGCGCCGCCGTTGAGCCCCAAGTACTCTCTTCTATCCCAATCTCTCCCTGCCTCTCTCTCTCACCGCCTCCGGAAAGCTTCGCTCCTTCCTCCACGCCTCCGTGTGAGGCTCCGACTTGAGCTTCTCCGCCCCAAATCACCGTAATCCACCCGATCGACTCCTCCGCCAAACGCCTACACCGCCTCGACGCCATCTTCCCCGACCACTCCAGCCAACGACGCCTTACGCTTCCGCCGTTGAGCCCCAGCTTCAACATCGGACCGCCCGACGATTATCATCATCTTCACTGACAACCTCGCAGCACCGCCCGACGATTCCGTTATCGTCATCAACCTCCAGGATCCGCCCATCGCCATCGACGGCCCACGGCCGTGTGTCGGCCACGCACGGCAACGCATCCACCATCGCCTCGTCTTCACCGAGCTAGGCTCCACCTCTCCTCCGTCGCCTTTGCCCCGCCAAGAGAGGCCAGCTCAGCCGCCCCCGCCACGCCATCGTCAACCACCAGGCCGCCTCCCTCGCGTCCCTCGCCGCCGGGCTCGGAGCCCGAGGCCCCAGCACGCACGAAGCGCGTGCGTGGGGAACGTCTGCCGTAGGTTACCCAGGTCACGTGCCTGGCACGTGATCGTGGGTAATTTACATCCACACCCCCGGAGGTTCCCCATATTTGCGCGCCAAGTCCCGCCTCCAGAGGGCACGTGCCACGCACGTGCTCCTCTGGGTGTTTGCAGAATTCGCCCCCCAAGTTCAGGTAATTGCATTTAGGCCCTCCACTGCATATTTCTTTATTTGTTTCATTTATTATATTTGCAATCATACCCCTGTGTTCTACCTCCATTTCAAACCTCTTTTCTACATTATTTTATTCATTTAAAAATACCACTTTGTTCATCTCTTAATTCTCTACATTGTGAGCCAATGTGGACATTTTTGTGATTAATGGTTCATTAATAAATAATTGTTTTGTGGAAATTGGTGTATTTTGCCCATCTCTTGCTCTGAAATTCATAGTTATTAAATCATTGCTCTGAAAATCCCCGAAAAATCACATATTGTAGAGTTTATTGTGATTAACATTGTGCCCAAAAATCCTTGCATTGCATGCATAGTTTGCTCTATAAAAATCATCTTGCATATTTTCGTATTTAATTTTTAATAGGTATTAAACCCACATTTTTAAGGTTTAGGATTTTTCTGAGATCCATCACTTAGTGATGGATCTTAGATAATTTTATTTCTTGAAAATAAGTAGGTTTAATATTTATTATAATTAAATATTGAAAATCATTCTATTTGCATTTAAAAATCCATAAAAAAATTCATATTGCATCCAAAAATTCCAAAAACATTACAGTGCACTTATTTCATCACTTTTTACATCTCGGCCAAGTTTCGTATTTTTCGGACACCGTTTGGACGTATTTGATATTTTAGTCCCTAAAATAGGCTGAATTTTCATTTTGCATCCCTTATTGCATTGAAAAATTCCAAAAAAAGACCGCCTTGAAAACCGAACTCAAAATTTGATAGACACAACTCTAGGTTGTTCCTTTGCCTCCTTGTGATCGACCTTGGGACTTGCCCAAGTAAAATAAACATAAAAACCACTTGATTAAATTTGATTAAAAATTGTGGTTATTTCTTGACTGTTTCCGATCGTCGCCTACAACGAACGACCATAATCATTTTACATACGAACGACAAAAACACATTCTTAACGCAGCTTTTACGGACCCTTCAGTAGCACTGCCAAAGGCTGATCCGGCTGATAAACCACCATTTGAGTATCTTGAGATGGTGGTTGCGGTGAGTAGTACGACAACTGTTGTACCGGTACTTCCTGGACATGGTGAACTTGGCGGTATGCTAGAGGTGGTGGGGTAGAATGGTTACCTCTGGAGTCAGCCAGTGACCTGGGAGGCGGATGTGAAGAGGATTGTGCCTCCTGAATACTCAAAATGTGAGTCTTCAGGTCACTCATGGTCTTAGCCAACTGGTCTATCTGTGCCAGACCTTGGCCTTGCTTCTTCTCCAAAATCTCGATGCAGTCCAATTTCTCACTAATTATGCCCATGTCAGCTGCCGCTGATTCGTCTTGTGCTGTTGTTGCTGACGGAGTGTGGTTTCCAACATCGATCCTTGCAATGTGATTGTAAGAAGTGGCTTGTGGCAGGACCTTGGAGTTTGTGTAGATACGGCCCTGGGACATCACTGTAGAGTTTTCTGCCATCTGTTCATAGATGGCCCAAACCGCATCTGCATCCTTGGAGAAATAAGATCCCCCACACGAGGCGTTGACAAGCCCCTGCAGCTCCGATGTCAGCCTGCAAAAGAAACTTTACACCAAATTGGGTTGTGATATTTCATGGTGTGGACATCGGTCTATGAGCTCTCTAAAGCGATCCCACGCTTCATGGAATTGTTCATTGGGGATCATAGTGAAATTACTTATCATTGCTCTAGCTGCATTTGTCCGCCCGAGTGGATAGTACTTGTTCAAGTACTCTGTCCGAAGTCGCTCCCATGTGTCGATGTACCTCCCCAATTGTTTCAGCCAGTAGGTGGCTCTATCAACTAAGGAGTACGGGAAGGCAATCATTTTGATGGTATCCTCAGTCACGGACCTGTCATGGATCGTAATGCATATCATTTCGAACTCTTGCAGATGGAGGTGAGGTTCTTCAGTGGCCAACCATGAAACTTGAGCAGTAGCTGGATGGTGTGTGGGTGAAGCTCGAAGTCATCGTAGATGGGAGGAAGTCGGATCCATCGGTGTGTGAGGGTTGCACCAGGGTTGTGCAACTGCCTCATGGTCCTTGGAGGCGGCCTCTCCTGGTTGGGTTCTTCGTCTGGTATATCATCGTGCCCATTTCGATCTTCTCTTCCTTCACGCATCTCCCTCATGATTTCACCCATGACCACTCCTTGGTCTCTGATATGTCGCTGCATGGTTTCCAGGGAGGCTAGCAGTGAATTGTTGATGGCAGCCTGATCATATATGTATGGAGGTGGTCTCTGCTCATCTAGGTGTTCCTCTCTGCCTTCCATTTCTGGTGCTTCTGCAAAGTCAAAAGAATCCATCTTAGGTGCTGTCAAATGTTTTGAACTCTGTTATGTACTAAATTTTGACACCAATGGACTGATAGAAGAAGAAGGGTGGTCGAGGGGGAACAGAGTGGATGTAACTCAGGCTCGGAGAGTGGATCTGGACTCCTCAAAGCCGACCTAGATGAAAAAGGAGGAGTGCTCGATTGCGGTGCCACCAGACGTGGCCTAAGGGATCTCCTTCCCATCATCTTGATCTAGAGAAAGGTGGATGAGATCTGGAATGCAAACAAGATATGAAATACAAACCCCCTGTTCACCTACGCAACGCTTGAGCTGATGACCGTGAAAGTTCGGTCTGTTATCTTGTCAAATTTTATTAGGTGATCAGTCAATCTATCAGAGCGTTAGAGCGAGCTGTTAGGTACCCTACTTTCCCAGCTGACTGTCTCGATCCACGTTAGATCTTTCCCAACCAGTATAAATTGCAGACCGTAACCCGGTTGTTCCCGCAAATTCACTCTGCTAAGGATGTCGCGGTCCGCTTTACCGATTACCAGAGAGATCCTCACTGGAGAACGACTAACCACGATTAGTAGTCAAGTAGAATTTTAGGCGTGGCTCTATCCTAGTGTCGAGTGACTCTCTCGCAGCAGATAAATCAAACAAGGAGGGGGTTACTTTCCCCAAGACAAAGTTTTTAGTGGGATGAGTTTTAAGATCAAGTTTGCATTAGCAGTCCCAGTTTTATAATTTTCACTTTTTATGTATTTTTCTGAACAAACATCGTCTAAGAAATTTTCCAATTTCCTTGTTATTCAGAGTCCAACAAAATTGGGAAGGAAAGCGTAAAAGCCTATGCGCGGTCAAAATCTATGATGCATGCAGGGATAAAGATGCATACCTTTTCACCGACACTCTTCATGCAAAGTGATCTGCGCATAAATTAAAGACAATAAATTAAACTACCTAGATGCATTCACGAGGAAATCACCTTAAGATGAGTAACTTCTATTAACGTGAAGAACACATAGCTATGACTAGGAAGAGAGTCCGGAGTCCGGTCTCGGGAGCCGATCGGTGTCCACCACAGTGGATCCTACCAGCGTTGTATACGACTCCTCTCGGCACGTGGTCTCTAGTCCAAGTCAATAGCTTTTTCAGTTGATTTTTAGCCAAGTCCAATTACAATCTATAGGTGTAGTCAAGATATTAGGGATTGGGCCTTAGCTTCTTAATTCGTCACAGTAAAAAAAAATCATATGTCTAGAGGCTAAATCCTCAGGAAACAAAATAAAATAAAGACGAGAAAGTCGTGAAAAACACAAAACCACGGTGAGCGCCCAAGTGAACAAACACTTGGAAATTAGGCCCGAGTGTCCTAGAGAGTCCAAGTTATTACAAATTAAGTCTCTCTCTCACTTCAAATTAAAAATTTTTAAACTAAAAAAATTCTACAAAAGACGATGGTCTTCTCAAGGCTCCAAGTTCTCTCTGGTGTTAAGCAAGCCTTCACGTGGGTGCACAAGCACATAGGATCGGGCGCTTCCCTCGCTCGGCGGTACCTCGCACAAAAATCCAACCAAAATGTGATTAGTCCAATCAAACAATATAATCAAATATATATGTAAAAAGGTAGGCAAATATTCACAATCAACAAAAACACTAAACTACGTTGTTGCTCCCCGGCAATAGCGCCATTTGATTAATCGAAAATCACAAGGGTCTAAATGTCTCACACAAGGCGGAGACAGAAGTCGCTGCGGCGACACTCAATGAAATCCTGGTCAAGTCAACAATTAACACACGAATAATATCAAGCAATGGAAATCAAAGTGTGGAGTTAACATTTATGATAACTCTACAAAATATGTGTATAGTGCAAGTATGTAGAATGTCGAATACAGGGATCAAATAGGTAGAATAAGGCAATAATGCTCAGAAATGTGAAAGTGGTTAAATGCCTACAAGTGTTATTTTTTTGTGGGTTTTGAATTTTATTTTTTTTAATTTTTGATTTTATATTTTTATATTTGGGTTTTTAATTTACTGATTTTGTATTTTCTTTTTATAATTTGTATTTTTATATTTTCTTTTTTTTTTAATAAAGATATAATGTGTATAAGGAATATATATGTACACTAGAGATAAGAGAGGGATAAAAATAGGGGAAATGCTCAAAATACAGGAAATGGATTGTTTTTGTGATTTTTATATTTTTCTAATGTTTTTGTGATTTTTCTAGATTTTTCCTAATTTTTTTGGTATTTTTAAGGGAAAAAATACTAGTAAACAGTGAGATAAGTTGCTGGTTGAAACTAAAATG
Organism: Ottelia alismoides; assembly: GCA_037367405.1. Classification (NCBI taxonomy): domain Eukaryota; kingdom Viridiplantae; phylum Streptophyta; class Magnoliopsida; order Alismatales; family Hydrocharitaceae; genus Ottelia; species Ottelia alismoides. The sequence goes on from JAZKJV010002942.1 coordinate 5,745, forward strand.
AGGATGAAAATATCAAACAGAATCAAAACTTCCTCAAATTAATTTTAAAATAAAGATAACAAACAGGGAAAATTCAGAAACTGAAATTGTATTTTTAGGATTTTTGTGGAATTTTTAATATTTTTATAAAGATTTTTGGTTTTTTGCTATTTTTAGGGTTTCCTTCTGAGTTTTTTTAATGATTTTTGGTCTGAAGTTAAAATACACAGAAAAAAACAAAATATATTTTTTGGAATTTTTCAAAAAGGTAATGAATATACTAAAAATAAAAGACTACAAGAAGATAGAAAGATGTTTTTGATTTTTTTTGACTAATCAAACAATAGGATAAAAATACAACAAAAATCCTTAATTGGAGAACATACTTAGCGGCACACGGACATATTTTTAGATTTTCAAATAGATGAAAGATGCTCAAGAAATAAAATCAATCACTCAAAATATTGTAGAAAGTCTACAGGACACAAATCACAATATCTTTTGTTGAAATTTGAATACAAATTTGGCCCTACTAATTCCTACAACTTATCCAAAAATGAGCAAGTGATATTGAGTATTTAAAGCGTTATCAACAAAACAAGCCCAATCAGTACTCTGATTTTATAAATTCACCATCAATATTTTTTATACCAGAAAATTTCTGAAATGTGGATATGATGTAGAACGTTTAAACAGCTTTCTAAAAAAAAACTCATAAAAAGCCGAGTTCAGACGAATGAGTTATAGCCATTACAACACAGGGGTGCAAATGCAATACTAATTACGAAACTGAAGTTCAAAAATATACTCGAAAACTTCTTGAAATATACCAAAAACGTAGGGGTATGGCCGCAAAACTTGCCACTAATCCAGGTGGCGTCATGCTGCTCTTGGACAATAAGGGGATGTGCGTGAAAGTGCTCTGATGTACCTACAATTAGAAGAAGGGCTCGAGTACAAAACTCGGCCAAGATGTTAGGTACACAAAAAATGGGATATGAATGGGTTTTCCTTCTATTTGGTGAGGGAAGAAGGATGTGCTCCGACCACAGTATGTGGCTGAAGATGGAGGGGGTTGTGTATGAGGATACGTAGAATAGCGGAGGATGGTGGTGGTGAGATGTGAGCCGCGTCGAGGAGGATGAATGAAGTCGAAATGATGGGTTGGAAGCTCGTCGGAGCTTGCTCCGGCGAGGGGTGAACTGAGTGATTAAGTGACTAAAAAGAAAGTAAACAAAGTGCTAGCATAAATATATGATCTACAAGTGAATAAAGAGCAGGAAAACAAGAAAACAAATGACCTCGACTAGCCTAGAAACCAGGAAGTTGGAACCTCAACGGCCGATGGCCGGAGGTGGGAGTGGAGCCGCCCTTCGACTCTCCTAGCCGCGCCTCCGAGGAGCTGGAGAGCTCACTGTCACTTCACTCTATCTTGAGCTCCAAGAAGGGTGGCCAAAATGGATCCAAGAGGGTTCAAAAAATGAATTGGAAGAAGATGGGGTGCTTTGTACGTGTGTGGTGGGCGGCTCAAAGAACGATGAATATCAAGCAAATCGTTGATCCAATCCTCCAATAAACCTCTGGGCGTGTATGAGGGTACTTCAAGGAGAAAAGGTTGTGAAGGAAGCATAGCGATTGGGTGAAAGGATCGGCCTTGAAAAATCTGAGAAAATGGACAAAAACAAGGTTCTGATAGGAGTGGCAGAGGCTGGTTAGAGAGTTAGTGAGGTGGCAAGAAAATCGGTGTGTATCTATCGAATAGACAACTCAACCCTCTAAGTAATGAGTGGGCGTGTATGTTGGATGCATGGGGAGCAAAGGTCAAGAAGGAAGTTCAGCAATTCGGTGAAAGAATCGGGCCTATAAAAAATTCACGAATGTGGACAAAAACTAATGTTCTGACGCACAACAGGGGGGGTCAGAGAACGCGATGAACATGCTCCAAAGATCAAAGATAATAGGATGGATACATGAACCAATCCTTAATATATACCCCGGGCGTGTATGGTGGATATAATAGGAGAAAAAGTCAAGAAGACTTCATCGTGAAAAGATGCACGATGCGTCCTCCAAATCTGCGAAAACGGTCAAAATGTGGTTCTAACACTGTACATTGGTAATTCATCTATGTATTTTATACAAGAATTGTATTTTTAATGTTTTATTTATCATTTTATTCCAATTTTAATATGTACATATAATATTTATGAAATAATAAAAATAATGAATAATAATTAAAATGAATATTCTAATCGGTATAGTTATACAATAGGGGTCTAAAACTCAACTTTCAAACCATAACTCCAAAAAATATGAAACCACCTTCATTAAATACATTATTGAAAATTATATACAATTAAAGGTGATTTTGATACATTTCGAGTTTTTATTTGAGAGATACAGGTCTGGGAAGTTGGGATTTTGGAAACTTATTCAGATCATAACTTTTGACCTGTACATTATTTTTATATGAAATCAATTTTGTATTTTTTATTTAATTATCTACAACTTTCATGTATAAAGTTTCTTATTTGAAGTATAAAAAGTGGAACTAAAAATAGGTCCCAAAATGAATAAAAACTGAATTAAATAAAGGAATTTTATTAGATTCTAGCCCTTATCTCCCTCTACTTATTCTTTGTCGACCAAGTCATCGAGATGCCTAGATCTTGGGGTTTTGAGTCATAAAATATTTACAATATTTTACTCTTTTTCTTTTCTTTTCTTTTCTTTATTCTATAATTTTGGCTTTAAAAACCACATTTTATACAATATTTACACAATATGCATGGATGATAAAATGCGGGAATTAAGGGTATTTATGTGCATTTGCTAGGGTTTTTAAGGCCAAAATGATATAATAAAGATGATGAAACGGAGAGTGGGGCGTGCGATGCACGTGACTGGCTCTAGCGGGGATTTTTTATAATTTCTGAAACTCTGGAGGGGATTTCTGTAATTTTCTCAAAAAAGAATAGGTCTCCTCTTGCGTTCTTGCATGCCCTAGCAAAAGGGGGGTTCCTATTCTTGTCAAGTCAAGGGGGCATGGCGCCACCCTCTATTTCTTCCTTCTCAAGCAGGAGGTGGCGACGACTTTAAGAGTTGGCGTGCGGGCGGTCTACTGCGGGATGGTGATGGCTTCGAGGGGAGGAGCTACATGCACGAGGGTTGAAGGAAGTCGCGAGCTCTAGGGGGCTGAAGGTGGTCGCGAGCTCTTGCGGGAATGGGTGGTGGCGGCTCTTTGTGCCGAGGAGGGTGGATGGCGGTCGGACTTCTTCGCGCAGGGGCATACCGGGTGGTGCTACGAAGGCGGCAGGTGCTACTGGCAGTAGGTGATGGTGCGGTGGGCACTTCGAGGTCGGCAGGAATTGCTCGCAAGAGGAGTTAGCAGTTTTGACAGCGGTGCTCGTAGAGGGACTACACACGCCCCTAGCAGAGCATAGTCAGCGGCGATGGCCAACGCTCTGGATGGTGATGAGGGGCTCCTACGGCATTCCTGATGGGGTGAAGAGATGGCGATCGGTAGATCTGCTGTGGAGATGGATGGTGCGGGCTGGAAACAGTGGTGAAGGGCCGCCTGCGGTGGAGGGCACAATGGTGGAAACAATACCACACACTTTTTTTATTTTTTTTATTTTTTTGTATTTTTTTTGAACATAGATGATATATATATAGAAGATCCTATACTTACAATAAAATAAAAACACAATGACTCGAGCATGACGGCTCGGTCCAAAAATCAAACTGGGGTTAGGTGAATGGAGACGCAACTGGCGATAGTGATGGAAGAGAATTGGATCTCCGGCCACCGTACGCGGCCGGTGGTGAAAGATCGTGTGAGATAGAGTGTGAATGTGGGTAGATCGAGGAAATGAGATGAAAAATCAGATCGGATAGGGTTGAGTGATTCGAACAATGAACTATGATTAAAAACTACGACCGTCACTACACGTCTCAGAAGATGGGCACCTCTCTACGACAAGATGGCTCTTGGAGAATAGGCTCTTCTTTATCAAAAGATTGATAAGGAAAAAATGAAGGAGAGGAGACCCATTAAAAAGAAAAAGAAATAAAAAAAAGGAACATATGTACAAAACGGAAGGTATTTAGTGGTTGTTTAAATAAATAAAATTAATGAATGAATTAAAAATAAAATTCGGAATTAAATAAATTAATAAAAATAATTAATATGAAGAATTAACTAGCCACCTTAATGGTGGTTATTTAAGATATTTATTCAAATTATATACAAAAGGCATGTTTTCAAATTAATTTAAATAAATTAAATTAAATTTTCGAAATCAGATTAATTTATTTAATTAGTGTTAGATATTATTTTTTGATGGTTTTTATATAAGGTGGTTAATCACATACATATCATATATAAATAAGGTACATTATACACATGTACAAACAAGGAAATAATTTTTTAATTTTTTAACAATTTTTTATATATTTTAAAATACTATGAATAATATTTACAATTTTTAAAAATATAATATGTATAAAAATAAAAAATAAATACAATAAATAAATGGTCAAATTATAGAAACCACCCCAGAAAGCTGTCTTCGCAATCGTAACTTCGAAAATTGTGAAACTACTACCATTTTAAAGATAATTTGATTTAGAATATGATGAAAGTGGGTTTTATTCAATTTGAATTCATATGAAGCTGGAATTGGTCTTTCAATTATCGCTTTATGGCTTTTTCCGAGCGTGGTTACTTTTATTTTGTACATGATTTTATTTTACAAGTATTTTTATTACTTAGAAAACAATTTTATTTACAACTTTTGTTTAGAAAATTATTTAATTTGAGTCTAATTTATGGACAAATAAATAGTGTAAGTTTTATACAAATATACTCAGAATAATAAAAAGATGAAAAGTATTTACAAAACACATTTTTTGGATTTCTTTATTAAAGACCCTATCTTCCCCTACTTTATTCCTGGTCGATCGAGCCAAGACTTGACCTTCTCTCGGGGTTCGGGTCAGCCTGTATCTATTGCATATATAAAGTCTTTTATTTTCTTTATTTTTCCTTTATTTATTTATTTTAGGTTAAAAAGTAATATATGTACAATATTTACATACAGATATAGGTTAGTAAGAACATGGATTTGGTAATATATACATATGTTTTAAATGAGATTTTAAGCTAACATAAATGAATAAAAATGTTGAAATGCGGATTTAAAGCCTTTGGATTATTAATGTGGAGGAACCTTAGTGGGAAATGGATTTAAAACCTAACAGCCTTCAAGTTCCACTAGACTCATATTCAGGTCGCCTCAACAGTCAAGTCAGAACAAGTCTACATGCATAAATTCTTATGACTATAGATCTTTACTTGTATGGTGTAAGTGAAATATACCTCCCCATCTCAAAAGTAGCAAAGAAATAGACTCTCCCAACAAGGTAACTCTAGTCCCTTGTTCTAGCAACTCTTTCCTCGAGGAGCGGGGATATTCCCTTCTAAGTTCAAGTACAACCTGCTAAAGAAGAGGAGTTAGAGACAAAAATGGACGGTAACCAGTGTAACTACCTATCCTTGGATGCATGACTAGTGTAACCAAGTCATCCAGCTGCAAGCTTACAAAATTTGACTTTGAAACTCTTATTATTTTTCTATACTTGTATGTACACTCCCGCATGCATTTTACCTTTCAATCTGGTCTGTCCACTTTTGAAGATTCTGCATTTTTTCTTTCTTTCTTTCTTTCTTTCTTTTTTTAAAATATATACAAGGTACAACATGTACATAAGGAGATTTTCCTCTTGAGCCAGTAGACTATCCTCTTTTGAAGCATTATTACAACCCCACAGTAACCTGTCTTTAGAGCTCATCACTACTAGATCAGGTTAAGATGCACTACCCTCCCTAAAGGAAGACGGATATTCCCACTAGTTGTTACATACTCGTGTGCTACCCCAAGCTAAAAGATTCTGCCTCCTCACTACCTCCTCCATGAAGAGCTATGTGTAGAGTGCTTGTCCAAGATAAGACATGGTCTAGAAGAATCATGTGTGTATTGTTAAATATTCTACCTAGACTAATCAAGACGACATGTGAACATGTTCTTATGGACTCGAAGAATTAAGTCGCTAGGACCTGAAAAGTCTTAATTCTATTTCTTATAAACTTACTCTAAAATTAAGTGGATTAAGGTCCAACTAAGCTCCATTCTTCAATTTTATTCCATACTTAGTTTAAATGTCAATGTTATCCTGAAAATGCTCATGCAAATAATATATACAAAGCAATTTTTTTAGATAAAAAGGGTTAGTAAAATATATACAAGTATACACATTATACAAAATTTTTTAAGAGGAATTTTTTTTCTTTTTGTTTTTCTTTTTTTTTGTTAATATTTTTTGATGTTTTTGTTTTAATTTTTTTGTTTTTTGTTTTGTTTTATTCTATTTTGTTTTTTTTGTTTTAATTTTAATTTTTGTGTTTTGTATGTCTTCTTTTTCTATTAAGATGGCATGTGACCAAAATCTATATACACACGTGGATTTTATGAATTTATATACATATCCAAAAAAATAATCATATATTTTAAAGTATGAGGTATGTCTAAAGTATATATACAATATATAGGACACCCCCTATACTTAACTCAAACTATATCCTCATAGTGATCAAAGAACTGCAAAGGTAGACATAATTCGTGCTAAGTATAGAAAAGTGAAAAGAACATTTTACAATAACTCAAAGAATGTATAGAAGTCAGTGATCTCCGCTATACTTAGGGTTAATTAATCCTAAGTATAAAGACTGTACAAAAAGGAAAAACTGAGGAAAAGAATTAACAGACTCAATGGCTCGTCTTGCCCCCTATTCTTAGGGTAGAATAGCCCTAAGTTTAGAATATCAACAAGTCGGAGGACAAATGAGAGATCAGAAAAATAAAAATACAAAAGCGATGATATGAACAACATCACTCCCCCTATACTTAGGGTAGAGTATCCCTAAGTATAAGCAACGACAGGAGTGATGAACGGGACGAATATGAAAACACAAATCATTCACCCTACCATACTTATGATAAAGCACATTCTAAATATAGCATATACACACACACGTAAGGGGTGAATAATAAAACGGAAGAAGAAAGAATGAAACGAAAGGATATACAAGAGGTAGTCAGCTCATGTTTCAGACACAGAAGATGGAATCAAAGGATCATCATCTGATACCACAAATATAGAATCAATGACTGACAGGAATGCATCATGATCTATATATGGCTTCAACAACTATCCATTCACAACAAATGGTTGTGCGTCAGATGACAACCCATATATGATAATACTCCCAATGTCACACACAGCTCTCACAATGAACGGTCCTGACCATTTGCTTTTTAATTTTCCTGGAAATAACTTCAACTTAGCATCAAATAACCAAACTTTCTGATTAGGTGAGAAAGTCTTCCTTTGAATGTGTCTATCATGCCAACGCTGGACTTTCTCCTTATACATGAGTGAGTTATCCTATGTAGAGTCTCAGAATTCCGGTAATCTATTCAAATCCAACTTCCTGTTCTTTCCCGCCTTCTCATAATCAAGATTGCATACACATAGTGCTCATAAAGATTTGTGAATTAATTCCACTAGTATGTGGCAAGGCTATCCATACACCAATCTATAGGGATACATATCCAAAGAAGACTTGTACGTCGTGCGATAAGACCATACAACTGAATCAAGCATCTAGGACTGGTTCTTCCTATCTGGACATACAAGTTTTTGCAATATCATCCTGATCTCACTATTTGATATTTCTGTCAAGCCATAAGTCTGGGGATGGTAAGGAGACACAACTCTGTGCTCAATGGCGTACTCCTTCATAAGCTTCTTTACTTCTCTATTAATGAAATGGGTTCCCCCATCTGAAATCAATGTTTTGGGAATCTTGAACCATGCAATAATGTGGTCCTCGAGAAAGGAACACACTATACGACTATCTACGGCTCAGGTGGGGATAGCCTCCACCCATCTACTAACATAATCCATAGCGAGCAGGATGTACTGAAATCCCTAACTAACAGAAAATGGGCCCATGAAGTCTATACCCTAAGCATCAAAAACATCTGAAATATGTATGTATCTTAGGGACATGGTATCTTTGGAACCAACGGTTCCTCCCATTTTCTGACAGTCAGTACAACCTCGAACATACTCTATAGCATCCTTAAATAATGTGGGCAACCTTAGGCCACTCTGTAAAACCTTTTCTATCGTGTGTTCCCTCGAATGATGCCCACCATATCCTAGTTTGTGACAGTGCTCAAGTACACTGGTGTGTTCCTCCGGAGGAATGCACCTTCTCTAGATACAATCCACACACTCACAAAACAGGTATGGATCCTCCCATTGGTAATAATAAATCTCTGACAAAAATTTGTCTACCTTGTACTTCGTCCAATCTTGTGGAACTTTCTTGGAGACAAGATAGTTCACAATATCAGCATACCATTGGAGTGAGCCCATAAATAAAATGGCATCATCTGGAAAGGTTTTGGAAATAGGGATCATGTTCTACTCAGAGGTCTCTACATCCGTGATACGGGAAATGTGATCTGCCACAACATTTTTCACTCCAGGTTTACCTCGAATCTCTAAATCAAATTCCTAGAGAAGAAGGATCCATCTGATAAGGTGTGGTTGACATCCTTCTTTGCATGTAAGTATTGTATGGCAGTGTGATCCATATATACAATAACGTTGGAACTGAGGAGGTAGGATCTGAACTTCTCTAGCCCAAACACAACTGCTAACATCTCATTCTCTGTAATTATATAATTTCGTTGTGCTTCATCCAGAGGCTTGTTAGCATAGTGTATAGCAAATGGTATCGCACCCTTCTCTATCTTAAAATAGCTCCAACTACGAAATTTGAGGCATCAGTCATGATCTCGAAAGGAAGAGACTAATCAGGTAGTTGTAAGAAAGGAGCACTAGTAACCATATCTTTCATCTAATTGAATGGAAGGAGGACTTTCTCATCGACAAAAAACTCACTCTCCTTGCATAGAAGCTCAGTCAAAGGTCTAGTGATCTTGCTGAAGTCCTTTATGAATCATCTATAGAATTCTACGTGTCCCCAAAATGACCTTAACTTCTTCAAATTCTGTGTTGGCTCTAACTTGGAAATTACCTCAATCTTAGTCGGGTCAACCTCCATACCATGTTTGTAGATGGCATGGCCCAATATAACCCCATTAATCACCATAAAGTGACTCTTCTCCCATGAGAGCACTAGGTCTACCTCACAATAACGTTGAAGAATTCAATCTAAATGAGCAATACATGTGTGAAAACTATCCTCGTAGATCGAGAAATTATCCATGAAGACCTCAAGGAAACTACCCACCATGTCGGCAAAAACAACCAACAACCACCTTTGGAATGTAGCGTGTGCGTTACACAATCCAAAGGGCATCCATCTAAAGGCGTAGGTGCTAAACAGACAAGTGAAAGTAGTTTTCTCCTGATCTTCAGGAGCGATAGCAGCCTGGTTCTATCCCAAATACCCTTCTAGGAAACAAAAGAACTCTTTCCCTACCAACCTCTCAATAATCTGATCAATAAAGGATAGCGGAAAGTAATCCTTCTTGGAAGCTGAGTTCAGGAGTCAGTAATCAACATAGACACGCCATGAAGTAGGTACCTGGGTCGGAATCTCCTCACCATGGTCATTCTTTACTATAGTAATCCCGGATTTCTTCGGTACCACATGTAAAGGGATGACCCACTTGGAATCTGAAATGGGATATATAAAGCCAGCATCACACCATTTTCTGATCTCCCTCAAGACAACCTCCCTTAAATTTGGATTAAGATGGTGCTGACATTCACGGGAGGGTTTATAGTCATCCTTTAGGTATATATGATGCTAGCACAAAGCTGGGTTAATCCCATGGAGATCAGATATTTCCATCCTATGGCCTTGCGGTTTCTCTCAAGAACCTCTAACATAGGATATTCTTGTTCAGCAGTCAAGTGCGAGATGAGGATGAACAAAAACATCTGGGGAGGGACCCAAAAGGAAGGAGTATTCAACTTCAAGGTAAAACCTTAAGCTCGGGCGGGGTCTTAATCGGCTATACGATCTCTGCTACTCTACTGGCAGACAATATGCGATCTGTACTCTATGGACTATCCACCTTGGCTACTTACGACTAAGCAAGTAAAATCTATGATAGATCTGTAATGAATGATCTCTGATAAGAAAGGAGGGATTCATCAAGATATTCAGAATTTTCATCAATTAATGGCTCAGATAACTCAGCAATAATCTCAGAAAAATATCTCTCATATATACATAAATCAGGACATTCAATGAATGGCTCAGATATCTGTACCTCAAAACACTCAGAAGGAGGCAAATCACCCGTAATCTCATAAAATTGTATCAAAGGAATATCAGAAGGTGCCTCCAAAAATTCAGATTGATCCTCGGAAATTAGCTCATACTATCCATCAACAACTAGCTCAATTGGATCACAAAGAAAACTCATGTTGACTATGCTTTCGAGAGAGTCCTTTTGGGAAAGGAAGTCGTGGGTATCTATGAAATCAGTGAAAAGATATGTCTCTCATAATTCTGCAAGAAAAGCATAGTCCTTTGGCTCTGGTATAACTTTCTCTATCTCATCTACTACTGGTGGCGGTGATGGTCTAGGATCAGAATTCACCTTGTCACTGTGAGAGTGAAAGATGATCTCTCTAGTACCATAATCAACTGTTGCTTCGGCCGTTCAGAGGAACGGTCTACCTAGAATGATCTGGGTATGGAGTAACAGTGCAGGTGTATCCATATCAATGACAACAAAATCAATAGGGAATTTTATTCCGTGCATCGTTACAATAACGTCCTCTAAAATTCCTCTTGTTCTCTTAATTGATCTATCAACAAACTGAAGTATCATCATGCTTGTTTTAAGAGGCCCTAACCCAAATTCAGTTAGTGAAGAGGATGGCATGAGATTAATGGAGGAACCGCATTCGAGAAGAGTACGATCAAATTCCCGATCAAAGATATGTCAACAGATGTGAGGTGCTCCCTTGTCTTTCTTTTTAGGCGGAAGGTTGCTAATGGCATGAACTGTGGCCATGGTCAAGATGTATTTCTTTGTTTCCTTTCGTCTATTATGTCTTGGTTGACGCTTTTGTATACATGCCTCTTTTATTCTCTTTTTTACTATAGGCATGAATTCCATGGCCTTAAAGAGCAACATTTCCAAAAAAATATTCTGTAAGATATCAACCACTCCAGGATCAGATAGGGTTGTTTTTAATTTTTGTATTTTTTTTATATTTAGGAGTAGAAGGAAATGGCATGGAATCAGAATAAACATTCAAATGTTCATTTCCATTATTCAAAGTGGAATCCTCATGTATGAAGGGATAACTAGAATCAGTACGTACAGTGTTGTCCAAATTAGGTGAAGAAAAAATGGAATTCAAAACAGAACGAGATGTTGATGCTGGTGAAGAGGAAGAATCTGTGACTAGTAAATTCTCCATTGCTGTTGGTGATCTACATCTACCTGGTGAATGTCAAGGTGGTGGTGAAGGCAGTGGAACTCCAGACTTGGGTGCTGCTACACTAGACCTCTCGACTGCTGGTGAAGGAGATGATGTGGAACATGATGCTCTCCCAGTGGTTCAATCTCCCAACCCCAACTGGTGCGTAGGCGACTGCAATATCCTACCAATACTGAGATGAATGGCATCAGATAAACATGTAAAATCAAGGGTCATACCTATCTTGGGTGTGGGTGGCCTATTGTGTTCCTGTTCCTTGCACCTGAAATTATTGGGATGGGCTTCAATATGTGCTAGGATCAGTGTTTTGGTGGTGGTCAGGTTGTCGATCCGCTGAACAAGTTCATTCATGTTCTTTATGAGTAGTGCAAGTTGGTACAGTGTTGGGTTCACCGAAGGAGCCTCAAGGTGCTCAATGACTGGTTGTCGCTGAGACTAATAGTGCGTAGGATGTTGGTAACCATACCAATTCTAATAATAATGATGAGGAGGAGGATACATATATTGTCCATAATATGTAGTTTGTTGTTGGTTAGAATGAGGAAAATATACAGACTGTTGTTGTGGCTGACCTTGTCTCCAATTTTGAAATTGTGGTGGAAATTGATAGTGAGGCTGGAACTGCTGGTGCTGGTACTGCTGATGTTTGCCTCATTGAAACTGGTGGGTGGGTCTCTGACCCTGCGGTAAACCCAACTGCCCTTGCCCTGACGGATGGGGCTTCTTTTGCTCACGGTCAAATTAGATGTCGTTCACCTCTTGAATGATAGGTGGAGGTGGAGGTTGCTGCTTAAGAATGTAGGCTACTTCCTGTTGCTACAGAACTATCTGTTGTGATTATTGCTGGACTTGATCAGGGGACTGCATGTAGTAGATGTGTTGAACGGTGGATGGTCCTCTGCTACTCTGCTGGGTGGAAGAAGTCTGCTCCCTAGTAGAGTATCGACTGCTGCATTCGCACCGTGGACTTAGCTGATCGTATTCACAAGAAGCTTCAGGTGCTTTGTTATCTCATCCAGCTTGTTCAGATTCTTCGTCCTTTGTTCGATCAGTTGAAGCTTCTCAAGCTCCTTGGATCGTTTCTCAATTATGTCCACTTTGTATAGGTGGTTTTCAATGATGGTCAGGTTAGAGCTGTCCACCCTATCCATTTCATTTGATGCCGTCATATTGACAGCCTTGTGCGGTACTGATGGGGAGGTGATGGGGTGCTTCTGAAAAGCACGTGAAGAAGAAAGAGTTGTTGAGCTCTCTACCATCTCCTCAAAAATTTGATAAAGGACAACCTCATCCTTATTGAAGTGGCTCCCCCAATAAGAAGAATGTACTAGCTTCTGATTCTCTATTCTCAAACCCCCAAAGAAGTTTTGCACAAGGTTTGTCTTTGGAATATCATGATGGGGGCGCTTCTCTGTCAAATCTTTAAATCTTTCACACGCCTCGTGAATAGGCTCATGGGACATCTGGGCAAAGTTAGCAATCAGGGATCACATTTGGTTGAGTCATTCGAGCGGGTAATATTTATTCAGAAATACGGACCTCAACTCTTTCCAAGTAGTGATAACCTTTTCCAAGTGGTTTAACCAATACAAAGCTTTGTCCATCAGACTGAACAAGAAGGCAGTTATCTTCACTACCTCGAAAGGGACATTTGGGTAGTGTATTGTTCCACAAATGCGATCGAACTTTTAAAGGTGTACATAAGGCTCTTCATTAATATTTTCGTGGAATATTAGGAGAAGAGGCAAAATAGTGGGCTTAAGATCAAAATGCCATGAATCGTAGGGATGTGAATCCAAGAATTTGTGTGTCCTTCTACTAGATTATAAGCATTATTTAATGTAAGCTTAGCCACAGGTTCTATCACAGGGTCTTCTCCTCCATTCCCACCTCCAGGGTTTCTATTATCCTCCTCTCCTATTTTGTCTGTCCTGTCTCAGCTTGAGAATCATATCTCTCAATGCAGTCTGAAAGTCAACCTGTTTTGTTAACTGGGCTTGAATCGACTAAATAGTTGCTAACATGGTGTTGTTGATCTCGTTCTGCTCTGACATGGTTCCCTATCCCCTTAATAGCATCAAGTATTTGGTGTCTGACTCTGAAAATGTGCATGACACTCGATTAGTACTAAAAAATAATGGAGTCTCATATACTACTTTGAGATTAAAGCCAATCTCAAACAGTGGGTCGATGGATGTGTGAAGGGTGAAGTGGAGAAAGAGGAATATTTGGGAAGTGAGTCTTCTCGAATAGAAGGTGAACGGATCGGAGTGCACAATGAGTTCGCAAAGTCTGAATGAGAAATACTCTAGTCCGACATCTTCGAAATCAATAGGCAGGATGCGCGAGCATGAAGGTATAGGCAAGAGAGAAAATGAGTGGAAGGCACAGATTGCGGGGAAGGATCTCTAGCATTAGCAATCAAACACAATACAAACCCGCGAGTGGAAGGATCTCTAGGACAGATTGCTTGCGTGAAGACAGTGAAGGTTAGGCTAATTTTGTTATCAATTTTTAGAGTTTGGTAAGAGTAAAATATTAGAAAGAGTTAATGAGCTGTTAGGTGCATGTCTTTTCCTACAGTCTGGCCCGATTCATACGACTAGTTGCACTACTTTCATCCAGTATAGGAGTAAGTACGGATCGTAAAAATACATCTATCCGTGTTAATTGTGGACGGAGCCTTTCACGATGTCCTCTAAACCTCCCACTCTGCTAAGGAAATTCGAACTGTTTACCGACTACTCGCATTTCCTCACTAAAAAGTGGCTAATCATTTTGGGAGAACCAATAGTCTACCTGAAAAGACGGGCATGGCTCTATCCTAGTGTTCGTCCCACTCTCACTTTGCAAGTAAATCAAACTATTAGGGTTTACTCTCCCCAAAGCAATGATTTTTCCTTACATTTATTTTAGGGTCGAGTTTCCTTTAGCAGTCTTGAATTTTAAGTAGTTATCAATTGGTTTGAATATTTTCAATGAAGCACCTACTGAGTGTCCTATTTCCTTTTTTTAAATATGTGAGTGAAAACAAGGAAGGAGATCTGAAAAGCCAATGCGCGATTAAACACAATGATGCATGCAGGAGTTAGAGATGCGTACCTTATCGCCAGCACTCTACATGCAGGGTGATCCATGCATAATTGAAATACATAAAGTAATCCGCATGAAACTAATAAAAATAAAGCAATGAAAAATAAAACCAGTGAGGCCCCCCAAGTGCACCGGCACTTGGCAAAAGAGACCTCGCAAAAAGGTACATATGTCCTTTTTCAAGAGTTTAAATGCTAGAAATAAATAAATGAAAGTCTATGCAATTTTTTTTTCAATTGCTTGATCTCCTTCAAATATTCTTCTCCTCTTCTTATGCTCTCCTGCAGCTCGGTGAAGAATCAAGCCGCCTCTACTTCGCTTGGGTGCTTCGGCTCTCCTAGGATCGCCTCCTTCGCTCCGCGGGCCCTCGCAAGAAAAAGGAAAGAAAGAATGTATAAGAGACACATGTATATATAAAAGAATGATCAAAAATAAATAAGCGAGACATAGTGAATATGAACAATGAATGGCTATAAAAAATAGAGATAAAAATTCACAACCAAGAGTAGTATGTCAAAAGAGAAACCTAACTACCCTCGTCGTGCCTCCCCAGCAACGACGCCATTTTGTTGGGCGAGATCTTCGAGTTTTTAATTAGATGAAACAAATGTGCAGTGTCGCTGCAACCCAAAGAATCCCTCAACAAAAAATTTACTTTTCTCAAGCTAAATTGTGTACTAAAATGTAGGAAGATTAATTTCTATTTAATTTACGTGTATAGCAAACATGATCGAACTCAGGGAGGCTAAAATCTCGAGGGTTTTTCTAATAATAAAAAATCAATTAATAGAAAAAGGAACTCAAATGTAGCTATCTTGGTTTTGTAGGGTTTTTAACTTTTTATTTTTTTATATTTTTTTATATTTTTAGGGTTTAGGGTGGATATGTGGACACACACGTAAAGATCGGATTCAGAATGATGCAATCAGGAAGAAAGTTGGTGTTGCTCTAATCGATGATAAGATGCAAGAAAACTGCTTAAGATGGTTTGGTCATTTGCAAAGAAGATCAACTAATGCACCGGTTAGGAGATACGAGTGTTGGGTTGTTGTGCCAGCTAAGAGAGGGTGGGGACAACCCAAGAAGTGTTGGAAAGAGACCATACGAAGGGATCTTTGTTTTGCGAATATAAGCATAGGATTGACCCAAGATAGATTTGAATGGAGGCGATGAATCCATGTAGCCGACCCTACTTAATTGTAGGAAAGGGCTTTGTTGTTGTTGTTTATTGGTTTTTAGTTTATAAATTTTTATTTTTTTTAAAATAATCAATTTTCAAAGAAATTTATACACTAAAGGAATGCAACTTTTTGGACATTTCAAATATAACAAAAATATCCAAAAAAAGTCAAATAAATATTTTTGTTTTTTAATGATTTTTACTATTTTTATAATATGTAAGACATTTTTAGATTTTTTTAGGATTTTCAAAATTAATAAAAATAAGAAATAGAGCAAATAGTGAGCAGTCTGGACTATTTTGCTATTTAAAAATATAAATTAAGGTTAAAAATTGATGTATTTATTTTTCCTAAAAACTAGAAGAAAATATCTACACACAAAAAGTGGAATCACTATTTTTGGATTTTTCTACAATTTTCTATGCTTGTTTTAAGAATTTTAGTATTTTGTAAATTTTTTGGGTTTTAAAAATATTTAATGTGTGAAATTTATAGAGGAGATAAAATATACAAAGATAAAACTATCCTATTTCTTCTAGATTTTTTGACGTAATATTTATTTTTTTATGATTTTTAAGGTGCGGACAATGAGAAACACGATAATTTATTTTTTTTATAATAGCAAATGATAATAACATGCAATGAGAAAATTTCACTAGGAAGATACACAAATAAGGAGCATAACTTAATTTTTCTAGGATTTATTGAGCATGTAAAGCATTTATTTTAATAAGAAAAAGTATGCAAATCAATGTCTGGATATACAGAACTTAAATGTAAATATTTGAAGTTTTTGCATTAAAATATAACATGAAATAAAAAGCAAGTGAAATATCACAATTTACCCAAGTGGGGGCATACGATGCACGTGACTGGCTCTAGCGAGGATTTTCTATCATTTCTGAAACTTTGGGGGGGCTTTATGTAATTTTTTAAAAAAAGAATAGGGCTCCTCTTGCGTTCTTGCGTGCCCTAGCAAAATGGGGATTCCTATTCACGTCAAGTCAAGGGGGCAGGGTGCCGCCCTCTGTTACTTCCTTCGCAAGTAGGATATGGTGGAGGATTTAAGGGTTGGCGCGGGGGCAGTCGGTTGTGGGATGGCGACGGCTTCAAGCGGAGAAGTTGCGTACACGAGGGCTGAAGGTGGTCGCGAGCTCCAGAAGGCTGAAGGCAGCCACGGGCTCTCGCGGGAGTGGGCGGTGGCGGCCCTTTACGCGGAGGAGGGTGGATGGCAGTCAGACTTCTTCATGTGGGGGCGCACCGGGTGGTGCTGCGAAGGCGGCAGGCGCCACTGGGGGTAGGTGATGGTGTGGTGGGTGCTTCGAGGTCAGCGGGAATCGCTCGCAGGAGGAAGTGGCAGTTTTGACGGTGGTGCTCGCAGATGGGTGACACACGCCCCCAGCGGAGCTTGGTCAACGGCAAGGGCTGGTGCTCTGGTTGGTGATGAGGGGCTACTGTGGCATTCCTGATGGGGTGAAGAGATGGCGGTCGATGGATCTGTTGTGGAGATGGATGGTGCGGGCTGGAAACATCGGTAAAGGGCCGCCAGTGGTGGAGGGTGCGGAGGCGGCAAAAGTGCCACCCGCTTTTTTATTTTTTTGTATTTTTTTAACAGAGATGATATATATATAGTCAAAGATCTTGTACCTGCAAAAAAATAAAATAACAATGACTCGAGCACAATGACTTGGTCTAAAAATCAAATTGGGGTTAGGTGAATGGAGACGGTTCTGGCGGTCGTGATGGAAGAGAACCGGACCTTCGACCACCGAACACAGCTGGAGTTGACAGATCGTGCGAGATAGAATGTGAACGTGGGTAGATCGAGGAAATGAGATGAAAAATCAGATCGGGTTGAGCGATTTATACAATGATCTGTGATTAAAAACTATGATCTAAAATTAAAAAAAAATGGCAATGAAAATAAAAATGCAAAAATTAAACTACGATTAACCAAGATAAAAAATGAGAAATAAAAATGAAAAAAATGGATCTCACTGTGGGAGTGGATCAACACCGAGATGGCCTCGAAGAGGACCGACTTGCTGTCACCGGACGGCTCGGAAACTGGGCACCTCTCTATGACAAGATGGCTCTTGGAGAATAGGTTCCTCTCACCAAAAGATTGATCAACGAAAAAATGAAGGAGAGGAGACCCATTAAAAAGAATAAGAAATAAAAAAAGAAAGATATGTACAAAAGGAAGGTATTTAGTGCTTATTTAAATAAATATACGTAATTAATTAAAAATGAAATTCAGAATTAAATAAATTAATAAAAAATACTTTATATGAAGAATTAATTAGCCACCATAATGGTGGTTATTTAACGCATATATTTAAAATATATGCAAAAGGCATGTTTTCAAATTAATTTAAATAAATAGATTAAATTAAATTTTTGAAAATAGATTTATTTAATTAATTAATGTTAGATATTATTTTTTGGTAGTTTTTATATAAGGTGGTTAATTACATACATATCATATATACATAAGGTACATTATACTCATGTACAAATAAGGAAATAATTTTTTAAATTTTTTAATAATTTTTTTATTTACTTTAAATTACTATGAACAATATTTACAATTATTAAAAATATAATATGTATAAAAATAAAAAAATAAATACAATAAATAAATGGTCAAATTGTAAAAACCACCCCTTAAAACAGTCTTTTTAACCACAACTCCAAAAATTATGAAACCCATTATCATTTTAAAGATAATTTGAATTAGAATATGATGGAATGAGTTTGATACAATTTGAATTCATTTGGAGCCAGAATTGGTCTTTCAATTATTACTTTACAGATTTTTCCGAGTGTGGTTACCTTTACTCTCTACATGATTTTATTGTATAAGTATTTTTATTATTTAGAAAATATTTTTATTTACAACTTTTGTTTAGAAAATTATTTAATTTGAGGTCAATTTATGGACAAATAAAATAGTGTATATTTATACAAATATACACATAATAATACAAAAATGAAATGTATTTACAAAATACTTTTTTTAAATTTCTTGGTTAAAGACCCTATCTTCCCCTACTTTATTCCTGGTTGATCAGGTCAAGTCTTGACCTTCTCTCGGGGTTCGGGTCAACCTGTATCTATTGCATATATACAATCTTTTATTTTCTTTATTTTTCCTTTATTTATTTTTTTAAGGATAAAATAGTAATATTTGTACAATATTTACACACAAATATATGTTAGTTAGAACATGGATTTAGTAATATATACATGTGTTTTAAAAGGGATTTTTAAGCTAAAATAAATGAATAAAGATGATGAAATGAATATTCATCACTCCTCAAATTGTTGAATAAGAAAGCCATGGTAGGATGCCCTTATGCATCAGTTGTGGGAAGCCTAATGTATACCATGTTGTGCACAATACTAGATATCTACCATGCAATGGGAGTGATAAGCCGTTACCAATCCTACTATGTTGAGCAACTCTGGAATGCAGTGAAGAAGATCATTAGCTATCTAAGACGGACAAAATGTTACATATTTATCTATGGAGATGATGATCTCCAAGTATTAAGATGCACAAATTCAGACTTACAATCTGATATAGATGACCACAAATCAACTTCATGGTTTGTATTCTTGTTTAATGGTGGTGTTGTGAGCTAGAGAAGTAAGAAGCAGGACACTACGACTGATTCAACAATGGAAGTCGAATATATTGTTGCATCAGATGCTCCAAAGGTGGTAGTGTGGTTGCACAAGTTCATCCTAGAACTTAGTGTAGTTTCCTCTGATTCTCCCATCCCACTGCTCACATGGGATCCATAACTCAGGCAAAGGAACCCAGGTGGCATCAAAAGAACAAATTTGAGGAAAGGAAATACCGCGTCATTCAAGAGATTCAAAAGCGTGATGACATCGTCATCACCAAGGTGGCCTCTCCTGATAATATTGTTGATCCCCTTACCAAATATTTATCCCTAAAGGTTTTCGACCAGCATGTAATGAGGATGGGTTTGAAGATTGTACATGAATGGTTCTTAAGGCTAGAGGAATATTGTTAGACATGTAAGTCCCATGTGAAACATTTCTACAATAAATGTTACTGTATCTTTTATATCAATAAAAGTTATTGATTTATTTCATTCCTTGTCTAAGATTAAATGAATGAATGCACTTATGAGGTCCCTTGGTATATTTAAGATTATGTACCATTACCATATTAATAATCATACATTTGATGATTTAATATTTAAATCATATAGGATGGTGCTTGGATGATATCTAAAGGGTTAGATTGAGGACTCACCAAGCACCATCAAATTATTGTTAAGAAAGGATCTGCAGCTTGAGAAGGATTTGGCAATCCTCCTCAAAAGGCAGATATCTTACCGACCTCTTAATGCATGTCCTCTATATAGGGATTGAGATTCGGGGGTGTTAGATAAGTTAGGTCAAAGGATTGACTTAACGATATCAAGATAGTCAAGGCATATATCGTATGCTATCACGATATAGGCCCACATCCTTTGATCGAATACATGTGTATTATATGTCTAAGTATGCACATTAGATAGACCATTAGATTGATTACCTAATCAAGGTCTACACATTGACGAACTGGTGTGCATACAATGGTATATGAGTACTACGATTTCTCAAAGACATCATACATGTTCACTACTGAATCGAAAGACATGATATCACTTAAGAGGTATTGTGATGGATCAAATTCTATACGTGGTCGTTATGCTTTGGAAGCATGACAAGAATTTGTAGGTATGATATATGCTTTTGGAAAGCATATGATTGATACTAACACCCAATGATCGAATGAGAAACTTAATGATAAAACCATGAAGAAGACAATTTAATATGATCTAAAACTTTAGATTTGTTTTAGGTCTTCCAGTATGCAGGATGTACGGGTATTAGGAATATTCGAGGTTGATGTGATCGTATACGATTGTAAAACCACGACACTTTCAGTCCAAGGTAGTGATGAAAGAGGTTTGGATTTTAGTAACTCCTCTCACTAGATTAGTAATCTGATCTTAGTCCAAATGTTGAACATTGATCTGAACGTGATTCAGATGCAATGAAAAGATTATATTTACATTTTGATTTAATAAAACTTCTTTGAGAGTTTCCTAAGATCTGAATTTGAGATATGATCTCAATATCCAAGTCACTATGTATGGACTGCACAGTTGCCTTGTCCTTATCTCCAAGTATCCAAGGAGAAAGCACATTATCCTTCAAAGAGTTCAAGAATAATTCTATTGTTGATAATGTATCTGAGTATTGGAAAAATTTATAATTAAATATAATTTAATTGTCATGAATAATTTTAATGTGATTCATATTATTTGAACACATGAGAATAATAATCAAAGATAATATAATGTGATTTGATTATCAAAGATATGATTATTGTGGATATCACTATTCATAATAACTATGAATAATATAAATGTGATTTATAATATGTTGAAGAGATTTAATTGTAAATAGGATTTATGAATTAAATATTAGTGTGAATTGAATTTACATTGTAAAAATTGTAAATATAGTTTGTATTTTATATTGGGTGGTTGAATATGATTCATAATTATCTATAACATGATTGAAATTATCACAAAATAATTTGCAATTATTTTGGTTAATAATTTTGCATTAAAAGTTGTTGTACATGTGGAATATTTGTTGAGATATGAGATCTCAACACAATTGGAATGAGATAGCCTGCATTCCTTATTAGGAGTAGATGGCCACTTGGAGTCCTAATTCGATGTGGTCATCCACCTTATGTATGGAAGGAGGCTTGTCCTCTTTTCAATTGTTTCGATATTAGTTGTTTTAATTTAAATTGAATTATATTGATGAATCTTCAATTTATTTAATTGGTTTAAAATTAATTAATTGTTGTTGTAAATTTATGCAATAAATCATGATATTGATTTTAATTAGGAGTGCATATCCTCCATCCAACTTATCATAAAAGAAATGTTAGACCTGGCTCTTTATCTTACAACATCAACTCTCAAGTTGAAATAAATGAATCTCTCTCTCTCATATTCTCCTACACGTTCAAGCTCTTTCTCTCTTAATATTGTGGTTGTCCACCATATTGTTTGTGAGAGTCCCGTCATCGTTGCAATGTTGTTGTGTTGTCGGATCGACTCCTCGTAGATCTCCACCTTCTTCGGTGCTTCTTTCTTGTGAGGAAGGCTTCAGATTTTGTGAGACAAAATCAGAAGACTCCACTCTCGGATTATCAACTCGGATTGTGGGATCTACATATCTCATCCATGCACCTGCAAGTGCATCCTTCGTTGGATCGGACTTAAGACATAGGATCTCCTCATTTAGAGACACATGATAGCAAACATGCTTCAAGAGATAATCCTATTACATGTTTGTGATCTTGCTGAAATGATATAAGAATGGTTCTCATATCATGTTGTTTCATCTTTATTAATTTTTAATTCACGCTACCCTTTGCAACTAATACGACTAGTTGCTCTTGAGCGCTTGTGATGCGATCTACACGCTTCCGTGATGCGCTAAGGTAATGAGTTTGAAATAGATTTAGATGCCTCCTCAATAGATTTAGATGAATTAAAGATCTAAAATAATGAGTTTAAAATAAGCTATAAATCGGTGATATAAAATATTAAAATAATTATCCTTATATTGATATTTCTCCAATCTCTATAAATCTTTGTAACGCAAGAGATGACGCAAGCACAAATAAGGGAATTAGTTTTCCAATCAAAAATTTTCTCCAATTAAAAAATCCAAAAGAAAAAAGTTATTTTTCATTTTTTAATAAAATTAGTAAAATTTTCAATGAACCTCAAGAGCTCTTGAAGGATAAGATCCTTCCTCTCCTATGAATCTCTCCACCAATATTTGATATAGATGGAGACATGCATACGTACAAGCATCCCGATCCAACTACTGAATTGTAGACAATCATATGCATGTTCATCAAAATTAACAATCACTTATAGCCTCTATCATGATGGCAATAGAAATGATCAATATGCATCGTGAGACCACGACTTTGATGTGGCATACCTTTACAAATAAAAAGTTGAAGAATCATTCATGCTATGTTAAAATCAAATATAGATAAAACAACGATAAAAGTATATCACTTGACTCAGGTAGATAAAGAATCGATGCATCCCCATTATTAGCCAAGTTGACTCCCTCCTTTGATACATCCTTAGCAACAGCTAAGTCAACGTATTTCTCTAATCAATTATCCTTGCACTACAGTATTCGTCACGATATTTGCGAACTTATCAATACAGTGACGTTTACTGTTATTCATCATTATTTATATAACAAATAGTGACAATTTTTGTGCATTCGTTGTCAATTTTAATGGAGCAACGAAGAAGACATCAATCAATTTTCAATTGGTGACGAAATTATTCGTTAGCATTTTGTTAACATCGACACATAGTATCTATCCATATTCGAATCCTTTTAACAAAACCCCAAACATCCTATTAATATGAGATGTATCTTCACACCGCCACAATTGCTCCCGTCACAATCTCCCACTCCAACTAACAAGTAGGAGAGGTGAAGATCGAAGTATGGAGGTCGGTGATCGATGATTCGAGATCGATGACAGTGGGCGTATCGCGACGACGATGTACAAGGGCAATCGGCGGCGGCGTATGACAACAAGGGTGGCACTGGCGAAGGACGATGACTGAGGACAAGGTGGGAGATAGCATTGGTGGTGGCTCTAGTGGTGTTAGTGGCTGTGACGCTAGCTTTGGCGCTGGTGGTGGCTCCTGGTTTTGCGGATGAACAATGAAGAAGGCCAAAGGTATGGAATGGTGCTGATGATGGAAGTGATGGCGACGACGATGTTGGCGGAGGTCGAGGACAATGGATAAATATGGGGACGGCAATGGCAGTTGTGGTGACGCTAGTATTGTTGTGGACACCTCCCAAGCGCCCCGATCCCCTTTCTACTACTCATCATCATCCTCTTCTCTGCTCCAGATCATACCCAAATCACTTATTTCTGAATTTTCCTCTACTCTAGTGGAGGAATCTCCCAAAATCTAATCCGATCTAACTGGCACTAGATCCTCCCATGAATTAACAACTGTAGAATCCGTCGAGATGATCTTCCTACTCCTTAGACCCGTAGTGCGTGTCGATCGACGTCTCTGATCACATGTTTGTCTGTAAGATCTATCGTTGCATCTGTGGACTTCGATCCCTTGTAAAATTTCTTGAAATTGGTGACAAGTATTCCCGATCCTATTTGTTGTGTTCCGTAGGGAGATGGAGATAACGATGGATGTGGGTGTTGTTGCAACCATGGTTTTAATGTGCTGATGAGATCATGGTTGGGAATGTGGAGTTCGATGTGTTGATCGAACTAGGTGAAGGATACGAGAGGCTTTTATTCTATACGAAGATGTAGATCGGTTTCCCCTGCATGCATCGTTAGTTATTGCAATATCGCTCGTGTGGGGTGAGCACTTTGCCTCCTGAGTTCACTCCAACTTGATTTCTCTATCTTAGATTTAAGATTTTCAAGATTCTTAGTTGTTTATTGTCATTGTGTATATGCTTGATGCCAAGAAATTGCACAGTATAATAAACAAATATAAGTAAAGATAAAAATAAGCATATTTCTGTTTATCATATTAAATATCTAAATTAAAAATTTCACAATTTAATTCGCTAGTAACACTGTTTGTAGTTTAATATCTGATTCTCCTTATTTAATACGAAATCTGTGAAATTCAATGGTTTTAGCACAAGCTTTATTATTGACATTTAGCACAAACTCTCGTTGTCTATGCTCCATTTTGCTTTGATCTGCACTAGAAATTGTTGTTTTAGAACCTTAGCTAACTTATACTAATAGGTGCAACCTTGTTGGATTTTTTTTGACTTGTTTAAAAATTTTCTATGGGCTTAACCTTGACAGAGAGAAATCATCAACCAATGGAAACTTAAAGGACCTCAACTATATGTGCATCTCACCGCCCATTTCTCTTCGTTCTTCTTGCATTAAATGTCTCTCATAAGAATTGTCTCATGTTGGTTATATTTCAGATAACTATAGTGATTTGTACGATCTGGTTAATTCTTGGACAGTAACTTTAGGGTGAGTCGCCTCTCCGAGCAGATCCCCAATAAAATCATTTTGTTCTTCATTAAAGTACCTTTTAGTAACTATCACTTTCTCTTATTATGAAATGTAATGCGGTGCTCGTAACATGAATCCCTTGCATTCTATTAGATTATACTTCAGTTTCAAGTATATATTAAATATTTTGAAATTACCTTTTTATTTCATTTTATACACCTTTCAAGCAATTTGAATATCACTTACATGCTTTCCAATTTCATTCATTCAACCGATCCTTAACAAATTTGTAGCTTGGATAAGCTCATAGATTAATATCTAAATGCAGGGGCTTATAAGAGGGATGCATGTTGAGGGTGTTCATGAATAACCAAATGATTGTATCTATCCCATTTTCTCTTTCTGAAATTCCAAAACTTAAATTTTTGTAAGTTTTGTGATGCATTTGTCATCAACCATTTGTTCTTTATTTAAATAAAGCACTTCTTATTATCGTTGATTCATGCATTCTCCAGCGATTTGGTTCAAAAACAAGTCGAGCAGGCAATACCACACATCATTTACTGGAATGTTTTGTACTACCGTCCGTTTAGGGGGTTATTGTGATAGAAAGAATGCATCCTCATGAAGGGAAAGCGACACAAAGGGGGTTATTGTGAGTGATTTGGTGAGGTTTAATCCTAGAAAAGCCCATCCAAACCCTACGTCGATCATGCACATCATGGGACGATCTACCTCGAAGCCTTGCAGTCACCATTGCCTAGGAGTACGTGTGATTGTTTTGCTAATTGTTTGAGCTTCTATCGATTGCATTTTATTCTTTTTGTTGTAATTGATGGTGTGAATAATTCAATTAATTTGTATTTTTGTTGCTACGTGGAATATTAGTGGCAGATCACCACCAAGTCGTCTGAATCTGGAGCATAAGTTGTACACTTCACACCTACTGACACATGATCTTTGGTAATCCACCAATATTTTTGTAGAATTTTTTATTTGAATTATTAGATTGAAATTGCAACCTTGACCAGCTTTTGGATGAGCATCAATATAGAATACTTTGATGTGAGTAGACTAAGGGTGGGGATATACTCGACAGTTTGGGTGAGAAGTGAGATCAAAGCTGATGTGAAGAACACGAAGGTTTCCTATGTTGGAAGAGGAGTATTGGGGTATCTCCAGAACAAGGTAATCTTCCATCGAGATTCACATGTTTTATGTTTTTATGTATTTGTATGCATAACTCAAATTCTTTGATGAGGGTTTGTAGAGATTGATCTCTATGAGTATGTTGTTGCCTCTGACAAACTTTTGTTTTGTTTGTAGCTCATTAACTTTGGGCCAGAAGTGGATGACAAGTTGTGGAGGAATTCTAACATAATGGAGGAATTCTAACGTGATAGAGATACTGTGGAAGACTCAATTCCCACTTGCACGGGCTGAGCACAATTGGTCAGCTGAATACTTACACCATTCCTAACTCAATCCTTTGATTCTTAAGTGATACTTGGCATTCATGATCATGGAAAGATTCCCTTCATTTGTAGAAGATGTCAAGGTAATATTTTATGTTAATCTACATGGATTATATCTTCACCTCTGAATATTTTGAGTGATTTTTGAAAGTACCCAGGGTTATTCCTATAGTTTTCGGAGATAATAAATGTTCTTAGTGATGAGAACTATATATTCCTTATTGAGATGACATCGTCTAGGAAGTTTTACGCTTAAATGCCCTTCGTCGTTTTTGCAGGATGAACCGAGATATTTCTAGTTCACACCTATGGAGAACATACTATTTGATTCACGGGTGGATGCTCACTGAAAGCATAAATGGAGTTCCTGGAAAGTCACAAGATGAAAAATCAAATTAGAACATAAGCCATATCCCACCGTGAAAATTAAACTAACAAGATCAACTAGACTGTATATTTTTCACAAGATGCTCTTTTGATCAGAAGCTAGGACATATATATCTACGTGTATCTAGTAGTTGAAAGTTAATAATAGTATATAATATTTCTCAATTTTCCTTTGACTTCAATGATCATTTTTTGTTAAGTATAACATGTTTTTTTCTTGATGTTTAGGATCGATATTATTCTAAGCTATGCATACAGAAGTCAAAACCGATATCCAAATGAAAACAATTTCTACTCATTGTAAATTATAAATTCATGATGGTTTTTATTCGTTGCTATTTAAGTTTCGCAACGATTAGTAATTGTTGCTAAATTTTTAACAACGACTTATATAGCAATGATTTTTACAACGAATCACAAATTCGTCATGAGATGATATAGCGACGTTTTCTTCGTTGCACTCTTAATAGAAAATTTGTCACTATAGGAAAAATTTGTCACTATAGGTCCATCTTATTGTAATGTTGCAAACATCAAGATCAGTGGACACAATATCTTAGAATAACTACAACACCAATTATATAAATAAGACATCCAAAATTTACAATAGTGAAAAAAATTAAAAAAGTTTACCTAAAAGAGAAGATATGAAATAATTGAAAAAATAGTGCCTAATTAATATCATTATGATAACCATGACACTCATCAGGGTGATCTTTATTTTTTTTGTTTGATATCGATCACAACGATCTCGTGTTACTGTTTTTATTGGAATCACCCACTCATTATCCGGATGATAAAAGACTTGATCATATTAACATGTTGGAACAAATAGCTCTTTATTCTTATGTATCATACTCTCACTAAGACATATACTAAACCATGTTCCCCTAAATATATCAAACCAATCACAAAAATAAAATAATCTATGATCTTGATGAAATGAGATTTCTACAATCTCATTAATAGTATCATAATCCTTCACAACGTATATTAAGAATGTTCTTCACATGTACACATGATAGACGATCATCATCACCATTCTTTTCTTAAAATGATAAACAATTATTATTTATCTATGATGATAATGAAAAAACGTGAATGGTTCCATCCTCAATGTGTCGGAATACAAGGCTCAAATGTGGCCGTTTTTTCTTCAAGAAATGAACTTGATTATTAGAGCAATGTGAGAACACGAATATTGCATTCCATACTATATATTTTTTTAAGATATTGTATTTTCATCATTAAAATTGAAAAAGAACAAAAATAATTACATTTTATTCATTCCAATCGGATATGAATAGAAAAAAACTGAAAAATTGATCTAATGGCAATGTAGCGTACCTACACTTTAAAAGATCCGGATTCGAATATCTAAAGGATGCTCCAGACCTCCAAAATTATCGAACCTAAAAAAACCGAAAAAAAAGACAAAACACAAAACTTATTTATTTAGATGTATCCTTGATGAACAAGACCAACAAAAATACTGTTCGATGCGAGAGTAACCCATTTGAGCAGATTCCACGCACTGAATTGTAGTTTGAGCATGCCCCCCCTTCTCCCCCCTCCATGTCCCCCCCTAAAAAACCCTAGCGGCCCTTCGTAGGTTTGGTCGTCGCCCCTGCACGTTTCGGCCCCTTCCACCCTCCGTCGTCGCCACCTCCACCACCATCCCTCCCTTCTCCCCCATCAGCTCCGACTACTTCCCCTACCGCCTCCCTACCTCTTACAAATGCACCCTCGCTCCTGCCCGAGCTGCCTCTTCTAGGACCTTCATCGCAGGAGGTCTATGGAGGAGCCCCCTTCTAGCTCTTCCATCCCAACGCATGGCTTACGCACCCCCCATCCTCATCAATGGTGAGGAGGTCGCCTATTTCAATGAAATGGAGGCCCGCTCCCTTGACCAGCAATGGGAACATACTCTGGTATTCTATATCCTCGGTAAGAAACCCTTTCGTAAACTACTCAATGCTTTCATCGAGAATGTTTGGAAACCTTCGGGCGGCTTTAAGCTTTTTCCCCATCCCAATGGGTTCTTATACCTCAAGCTCCAAAGTGAAGATGATTGTATGCGTATTTTGGTTGGGGGCTCGGGCTTTTTCAAGGTCGTTTTATGGTGCTCCGGTGTTGGGATGTTGCTGGGTGTCTCGAGTGGGGCCTTCTCTCGGATATCCTTCTTTGGGGCTGTTTCCATGGGATAACACTGGGGCATTGCTCAGAGGTGATCCTCAACAAGCTTGCTAGCATGCTGGGCACCCCCCTCTTTATGGATGCTGCCACTACATCAGGGCAAAATAAGGGATACACAAGATGTTGTGTCTCCATCCATATGTCGAAGCAGATTCCTAAGGCCATTCCCCTGGTCTTATTTTGGGGCAAAGGAAGATGATTGATGTGGAGCTTGAATGGGTTCCCCCTCATTGCACTCAGTATGTTCTCTTCGACCATTCTACAACAAGATGTGCGGCCACAGTCTCGTTGGGCCTCGACGGGGTTCCTGCCTCATCTTGTCCAATCTGCGATGGAGGTGCTCCTGCTATCCACCTATCCTCAGTGGTTGTTGTGCAATGTCTTGAAGCCCCCCTACAGAGTGGACATCGCCATGCATGACCTCAATGTTGATTCCCTATGCAATGGGGACCACGCCATGCCTAGCCTTAATGAGACATCTGCCCCGCCACCCCCTATTGGGAGTGGTGGAGCTCCGTCTGTTCCACATGCTCCTTCTCCCCCTCCTATAATGGGTACTAGGTTGGATCCATTGTTGCTACCCCCAGCCTTTTCACCCATGTTGATGCTTCGACATCCAATGTGGAGTTTTCCCTTTGTGTGGTTAACCAGCAAGCGGATCCTCATCGAGTTGTCCTACAGAAGGGCCCCCAGTTCATAGTGCCTCTAAGAGCTTGATTACTCAGGGTAAGCTAATATCGACTTTCCCTATCGGTCTGAGGGCCTTACTTTAGAGAAGGCTCGCCGCTGCTAGGAAATCACCGTCTCACGCTTCTGCCGGGGATTTTGGCCATGGTTTGGATCTTAAAAATCCATCCTTGGTGGTGGTCTATAGCAAACAGGAGCCCTAGAGGGACACTGGTCCTGTCCTTGAGGCCATTTCGGCGGCTAATTCATCTTGGCTTACCGCCTCCCACAAGAAGAAGAAACTGCCTAAGGCACCTGCGAGGAACGCTGGGCATCTACCGCCCTCTGCTCTGGGTGTCTAATGCCAGTGGCCATTTGTAATACTCGAGAGCTCAATAAGCCTCGCAAGATACATATGCTCCATAGGGACCGACATAAGAAAAATGCAGAAATAATTGGCTTGGTTGAAACCAAGATTAGGCCGAATAGTCGGAGTAAGTTTGTGGAATTAATTCCCAATGGTTGGGAGTTCACGCACAATAACACTCCTTTGGGTTGAATATACGTCATTTGGAAGTCGGTGTGCTGGAGTTATGCCCTCCTTGGGTTCTCCTCGCAAGCTATATCCATGATGTGCTCGAACAAGGGTGGATTCACCTTTAATTTGATGGTGGTTTATGGTACAAATTGTCCTTGCTTGCGTTGTGAGCTATGGGATTTTCTTAAAAATTGTGGTAGCTCTGCCTTAGGTCTATGGCTTGTCCTTGGGGACTTTAATCTGGTCAGGTTTGCTAGCAAGAAGTGGGGGGATCAGGATCCTCATTGGGGACACCTGGGACGACTTCAATAACTGCATCAATTGTTGTGGGCTTAGCGACCTCGATTCATCTGGTACCACTTGGTCCTGGTCGAATTCCTTCGTTGGCCCCATGAGGGTCACTACGAGGCTGGACCGAGAACTTGTCAACTTCTCTTGGATAACCTGCTTCCCACATGCTAAGCTTTTGTACTACGCTATTTCTTGGAGAGACCAGCTTCTTCTCCATGTGGTGATCACTGATCCTGCCAGTCTCCCGAAGCCTTTCAGATATTTTGAATACTTGGTTTTTAGTCCTGGCTACCTCGATGATGTCACAAGGGGGTGGAACTCCCATGTGCAGGGCAACCCTTGATCGCTCACGATTTCCCTACATTAATTTACGTGAATTATCATGTTAAATAATTTTGGTATGTCATTTCGTTGTTGGCAGGTAATTGGAATCAATCAAGAAGTAATCACTTAGAAAATTTATCCACTTAATTCGAGTGATTTTTTGTTTATTTTACTTGGGCATGTCCCTTGGTCAAACTCAAGGAGGTAAAGGAACAACTTAGGATTATGGCTATCGAATTTTGTGTGCAGTTTAGGAGGCGGAATATTTTTTTGGTATTTTAATGCAATTTTGGAAGGCAAAATGCAAATGCAACCAATTTTAAGGATTAAAATGCAATTTTCAATTAAACGGGTTCTAAAAATTATGAAACTTGGCCAAGATGAATATGGTTAAATATATGCACTCTATTTTTTTGGAATTTTGGATGCAAAATGATTATTTTATAAATTAACGAATGCAGACAGTGTGATTCTCAATAGTTAATTATAAGAAATATTAAATCTACTTATTTTAAGGAAATAAATTTATCTACAAAATGTCACAAGGTGATCTATCACATGAAAAATCTTAAAACCTAAAAATGTTGAACTTAATACCTATTAAAAATTAATTATTGAAATACAAAAAAATGATTTTTATAGATCAAACTATGCAAGCAAATGCAATTCATTTTGAGCACGATGTTAAATACAATTGATTCTACGATCCATGAATTTTTGGGATTATGATTAATCAATTATGAATTTCTAAGACATAATGGACAAAATATGCAAGATTCCAAAATAATAACTATTATTAAATAACCACAGATGATAAAAATATGAAACCAATGCCACAATGTTAAGAATTAATTCTAGAACAAGGTGTTATTTTTAGAATAATAAAATGATGCAATAAATAGACTCAAAATAAAATGATAAGTCAGGGTTCTGTCTGCAATATTACAATAAATATAATAAGGAAACAAATGCAGAGAATTGATGGAAATGTAATCACCTCAACCCTCAGGGGGTTAACTGCTAAATTTCCAAGGAGCACGTGTGCAGCATGTGCCCTTAGAGGCAGGGACGCGTCTATGAATGGGAGTAACTACGAGGGGTGTATTTCTAAAAATCCCAACAACATGCTCCCCCTTACGTGATGGCTCCTTCTTGCAAATTCTCATCCGCTCACATGCGCAAATCACGTGAGGAGGGTTATGTTTTTACGTTCCCCCAACCTCGTGCGACTCACGTGGGAGGGGGCCTCGGACCTTAAGCCCGACGACGCTTGAAGGCGGAACTGGTGCATAGCGGTGGCTCCAGCCACTAGAGTGGAAGAAAGGCAATTTCCATAGGTGAAGTACTCGTAGAGGAGGGCTACGAGTGGACCTGAGCAAGACCTTCTGGAGTTGTGGCCAAGTCAATGAAGCGATGGAGGATGGAAGTATTGCTGGTGAAGCGGCGGACAGCTGGAGTGCGGTCGACACTCGTGGTGTAGGCGGTCGCATAGGACGTCATTGGTGATGCTTCAACCGTCGATGCGTGGTCAATAAAGCAGAGGGGATACGAAGTCCTCGTCAGTTGTTGAAGGCGATGAAGTGTCGACGTGTGGTGGAGTTGAACGTTGGCTCGACGACTTGGAGGGGCGCCAAAGATAGTCGAAGAAGAATGGAGGGGTGACGTTGTCACCACATGTTCCCTCCTTCTTTACTGATGGTGATGTACGACTCGACGGTCTAAAGACCGGAGCGAAGGCAGCGGTGTCAAGAGATGTAGCTGCAACGAGGGAGAGATCCTTCGAATCTCGTCGGACCGAAGGGGGAGGAGCTCGGGTTGTCACCGTCGAGCTTCTACGTGATTTGGTGCTAATGGAAGATGAAGTTCGAAGAAGGGCGACTGCAGTGATTTAATAGGAAGCGAGGGCGAAGATGGTAATGGAATTTGAAGGTGCCCAGATTGGGTTTGATAGGGAATAGGGATCTGATTGATGCGGAGATGGGGATTCGCACGAGATTGGAAGGTGGTTGTGGCGCCCAAGATGGAAGGTGGCGGAGAGACGAGGGTAGGTGGCGGTCGTTCGAAAATGGAAGGACATTAGGGATGAGCGGCAGCGATTTGGGAAAGTAGGGGAAGCAAGGAGATGGGCTATCGGTCGTCTAATCGATCGAGATCAGACGGTTGATAACATGCCACGTCATATATATATATATATATATATAATTTTATTAATTAGTTTTTAATTTAATATTTATATAAAAATAAATGAAAAATAAAGTCAAAAAATGGGTGACATGTGGCAGCTCCAGGAGCTGCCAGCTGTCACTCCCACAAAAATTAAAAAATAAAATAGAAAGATAAATAGAAAAGAAATAGAAAACAACCTCGGATCAAAAAATTTTCTTCATGAAAGTTGCTCATCTTGACTAGATATACAACTTTCTTAAAGATATCAAAACCAAAATCGATCTTGTACAAAGTGATATTTTTGGGGTATTCTATGTATATAGAAAATCAGCTTTTTAGGGTTTTGTAATTTTTATGTGATTTTTAAATAAGATAAAAAATCCAAAAAATATGATAAAATCAAAGATAAATATTTGCACATTACTTTAATTTTTTTACTTTTATTAATTATAAAATGAAAAAAATAAAATATGAAATGACAACTTTTGCACAGACTGTTAGTGAAGACTTAGACTCGGTTAGTTTCTTTGATTTCAAGCTTATTTTGGATTTAGATTTTTGCACTTTTTAATAAAACTTTTAATTAGAGCAAATAAATGAAATAAAATAAAATAAAATGACTTAATGATGTACATAAAACAATAGGTCAAAAACAGCTAAAATATACAATGTACAAAAGAGGCCTAAAACCTAACTTTCACATATGAGTTCCGATTCACTTGAACTTGGTCTTGTGTTGAAGATATTTGAATGTACATTAGTTTAAATGTGAATAGGATCAATTCAGATATTGTGTGAGGAAGATATCGGTGTTTTAGTTCGATAATCCTGAAATTAGGGTTTGGGTTTCTGGTCCGCTTATTTATGTTAGTGATTTTTTTGTATTTTTTATTTATTCTTGTTAGTCATATATACACAGTGGAGATTGTTTGAAGTCATTTGGAGTTCATGAATTAAATAAAAATCAGGGAAGTTAACTTATTTACATGTCAATTGGATTGAGATTTTTGGCTTTTTATTTTATGCAATTATGAGTGATAAAATGTAATTATTATTTATACATGCATGAATGTTAATTATACACTATAGATGAAGAAATGGAGATGAATTTTGGGGATATGAGCTTAATTAATGATTTTTAGAGTGATGAATATGAGATTCATCATCCCCCTATACTTAAACTATGCCCATCCGTAAGCATCTAAAGAAATGCAAGGAAGTGAAATGAGATTGGGTTCCATACCAAGACCATGAGCAAAAGGTGAAAATGGAGCTAGACCCGACCTTTGGATTATTGGTTTGACAGAAATCCTGTGAGACTTAGTGTTTTAAAATCAACAACCTACAAGTATACACATCATTATCACAGTTTTGGCTTAGAAGTCATCTTAGATCAATCCCCTTCCCAAATCGTACCCCATGAATATTGAACAATTTACTCAAGTGTGTGAAAGGTTTTAGCTCTTCCCATCCAGAATGCCGGACTACCATGCAAAACTTTCCTCCAATAACTTGTCCTCAGGGAGTCAGGTATTTCCTTCTAAGGTCTATAGAATTGTGTTCACAATCGATAAGAGGGAGAAATTAGAAGAAAGGGAAAAGAACAAGAGGATGATCAATGTCGTCACCTCTCCTTGTGAAGCCGGCCAGTTTAGCCAAGTCTCCACCAAAATCTGTAGGTTTTCTTGAAGCTTGGACATTTTTGGTCAAATATTTATTTGGTAGCTCTGCATGGATCTTCTTGTACCCATACAGATATGTAATTTTTCTCCGTACATATTTTGGAGTCTTAGAAAAAATTGAGCCCAACCATCCATCCCTTTTTCGAAGATTTATTTCAAACCATACACCGGTCTTTAGATGTCCACGCTACCATAAAAGAAACTCACACAGTCTTCTAAGACCTCGTCTGAGTTGAGCTAAGTGCATAGTACGAGAGTACAAATTAATTCACTATGTCAGAGTCATACCCAGAATGAGGACACCAGGTTAGACACTAAGATTCAAATGATGCACATTGTCATGTGGAACTCGAAGAATTAAGTCAAAGACCTGAAGCTTCTAAAATCCTTTTTCTCAGTGAAGTTCCTTTAATAATTAGGTGGATTACGGTCAAGTCCAGACCACTCTCGATTTCTTCTCATAACTCGGTTCAGAACTCAAGGGCTTTTACAGATGCATGAAATGTTGGATGAAGTGCAAATGCGTGAAATGAAAACACATTTTTTTATATTTGTGATTTTTTTGAAGATTTTTTTGCAAGAATTTTTTGTTGTTTTATGAAAAAAATGGATAAGAAGCCAATTTTCAAAAAAATTTGGTTGCACACAATTGGACACAGTCAGTGTTAGTTGCAAAACTCATTTTTTTTATTTTTGTTTTTTTAGGTTTTACAAGTTAGTTACCCATCCTGTAAATACATATAGACTTATGAGAAAGTACGGCTATAGGTAAAATATGTACATAGTATATACACACACCCCCTATACATAGTGAGTGCTATGTCCTCAAAGTACAAGAAGTGTAAAGAAGACAAAGCTCGGACTAAGCATAAGAGAGTGAAAAAGAAAAACAGAGATTGGCCTGCCCCCCTATACTTAGGATGTGAATAGTCTAAGTATAGAAGAAGGGTGAAAATGAGGTGGGCGAGGATGTGGAATTTGAATTAGGAGAGTATATACAGTGGGCATCGTGTCCCCCTATACTTAGGCTATGGTAGCCTAAGTACGAAAGAAGGGTGGAAATGTGGCGAATGAGAGAAGGATTGGATAAGGAGAGTGGTATATACATATGACATCGGTCCCCCCTTATACTTAGGCCTTGACCTAAGTAGAGGAAGAAGATGTATAAGGGAACCGAGAGGTTTGGGAGGGAGGGAGGGTTACCAATGACTAAGGCGGTTTTTGACCGATCTTTTTGTGAGATTGTGAAGGGAGGTCATAATGATAGGAAGAAGATGAAGCATATGAGTACCAACCATTGGCAATGTTATCCTCAGAGAAATCATGCTGGAGAGTAGATGAAGCGCATGAATCAGATGATATCTAGTCATCGTCGGAGTTATCCTCAGAGGAATAATACTTGAAGTGGAGGCACTCCAGATATTCTTGTTCTTAACTTGCTTTATCAAGTTTTTCTTAGTCTTGGGGTCAAGCGATTAATCCTCGGATGATGAATACTTCGAAGCACCGGTCTCGGTTAGCTCATAAGAAATATTTCTGATATATCTAATGAGACCAAGAGAATCAGCTCTGGATGAATAATAGTGAAGGAATAGTCCAGCGGGAATCGATATTTGGTTGCTTTTCTCATATAGGGCTTTATCCGGACCTAATGAGGAATCATCAGAAGATTCCTTTTCCAGCATGTCAAAGGCAACTTTTTTAGTCGGTTTACCAAATACTTAATTAGATGAAGGAGCAGTCGGAATGGGCATTTTGGTTCGTTTTATCTGTGAAGGTGTAGATCCTTGGAGTGAGGTGCTGACAATTAGGTCTTCAGATGAATAACTATTAAAATATTCCTCCCTGATCAACGCACGTCCTGCGTATGTGTTCTCAGTTGTCATGTCATTGGTGAGTTCCTGTGTCAGATTGAGTTGATCAATGTAGTCAAAGAAGGTCTTGTCCAACTCAGGGAAAGCCCATGCATATGTTTCCTCATCATAAAGATCATGTATAAGGTGTTTTTCCGCAGGATTTGTCATGATAATGGTTGAGGTGAAAGCAACAGGGAATGGGAGGACGGGATGAGTCTCTGAACCAATGGTCTTCTCCATAGCTATTATCTCAGTTATAGCAGCGAGGTAGGGCTCGTCTACCGTTTGATGGTCATGACTGTTGACGGCTTCATGGATTGCCCCATATCGTGTTTCCTCAAAGACTGGTTGATCTTGAAGTGCTCCCAATGCTGAAAAATTGATTTCCTGAGTCTCGCACAATATAATTGCCTTAGCTAAGGCTAAGAATAGCTTTCTGAGAATGATTGGAGACTAGGTGAATTCTCCTTGATGCTCAATATCAATTATCGTGAATTCCACCTTGAGCGGAGCACCTTGGAATGTAACAATGATTGAAATGATTCCTCTCGGTCGCTTTATCGATCAATCAACCAGTTGAATAAACTCTCTTATCTTCCTGATAGGTTCGAGTTTGAGCTTGTCAAATACAGAGGTCGGAGGATATTAATTGGTGAGACATCATCGATTCGAACATGGGTAAATGTTGTGTCTTTGATTCCACATTCAAATCTGGGCAACCGCTTCACTCTGCAACTCTTAGTCTTTCTCCTCAACACCAAGGAGGTGGCCATTGACAAGATATGTCTTTCAGTCTTTGTTCTCATCCTGCCCGACTTTTTCATCATTAATTTTCTCATTAAAAATCCTTTAAGATCGGGGAAGTGTTTAATGGCATGTATCAATGGAAGTTCAAAAATCAATCTTTTCTCTAGTGCTTCCCTTATAGCAGGATCCAAATTCTTCAAATCCTCTTCAATTTCACTTTTTTTTTATTTTTCGATTTTTTGAGTGTTTTTGAATATTTTGATTTTTTATTGTTTTTGATGTGGTGTATAGATGTGGTGATTTCCGTAGATGATGAGGAGTTTTGATTTATCGAGTAAGAGTCGGAATAAGAGTCATCCCTAGGGGAGTAATATGCAGAGGTGTCGCTGTCAGAGTCGTCCCTTGAGTGGACATAGTATATGGGTTTCTGAATATCCTCAGGGCTTTCAACATTAGATCTAATCATTTTATCTTCTACTTTCATACCTGACCTACCATAAATTGAAATGAGTCGATTAGTGAAATTTCTAAATTTATCCTCCATTAATTCATATCTCTTACTTATCCTCAAAATGTCATCCTCCAAAGACCTTTTATGATCAATCATGTGAGCAGTCTGTATGGGTTCCTGAGTATTCTCTCATTTTTCAACTTGAGATCCAATCATTTCATCTTCCATTTTCATGTATGATCGAGGAGAAGATCCTCTTGGAATATCCATTATATGATCATTATCTTCTGAAAATTTCTCCTAAAAAATCATTGAAGGAGTCTGCTCGATAGGAGGGAAACTATAAGTCCCATGCTCAATATGGTGTGATTCAGGTATGTATAGTTGCTTTGAGTTGAACCTGTTTTCGTGATAGTTGATCGGTCCCTCATATAGTGAAGTCATCAAACAATTTTCATTTATGTTGATATCATGAGTCCAGTCTCCTGTATGAGTGCCCTGTCTGAAGGCATGATATGCGGGATTCTCATAAAGAGTAAGATCATTAGGGTCAATCTAGTATGTAAGATCTGGATGTGCATATCTCTTCATTTGATTTGATCGATCCATGGTTTTATTCCTTAAGGTCCAGTCTGGATATCCACCTATGAAGTGTCAACCTATCCCAACATTGCGATGAGGAGAGAATGTAGTCATGTGGAATTGTTGTCTCGACCGGTCATTGGTCTCAAAAGTGGTTCGATCATCAAATGGTTTGACGAGAACTTGGGTATAAGATGGATTAATCCAGGATGAAATATGATCATGTGTAGAATCAGGATGGAGAGGTGGCCAATATGAAGAAGTGGAGACTTCGGTCAGATGATTGAATAAATGATTGACATATGAATAAGTGGTGACCTCGGTTGGTTGAATGTATGTATGTTTTGAATTTAAAGGATTGGCTTTCATGGAGTAGATCATATTTGTAGAGTGGACTAGATTTATTCATGGGAGAGTGTCTCCCGCAATTGTTGGAGTATGTCTGGCAGAAGGGGATTTTGAGGATTTGGGGTCTTACCGAGACAAATTCATTTTCATAGTACAGATCTGATGGGTACTCAGACCAATGTCCTGTCATTTTTAAAGGATGTGGATGAAGATGTTTAAGTGCACGGGATACTCAACAGAAGAAACCATAATTCTAAATAAAGGAGAGTGATGGCACAAGTGTGCGGTTTTTGATATTCGAGATCGATTCACACACACCAATGCAAACACAAATCAAACCCCAGTTTCACCAACTTACACAATGAAGGCACAAGAGTTTTAAAATTATCTTTTCAATTTTAGTTTATGAAAGAATCAATCTTGGAAAAGAATCAGCGAGTTGTTAGATGCCGAAAATTTTCTTAAAGACTGGCCTGAATTCATACGACTGGTTGCACCTACTTTCAATCAGTATAGATGTAAGTACGAATGTTAAAATGGCTACCCGTTACTTAAGGACGAAGCTTTACAGAGTGTCCTTTAAACCACTCACTCTGCGAAGGAAATCTAGACCGTTTATCGGCTACCCATATTTCCTCACTAAGAAGTAGCTCATCGTTTCTGTAGAATCAGTAGTCAATATGAAAATTTGGAGTTAGGCTCTAACCTTAAGTGTCGTCTCTCGCTCACTCAAAATAGTAAATTAATATAAGGATAGGATTGCTCTCTCGCAAAAATTTCTGATTTTATGAGTTTATTAAAGTTGACCTTGTTTAGCAATCCTAATTTTAATAGACGATCACTGAAAAATTAAGTAAGCACAAATGCACGTCTACCGTCTAGTCCCAATTTCCTTTTACATTTACGTAACAAAACAAGAGGGATAAATTCGATAAAAGTTGATGCACATGAAAACGATGGTGTACGCTTAGTTAGAAGACTTACATTGATTCCTCGCAATCTCCATGTGGGATGCAATATAAGAATTGAAAATTATTCTATATGAAATGCAATCTGACTAAAATCGCACCTATCAGAAAGTTCCATTAGCCGTGAAGAATTTATTTAAAATTTTGACTATGTTGAACGATCTAATGTGTGTCTCAATTAAAGTGAAGAGTGCTCCTAGGTTCTACAAGCACAAATAATAAAATCCTAGAAGCTCTAATAGTTGTATGTGCAAGTCTAACCTGCGAGCCACTCAAGTTGGATCCCACCCTCACCGGAGAGTGAAACAAGCCCAACACACCCTAGAAAAAGTTTGTCTTGTTTACACGCACGAGAGTTCAAATGGACACCACTATAAATGAGCAATTAATTACAAAATTAAAATAGCAGAAGTTAAAATCCTAGACTATACACTCTCTCATGATTCGACTCGATCTTAATTTTAATGCGGCATGGCGGCCGTCAGTGAAGATGTGTCGGTTTCTGGAAAACCGCTCCATGTACGTCAGTTACCTCGCACGAAAAATGAGAGAGAGAGAGAGTGTGTGTGTGTGTGTAAGAAAGTGACACAAAAATTAAATAATAATAAAATAAATGTTGAAAATAAAATAAAATAAATAATAAAGGGAAAATATGGAAAATTTACAGTGAAGATTCAGGGGACAGACTACTTAAATGTGTAGAAAACATTGCATTAATTTTTAGACAAAAATCTAAGCCGTTTGCCTCCCCGACAATGACACTATCTGATTGTTCACGATTTACCCTAAGTTAATTTACGTTAATTAAGCATTTGAAATATAATGAATTTATCATTTCACTATAGGCGAGTAATCAGAATCAAACAAGAAATAATCACTTAGAAATTTTATCCAATTATTTAAGTAATTTTTTTGTTTATTTTACTTGCAAGTCCTAAGATCGAACTCAATGAGGCAAAGGAAAAACTTAGGACTATGCCTATCAAATTTTGTGTACAATTTATGAGGCGGGATATTTTTTGGTATTTTAATACAATTTTGGAATGCAAAATGCAAATGCGGCCAAATTTAAGGATTGAAGTGCAATTTTTAATTAAACGAAGTCCCAAATCTATGAAACTTGGCCGAGATGTAAATAATGGTAAAATATATGCACTGTAATTTTTTTGCAATTTTTGGATGCAAAATGAATATTTTTGAATTAATGAATGCAGACAGTGCAATTTTTGATAATTAATTATAATAAATATTAAATCTACTTATTTTTCAGGAAATAAAATTATCTAAGATATTTTACTAGGTGATCTATCTCAAAAAAATCCCAAAGCCTAAAAATGTTGAATTTAATACCTATTAAAAATTAATTTATGAAATACACAAAATGATTTTTATAGAGAAAACTATGAAAATACAATTCTTTTTGGGCACGATGTTAAATACAATTAATTCTACAATTCATGATTTTTTGGAAAATTTTGGAGCTATGGTTAATTAATTACAAATTTCTAAGCATAGAATGAACAAAATATACAAGATTCCACAATAATAATAATAATAATAATTAAATAACTACATACGATAAAAATCTGAAACTAATGCCACAATATTAAGAATTAATTCTAAAACAAGATGTCATTTTTAGAAAAATAAAATGATGTCAATAAATATACTCAAAATAAAATGATAAGTCAGGGTTCTATCTGCAATATTACAATAAATAGAATAAATAAGCAAAATGCAAAGAATGGACAAAAACGTAATTACATATACGCTCGGGTTAACTGCAAAATTTCCAAAGGGCACGTTGCAGCACGTGCCCTTAGAGGCGGGGATACTTCTGTGAATGGGAGTAACTGTGGGGGTGTCTTTGTTAAAATCCCAGCAGCGTGCTCCCCCTCACATGATGGCTCCATCTTGCAAAATCCCTTCCGCTCACACGTGCAAATCACGTGAGGGAGGGTTCTTTATATATGTTCTCCCAACCATGTGCCGCTCACATGGGAGTGGGCCTCAAGCCTTGAGCCCGGCGACACTTGAAGGCAGAACTGGTGTATAGTGGTGGCTCCAGCCACTGGAGTAAAGGCGAGGCATTGGCCAAAGGTAAAGTAATCACATAGAAGGGTTGCGGATGGACCTGAGCGAGACCTAGAGTTGTGGCCGAGTCGATGAAGCGGTAGAGGACGGAAGTGATGCTGGTGAAACGCGGGGACGACTGGAGTGTGACTTGCACTCATGGCGGAGGTGGTCGCAGAGGACGTCGTTGGTGAAGATTCGATCGTCAATGTGTCGTCAACGAAGTGGAGGGGATGCAAAGTCCTCGTCAGTTGCTAAAGGCGATGAAGTGTCCACGTGTGGTAGAATTGAATGTTGGCTCGATGGCTTGGAGGGGCGATGGAGATAGTCGAAGAAGAATGGATTGGTGGTGCTGTCAACTCCTTCTTTACTGATGGCGATGTACCACTCGGAGGTCTAAAGACCAGAGCGAAGGAGGCGGTGCCGAGAGACGCAACTGCAACGAGGGAGAGATCCCTCAGATCTCGCTAGATCGGGGGGGGGGGGGGGGAGAGGGGGTGCTCAGGCTGTCACCATCGAGCTTCTCCATGATTTGGTGCTAACGACAAATGAAGTTCGAATAGGGGTCACAACGGTGCTTTATTATGAAGCGAGGGCGGAGCCGACAATGGAAGTTGAATGTGACAAGATTGGGTTTGATT
The DNA here is from genome assembly GCA_037367405.1 of Ottelia alismoides. NCBI lineage: Eukaryota > Viridiplantae > Streptophyta > Magnoliopsida > Alismatales > Hydrocharitaceae > Ottelia > Ottelia alismoides. The sequence goes on from JAZKJV010002942.1 coordinate 48,072, forward strand.
GGGAACAGGGATCCGATTGATGCAGAAATGGGGATTCGTGTGAGATTGGAAGGTGGTGGTGGCACCCAAGATGGAAGGCGGTGGAGGGATGAGGGTGGGTGGCGGTCGACCGAGAATGGAAGGACATCGTGACGGGCGGCGGTAATTTGGGAAAGTAGGGGAGGAAGGAGATGGGCTATCGACCATCTGATCGGCCGAGATCAGACGATTGATAGTGTACCACGTCATTTTTATATTTTTAAAATTTTTAATTTTTAATTAATTTATTTTTACTTAATTTTTGATATAAAAATAAATGAAAAATACATGTAAAAAATGGGTGACACATGGTGGCCCAGGAGCTGCCATTTGTCACTTCCACAAAAATAAAAAAATAAAAGAGAAGATAAATAGAAAAGAAATAGCAAACGACCTCGGATCGATATTTTCTTCGCCAAAGTTTCTCGTCTCGACTAGATCTAAAACTTTCACGAAGAGACAAAAATTCAAATCGATCATTTGCACAAAGTGATATTTTTGAGGTATTCTATGTACATAAAAAATCAGCTTTTTGTGATTTTGTTATTTTTATGTCATTCCAAATAAGATAAAAAATACAGAAAAATATATTCATACATTACTCTAATTTTTGAATTTTTATTAACTAAAAAAATTAAGAAATAAAATAAAATACGAAAACGACAATTTTTTGTACACACTATCCCATAACTACAGGTCAGGGATGGAAGAACAGCAGAAGAGAGTACGGGCGACACAGAGAGCAGCAGCATCTGAACATCTATTTATTCCATGTGCATTCTCACCACTCGTCATCGTCGTTTACGCAAGTCATCAACCGGAGATATCGATGGCCTTCGACTGGGGCTTCTTGACCTCCAGCTTCGGCACCGTCACCGTGAGCACCCCGTTCTCCATGGACGCCCTCACCTCTTCCTCCTTGGCGTTCTCCGGCAGACGGAACCTCCTCGAGAACTTGCCGCTGCTCCTCTCCAGGCGGTGCCATGTGTCCGTCTTTTCCTCCTTCTCCGTGCTGCGCTCCCCGCTGATCTGCAGGAGCCTGCCCTCCTCGAGCTCCACCTTCACCTCCTCCTTCTTGAGTCCTGGGAGATCCGCCTTGAACACGTGCGCTTCCGGAGTCTCCTTCCAGTCGATCCTCGCGTCGGCGAAACCCAGAGCGTCACCGACCGAAGGTTGGAACCGGGAAAGGGAGCTGAAAGCAGTGTCGAAGGTGCGGAAGGGATCCCAGACATCGGGAGAGAAGGGGTCGAAGAATGTGCTGCTCCGCTGGCCGAAGAAGCTCGGGATGATCGACATCTCCTTGGAAATTTTTGTGATGGGAACAGAGAGCTGATTGACGATAGAGAAGAGGAGATGCGGACGATTATATATACAGCAGAGAATGGTCCCCTGTCTAGATATTTCGGGAACATTTTGCTCGAATGGATTATGGATGCCTCCCAGAATGCTCCTCACGTGTATTTCTCGAGACAACCTGAATAGTGTGGATGATCGAGCAGACTCCGTACTTATTGGGCCTTCATGGGCTTTCTGACGATCCGTCGCGTATAAACCTCGAAAAGGGCACCTCGATTGCAAGAACGTCGTAATTTGGATGTGGGAGGATTGTCCTCTAGAGAGTATATTGAAGCTTGCATGGGTAAATGAACTCACACACTTCTCCGAAGCATCAAGATGCATATATATCGGAAAATACTGATCCACCATCATTAGTATATTTCCCACCACCTTTTCCATTTTTGGTCAACATCCTCATTACCATCAATATACATCTTTGAAAAAGAAAGTTCAATTCTTAAGGAACGACAGGAATCATTAAACTTGGACATTAAAAGAAGAGAACTATCTAACATGTCCCCATGGTATGTTTCCATATAGCAGTGAATTTTGTAATAAGTAGTTGAGCCTTGTGATTTTCCAAATATACCCGGTGAAAGGATTTGACGAGAAAGACGCAATTATATTGATTTGCGTGTGAGTGCATGCGTGTGGGTGCGTGCGTGCATGTGTGGGGAAAATTTTCAATGAGCGTTAAGCTCATTAGGATTGTGATGAGAACCTTCAAATTTACAAGTGTTTACAATCATTTTGATCAAAAAGTATATCGTCTTAGAAATGTTCTATCATATTCTTAATACTAACGATCACTTTCAAAAAAAAAGTAAATCTTAAATAATATGAAAATGTTATTTTTAAAAATAGAGAAGATGTCGGAAATACAAGTAATGATACAATTATTTTATATTAATTTAAAGTTTACTTTTTCGAGAGAAAGAACATAAATAGTAAGGATATAATGTAACATTTGTAAAAAAAAATCAATATTTTGATCAAAATAATATTAAACACATGTAAAAAATGATGGTCCTAGTTAAAATCCAGAAGAGCTTAGAGTTAATTAGTCAAGCCCCATATATATGAGGTACGTTTCAAATGAGATTGGGGCCCACCACTTTTGTGGTGAGCCATGAACGAGATCCATAGGATCTCGATCCAATGGCGTGTTGTCAAAAAAGGATATTTCGATCATTTTATTTCCACTTAAATTTGAATTCCTTTTAATAGCAACTGCCATTTTGGCTCGTTTTAATTTGGATTTTTTGTTTTTTTTCTTTATTTGTTGATTTCTGAAGACATTCTCAGTAAATGCAATTTACTACAAATTTTTATAATATACGAATCATATTTTGCATATTTTAGATTCAATTTGGCAAAATTTAAATCATCTGCTTTCTTACGTGTCCATTTATTAGTTTTTTGGTATATTATTGCTTTCATTTGTAAATTTTGCATTGTCCTTTGTAATATGTCATAAGTATTTGTACTTTCTTTGGGGTGTATAGCATTGTATGGATTTTTGTAAATTGCTTTGAGCTTCTTTGTTTTTTTTCCATATTCCTTTGTAAACCTATGTGGTCTCTTTGTTAAATTTGAGTGGAGATCTGCAACAAAAAAGGTAAACTGTTCGAAATTAATAAAGTGTACAAAAAGATCAGAGAATGTAAGTAGTAGTCAGGATTTGTAAAAAAAATAATCTAAGATTTCTAAAATACAATATAATATTTGTAAATCATGGTGAAAAATTCGTAAATAACCATGTCTTCCTCTGCCTCTGCCATGCACCACGATGTTGCGCTCCGCCTTCGCTGTGTGGCATGCCTCCATCCTCTGCCCATATCCACCAACTTTTCCTTGTCGTGTGTCGTTGTTGGGAGACAAAAGGGGGGAGAGATGGAGCCATGCTCCTCCTCATCACACGTTATCACCAAGAAATCCAAGAAAACCCCCAAAGCCATACGTGAAATCCAAAACTCAATAGCCCAAAATCTCAAAAAAAATCAGATTTAAATAGATCCACGATCTAGATTTGAGTGATATAGGTCTCAAACGAAAGAGATGGGTCCATGCTCCTCCTCATCACATGATGTCGTCAAGAAATCCAAGAAAAACTTTAAATCCATGCATGAAACCCAAAATTAAATAGCCTTAAATCTTCAAAAATATATTTGAATAATCCACAATTTTGATTTGAGCAATATAGTGCTTAAATGGAAGATTTTGAAGAAAAGAATCCATATTGTGGATCTATTCAAAATCAGATTTTCCAGACGATATAGGGCATGGGATCCAATGGAAGATTTGAATAGAACCTAAACTTTGATCTGAGTAGAACATTGTTGCCTCTACGTAGATTCATAGTCACCACCAAGCATCGTGCCCTCTCATCCGTGTCATCATATCCCCTCTCATCGCAGGACACCCTCCATCTGATTGGGTTTGACGCTCATCTAGGGTGAGAGAGAGAGATTAAATGGAAATTAACATTAATTGAAAATAGGTTATCACATTTTATTTTTAGAATGTGAAATGATGAAAATGGGATTATCATCAATTAAAAATTAGCATAGTACCTATTGGATCTCGACCACGAGATTAAAATATAAAATCCCATATTATTGACTCTCCATAGGGGTGGTTAGTCCCAATCTCATCTGAAGTTATTCCTATATGTGTGTGCATATATACAGACATAAATGTGTGTGTCTGTGTGTATACCTGTGTGTTTATGTATATAAATATATAATGTATGTATGTGTGTGTGTATTTGTATGTGTCTGTGTTATGTATGTATGTATGTATGAATGCATGCATGCATGCATGCATGTATGTATGTATGTTTGTATGTGAGTATGTATGTAGGTATATGTCTGTGTGCATATGTGTCTATCTGTGTGTGTATATGTGTATATAGGATAAAATGTATATGCTATTCAGGAGCAGCTAACTTGGCTATTCCCACCCTTTTCTCTTAATTTTTTATGATAATTTTTAAAAACTTTTGGGGGATTCAAATCACATATTATCTTGATGTTGTCATCCAGATTTTATAAAATACATGCACTCCTAACATGTCCATTTTGGAGAGGATAATTTCAGCAATTTTAAGATCATTATATTTTAACAAGCATGATGGACAGAATGGGAATCTTGAACTCAGACAAAATTTAAATAATAACATCGGGGAGAACTTTATCAAATAATTACTGATAAAGAAACTATGTAAAAAAACATTTACCTAGAGATTCCTCAACTTTCTTCTTTAGTTGGATCTTACTTTCAATGTAATACTTCAAGTTAATTATTTAATGTATGGAAAAGTTAAATGATATAACCAATAGAATATGGAAATAATTTATAGTCATAAAATGAACAAAAAAACATCTAATTCATGACATGCATGGATTCAATGGTAGATCATTTCAAAGGCGAGTGACCCCACTTTTTATATGTCTCATTATTTTCGTTGAATGCATTCATCTATAGAACTCACATTGACATATATGTTAATTAATTTCATAAAATTCTTAACGATATATATGAATTAAGTAATCTGTAGAGTTAGCTTTTACTTGTAAATTCATACACGCTATTAAAGCTTGATATCACTTACTAAAGCATCATTATGTATTACTAAAGACATTTATAGAGTTCGTAATTACTCAAATCATTATAAAAGTTATTAAAGGTTCATTTTTTAGTTACTGAATGCATATATAGAGTTGGAAATTACTTGTAGCTTCATAAATGTTACTAAAGTTTTTATATCAATTTTTCAAAGCATTTATAGAGTTTGCATTTACTTGAATCATCATAAAAGTTACTAAAGCATTAATATCAATTAGTGAAGCTTGAATTTTTTAGATATTAAAACATATATAGAGTTTGTATTTACTTGTAACTTCAAAAAAGTTACTAAAGCTTCGTTATCAATTTCTGAAAGCATTTATAGAGTTCACATTTACCTGAAATGTCATAATGTTACTAAAGATTTAATATCATTTGCTGAAGCTTGAATATTTTAGATATTGAAGGCATATATAGAGTTGGAAATTACTTGTAACTTTTTAAAGTTAATAAAACTTGAATTTTATATACTGAGGGCATATATAGAGTTGGTAATTACTTGTAACTTAATGAAAATTATCAAAGCTTTTATATCGAATACTAAAGGCATGTAAATAGTTTGTATTTACTTGAACCATAATAAAAGTTACTAAAGCTTTGACACCAAATATCGAAACTTGGATCTTTAGATACCGATGAATTATATAGAGTTGCCCATAAAACAACTACTACATTAGTAAAGCTATATTTTCACTAAATTGAAGCTATAATTCTACTATTGAAACCACATATAGAGTTCGCATGTTTTTGTAAATTCATATTCGTTACTAACTAAAATGTGAAATTTATTAATCTATGTATCAAAAATTACTTTAAAGATGCACATAAGTACTAAAAAAATATTTATGGTAAGAATGCATTACGATAAAATATAAAAGGCGACACGATTTTGACACAATCATTTAAATAAGTAAACCTAGCTTAGCAATCATGCTTTGAAGAGAGTCATTTAAAAACATCTCAAAATATACTATAATGAATTAAGGTTTATAAAGTTGGTCGATACAGATACACTATTTTGATTAGGGTTTATTAGAGATTGTAGAAATCGTCATTTACATGCATCAATTGTTTAGGTATGAATTTCACGGAACTTAGTGATGTTGAAGTCTTGGAGAGGCAAGTGGGGAATGCCAAAGATTCATAGTGACAACTCCACTCTAACGAGAACTTCATTTGATCAGAATGAGTGAATGACCGCTTTGTAGTGAACGTCTTTGGCTAAAAAGTGTAACCAAAGTTAACGGAAGTAATTATTTTATAGAAAGCACTGACATGAAGCAAACCTTATAGTATATAACGTTGAATTGAAAGTAACAAATACACTTCAAATGAATTCTGCATAATCAGTAACAATGTGAAAAGTATCACTAAATCGTAACCAATGTAATTTTGAATTAAAGAAAACAATGATCAGTAATAGTGTGAAAAGCATCAGTAACCTGTAATCAATGTTAGTAGAAATGGAAAAGGAATCCGTAACTGATAACAAAGATAAAGTTCCACTTGTCAAGTAACCTACGTGTTTCTTTTAATAACTATTGATGAATGTCAGATACATCATGTTAAAATCTATTTATTGTTCTCTTAGATTAAACTATTCAATAAAACCTCTTTTAATTCCTTAATATTAAATATTCTTATATTGTACATACTCTGTGTATAATTAACCTATTTTCTAACTCTAATTTATTGTATTTTACTACTAATATTTTCTTTATTTTTATATTTTATTAAAATAACTAAAAGTTAGATTAAATATTATATATATTTATTTTGGCTTTTAAAAAGGAATTGAAAATACAAAAAATATCAAAACCACAAAGACAATGCTTTTACCCATTAAAAATGCTTCCAAAAATACACCATTGTACAAATGACCTCGTCCCCCCCGCCTCCGTATGCCGCTTGCCATCAAGCCGCAGCCCCCCCGCTGCCGTGCCTCCGCCTGCCAGCCTAAGAGGTCGAGCTGCAGCGCCTCCGCCTGCCAGCTTAGGAGGTTGAGCTGCAGCGTCGCCCCCGCACCTCTGCCTGCTAGCCCAGGAGAACGAGCTGCAGCCCCCCCCCCCCACCCTCGCACCTCCGCTGCCAGCACAGGAGGTCAACCCCTCCCACCCGCAACACACCTCCTGCTGCAACCTCCAGGATTGAATCCACCTCCTCCTCTCATTTCTTTTTTTTGATTAATCGCAACCGTTAGATCACGGATTGGGTTAGATTAACTCAATCATCTGGTTGAGTTAATGAACTAAACTAGGTCCAACTACTCACTCCCGATACTTAGATAGGTCAGAAGTCAGGAAGCGCTTATTCAGTCGTCTAGTGGAAAAGTAGAAAAAAGCACCACCTCGGATTATATATAGATAGAATTGTGTCCGCTACCCTTTATCCCACTTCCTTTCCAGTGTCCGATCTTTTCCACCTCTCTTCTTCACAATCCTCGAAGCTGCATCAAAATCCCATACTGGAAAGAAGTCCCTCTTAGGTACCCCCAATATTAGAGCGGGAATGTGGCTTGTTTATCTACTTTTGATCCTGGGTGGTCGAGTCGGGAAGGTCAAATCGAGAAATGAACGCGAATGATGACCATTGCAAAAGAGTATGATGTCTCTAAACTGCTTTCTTTTGCTCCGGAGGTGGGCAAAGGCTTATCCCAGGGCCAGGATGTGAGTCGTGCGAAAGATGCTTGCTTGTAGCGAAGGTGGCTAAGATTAGCTAAGGAATAGGTAAGCTATGGACACACTTCTTTTAATTCCTTAAAAACGCTTACAAAAAATATTCATCTATATTGATGACTTATTTTGGCATCTTTTCCAACATGAAACTTGTCGATCTCATTGAGATCTACAACTTTTATGTTTTGCATTTTTTATTCAACATGTAATTATTTCTTCTTTAATTTTCTTTATTTTTCTTATTTATTTATTTTCCTATTTGGCCATGTGGCACCCTTAGGGTCGTTCACAGAATCTTGTTGTTGAGATGACTTTGCTATAGGCCATTAAGTACATGCCTAACATTAATAAGGGACTTAAAGAGGCATGCACTACGAATAGACAGTCGTACCTTGCTAGACAAAGAAATATGAATAATACCCTAATGTTAGAGACATTCAATGCTATCAACAATCTCCATGCAAGAAGAAAAACATGTGAGCACCTCTCATTCAATGCATGATGTTCGATCAAGAGTTGACCGAACTCTCCTTGATAGTTGACGACACGCCCGACGACTAGGGTAAAGGTAATCAAGGGTCGTTGTGACCGAAGTCACCAAGCGGTGTCAATCGAGAAGAAATCAGACCACCAAAATCAGATAAAAATCAAGTGAAACTCAAGTAGCGGTCTCGCTATTATATTAACCTGGTATAGCGACCAGGGTCGAACACAAGGAGCACGTAATGGCCTTGCGGCCTATGAAGTAGTCCAGAAATAAAAACAAATAAAATAAAAGACTTTTTAGTGGATTTTAAATCTTTTTATTTTTTTTGGATTTTTTAATTAATAAAGAAAATAGAAAAGAAATAAAATAAGCCAATACAACCAATTATTAAAGCACTCAAAAATCACCCAAAAATTTAAATAAAAATATTTTTATGTTTTTTATATTTTTTACTGTTTTTGGTTAATTTTTGGTATTTTTCTGATTTTTATTGGATTTTATAAAAATCAAACAAGGCAGAAAATAAAAGGGGCTTTCCAGTCAGGTGTCAAGGGCCAGTTTAAAATGCAAAATGGCCTATTAACACATGAAGGTAGTTTTCCTGTAAAGATCAAAACACAAGGAAAATTTGGCCACTGGAATTATTAATTTTTGACTTTTCTTTTATTTATTAGAATTTTTATAGATTTTTAGGGGTTTTCTAATTTTTATGAGTTTTATAAAGTGAAAAATGACCAAAATCGTTAGCGAATCAAACAAGGCAAAACAAACACTACCTAATTTTTTTTTGTAATTTTTAGAGGTGTTTTAATATTTTTTGTGATTTTTAAAGTTTGACAGTAACAAAAATGCTTGTTTTTGAATTTTTAAAAATAATGATGAAATAACAAATGTCTCCAAAAATTAGAGAAAATTTTACACCATGGCAGGAGCCATGTGTCCAATTTTCATCGAATTTGGAGTTAATTTGCTATTTTATTATAAATAAAAATAATGGTAAAGTGCATAGGGACCTGTACGCAAATAGTAGAAAGTCCAGGGGGTCCGGTGCAATTTCTCCACGAAATCACGCGCGAGGCACGTGACCTGGGCACTTAGGGACCTATTTGCAAGGAAACTAAAGTTCCTGGACTATGTAGTAACACGTACTAAAAGTCCAGACGCTTCAGTGTAAAATACCCAATATATCAAGCACATGCGCAATTAAACCATTCAAAGGGGTATTTATGCAAATACTAAGAAGTTACTTTCATTCAATAACACCCTAGAACAATAGGTCTATACATGCAATTAACCCAGATAATCACGTGTCGAAGCACGTGTTCCACTACAAGCGGGGGTATAAAAGCAAATACCAAAAACTACATGGTCCACTATGTAAATTACCAAACACAAATAAAATTTCTAAAATATTTATAGGGCTACAACAGAACAACTAAGAAACTAAGGGCATAAGAAGAAATTTACCCTTTATTAAATAGAGGGCCGGATGCGCGCCACGTGGAAGATCGGCGGCTAGGAAGCGACGTGAGAAGCCCTCACTGATGGGACGGTCACGATCACTCCTCCAAGGATCGAATGGTGATGGCTGCTGCTGGCGTTGACGTCTGAGATCTAATCTGGAGCTGGAGATGGATCGAACGGCTCTGGAAGGTCCTCGATGAACTGGACGCCAGCGAGGTTCGCCGGACTCGTGTGGGTGCTGGAGGCCTCCTCGCAGGCTGCTACTGATTGGAGAAGAGTCGCCTTGGCCTCCCGCTTCTAATGGAATCCTCCGATGGCTCGACGGAGCTCTTAGGAACTCAGGCGAGGCCGGCGGAGGTCGAGCTGCTACACCAGATGGTCGAGGCCCCATATGGGCTCGGATGAACCTGAAAAGCACGGTAACAGACTCGCGGGTCGAGGGCAAAGTGCCTCGACCCGGTTAACAGTGGTGTGGGTGGTCAGCGCGTCGGGGCGTAGGGGTTCCGGCGAGGCGACGGTGGAGGAAACCCAATCCCAGCTCCTGTGCGAGCTGGGTTGGATAAATGGGTGGAGAACGTACGCGGAGGAGAGGCGAATATGTGGGTCGACTCCGATGGTCGAACGGATGGCTAAGGTGGTCGGAATCGGCGACGAACGACGACGGGGGAAATTGGGCGAAACGAAACATTAGAGAACTAGGGAAAGAGAAGAGGCTACCTGCTGGGCACAATCGACTGTGGAGGAGAAGGGGCTGCTTCAGGTCCTTGCCTCGAGGACCGTCGGTGTCCGAGGCTCGAGCGTCACCTCCAGGCGGCGCACGGCGGCGCAACGTCGCCGGATCAAGGGTCCTCCACTCCTTCCTCGCTGCAACACGGCCTGGAGCGAGCTGTCACTCTCGCGAAGGCTATGGAGGTCCTAGGGTGGCGTGAAATGATCCAAAGATGAGTGAGGAAGGAGGCGAAGCTCGGATTAAATATGGATGCAGGTCCGAGAAGAGGAGGTCGGGCAGGGTTCCACGAAGCGCGGATCCCCACGCAGATGATCGGGCGAGGATCTCGGATGCACAAGGAAGAAGAAGAGCCCGGGGTTCGCGGATTTGGTGGTCGGGTCATGACGCGAAAATTCGGGGAAATCGGGTCGGGCATCATGGACCCGTGGGAAGTGGTCCAAGGGGGGAGTTGACCGGGGGGTCAACGCCCCCCGTGGACCAATGGGGGCAGGCCACATCAGAATGATTTGGAAATTAGAAATAAAATAGAAAATGGCCGAATTATTAAAAACTCAAAATATGAAAAATGTTTATTTTATTTTTTTCTATTATTTTGTGATTTTATTTAATTTTATGATATAAAAATAAGGTATTTACACTATAGTGCTATATATAGGTATTTACACAATATAGATTTTTAATTTTTGCTTTTTAATTTATTATTTTTGTACATTTTTATTCCCATTTTATATTTTATTTATTTATAGCATAAAATTAGGAATAAAAGGGTATTTTTATTTTATTTTTATTATTTATATACAAGGATGAAATAAATAGATATATACATCTATATACATGGTATATGTACAATGTTCTTTTTGAGTTTTAATTTTGTTCTTTTTATTTTATTTTTGTTTTTATGGTTTTTATTTTATTTATTTACACTATAAAATATAGAATATATACAATTTTTTAGGGATTTTAATTTATTTATCTACAAGGTTCAATAATTAGTGATGGGGTGTCTATGTACAAGGTGAATATGTACAAGTGAATATTTTTATTTTCTTTTTAATTTTTCTATTTTTTTGGATTTTATTTTTACAAATATATACAAATATATACAAGCCCATTTTATTCTATTTTTGGAGGAAAATATTTTTGTTATATTTACGAGGATATTTACACACATGAGCTCCCTATCTCTCTCTACTTTGGCTTTTATGCGGTCAGGCCCATGCTGAGCCCTCCCTTGGGATTAGGTTGCTCAATATTTATTCTAAATAATTCCCTCTTTTTCTTTCAATTCTTTATTCTTTTATTTTTGCACAAAAACATGCTAATTATTACTTTTTAAACAATGCATGCTCTTGGACAATTATTTGTATTTACAAACATATACATGCATTTGCAAAGGTTTTTGTAGCTAAAATATAAGAATAAAGAGTGATGAATGAGTATTCATCACCCCCCTATACTTAACTTTGCTAGTCCCTTAGCAAACACTTATTTGAAAAAGAAGTGAAAAAGAGAAAGAAAAAGAAAAAGAGGAGAATGTACATGGAACAAGGTTGAATATTAAACTTGCCTTCATTAAATTGAATTATGGAGCTCGATCAGATCTTTGGATTATTAATATGTCGGAACCTTATTTGGACTTAAGCTTAAAACTCAACAGCCTCTAAGTTCCACTAATCTATAATCAAGACTCCTCAAAAATCCTGATCAGAACAAGTCACCAAACACAAACCCTGAAGACCATGAATCTTTCCTTGTCCTGTGAATGTGAAGTATAAGCTCTCCACCTCAGAAATAGAAACTTGACAACCCTCCCCAACAAGGTAACTCTATGACCCCAATCTGGCCACTCTTTCCTCGAGGAGCGGGGTATTCCCTTCTAAGTTCAAGTGCAACCAGCTCAAGAAGAGGGGGAAGAAGAGAATGGACCATGGCCAGTGTAGCCATGTATCCTTGGGAGCTCGACCAGTGTAGCCAAGTCTCCCTGCTGCAAGCTACATAAGGTGGGACATGAATCTCAAGCTTGGCTTATTACACTATATACATACTCCGGTGGGATTATCATTTTCTATCAGACCCACCACTTTTTTGGAGTTATTTTCTTTTTGCATTTTTTTAAGTGCATCTATACAACATATACATGTGCATCATATATACAAGGAGTTTTTACTCTTGAGCTAGTAGACTATCCCTCTTTTGAAGCATTATTGCAACCCACAACTCCTGTCGTTAGACCTCATGGCATCCAGACCAAGTTGAGACGCACTTCCTTCACTAAAAGAAGAAGAGAGGTTCCTCCTAGAAGTACTACCCTCATATGCTACCCCAAGTCAAGGAAGACTGCCTCCTCACCACCTCATCCGTAGAGAGCTCGGTGCTAAGTGCGGTGTCCAAGTAAAGTCATTGTTCATATGAGTCATGTGTGTGTTGTAAAGTGCTCTACTTAGGCTCATTGAGATGACATGTGATCATAGCCTAGTGGACTCAAAGAATTAAGTCACCACGGACCTGAAAAGCCTTAACCCTAAGCCCTATAAGGTTCCTCTTAGAAATTAGGTGGATTAAGATCTTAATCAAGCTCCATTTCCCATTTTAATTCCAGGCTAGTTTAAATGTCAACTGTCATCCAGAAAAACTATATACATATATATACAAAGATACTAATTACACAATTTTTACAAACATGCAAAAATTTTTGAAAAATGTTTTGAAATCATGAATGGATGAATGCATGAATGCAAGTTTTTGCAAAAGTATTTACACACATTTACACAAGCTTTTTGCAAACTTTTGATTTTCAAAACATTTTGGAAAATTTTTTTACTATATACATAATTTTGATATGAAAATATTTACACAAACTTTACACAAAAGATTTTTGAAAACATTTTTACAAAAATAATTGTACACTAGCTATGTATGTGCAATAAAAGAATGATTATTTACAGGAATTTTTTTTAATTTTTGTGGTTTTTTAGGGTTTTTAGCCATTTTATTTATTAACACACTCATACAAAGTACGAGTTATGGCTAAAGTATATATGAAATATATGCACACCCCCCTATACTTAGCTCGAACGATGTCCTCAGAGTCAAGAGCGATGAAGAAGACATAACTCGTGCTATGTATAGGGAAGTGAAAAGGAAGGCTATATACAAAGAAGAATGAATGAATAGAAAATCAAGAGGATCTCGGTTTTCCCCCTATACTTAGGATCAAGTAATCCTAAGTATAGCAGGCTGTACACAAAGGAAAAACCGAGTGGAGAATGTACATGGTCTACCCCCCCTATACTTAGGGTAAAATATCCCTAAGTATAGGAAGCAAAACATGGATAGAAAGAATCAAAAGAAAACTCAAAGGTCCTACATCCCCCCTATACTTAGGGTAAAGTACACCCTAAGTGTAGCATAATTAAAGATGACAAACGGGATGTGGGACTAAAGAATGTGATGATATGGACATCCGGATCTATACAGGTCGGAAGAAAAGTGATAATCAGGCGTGAGATGCAATAGATGTGAGTCAAAAGACCACATCTCACGCAAAATGAATAGGGGCAACATCAACGACCTGCGGCTCATGATCTAGAAATGGCTTGAGCCGGTGGCCGTTCACCCGAAAGGTACTCTCAGAAGACAACTCGGATATGTCAATGATACCGTTGTCGTGTACCTTTCTCACCAAGTAGGGTCCCTTCCATTTGCTCTGTAGCTTCCCTGGAAATAGACGAAGCCTCGCATCAAACAGCCATACTCTCTATCCATGATCAAAATGCTTGTGGCTGATGTGAGAATCATGCCACTCCTTCACTCTTTCCTTATACTGTAGGCTGTTTGAGAAGGCGGTATCTCTAAGCTCCTCCAAGGCTGCTAACTCTGCCCTCCTCTGGTCTCCTACACTATTTGGATCAACAAGTATCTCAGTGACTGCCCAAAGTGACCTGTATCTCATCTCAACAGGTAAATGGCACGACTTGCCATATACGAGGCGAAAGGGAGATGTGCCCAATGGTGTCTTGAAAGACGTCCTATATGCCCACACGATCGAGTCCAAAAGCTGTAACCAATCCTTTCGATCAGGGCGGACGACTTTCTGCAAAATAGTCTTGATCTCCCTGTTCGACACCTCGGCTAGACCATTCATCTGTGGATGATATGAAGTGGCAACTCGATGGTCTATGCCGAACTCGCTAGCAAGGGCCTTCACCTGGTCGTTGATGAAATGAGACCCCCCATCTGAAATCAATACTCGAGGTACCCCGAACCGCGTGATGATGTGCTTCCTCAAAAATCTGCAAACTGTCCTGGCATCAGCGGTTCGGGCAGGGATGGCCTCAACCCAACGACTAACATAGTCCACGACCAACAGAATGTACTCAAATCCCTGAATCTTAGGGAATGGACCCATGAAATCGATGCCCCATGCGTCAAAAACCTCACAGAAGTGAATGGGCTGCATCGGCATCATATCACGCTGTCCACAAGTGCCCATCCTCTGACAGTCGGTACACCTCTTCACGAACTCATCAGAGTCCTTGAAGAGGCTAGGCCACCACAAGCCGGATTGGAGCACTTTCTGTGCCGTTCTCCTCCTAGAGTGATGTCCTCCTGCCTCAAGCTTGTGGCAGTAAGTGAGGACGCTATGGTGCTCCTCCTGAGGAATGCGCCTACGCCAGACGCTATCCCCTCCTTCGTGGTAGAGGATGGGATCCTCCCTGTGGTAGGACTTGGCCTTCGTGAGGAAGGTCTCAAGCCTTTGCCTGGGCCAACCTTGTGGGACTTTCTTAGCAACAAGAAAGTTCACAATATCGGCATACCACGGGAGTGAGGCGATAGCAAGGATCGCCTCATCTGGGAAGGTCTCACAAATGGGATCAATCTGCTCAGAATCCTCAGGCTGCTCTAATCGGGGGAGATGATCCGCCACCACATTCTTTACTCCAGGCTTATCCTTGATCTCGATGTCGAACTCCTGGAGTAGAAGGATCCATCTAGTCACTCTGGCCTTGGCATCCTTCTTTGCCATGAGGTATCGGATGGCGGTATGATCAGTAAAGAAGGTCACTCTAGATCCAATAATGTACGATCTGAACTTATCTAGGGCGAACACTACGGCTAGCATCTCCTTCTCTGTGACTGTATAGTTCCGCTGAGCGGAATCCAATGTGCGGCTAGCGTAGTGGATAGCAAATGGGACTCCATCCCTCCTCTGTCCAAGCACGGCCCCCACGGCAAAATCGGAGGCATCTGTCATGATCTCGAATGGGAGAGACCAATCAGGCGACTGGGGAACAAGAGCCTCAATAACACACTGCTTGAGAGTCTCAAAGGACGAAAGACACTTGTCATCGACAAGGAACTCGGTGTCTTTCGTCAACAGGTCAGTCAACGGCCGGGAAATCCTACTGAAATCATGAATGAATCATCGGTAGAAACCGACGTGCCCTAGGATTGACCGTAACTGCCGCAAATTGGACGGTGGTGCGAGTTTTCTAATGACATCTACCTTGGTCGGATCAACCTCCATGCCCTGTTGGAGATGATATGGCCAAGCACCGTCCCTTGAGTCACCATGAAGTGACTCTTCTCCCAAGATAGCACAAGGTGGACCTCTATACATCACTGAAGTACTCGATCTAGGCAGTTAAGATAGGAGTCGAATCCGTCGCCGTAAACTGAGAAATCATCCATGAAGACCTCCAAGCACTCCCCTACAATGTCCGAAAAGGTAGACAACATGCATCTCTGAAAGGTCGCACGGGCATTGCATAGCCCAAATGGCATGCATCGGAAGACGTATGTGCCGAAGGGACAGGTAAAGGTGGTCTTTTCCTGGTCCTCGGGAGCGATGGCCACCTGGTTGTAGCCTAAGTACCCATCCAGAAAACAATAGTGGCTCTTCCCGGCCAGTCTCTCAATGATCTGATCTATAAAGGGCAGGGGGAAATGATCCTTCTTAGTGGCCTCGTTGAGTCTCCTGTAGTCAAAACAGGCCCGCCAAGAAGTGGGTACTCATGTAGCAATCTCCTCTCCAGACTCGCTAATCATTGTAGTGATGCCCGTCTTCTTGGGCACCACATGCAAAGGGCTAACCCACTTGGAGTCAGAGATGGGGTAGATAAA
The DNA here is from genome assembly GCA_037367405.1 of Ottelia alismoides. NCBI lineage: Eukaryota > Viridiplantae > Streptophyta > Magnoliopsida > Alismatales > Hydrocharitaceae > Ottelia > Ottelia alismoides. The sequence goes on from JAZKJV010002942.1 coordinate 64,534, forward strand.
ATCGACGTTCCACCATTTCGATATCTCCTTCATGACAACCTCTCTCAGATTCGGGTTCAGCCGCCGCTGGAACTCACGCGACGGCTTCGCCTCATCCTCGAGATAAATATGGTGGGAGCACAGGGCCGGACTTATCCCCTGGAGATCTGCTACGCTCCATCCTCTCGCCTTACGGTTCTTTTCAAGAACCCCCATCAAACGGGATTCTTGCTCTTCAGTTAGATCGGCGGAGATGATGACTGGGTACATCTCAGGCTCACCCGCAAGGAATCAATACTTCAACGAAGTAGGGAGTGGCTTCAGCTCTGGACAGCTGGGTGCTGGTGGATCTGGCCTCTGGAAAGTCTGCGTGAACGCTGCCAAATCTGCATGGGAGAACTGAAACTCTCTGTCACTCTCAGAAACTGGAGAAGGCTGCCCTGATGGATTGTCTCTGCTCTGCTCGGCATCTACCTCCTCCTCAGCTGTAGGCTCAGTGGAAATCAGGTCTGGCATGTAATCCTCACAATCTGCCCAATCAGACTCTGACTCCGAGGGATCTGTGTCATCCAAGGTGGCATCAACACCACCATCATCACAAAAATCAGTGTCGCGGTCGAGAACCGGCTCTGCTGTCTCAGAAGTATCCTGGACCAGGAATGCGCTCTCCAAGCTCTCCTCTACTGTCGTCTCTGCATCAACGGTGTCTAAAAATGAGAGGATGGCCTGTGCTGCTGGGTCTGCCCAAACTGCCTCATCGTTTGTGATCACAAAGTTACAGTCCTGGTGGATGTCTGGCCCGGCATCTGTCAGCTGCTCTGTATTTGAGGTGGTCTCTGAGCATGATCTGTCTCTGGCTCTGCTGTCCTTGACCGTCTCTATTTGTACACTTTCGCCCTCGACGTGAAAGTATACCTTCCCGCTATCATGGTCAGTCACCGCCTTGGCTGTGGCCAAGAACGGACGACCGAGAATGATGGGGGTATCGGTCACTGAATCATGGATCTCCATGTCCAACACTACGAAGTCCACGGGGAACTGCATGCCCTGAATAGTGACGACAACGTCTCGCAACAACCCCTTCAGCCTCTTGATAGATCAATCAGCAAACTAAAGGACTGTCCTGCTCTGTCTAAGAGTGGCCAACTCGAAGCGGTCGAGAAGGGCTGCTGGAAGTAGGTTGATCGACGATCCGCTATCTAATAGAGTACGGTCGAACCTCTACTCTCTAATGTGGCATCTGACATAAGGGGCTCCGGAATCTGGCCTCTTGGCCGGTAGTCGGTTCTGGATCGTAAAACACGTGGCTTTCGTCAGCACATGGATCTCTGAGTGGTGGTTCCTACTCTTCCTCCTGATCGTGGTCCTGTCTCTAAGGGAACGCTGGAGAAGGGGGATGTGCTGCAAACCTCCTGAAGAGTCAGCTGTATGTGAAACCGATCTATCATCTGCTGGCTGAACTCTTCCTGCTCTCTCTTTTTGGGATTTTCTTTTTTCTTCCCCTTCCCCATCTGAAGGGCTCTAGGCAAGGGGATCACTAGGTCCTTCTCAAATGAAGGACTAGGAAAAGGTCTAGACAGCTCGACGGCCGGATCCGCACATACATCACGCACCACAGTGGGACCAGAAAAAACCAAACCTTTTCTTTTATTCACAACAGAGTTCCGAGATACATCAGAAGTAGGAAAAACAACAGGTCTCTCTAAATGAACACGGGTGGCCTCAGCACCACCATCGGCTGGATCGACTGGAAGACTCACGGCCTCAGTACCACGCTCTAGCTCGGCATCAGGGGTGGCCTCAGTACCACCTCCTCCAGGTGGTGAATTGGCGGCCTCAGTACCGCCTGTGGAATCAGTATCTCTGGTGGCATCAGTACCACCGTCATCATCTCTAGCAGCCTCAGTACCGCTCTCCTCCTCCTCGTCAGGTGCTCTAGGTGTATCCTCCTGATGTAGCTCAGACGAGGCGTCGCCTGCTGTCATCCTACCGCTCCTAAGTGTGATAAAATCAGTATCAAAAAGATATCCAGTCATATCACCAAATGCATTACTAGGAGTGGTATACTCAGTACAAGCTACCTGCTCAGATTTCCTATTCAGGCTGTTGGGGTTCATCTCGATCTGGACAGGGATGGCGGCCTTCCCTCTCACAATGTCCCGCATCTCCTAGCGGAACTCGTCCATCTCCCGTCGAAAGGTAGCCTGCTGATCGGTGAGAAGGCAAGCTATATCATCCAAGGCGGGGCTCTCATAGGGTGGCCCATGAGAGCCTGACGGGTAGCCTCTCTGGTAGGGAGGCTGCTGGAACTGGTGCTGTGGCTGAGAGGGGTACGGGTGATGCTGCTGCTGCTGCTGGTGAGGCTGATCTCGCCTCCAAGACTGTCCTTGCTGATAGGGACGAGGACCATACAACGATTGCTGCTGCTGTGGTGGGTACACTGGGGGTTGCTGCTGCTGCGGCTGGTGATCCCTCTGATGGCCGTACTGGCCACCCTGTCCTAACGGCTGCTGCTGGGGCTGGGTACCTCTGGTCCCCAAACGGAATCCGGGATGGTCTCGTCGGATACCGGGCTGGGGGCTGTCATACCAAATCCCGTTGACATCCATCAATGGCTCTGCATCGTACTGGGATGGCGGGAGCACTGCCAGAGGCTGATCCGGCTGGTATACCACCATCTGCAAGTCTGGAGATGGTGGTGACTGGTAGGTGGGCTGCGGCTGCTGGTACGGCTCCGCCTGTACAAGATGAACCTGTCTAGGCTGCTAGTGAGAGCTGGAGCGCTGGGACGAGTTGTTGCTGCTGCCGTGATCGCCTCGTGACTGAAGACGAGGCTGGGAAGCCGTCTGTGCCTCTTGGAGACACATGAGTTGTGTCTTCAAGTCACTCAAAGTCTGTGCCATCTGCTCCATCTGAGTGATGCCCTGGCACTGCTTCTTCTCTATAATCTCTATCCGGTCCAGCTTCTCGCTGATGATCCCCATGTCCGTGGATGATGACTCGGCCTGTGCTGCTGCTACCGCAGACGAACTGGAAGGATTGGCATCTACCCGTGCTATCCTCTGGTACTGCAGGGGTTGTGGCTGCTGGAGTCTGCCCTGAGTGTATAACCAGGTCTGGGACATCACCATGTAATTCTCAGCCATCTCCTCGTAGATGGCCCAGACCTGGTCGTGATCCTTGGCGAAGTAAGACCTGCCACAAGAAGCGTTCACCAAGCCCTGAAGCTCTGGTGTCAGCCCGCTGAAAAAGCTCTTCACGAGGTTCGGCTTGGAAATGTCGTGGTGCGGGCATCTATCATTCAGCTCTCTGAACCTCTCCCATACCTCATGGAACTGCTCGTTGGGGAGCATGGAGAAGTTGCTGATCAGGGCTCTCGCGGCATTGGTCCGCCCGAGTGGATAATACTTATGCAAGTACTCGGTGCGGAGCTGCTCCCAAGTGTAGACAAACTTCCCCAGATGTTTCAGCCAGGTGGCTGCTCTGTCTGCCAAGGAAAAGGGGAAGGCAATCATCCGTATCGTGTCCTGGTCCACCTGACGGTCGTGGACAGTACTGCAAATCATGAGAAACTCTTGGAGGTGGAGATGGGGCTCCTCGGTGGCGAGCCCAAAGAAACGGGGGAGGAGCTGCAAGGTGTTCGGGGAGAATTTGAAGTCCCCCACGATAGCTGGTAGCACAACCCAGTGATGCATCAGGGTCGATCTGAGGTTGTGCAACTCCCGTATCGGTCTCGGTGGGTCTCCTGCTCCTGCCGCGGCGGCAGCCGCTGCGGCGGCGGCCATTGCGGCTGCTGCGGCTGCTGCTGCTGCATCATCTGGGACTCTCGGTCCGTCTCTACGCTGCTCTCGCTCTACTCTCATCTGCTCCATCTCTCTCCTCATATCCAACATGAAAGCTCCCTGATCCCTCAATTGCTGCTGCACTGTCTCGAGGGAGGTGATCAGGGTGGAGTTGATCGCACCCTGGTCTAAAATAAAATGCTCGGGCTGTGGACCTCTACTGCGATCATCAGAACTACCGGCCATGGTCTCTGCAAAATCAAATGATCCATACTCAGGTGCCGATAAATCTGCTAATCTCTCCTCTGGCACTGGCCTCTCGGAACGGAAAGAAAGGGGGTCGAGGGGGAACAGGGTGGAATCATACTCGGGTTCGGAGAGCGGGTCTCGGCTCTCGCGAACCAACCTAGATGAACGGGTAGACGCGCCCGAAAGCGGTGCAGCCAGAGGCTGCCTAAGAGATCGTCTACCCATCATCTTGATGTGGCGAGTAAGGCGGATGAGATCTGGAGAAACTATGATCACAAGCAAACCCCAAGTTCACCAACGCAACGCTAGCTGAAGATCGTAAAGGCTCGGTCAATTTATCTCGTCAATTTTTATTTTGGTGAACAATCAAGATATCAGAGCGATTACGTGACCTGCTGGGATACCCGATACTTTCTCAACTGACTGTCCCGCACAGAAGAGTCGGTAATCAGTCGAGAAGAGTACCGGAGGGCTCTACCAAGTGTTCGGGACACTCTCTCGCACAATCAAACCAAGCAATGAGGGGGTTGCGCTCCCCAAGACAAATTTTTAAATCAAGTGTCTTTTAGTGATCAATAGTTTTAGCAGTCCCAATTTTATGAATTTTCTTTTTAGGTCTTTTTCAATAAAAATCAAAAGGCCTAACGAATTTTTCAGTTCTCCTGGTTATTAAGTCAAAAACAGGGGGAGAAGACGAAAAAGCCGATGCGCGATAAAATCAATGATGCATGCAAAGTAATGAAGGTGTACCTAACTCCAGCACTCTACATGCAATATGATCCACACAAAATTGAAAGATAGAAAGTAAACTACCTATATGGTGCAGCGGAAAAAGCCGAGTCCCTAAATAGCAACTTCTACTCGAGAGAACCGTCTAGCTGGTCACCAGCCTCCAATCCAGAGAGTCCGATATCGGTCTACCCCTCCTCCTCCTCCCGACAAATCGTGTTCAGGAGAAGCGCTTGGCAGGGCAGGCTACGACACGTAGGCTCAAAGGAAATGAGTCAGCTATTTTTATTAACTTTTTATTAGTAGGTCTAATTAACGATCTATTGGCACAAGCAGTCTATTAGGTGTTTGGATCCTACTCAGTACGGCACAGTCAAACAGAAAGTCCTAAAGCTAGGGGCTCGATAAAAACCGCGTAAAACCATAAAAGGCAGTGAAAAACAAAAACCGTGAAAAAGCCGCGAAAAACCTAAGGGTCCCCCGAGCACACCGGTGCTCGACGAAACAGACCCGAGAAACTGTCCAAGTCCTGTTGTTCCTTTATTATTACAATAATCAAATGAAATGAAGTAAAGTCTACTCTACTCTAAACCTCCCCCACTCTGCTACTATCTCACGCTCTCCTGCGGCTCTGTGCAGAAGGGAGCTGCCTCCGATCACCGCGGTTGCGCCGGCTTCTCGAGAGTCGCCGCCTCGGTCCTTCGGGCCCTCGCAAGAAAGCAAACAAAGTGTCAAATACCAAATAATCAAATATAGACAGAAAAAGCCAACAAGTGTATATGTGCTAAAATGATAGATAAAAATAGACAAGCAAAATCAAACAAAAAAAAATAAAAGAAAATAAAAGAAAATAAAATAAAACAAAAATAAAGGAAAAACAAAAAGCCGCGAAAAGCCGCGGACTCAGAAAGAGCCGTGGAAAGCCACGAAAAAGAAAAAGAAAAGAAAATGAAAAATAAAGAAAAAGACTACTAAACCATGCTCCCCGGCAACGGCGCCATTCTAACGACACGCCCGACGACTAGGGTAAAGGTAATCAAGGGTCGTTGCGACCCAAGTCACCAATCGGTGTCAATCGAGAAGAAATCAGATGACCAAAATCAGATAAAAATCAAGTGAAACTCAAGTAGCGGTCTCGCTATTATATTAATCTGGTATAGCGACCATGGTCAAACACAAGGAGCACGTAATGGCCTTGCGACCTATGAAGTAGTCCAGAAATAAAAACAAATAAAATAAAAGACTTTTTGGTGGATTCTAAATCTTTTTATATTTTTTTGGATTTTTAATTAATAAAGAAAATAGAAAAGCAAAAAAACAAGCCAATACAACCAATTATTAAAGCATTCAAAAATCACCAAAAATTCAAATAATTTTTTTTAATGTTTTTTATATTTTTTACTATTTTTGGTTACTTTTTGGTATTTTTCTGATTTTTATTGGATTTTATAAAAATCAAACAAGGCAGAAAATAAAAGGGGCTGTCCAGTCAGGTGTCAAGGGCCAATTTAAAATGCAAAATGGCCTATTAACACCTGAAGGTAATTTTCCTGTAAAGATCAAAACACAAGGAAAATTTGGCCACTGGAATTATTAATTTTTGATTTTTATTTTATTTATTAGATTTTTTATAGATTTTTAGGGGTTTGTAATTTTTATGAGTTTTATAAAGTTAAAAATCACCAAAATTGGTCAGAAAATCAAACAAGGCAAAACAAACACTACCTATTTTTTTGTAATTTTTAGAGGTGTTTTAATATTTTTTTGTGATTTTCAAAGTTAGCAAGTAACAAAAATGCTTGTTTTTGAATTTTTAAAAATAATAAATGAAATAAAAAATGTCTCCAAAAATTTGAGAAAATTTTACACCATGGCAGGAGCCATGTGTCCAATTTTCCTCAAATTTGAAGTTAATTTGCTATTTTATTAAAAATAAAAACAATGGTATAGTGCATAGGGACCTGTACGCAAATAGTAGAAAGTCCAGGGGGTCCGGTGCAATTTCTCCATGAAATCACGCGCGAGGCGCGTGACCTGGGCACTCAGGGACCTATTTGCAAGGAAACTAAAGTTCCTGGACTATGTAGTAACACGTTCTAAAAGTCCAGGGGCTTTAGTGTAAAATACCCAATATATCAAGCACATGCGCAATTAAACCATTCACAGGGGTATTTATGAAAATACTAAAAAGTTACTTTCATTCAATAACACCCTAGAACAATAGATCTATACATGCAATTAACCCTGATAATCACGTGTCGAAGCACATGTTCCACTATAAGCGGGGGTATAAAAGCAAATACGAAAAACTACAGGGTCCACTAAGCAAATTACCAAAAACAAATATAATTTCTAAAATATTTACAGGGCTATAGCAGAACAACTAAGAAACTAAGGGCCTAAGAAGAAATTTACCCTTTATTAAATCGAGGGCCGGATGCGCGCCACGTGGAAGATCGGCGGCTGGGAAGCGACGTGAGAAGCCCTCACTGATCGGACGGTCACGATCACTCCTCCAAGGATCGAACGGTGATGCTGCTCCTGGCGTGGACGTCTGAGATCTAATCTGGAGCAGGAGATGGATCGAACGGCTCTGGAAGGTCCTCGATGAACTGGACGCCGGCGAGGTTCGCCGGACTCGTGTGGGTGCTGGAGGCCTCCTCGCGGGGTGCTATTGATCGAAGAAGAGTCGCCTTGGACTCCCTCTTATAATGGAATCCTCCGATGGCTCGACGGAGCTCCTGGGAACTCAGGCGAGGCCGGCGGAGGTCGAGCTGCTGCAGCAGATGGTCGAGGCCCCCAGATGGACTCGGATGAACATGAAAAGCACGTCAACTGACTCGCGGGTCGAGGGCAAAGTGCCTCGACCCGGTTAACAGTGGTGTGGGTGGTCGGCGCATCGGGGCGTAGGGGTTCTGGCAAGGCGACGGCGGAGGAACCCCAATCCCAGCTCCTGTGCGAGCTGGGTTGGATGAATGGGTGGAGAACGTGCACGGAGGAGAGGCGAATATGTGGGTCGACTCTGATGGTCGAACAGATGGCTAAGGTGGTCGGAATCAACGACGAACGGCGACGGGGGAAATTGGGCGAAATGAAAAATTAGAGAACTAGGGAAAGAGAAGAGGCTACCTACTGGACGCAATCGATTGTGGAGGAGCAGGGGCTGCTTCAGGTCCTTGCCTCGATGACCATCGGTGTCCGAGGCTCGAGCGTCACCTCCAGGCGGCGCACGGCGGCGCAAGGTCGCCAGATCGATGGTCCTCCACTCCTTCCTCGCTGCAACACGGCCTGGAGCAAGCTGTCACTCTCGCGAAGGCTATGGAGGTCCTAGGGTGGCATGAAATGATCCAAAGATGAGTGAGGAAGGAGGCGGAGCTCGGATTAAATATGGGTGCAGGTCCGAGAAGAGGAGGTCGGGCAGGGTTCCACGAAGCGCGGATACCCACGCAGATGATCGGGCGAGGATCTCGGATGCACAAGGAAGAAGAAGAGCCTGGGGTTCGCGGATTTGGTGGTCGGGTCATGACGCAAAAATTCGGGGAAATCGGGTCGGGCGTCATGGACCCGTGGGAAGTGGTCCAAGGGGGGGAGTTGACTGGGGGTCAACGTCTCCCGTGGACCAATGGGGACGGGCCACGTCAGAATGATTTGGAAATTAGAAATAAAATAGAAAATGGCCGAATTATTAAAAACTCAAAATATGAAAAATGTTTATTTTATTTTTTTCTATTTTTTGTGATTTTTAATTAATTTTATGAAATAAAAATAAGGTATTTACACTATAGTGCTATACATAGGTATTTACACAATATAGATTTTTAATTTTTGATTTTTAATTTGTTATTTTTGTCATTTTTATTCTTATTTTATATTTTATTTATTTATAGCATAAAATTAGGAATAAAAGGGTATTTTTATTTTATTTTTATTATTTATATACAAGGATGAAATAATTAGATATATATATCTATATACATGGTATATGTACAATGTTCTTTTTTAGTTTCAATTTTGTTCTTTTTATTTTAGTTTTATTTTTATGGTTTTTATTTTATTTATTTACACTATAAAATATAGAATATATACAACTTTTTAGGGATTTTAATTTATTTATCTACAAGGTTAAATAATTAGTGATGGGTTGTCTATGTACAAGGTGAATATGTACAAGTGAATATTTTTATTTTCTTTTTAATTTTTCTATTTTTTTTGGATTTTATTTTTACAAATATATACAAGCCCATTTTATTCTATTTTTGGAGGAAAATATTTTTGTTATATTTACAAGGATATTTACACACATGAGCTCCCTATCTCTCTCTACTTTGGCTTTTATGCGATCAGGCCCATGCTGAGTCCTCCCTTGGGATTAGGTTGCTCAATATTTATTCTAAATATTTCCCTCTTTTTCTTTCAATTCTTTATTCTTTTATTTTTGCACAAAAACATGCTAATTATTACTTTTTACAAAATGCATGCTCTTGGACAATTATTTGTATTTACAAACATATACATGCATTTGCAAAGGTTTTTGTAGCTAAAATATAAGAATAAAGAGTGATGAATGAGTATTCATCAATAGTGGATCATCAATCAATCTGATCCCCACTTCACTACTGAAAGAATTTAGGATTGGACCACTCAAGTCAACAAGTATAATTCTGGAGGTCGCTTGTCACCCCCACTGAATTGAGTACTTAGACTAATCAGTCTAATCGTGTGATTATTGCGATAATAGTACTGGCAATTTTACATATTTTTTTCTTTGCTAGGTTGAGTAACTTTTGTTATTATTTACCGACTACATAAAACAATCCATGTATCTCGAGATAAATGGACTTTAACTATCCATGTATATATAATCACGCTGTGAGTACATCATCCATTGTAAATTACACCACATGCCTTTCATCAGAGCGGTCCGACTGCGTCGTGGAGGTGTTCCGCGTCAGATGGGGTGCTCGGATGGAGGTGGCGACGACTATATGTGCATAACGGTGAAGGATCGCCTGGAGCAGCTCCACCTGAGCAGTTAAAAGCTCTAAGTGGGATCCATAGATTGAGGCATTTCATCCTCATTTCTTTTCTTAGGTATCTGTAGATTCATCCCGTTGATTTCTTTTCTGCATTTTTATGTTTAATTTCCTGTGATTAGTTAAATCAACCACTTATCTTCAACCTCTGATACACACGATCAGAGGGGTTTTGATCATTCAAATCACTCCTCGACTCGACCTTCTCATTTGCACAATCTTTCTCCACCTCTTCTACCGTCATCCCACCTTTAGATCCTCACTGGTCTGATGACTTGTCCCCCTTCCGACCTTACTTCGTTGGAGACCCCAACTTAGTCATTATTACCAGTGTTTTGCCCTAACATCTTGGTCCGGGACCTCCTCCGAGCACGAGCATTTCATTGCAGGGTCACAGAACGTCGAAGGAGCGTTTAATCGAGGAGGCGAGGTTCACCTGAATCACTTTCCAACTTCGATCTCCATAATCTCGATCAGGCATCATCGAGCTCGATTTCCTCCACTAGTTGACACAGGAAGGCTGCAGGCAGCTGCAACACCTCTCAGAGGATGACTTAGGGAGAGGACGATCGAGAAGACTCTACAACTTTCATGCTTTGACTTTTTACTAATTATGCCTCTGCTTATTTCTTTTTAAATTTTCTTTATTTTATTAAAATCTGAATTTTCTGGAGCAGCCACGCAGCGCACTCTGGAGCTGCCACACAGTTACTTCCTCTTCTGCCACCCGTCCTCCCTTCTGGTCAGTGGTTTGCTTCTACCCGCCTACATCGCAGTCGTCCCTCTCCGCTTTGTTGTCAACCATTATATCTTCTCTAAGATCTTCTCTCAGCCACTCCCTTCCACCTCACCCTGAGCCATTGGATGCCCCGTCATCCAATGCCTCTTATCGCTGCATGCCACCCATTCAATCTCAACCCTCATGTCTTTCCCCCTCTTTCCATCCCAGCTATCCTTTGGCGACCACTCTCCAACCGTTGGATAAGATCCACTGATCTAATCCAGGCCCTCCGGACGTGCTCTAATTAGGACTGTTGGATCACGAGATCCAATTGTCCTTGCTTCATCCCCTACCTCCAGCACACCTCACCTTCAGCCGTTGCTCCTCACGATCCCATCATCCCCTTCATTTTCTAGATTCCTCCTCACTCCCCCTCTCTTCGATTAAACGCCACTCACACATGGCCCCAAGATCCACCTTCCTCGCTCGCCCATCAATGCCCTCATTCCTCCCTCAAATGCCTTTCACCATCCGTTCGAAGACCCGTCACCTCCATAAAGGTCGAGATCATCCGCCTATAAAACACATCATCCGCCTCTCGTACACCTCGTCCACCATTTCACTAGCGGAGGCCCAGCCTACCTCGCCCCTTAGGTGATAGCGGGGGGCGATTGGGCAAGGCCATGATGACCTCCTGCTCTGGTGTCAATCCACAGCTACATTAGCCGTGTCATGGTGCCTCCAGCACCGCAGAGCCCCCTAAACCGGTTGTCCAGGTAGAGTGAAGACGAGAGGACCGTCTAGGTCCTCAGCCTAGACGACATCCTCCATTCCCAATTCCCATTAGATTCTCTAGGTAATTTGTTCTTAATTTTTCTCTGTTTTCTCTCATTTAGTCACTCACACACACTCATCTTCAAGTCCTGATCACAGTACCACCACCTTCATCGGACCTCCCGATCTTCATGGGGGGTCTCAATCATCTTCTCCCTCCGCCACGTCCTCCATCCACGCTTCTCCTTTTCTCTGCCCTCACAGTGGAGGAACCCACCTGAGACCCCGTCTTCTCCTCCCCTTGGTTTCCTTCTCCATATCACTTCACCCACACTTGCACCGCACATGCCTCAGCTATACCCTAACGTCTCTTGCAGGTTGCATCTTCAATGTTCAGAATCCGCATAGCAGCTCCGATCTAGAGCAGCCTCTCCGATGACGTCGCACTGCCCTGCCTCTCTAGAAGTCATCAGACCTCCATCTTGTTGCCATCATCCTTGTCTACACATCAGCTTGATCCTCCAATCCTTGGAGGACCACGGGAAGCAAGGCGGAGCAATAAGCCCATCACCGGAGCCCAGTCCCCATCACCACTGTAGGGGGCAGACCTGATGAGCGCGAAGAGCAGATACCCACCAATCAGGAGGATCAGACGGTCTAGGTGACGCCTGAGCCTCCACGCCCAACAATTAGGCTCGTGCCATCTGAACCATTGACCGAAGCATTATCATCTGCCATGTCATCCATCAAAGCTGCCACCCGCCCGAGCCTAGTCCCGCACGTGCCCAACTCATGCAGGATGGGATATTTGCAGATATACCCTCGAATGTCTTTAGAATTACAAGGAGGTCCAGGCGCACACCCGAACATTTCAAAAAGGCCCTACCGGTTCAAGGAAATAATAAAAAGTGCCCCGTGCGCAAAAGGAAAATTTCACAAGGTCCCGTCTGGGTTTTACTATTTGCAAATTGGTCCCTCCAGGGACCTATTTGCAATATTTATCTTTATTTTCCATGAATTTTTATTACATTTATGCCCTTGCACTGTTTTATTCATATCTCGAGCATCTAGACTCTAATTGAGTTGATTTCGGTGTCATTTTGTTGCTCTTTTCATTCTCTATATAATAGCATCATTTATTTCATGCATTGAGACCTATTTAAATATGATAATTTTTGGATGATCTATAGTGTCTTTTGCTCTGTAAAAATTTGCCATTAATAGATGCTTGATCTTATTTTTAATGCTCAATTTGTCGCTAAAATTGATTCATAGTTTGTGCTCATTGATTTGACATTCCGTAGGGTATATTTGTATAACATTCTCTTGCATGCTTGCATGTGCATTTCATCATGCATTATGTTCATATTTCATCTCATTTAATTGCATCTAACAATCAAATAAAAATTGCATCATTTTACTATGTTCTTGCATCATTTTATCTGCATATACACATCAAATGTTATATTTGCATAAGGACCTAAGACTAGAAAATACTCACTCTTGAATTAAAAAATAATTTTCAATAAATAGAGGGAAAGCCTCGTGTCCCTATGTTCGACCTTGGATGTCTTGCCTAGTATAAATTAACTTCCATATATTCGAAGGTGTGGTTTTTGCTGATCCGAATTTACCTCGTATACTACGATAATACGACATTATTAAAGAGGCAAAATTGTGGCTCATCAAATGGAGATGTTGCCGAGGACACGAGTCACCTTTATTTATTTGTCGAGTTTTGTTGAATTATTTTTTATGTGAATATTTTCAATAATTTCAGGTCTTTTCATCATGCTATTTTTGCATCATTTGTTGATTATTTTCTTGATATTCTCTTCAACTATTTCTTTTGTGGCAGGGCCCATGGAGATCGATGATGCTTAATCTACATGGAGGCAAGGAGTTGGATCTATCGATGTAAGGAGCTGGAAAAGAAAACAAGAAGAATTCAATGAAGAGTCGTCAACATCTCATTCATGCATTTTTTAAAATGTATCATGTGCATTTTTAGCGGTCCGTGTTCGAGGGCTCGCGTGTGTAAAAAAAGTAGATCACTAAATGATCTAACCCCCCCCCCCCCCCCCGCCAACACACACACACGCACACGCATCCATATCTGTATATCCACTCAACCTCCCACCCCCCACACACCATCTCTTTATATTCACACACACAACCCTCTCCCCCGCACATCCATCACAATGTATACACCCACCCCTCCAAAATCTTCGTCTGTGAAAAAAATCCACACTCCCCTCCCCTATAACCCTAACAACCACGTGTCCCTCAACCCGAAATTCAGATCCAATATTTAGGTTATTTTCAGCGTAAGTATAGGGGGACCCGACCCACCTACCTTCCCTCTATTTGTCTTATTATATTTAGGTAATTTTTGACCTAAGTATAGGGGGACCCTCCAAGTCAATTTGGTTATATCTTCTTATATTTAACCACAGCTATGGCTTCATATCACTTGTGCTATGAGGACATAGCAAAAGTTAAGTATAGGGGCTATAGCGTGTATTATTGTTTATATACTTTAGCCATAGCCTGTGTTTTAAAAATGTTTGAAAACTTTTGGGCTTGGTTTATGTTTACTGGTGATCTGATTTTTGTAAAAATTGTTGTAAAAACTTTTTGAAATTTGAGGGATTAACTTTTTGTAAATAAAATTAACCTTTTTCAAAACTCTATGAAAATATGAAAATTTAAAAAAAACTTTGGTAGAGGCTCTGACTACTAGGTTTAAAAATGAGTAGCTACTTTTCAATGAGGGAACTTCGATCTTCCTTAGAAGAGTGGGTGGTTTAGTGATGAATATGTGATTCATCACTTCAAAAGTCAAAAATAGAGCCTTGTTCCCCAGTAAATAGAGGCATATTTCCCTTTATAATGCATAAATAGCACTCATGCATACATACATAATACATTCATTTTAGCAGTCCATTTGCATTCAAATAAGAAGCCAAAATCCCTTGTAAAATACCCACTCACTAAAATAACCTCTTCCTTATAATATGTACTCCTTAGTTAATAATATAGGGAAGAATGCCAAAAATCCCCCTTGTAAATTAGTCAATAAAGCCCTAGAACCCCTGTACACTAAAATGCACATAAATCCCTCATACAAACTCCGAACTAGGTCTACTTACTCTTAGAATACTACACATTAAAAGACCTTTAAAATAAGACTAATTTCATCCAATTTGGAGCTCGTATGAGAAAGTTGGGTTTTGGGCCACTCTGTATACTACATATATGTATATTTGTATCTTTGTATTTATGTATCATATTTACCTCATCTCCATCTTTGGTCAACATGAAACTTGTAGATCTCATCGAGATCTACAACTTTCATGTTTTGAGTTTTTCCAAATTCGGCCTCCTTTTCTTTCTACACATATATTTTCTTTCAGCCATTCACAGCAGGCCACGTGGCGCCCTCTGGTTGCGCCACGTGACCCGCACCCCTTGCCTCATCCGCCCGCTGCCACAGCCGTTAAATTACGCTCTAGATCCAACGGCTTGGCTGCTTCCACGTGCGCCTCAAATCCACACCGTCAGATCATCCCCTTGTCTCATCTGACCCGCCCTTCCGCGCCTCATCCAGAGCTCGCCACGTGGCCGCGTGTACACCATCTGATCACGCCCGCGATCCTCTCATCCAAGCCGCTCAATCAGCTCTTGGATCCTAACCGCTCGATTAGCCTCAACCCCTCATCCAAACCGTTCATTCGCGCCGCTACCTCTCCACGACACGTGGCAGCTTCAGCACCCTCAGATCGCGTCACCTTGACTTGATCCCAGCCGCTCGCTCGCGCTTCGCTTAGCTGCTTCCACGTGGCGCCATCACGGCCTCTTATCACATCGCCTTGATCTAATCCTATACGTCCCTTCACGCTTTGATCTAGGCCGTTGGATCACAAGATCCAACGGCCAGGGCTCCGTCTCCTACCTCTGGCACCCCTCTCTCCCACGATCTCCGCCTTGCGGGAGGGGCGCCCCCTTTCTATTTTCGACCGCACGTCAGCCACCTTCCCCGTCCGCCCTCTCTCCCACGACCTTCCCCACTCGCAACTCATCCTCGCCAGCTACCCCACTTGCCACCACCTCCACCATAGACATCCCACGACCTCCACGAACTTCGCCCCTTCAACAACCCCGACGAGACCTTCCTCCCTTAAATACTCGACCACCGACGAACTTCAGCCATATCTGCCAACCCTGAGAGATACCCCGAGCTCGGAGCAACCGTTCTGTGACAGCAAGCGACCTATTCCTCGAGCGAAGACCGGTCATCTTCTCCGGCGAGATCCTCAGCCCACCGCCGTGTCGCAGCCACTCCTCCGAGCAGCTGCTTGAGCTCGGGACACCACCGGTCCCTCGAGCGAAGACCTGGAACCCAAGAAGGAGTTCCAATCCCCAGGTGAACCCTCCATTCTTGTCCGATCTTCTTTTCTTGTCTTCGTCGATTTTCTCGCTTTTTATTCTCCGCCTCCAGTCACTCCCACGCCTCCATTCCACTCTGCCGAGCTCCGCGTCGGAGCTCTCATCTTCGCGGCCACCTCTACGCCCGCCGACGACTCACTTCATCCTCCATCAGCTCCAGCTCCGCCACTTGGCCGGAGCACCATCGCCAACCCATCTCCATTACTCCTTAGGCCTCGCCGACTATCTTCACAACTCCACAAGTGCACGCACGAGCTCCAGCTCTATCTCTAACATCTGCAGGTGCCCCTTTGCTCATTGAACGGAAGTTCGCCGGAGAAGACTTCGAGCTTCATCGCCATCGACGTCAGACCGCCCTCCGTCGCTCCTGAGACCACCAGCATCTCCGCCGCATCGCCACGTGTCTTCTGGGATATCTCCGACAAGTCGGAGAGCGTCATCGACACGAGGAAGGACGGGCGGAGCTGAGGCACCTTCGCCGGAGCCCCGCCATCTCCTCCGCAGGCGGCGGAGGATCGTCGGAGCAGACGCACAGCCATCCGTTCTATCACGTTGATCGAACGGTCCACAGCTTGCCACGTAGCTCAGCCCGAGCCTCTTCTCCGAGCCTCACTCCGGACCTCCAGAGGCGCCCGAGCCTAGCCCCAAGCCTCCGCAGCCATCCGAGCCTAGGCCGCCCACGTGAGGAGCACGTGCGGCCTGGGAAATTGACACAGAGGCCCCTGGAGCTTTTCAATATTGCAAAAAGGTCCCTGTGAAGCTGAGCCCACGTGAGGACCACGTGCTTATTGGAGAAATTGCACTTGAGTCCCCAACATTATAGGTAATTACATTTTAGTCCCTGTCCGCATATTTGCTTTATGTATTTTTATTTTCCTGTATTGCATTTACACCGCTGTGTTTGCACGCATCCCTAGGTTGCATTTTACATCATTTTTTAAATCTAAAAATTGCATTTTGTTGAGAAACTTGTCCTCTGTCTATTGGTCCACGTGTCACATTTTTGTAATTTCAGTGGAATTATTAATGAATTAATTGGTATATTTTTGAAATATTTTGCCCCGTGACACCTTTTAATTTGTAGTTAATTCTCTGTGGTTCCAAAAATTCTCAAAAATTCACAGTAGCTTAAGGACAATATTCTTAACATGCCATAAAAATTTCATGTCATTTGCACTCATATCGAGGCCTAAATAAATTGTTGAGTGATTTTCTTATTTTAATTCCAATAAATTCATTTCACATTAAAATTCAGATCTGTCAATTTTCCTGGATCCCTTATCATTAGTGCCATCTAGGATAATTTTATTTCTCGAAAAAATTGTGATTTGTTATTTATTAATAATTAAATAGTGAAAATCACCCTGTCTGCATATTTAATTCCCAGTAAATCCATTTAGTGTCTGAAAAATTCAAAAAAGTTAGGGAAAATCATTTTCATCATTATTAAGCATCTGGCCAATTTTTAGAATTTTTGGACTTCATTTGATATCATAATTGAATTGAACGTTATATTGGCATGCTGGTTGCATGTGTCTGCATTGAAATTAAAAAGACCAAAAAAAATAATTCCTTAAAATCTAACACTTGGATATTTGCTAAAATCTACTTAAGGAGACAGATGCCTCCCTGAGATCGACCTTGGACTTCCACCAAGTAAAAAATTGCCGCTTGAAATTAACTCGACATTAATTAATAGTGGTTTTTGATTAGCCCCTCGTATCCGACTGCAACGAACGACTTAAACATTAATTTGGACATTAATCTGCCCGGATTAACATAGGGTGCGAGACGGTTATCAAAATGGCGCCGTTGCCGGGGAGGCACGGCTTAGGTTAAATTTTAGTGAATTTTTTGAGTGATTGATTTTCTTTCCCCGGGTAGTCTGACCCCCGGTTTTCTTGTAATTACTTTTTCTCTCCTTTATTTCTTTGCATTATTTTATTTTTTGTGTCACTCTCTGACCTCAATTTGTTTCTGTGCGAGGAACGCGAGGAGTCGACGACGCTTCGAGGATCTAGCGTTTTAACTTTATTGAGTGAAAGAGAGGCATTGTATTTTTTTATTTTATTTCTTTTTCGCATCATTTCCAACGGTTCTCGTTTAGGTTCTCGTGTCTGTAAAGATAGTGGAACCGTGTCCCCGTGTGCTGTGTGGGTGAATTGTAACTTAGCTTGCACTAGCGCTCCCCGAGCCACTCTAGGATGTGCTTGTGCTCGTAATCATTAGGACCACACAACTCACTTAAAAGACGCACTTAGACCACAGTACTTAGCCAAATTAACATGTTCTTCACGCTAATAGAACTTCCTGTCTAGGAGCGGCTTTCATCGCTTGCATTTGCATCTAGATTAAAAAGCTTTCAATTCTGTATTGCATCCTACATAAAAAAGGCGAAGGGATCATTGTAAGTATTCTTCACTCAGCATAAACATCATCGATTTTTCGTGCATCGGCTTTTCTCGATTTCCCCCTCTGATTTTCTCATTTAAATTAAACAGGAAACTGGGACTGTCCGATAGGCGTGCTTTGTGGTGGACTTAATAAGTGATAACCTAACTTAAAAATCAGGACTGCTAAACAGTATTGACCAAAAAAAAGGAATAAAATTTGAAAATTGTTTGCGGGAGATTAATCCCCTACCTTGTATTCAGGCTGAGTGAGGGTACTTGAGTGTGTGTGAACACCTTAAGGCAGAGCCCAAATCCCCGCCTTCCATATCACGTTCTAACTGATCCTAGCAAATATCACAAGTCGAATAATTTCAGATTCTTTGACTAGTACCAAATAGCCTCCGCCTGTCTCAGGTAGATAGGGGCTAAATTGCGGTACTTTGCGATAAGCTGTCAGTAACCCCCCGGGGTGAAGTTCCGGCCTTGTCAGCCTCCGCCTGCTTGCAGGTAGATAGGGACGTGGTCATTGAATCCATCGGCTTGGGATAGGAGCGAAGAAAGGAAGGAGCGGCGGTATCTTAGGCGACAGGTTAAACAGGGAAGACGCATCCGGCTCTGAGCTGACTTCCCTATAGGCCGCGTAATCCTTGCCTATTTTGCTTGAAAATCACACTTAAAAACTACAAGATTAATTGGACTCGATTTCGAGTCCTTCACTGTGTTGAGTGTGAACCCAGGGTCTTGGATTGTTCTTTGTGCTTGCTTCAGGTAGGAGTAAAATCCTATCTTCTTCTCGCTACATCAAGATGAGTGACTGGGGAGATCTCGACGCATTATTCACCGATCTCTCTATGAGTCCCCCAAGTAACTCATCTTTATCGGTTCGAACGCACCTTGGACCACCCAGGACTCATGACCCTCTTGAGTCCTGGTTCCCTCATGCTCGGGGTGGTTACTCTCAAACCAACCCTTTCATCTCCTCCGAGATTACCGAGGAAGACCATTGCCTCGGTAATCCCTTCCTTAATTTGCCCTCTAACATAGATCTTATTTCCCAATCCCCAGAATTAGAGGACAAGATGCCACCAAGGATGCCACCGGATGAGGACCAGATACGACAGATTCTTGCTCGCCTTGCCGAAGTCGAACAGAAGAATGCGGATCTTACGGCGTGAATGGGACAGATTATTGTAGCTGGAGGAATCGACCGACCAATGGTCGATACCTACAACCCGGCGGAGAACGAGATTCAGACTGGTTAGCACCCGCAGTTCCCGCCCAGGCATTTGAGCTGAAGCCCCACTTCCTTAGTCTGCTTCCGAAGTTCAACGGAAACCTCACTGAAGAACCATACACTTTCCTCCGTGACTTCGAACTGGTGTGCAATAATCCTAGCCATCCCAATGTTGGCCAAGATTATATCCGGCTGAAGGCCACCCCATTTTGCCTTAGGTGATAAGGCTGCTCATTGGCTGAAGAACTTAGGGGTGGTATGTACTACCTGGATGCAGTTCAAGGATCTATTCTTGAAAAATTCTACCCTCTCAGTAGGACTAACCAGATGAGAACGAAGATCGCCAGCTTCGCTCAAGGACCCAGTGAACCTTTCCATGAAGCACGGACAGGTTCAATGATTTAGTGCAGAAATGCCATGCCACGGCATTTCGAAGGCGATCTTAGTACAGACCTTGTTATGTGGTCTAACCCCGGGCAGGAGTTAGTCAGTGCCGCCTGTGGAGGAAGCTATCTGAACAAAAACGAGCATGCTGTATGGAAGATCTTATAGCAGATGGCAGAAATCGGCAGGTCGCAGGCCACAAGGGCCTATCAGTTGTCTCCCTCAATCCTATCCAATGAGGCAACTCGAAGGACTGTAGCAGATCTGACTGAGGACCTCATTCCTAGCATGGGGATGATTGCCGACAAGCTTACCATGGTCGAGCAGATCCACAAGAGAGTCGCGGAGATGGAGTCTCTTTCGAGCCTACCGAAGAAAGTGGAGGAACTTTCTGAGAAGGTAGCTAAGATCAAGCTACCTACCCCTTCTGCACCACCTGTACCTGTACATCGAATCCATCTTGTACAGGATCAGGAACCGGGGTCTCAGAGCAGCTGGGACCAGACTTACACCCAGCAGAACCATCATGCACCCCCACAAGTGGAGACGGGATACGAGGAGCCTCTGCCAGTGTACGAGATCAACGGGCTTTGGTATAGCCGTGACCCGATGGTCAGGCAGATCGAAATGGGAAGGATCAGCCACACCGTCCATCCCCAGTCTACTAAGAAACCAGACCCGTTCCCATACCGCGCTTCCAGTCCAGGCCAGAACAGGGGTACCAGCAGCAGCAGCGCACCTATCAGCAGGGGCCAGCACCGTCCCATCAGCAGCAGCAATATCGGCATGGCCAGCAGGGCCAATATAGAACCGCATCTACGCAACAGCAAGCCCAGCCCACCGAATTGGAGTCTCTCACCTTGGCGATCCAGACCCTGTCTGATAGGGTCCAGCAGATACAGAATGACTACCTGGACATGAGAACCGACATCAATCGGGTCTCTCGTGCCCAGGACCAACACATGGCGCCAAAGACCCCAATTCCCGCACAGGTTCAGGCCAACCCGAACAACTTACACCAGGGCCAGAACCGACCTCGAGATCTGGTATACTATTCAGATAATTATTTATCTGAACATGAGATCCTTTCGTGTGATAATGTAAATCATATGTCCCTCAGGAGCGGAAGGACCGTGACCATACCTGATCGGGCACGGGCGTAGAAGGAAGGAGCCTCCGACACTCTACCTGAGGAGAACTCGGAGGAAGAAGAGGAGGAGCATCACCACCATTATCGCCGGCAGAAGAAGAGGACAGCTGAGTCCTCGAAGCAGCATTCTCGCATTTGCATGGAGTCAGACGAAACCGATGAAGAGCCCGCACCTCCATCTGAGGAGGATCGTCCAGCAGAAGCGGAAGAAGCATCACCGGTCTCGCCGCAGCATTTTCTTTTCAGTCAGAGTCAGAGTCCTAGTCTGTATCAGAGTCAGAGTCCTGTTAAGAACACAGTTCCCGAAGTTAATGAGAAAATTTCAGTTTCCGAACTTGAGTTGGAGTCAATAATCCCTTTCCCCCGAGCTCTCAAGGGTGGAAAGAAGAAAAAACAAAAAAAATCCAAAAAGATGACCCTGAGATGGCGGAATTCTGCAATAAACACATCAAGGTCACAATCTCCTTTGACAAGTTCGTGGAAATGACCCCTGCATTCCAAAAATACCTTAAGGTGAGATGCACACCTACTAGGGTTAGCAGGAAAACCAAAAGCCGTGTTGAAAAACACGTTCTATCAGTAGCCACGACTTGTGCGATAAAGAACTCGTTTCCTCGGAAACGAAGAGACATGGGTGCACATTATGTAGTGAGTCATGTTGATGACATCGCATTTGCACGCACTCTCCTAGACAATGGTTCCTCAATCAATCTAATGCCTACAACCCTCTATGAGCGGCTTAATCTCGGACCTCTTAGGAAATCCAGAGTTCTTCTACAGTTCGCTGACAAATCAACTAAGAGGTCCCAAGGAGAGTTAAGGAACATTGTGATCAAAGTCGAGGGGCAAGAATACATGGTGGACTTCACTGTCCTAGATATGGAAACCCCTCGCAATTGGAGAGATTCCCAGATCATTCTAGGTAGGCCCTTCCTCAGAACAGCAGGGGCCTTATTTGATTATAAGAATGGGAAGATTCAGTTCCAAACTCCAGGCGGAGATGAGGAACTTGAAATGAAGCAGACAAGATGGCAGAGATCGGATTCTGAATCCAGCACCGAGTACTCTTCTACCGGAACAGACTGCGAGCATGTAGACTTAGTTGGGCCATGGAGACAGAACCCAGCCAACACCGATTTGTCCATCTCCTTCGAAGATGATCCAGTGCATGAGTCAGTCTGCGAGATCCTCCGGAATGAGTACAGCTCTGAGCCTGCATCGCCCTACATCTTCGATGACGTAGAGGCCCAGTTGGGCCTGTCAGTCCTTACATCTTTAGGACAATCGGAAGATGAGGATGACGAGTCGGACGAGGCGTTTGCCGATTGTATGGAAACTTTTGACGATCCGACTCCAGAGCCAAACTTGGTGGTAGCTATCACAGAAAACGATCCAGCCACTTTCAACACTGAACCAGAGCAGATTGAGCCAGATTTCTTAGACGATCACACTATTCCTGAGCTCAAACCCCTACCCACAACCTTGAAATATGCCTTCCTTGCGGGCCAAGACAAGAAATTTCCGGTCATTATCAGTTCGCAATTGATCGAGGAGCAGGAATCTCGCTTGCTAGAGATCCTGGAGAAGAACCGCAAGGCGATAGGCTGGAGCATTTCCGATCTCCACGGGATAAATCCCGCTCTGTGTTCGCACCATATTTACTTGGAGAATGAAGCCAAACCCTCTCGTGAATTCCAACGATGGTTGAATCTAAATTTACGAGAGGTTGTGAAGAAGGAGATAGAAAAATGGTGCAACGCGGGGTTTCATTTACCCAATCTCCGACTCTAAGTGGGTGGCCCCAATCCATGTTGTCCCGAAGAAGTCGGGAATTCAGACGACCACCAACGAGGACGGAGAGGCGATCGTGACGAGAGTACCCACGTCGTGGCGCATCTGTGTGGATTACAGACGCCTGAATGCCGCGACGAAAAAGGACCATTTCCCCCTACCGTTCATTGATCAGATCCTAGAGAGACTCGCGGGGAAAGAGTTCTTCTGCTTCTTAGATGGGTTCTCGGGCTACAATCAAGTAGCCATAGCTCCGGAGGACAAGGAAAAGACCACGTTTACTTGCCCCTTTGGTACCTATGCTTTCCGGCGCATGCCTTTTGGGCTATGCAATGCTCCAGGTACTTTCCAAAGGTGCATGATTGTTGTATTCGCCGAAATGGTCGGCGAATTCCTGGAAGTCTTTATGGATGACTTCTCGGTCCACGGCGATTCTTTCGATTCCTGTCTTAGGAATCTGGACCGAGTCCTCAAAAGATGTTGTGAGGTTAATCTGGTGCTCTCCTGGGAGAAAAGTCACTTCATGGTGACGGAGGGTATAGTGTTGGGGCATGTCATCTCCAAGAGAGGAATGGAGGTTGACCCTGCCAAGGTGGACGTGATCAGACGACTCCAGCCACCAACCAACGTAAGGCAGTTGCGGTCGTTCCTCGGGAATGTTAGATTTCATAGGAGATTTATTAAGGATTTTTCTAAGATTGCCCGACCGCTAACTGAGCTTTTAGGCAAAGACATGGAGTTTATTGTAGATCACAAATGTCTTGAGGCCTTTAAGCTTTTACACGGAATGATCATGGACGCACCCATCCTGCAAGCCCCAGATTGGTCTCTACCTTTTGAGATCATGACGGACGCCTCTGATTATGCTGTTGGGGCTGTGTTAGGACAAAGAAGAGATGGCGTCCCGTTTGCAATTCACTACGCAAGCAAAGTGCTTGATTCTGCTCAGCGTAACTATACAGTTACAGAAAAGGAAATGCTTGCGGTAGTGTTTGCCTTGGACAAATTCAGATCTCACCTAATTGGATCCAAGGTAACTGTGTTCACTGACCACACGACACTACGGTATTTGATGGAGAAGAAGGACACGAAGGCGTGTCTTCTTCGTTGGATTTTACTTATCCAGGAGTTTGATTTGGACATCCGTGATAAACCTGGAAAGAAGAACGTAGTTGCCGATCATCTTTCTCGTCTCGAAGATCTTAATACTTCCGAGGTTTCACCAATTCAAGACTCCTTCCCTGACGAGTCGATTTTTGTTATCGACTCACTCCCATGGTACGTCAATATCGTGAATTATCTTGTCTCCAAGAAAGTTCCCGAAGATTGGCCCAAGAGCCAAATCGACCGACTAAATTCGGACGCTAGACACTACCATTGGGAAGATCCGATCCTTTTCTTTGAAGGACCGGATTGTGTCTGAAGACGGTGTATTCCTCAGGAGGAATACCAGAGTGTCCTTTCTTTATTCCATAGCTTGGAGGCAGGAGGACACCACTCCGGGAAGAGGACCGCATGGAAGGTACTTCAGTGTGGCTTTTACTGGCCGACTCTGTTTCGCGACGCCACCGCCTTCGCGAAGTCGTGCCCAGTTTGCCAGAGAATGGGAGGAACCGTTGGTTCCAAGGATGAGATGCCAATGCAGCCGGTCATCATTTGTGATGTCTTTGATGCCTGGGGCATCGATTTCATGGGCCCATTCCCTGTCAGCCACGGGTTCGAATATATCCTTCTTGCGGTAGATTATCTGTCCAGATGGGTGGAGGCTATCCCGACCCGAGCCGCAGACAGCAGGACTGTCTGTAAATTCATCAGAGAGCACATAATCTCTAGGTTCGGGATCCCCAAAATGATGATATCAGACGGGGGTAGCCACTTTGCGAATCGGGAGGTGAAGAAACTCCTGAAGGACTACGGCATCGAACACCGTGTCGCGAGTCCTTACCACCCACAAACCAATGGTATGGCTGAGGTGTCAAATAGGGAGGTGAAAACCATATTGCAAAAGCTTGTCCGCCCGGACAGGAAGGACTGGTCTCAGATCTTGGATCAAGTCCTCTGGGCGTATAGGATGGCTTACAAGACACCGTTAGGCACCTCCCCATTCCGAATGGTATTCGGAAAGCCGTGCCATTTGCCCGCAGAGTTAGTGCACAAATCTGAATGGGCAATCAAGAAGGTCAACTGGAACACACACCTGGATCAGAAACAGAGAGACATGGATCTAAATGAGCTTGTGGAAGTCAGAAACCGTGCATATGACAACAGTTTGGTGTACAAGGACAAGGTGAAGCGTTGGCATGATAGGTATATCAGATGAAAGACCTTTGTTCCTGGACAGAAGGTATGGTTGTTCAATGCTAGGCTGAAGATTTTCCAAGGCAAGTTGAAGTCTAAGTGGACGGGCCCATTTGTCGTCCGTACGGTGCATGATAGTGGATGTGTCGAGATCTCAGATCTCGCAGATGACGCACCGACATTCCTAGTGAATGGACAGCTGTTGAAGCACTTCGTCGAATCCAATGAGCAGTTAGTCCATGTTGAGGAGATTGTATTCATGCGCGAGACAGATACAACAGATACACCTCGAGCCGCGTATGAGACCTTGCAGCATTGAACTCCAGCCATCCGCAGCATCTCGAAAGATTCAAACCGACTCATCTGTATATATCATCATTTTTGTACATCCTATCCTTTCTCCCGCGACTCTAGTAACTCATCCCCATCTCATTACATCACTATCTTGGACTATACTTAGGATGATCAGATCCTAAGTATAGGGGGGAGGAGCCACGTGAGCCGATTCTTTGTACATTCTCCAGATCACATTGGTCCTCATACTCACTCCTGTCCTATACTTAGGCTGACCAGAGCCTAAGTATAGGGGGGATCGATGCCCGCCGTGTATATATCCATCCGTTTCCCCTCTTTTCCTCGTCTGCCCCATTTTTGATCTTCTTCTACACTTAGGCTGCCATAGCCTAAGTATAGGGGGGCGAGACGACTTCTATACTTTTGTAATTTTAGCTCTCCTACGCTTAGCCCGAGCTATGTCTTTTTAGTCGCTTTCGTGCTCTGAGGACATAGCACACGCTAAGTATAGGGGGGCGTGTATATATTACATATATACTTTACCCATAGCTCGTACTTTCGCGTATTTTCGCGTATTTTTGTTTAATTTTGCAATAATTATGGGTGGGTAAAAATAAAAAAAACAAAAAAAAATTTTGTATACTTGTATAATACTTGTAAACCTTTTGTAAAAATTAAAAAAAAATAATAATATTATTAAAATTTTGTATACTTGTATAATATGTACTATATGTATAATACTTGTATAAAAAGTTGTAAAATTCTTGTAAAACATACTTATGTAAAATTTGTTGTATACCAAAAAAAATCGTGTATACCATGTACAAATTGTATCAACTAAAAATTGTTGTAAATAATAAAAAATTGTTGTATACCAAAAAAAATAAAACAAAAAGGCTTCTTATTTACTCTTGCATATTATCTTGCATTTTCAAAAAAAAAAGTCTTGCATTTCATTCATAGCATGTCATCTGCACCTCATATGCATATCTTGCATATGCAAAGTGAAAAGCTAGTGGGTTCTGAACCAAGTTATGAGTAGATATTGAGGATGGACTTGATTCGACCTTAATCCACCTAATTCCAGAGGAACCTTATAGGAACTGGAGTTAAGATTTCTCAGGTCAAGTGACTGAATTCTTTGAGTCCGCAAGTCTATGTTCACATGTCATCTTGATTAGTCTAAGTAGAACATCTCGTGCACACGCATGATTCTTATAGACAGTGACCTAACTTGGACAAGCACAATGCACTTAGCTCTTCATTGATGAGGTGGTGAGGAGGTAGAATCCTTTAGCTTGGAGTAGCACACGGGTGGAAACATCCGTCCTACTATAGGGAGGGTAGTGCATCTCAACCTAGTCTGGTGGTGTTGACATCTAAGGACGGGATGCTGTGGGTTGCAATAATGCTTCAAAAGAGGGATAGTCTACTGACTCAAGAGGAAAAACTCCTGATGTACATGCTGCACATTGTTGAAAATTTTTTTGTAAAAACTCCAAAAAAATCAGACAGGTCCAAGAGAAAATAAAATACCTGTCGGAGTCTGTATACTAGTAAAGAAATGCAGCTGGATGACTTGGCTACACTGGTCAGGCATCCCGAGATAGGTAGCTACACTGGCTACCGTCCATTCTCTTCTCTACCCCCTCCTCTTGAGTTGGTCGCACTTGAACTTAGAAGGGAATACCCCGCTCCTCGAGGAAAGAGTTACTGGACCGGGTTATTGAGTTACCTTGTTAGAGGAGGTTGGTTCTGAGCCATTTCTGATGTGAAGAGTTACATATCACTTACACAGTGCAAGTAAGAATCATAGTCATCAGAATTTGAGTTTGAGGATTTGTTCTGACCTGACGATTGAGGAGTCTTGAATAGAAGACTTGTGGATCTTGAAGTCTGTTAGGTCTTAAGTTCAGGTCCAAATAAGGTTCCGCCACACAACTAATCCAAAGGTCGAGTCAAGCTCTATTTGTAACTTTTGTTCATGACCTTGGTATGGAACCCAAAATCATTTCACTCTTGCATTTCATTTAGTTGCTCGGGGACAAGCAAGGTTTAAGTATAGGGGGTTGATGAATCTGTGATTCATCACTTCAAAGTCAAAAATAGACCCTTGTTCCCGAGTAAATAGAGGCATATTTCCCTTTATAATGCATAAATAGCACTCATGCATACATACATAATACATTCATTTTAGCAGTCCATTTGCATTCAAATAAGAAGCCAAAATCCCTTGTAAAATACCCACTCACTAAAATAACCTCTTCCTTATAATATGTACTCCTTAGTTAATAATATAGGGAAGAATGCCAAAAATCCCCCTTGTAAATTAGTCAATAAAGCCCTAGAACCCCTGTACACTAAAATGCACATAAATCCCTCATACAAACTCCGAACTAGGTCTACTTACTCTTAGAATACTACACATTAAAAGACCTTTAAAATAAGACTAATTTCATCCAATTTGGAGCTCGTATGAGAAAGTTGGGTTTTGGGCCACTCTGTATACTACATATATGTATATTTGTATCTTTGTATTTATGTATCATATTTGACCTCGTCTCCGTCTTTCATCAACATGAAACTTGTAGATCTCATCGAGATCTACAACTTTCATGTATTGAGTTTTTACAAATTCGGCCCCCTTTTCTCTCTACACATATATTTTCTTTCAACCATTCACAGCAGGCCACGTGGCGCCCTCTGGTTGCGCCACGCGGCCCGCACCCCTTGCCTCATCCGCCCGCTGCCACAGCCGTTGGATTACGCTCTAGATCCAACGGCTTGGCTGCTTCCACGTGCGCCTCAAATCCACACCGTCAGATCATCCCCTTGTCTCATCTGACCCGCCCGTCCGCGCCTCTTCAAGAGCTCGCCACGTGGCGGCGTGTACACCATCTGATCACGCCCGCGATCCTCTCATCCAAGCCGCTCAATCAGCTCTTGGATCCTAACCGCTCGATTAGCCTCAGCCCCTCATCCAAACCGTTCGTTCGCGCCGCTACCTCTCCACGACACATGGCAGCTTCAGCACCCTCAGATCGCGTCACCTTGACTTGATCCCAGCCGCTCGCTCGCGCTTCGCTTAGCTGCTTCCACGTGGCGCCATCACAGCCTCTTATCACATCGCCTTGATCTAATCCTATACGTCCCTTCACGCTTTGATATAGGCCGTTGGATCACAAGATCTAACGGCCAGGGCTCCGTCTCCTACCTCTGGCACCCCTCTCTCCCACGATCTCCGCCTTGCGGGAGGGGCGCCCCCTTTCTATTTTCGGTCGCACGTCAACCACCTTCGCTGTCCGCCCTCTCTCCCACGACCTTCCCCACTCGCAACTCATCCTCGCCAGCTACCCCACTTGCCACCACCTCCACCATAGATGTCCCACGACCTTCACGAACTTCGCCCCTTCAACAACCCCGACGAGACCTTCCTCCCTTAAATACTCGACCACCGACGAAATTCAGCCCTATCCGCCAACCCTGAGAGATACCCCGAGCTCGGAGCAACCGTTTGGTGATAGCAAGCGACCTATTCCTCGAGCGAAGACCGGTCATCTTCTCCGACGAGATCCTCGGCCCACCGCCGTGTCGCAGCCACTCCTCCGAGCAGCTGCTTGAGCTCGGGACACCACCGATCCCTCGAGCGAAGACCTGGAACCCAAGAAGGAGTTCCAATCCCCAGGTGAACCCTCCATTCTTCTCCGATCTTCTTTTCTTGTCTTCGTCGATTTTCTCGCTTATTATTCTCCGCCTCCGGTCACTCCCACACCTCCATTCCACTCTGCCGAGCTCCGCGTCGGAGCTCTCATCTTCGCGGCCACCTCTACGCCCGCCGACGACTCACTTCATCCTCCATCAGCTCCAGCTCCGCCACTTGGTCGGAGCACCATCGCCAACCCATCTCCATTACTCCTTAGGCCTCGCTGACTACCTTCACAACTCCACAAGTGCACGCACGAGCTCCGGCTCTATCTCTAACATCTGCAGGTGCCCCTTTGCTCATTGAACGGAAGTTCGCCGGAGAAGACTTCGAGCTTCATCTCCATCGACGTTAGACCGCCCTCCGTCGCTCCTGAGACCACCAGCATCTCCGCTGCATCGCCACGCATCTTCTGGGATATCTCCGACAAGTCGGAGAGCGTCATCGACACGAGGAAGGACAGGCGGAGCTGAGGCACCTTCGCTGGAGCCCCGCCATCTCCTCCGCAGGCGGCGGAGGATCGTCGGAGCAGACGCACAGCCATCCGTTCGATCACGTTGATCGAACGGTCCACATCTTGCCACGTAGCTCGGCCCGAGCCTCTTCTCCGAGCCTCACTCTGGACCTCCAGAGGCGCCCGAGCCTAGCCCCGAGCCTCCGCAGCCATCCGAGCCTAGGCCGCCCACGTGAGGAGCACGTGCGGCCTGGGAAATTGACACAGAGGCCCCTGGAGCTTTCCAATATTGCAAAAAGGTCCCTGTGAAGCTGAGCCCACGTGAGGAGCACGTGCTTGTTGGAGAAATTGCACTTGAGTCCCCAGCATTATAGGTAATTGCATTTTAGTCCCTTGTCCGCATATTTGCTTTATGTATTTTTATTTTCCTATATTGCATTTACACCCCTGTGTTTGCACGCATCCCTAGGTTGCATTTTACATCATTTTTTAAATCTAAAAATTGCATTTTGTTGAGAAACTTGTCCTCTGTCTATTGGTCCACGTGTCACATTTTTGTAATATCAGTGGAATTATTAATGAATTAATTGGTATATTTTTGAAATATTTTGCCCCGTGACACCTTTTAATTTGTAGTTAATTCTCTGTGGTTCCAAAAATTCTCAAAAATTCACAGTAGCTTAAGGACAGTATTCTTAACGTGCCATAAAAATTTCATGTCATTTGCACTCATATCGAGGCCTAAATAAATTGTTGAGTGATTTTCTTATTTTAATTCCAATAAATTTATTTCACATTGAAATTCAGATCTGTCAATTTTCCTGTATCCCTTATCATTAGTGCCATCTAGGATAATTTTATTTCTCGAAAAATTGTGATTTGTTATTTATTAATAATTAAATAGTAAAAATCACCCTGTCTGCATATTTAATTCCCAGTAAATCCATTTAGTGTGAAAAATCCAAAAAAATTAGGGAAACTCATTTTCATCATTATTAAGCATCTGGCCAATTTTTAGAATTTTTGGACTTCATTTGATATCATAATTGAATTGAACGTTATATTGGCCTGCTGGTTGCATGTGTCTGCATTGAAATTAAAAAGACCAAAAAAAATAATTCCTTAAAATCTAACACTCGGATATTTGCTAAAATCTACCTAAGGAGACAGATGCCTCCCTGAGATCGACCTTGGACTTCCACCAAGTAAAAAATTGCCGCTTGAAATTAACTCAACATTAATTAATAGTGGTTTTTGATTAGCCCCTCGTATCCGACTGCAACGAACGACTTAAACATTAATTTGGACATCAATCTGCCCGGATTAACATAGGGTGCGCGGCGGTTATCATTTAGAGGACACTATCTATGGCTCTGTCCTCAAGTAACACAGATAGCCGTCTAATGGTCCGTACTTACACCCAAACTGGCTGGAAGTAGATGTAACTATTCATATGAGCTTGGACCAGTCATTATCACTATGACAATTCATAAAAACTTGTAAAAGATAAAAAACACAAAAATTCACTAATTTTGGACTTGGTGTATTTCTGACACGTTCACTTTCACTCAAGGCTTGAGGATTTTGTGGATACTTGATTTCTGTGATCTTGAGAATCTGAGTTAGCAAGCTTTAGTCATTAGGGTTTTGAACTTAATAATCCACACTTCCCTAGTTTGAGAATTTGAGCATTATATTGCACTTTTCATCTCTATCTTCTAAGAATACGATCAACACATCACTTTCACCACTACATGATTGATGAGATAAGTTGAGTTATCATTTGAGGAACTAGGACTAGTGATTTAAGTCTAGACCCGATTTAATGATGCTTGAGGATGAGTTAAAGTTAATGAATGCTTCAAGAAGCCTGAGTGTCAGCAAACCCTAGCCAGTATGTGAACAAGTTCACATTCAACTATTTGATATCTACCTACGTGCCAGGGTGTGATGGAACCTAATTATATTGTTGATCAGTGTGCGTCAACTTTTGGTAAAAGCAGTGGAGTAGCCAAAAAGAAAATAAAAGAAAGAAATATTGAAAGAAAAGCTCTATCATTGTAATTACAAATTCAAAGGAGCTTCCACCAAGGTGAGCGCTCCCAATCATTTCAAAGTGTCCACATGGACCAAACACTATTAGGACTAAGGAGTCAAGCTAGCACCAAAAAGGGCTTTGCATCATATAGTGATACAAGTTTGGGTGTCAAAAGTATCTTAGATACTCAAAAGAGACACACACCGGTGTACTCCCAGAAAAACAAGTGTAGACGACTCCGCATTCTCTTGAAGGACTCATTATTCAATAGCAAAAATACACATGTGTTGAGTAATAAGACACTCGAGGCCCCTTGTTCCAATGTGAGGGAGAGAAAAATAGACACAATCAAATGTCTTGCATAAGTAAAAAAAATAAGCTGTATAAGTAACTAAGAAGTGGATCTATAGTAATTCTGTAATAAACTATAGTAATAATTCAGTAATTGTTAAATAGAAACATGATCTTAAATAAGTAATAACAAATATAAAATGATTAATAAATCCCTATCATTTGATCGCAGACCAATCACGATTAGAGATCGAGCAAGGAACAAATTAAAATTAGCTTTTTTAACAACTACAACTTCTGATTTACCAATCAAAAACCATAAACAATGATCCACCATATAAGAACAAAAAAACTTACAAACAGAAACCTTTAAGACGTTCTTCTCACATTGATGCTAGATGAAGAAGGAGACCTTTATTGCGATTTCAGAAATAACAATAACATATCGACAATAGCCGTAATTGTATTTCAAAACTGGAAATAGAATCACGAGGAGAATGCTGAAGTAGATGTTATGGAAGTAAATATTAATCTAAATTTGGAATTGCATGATTAGCTAATCTAATGTAGGATTAGCGTCAAATTGCCGATGAAGGAGGCTCATCCCTTCTCAAATGGGCACAATGCCCATTGAATAAGTCATGTATGTATGTATGTATGTATGTATGTACGCATGTATATATGTATGTAGGTAGGTAGGTAGATAGGTATATGTATGTATATATACCCATATATATAGATATACACACATATACCTACATATATATGAATATATATATACGGCAAAAATGGGACTAGCACTGGGGGAGCTAACCTGCTCCCCTCACCCCGTTTTTTTTATTTTTTATTTTTTGGAAAATGCTTCCATGGATTTTCATAACTATGTCCCTAAAATATGTCATCCAAATTTCATGCGAAATAGAGACTCATACGGCCTCCATCATGACAGGGTCGATTTCAACAATTTTGTGATAGTTAGAAAAAGACTGTCTAGATGGAGGTCATATGAGTCTCTGTTTCACATGAAAATTGCACGACATAAGATCTTATTTTTTGCAAAATGAAACTTTACAAACATTTACAAAATCTAATTTTTTTGAATGGTTTGAAAATATTTTACAAAGATTTTTCAAAGGTTTTCACAAGATTTTTCAAAACCTTTTACAACCATTTTCCTAATCATTTTGCAAAATTATTTCAAACAAAATTTATAAGGATTTTTTCAAAAATATTTATACATATTTATAGATTGTTCTATTTATAGTTGATTTATTGTAAACCCTTAACGCTATAATATATTGGCCATATTATTGAAAATATGAAAGTACAAATTATGGCTAATGTATAAATAGCATATATACGACCCCCTATACTTAGCTCAAACTACGAAATCATAGCAATCAAAGAGAAAAAAGTAAAACATAACTTGTGCTAAGTATAGAAAGGTCTATACTACAATGACTCAAAGAATAGGAAGTTGATCATTCCCCCTGAGATCAACTAATCATAAATATAACAGACTGTACACAAAGCAGGGATGATCGAGGATTAGAATTCACAGAAATAAACGACTCGACTTGTCTCCTCTATACTTGAGGTAAAATATTGATAAGTATAGAACATATTATCAATAAGTTAGAAGACAAGCAAGAGAATAAATGGAGAACACTCAAATGCACTCATCCCCCATATACTTGGATCTAGCAATTCTAAGTGTAGCACAAATGAATGGGATGACTAAAATAACCGGAAGAATGAAAAAATTGAAAAAGAATGAAGAGAGAAAGATTAATCAAAAATATTTTTGGATGTATCATCTGACTTTTTGGATGTTACAGCTGGGATGTCTCATCCAAAATCACATTAATCAACTCGACAAAAGATATGAATGTATCATGCTCTAAATACGGCTTCAGTAACTATCTATTGACTATAGTTGGATGTGCGTCGGATGACAATTCTAATATGAGAATGCTTCCATTGTGACGTACATATTTCTCAATAAAGGTCCCTACCATTTGCTTTTAAGTTTGCTCGAGAATATCTTCAACTTCACATTAAATAACCACTCCTTTTGTCCATGCTCGAAAGTCTTTCGTCTGATGTGCTTATGGTGCCAACGTTTAACTTTCTCTTTGTATAGAAGGTTGTTATTGTATGCGGAGTCTTTGAATTCCAAGAGTATGTTCAGATCAATCTTTCAGTTCTGACCACCTTGATATGAGTCCAAATTATATATGTTCACTGCCCATAAAGACTTATGAATCAATTCAACTGGCAGATGGCATGGCTTTCCATAAACCAGATGATAGGAAACATTCCTAATGGAGACTTGTAGACAATCTGATAGCCCATAGAACCGAGTCCAACAACAGAGACAGTTCTTCCTATCTGGCCTAACAAGTTTCTGCAATATTGTCTTGATCTTCTTATTTGATCGTTTGGCCAAGTCATTCGAGTGTGGGTGGTAAGGAGACACGACACGATGATAGATGTTGTACTCTTTCACAAGCTTGTTGACTTCCTTATTCACAAAATGGCTAACTCCATCTGAAATTAAAATCTTCAGAATCTTGAACTATGAATTAATGTTGTCCTTAAGAAAGTAATAGATGGTTTGACTATCAACGGATCATGGGAATAGCCTCTACCCAGTGGCATACATGATCAACAACAAGCAATATGTATTCGAATCCTTGAATGTTAGGAAATAGGCCCATAAGATCAATGCCCCAATCATAAAAAATGATATCTGAATGAACTTAAGGGGTATCAAATCTTTGGAACTGAGGGTTCCTCCCATCTTCTGAAAGTCAGTGTAGCCTTTCACATAAGTTGTGGCATCCTTGAATAGTATGGGTCACCAGAGTCCACACTGCAATACTTTCGATGTTGTTGTGCTTCCAGAATGGTGTCCTCCATATTCAAGCATATAACAGTGCTCGAGAACACCGATGTACTCCTCCTAAGGAATGCACCGACAACAAATGCAATTCGCACCTTCCCTGAAAAGGTATGTATCTTCCCACTGGTAGAAATTAATATTGGATAAAAATATATCCCTCTTTACTCTTGTCCAATCTTGTGGAACTTTCTCAGAGAAACTAAAGAAATGAAGAGGTGAAATGAGATTGGTTTCCATAAGAAGATCATGAGTAAAAGGTGAAAATGGAGTATGATCCGACCTTTGTATTAATAGTTTGGCAGAACTTCTGTAAGAATTAGGGTTTTAAAATAAAAAGCCTCCATGTTCTACACATCATTGTAATAGTTTCGACTCAGAAGTCATCTTAGATGAATTCTCATCATAGAGCATACCCATGAACATTGAACAATTATCTCATGTATGTGAAGGGTTTTAGCTCTTCCCATCAAGAATGTTGGACTAGCACGCAAACCTCTCTTCCAATAACTCATCCTCAGGGAGTCAGGTATTTCCTTCTAAGTTCAAGTATGTGTTGTGTCCATAATTGAATGGGGAAGAAGATAGAAGAATAAGAAGAGAACTGGAGTGTGACCAGTGTAGCCACATCTCCATATGAAGCCAACCAGTTTAGCCAAGTCTCCACCAAGATTTGTAGGTTGTCTAAAGCTTGGACCGTTTTTTTTCTGTCAAATATTTATTTGATAGTTGGCTTCTTTTGGTATGGATTTTTTGTTACTATGCATGGATCTTTTATGACCCTACAGATATAAAATATTTCTTTCCACACATGTTTTATGTCTAAGAAAAAATTGTGCCAACAGTCCATCCCTCATCCGAAGCTTTATTTCAACATGTACTCCAGTCGTTAGATGTCCATGCTACCAAAAATGAGACTCACATAGTCTTCCAACACCACATATGAATTGAGCCAAGTGCATAGTGTGAGAGTACATATTAATTCACTATTCCAGAGTTGTACCCAAATGAGGTGACCAGGTAAGACACTAAGAGTCAGTATCTGCACATTGTCATGCGGAACTCAAAGAATTAAGTCAAAGACATGAAGCTTCTAAAATCCTATTTCTTGATGAAGTTCCTCTGAAAATTAGGTGTATTAAGGCCAAGTCAAGACTGCTCTCTGTTTCTGCTCATAACTCGATTCAGAACCCAAGGGCTTTTCACCAATGCAGATGCATGAAATGCTAAATGAATTGTAGAGGCATGCAATACAAACATCTTTTGTCATTTTTGAATTTTATGATTTTTTTGGAAGAATATTATTCACTTTATTCACATTGTACAAATTTCCATGTATTAGATAAATTTTCTCAAGTTTTACAAAGATTACACACACTCCAAGTTAGTTGTATATACATAGAATACAATACCACATAGTATGATGCAATGCAAAATATATACACGAATATGACTCACTCCCCCCTATACTTATCGCATGCTAAGTATAGAAGGATACAAAGGAAAAAGGAGGGGGTAGAAGTAAGCCCCCCATATACTTAGGCTCTTAGTCAACTTAGGTATAGAAGAGAGCAAAAATGGGGTGGTCGAGGGCAAAGAGAGGAATGCTGGATATATACAAGCAGGCTTTTGTCCCCCTAGACTTAAACCTTGGCCTAAGAATAGAAGAAGTAGTAAAAGGGAACCAATGAGATCATGGAGGAGGTGCTGATGTTCAAGGAGGTTTTCGGCATATTTTCATTCGGGCATGTGGCAGGAGGGAATGTGAAGAACGTGAATAGCAAGAAGATTCCTAGACATCGTCAGAGTCATCCTCAGAAGAATAATAAGCATACACAGTGGATCTCGAACCATTCCCAATTAAATGTAAGTATACTTTGATAGTTGTTGTACTGATTGCACTTACCTAATGTACCACTACAGGACTAGATGAGGAACTTGACGAGGACTCTTCAGAGATCACCTAATTTCTAGGGTCAAAGTTGACTTTCTTAGTTGGTTTGTTTCTGGAAGGAGGATGGTCATATTTCTTTTCCCTACCATATGTAATAGATCTGGAAGATGCGGTGTTTGTGGGTTCTTCGTCAGAAGAATCACCGTAAAAATCGACCTACTCCTGTAAGGACATTGCACATCTCGAGAGAGTTTTCTCAATTTGAGTGTGTCTTGTGTACTTAATCCGGGTGGTAGAAGATGTCACCTTTTGATGTCCTAAAGTTTTGGTGACATAATAGATTCCCTGAGTTGACTTCGTGAATGGTTCAAGTATTTTATGAATTACATCCACTTCAAAAAATGGACCACTCAGATAATCGTGAAAATCCTCATAAATATGGTCTGATTCCACATAAGCTCATGTATCTAGGTTCATCATAGGAGCAATGTCAGGGTGATTCTTCGTAGAGGTGTGGTGAGACTCGAATTTCGATTCAACAGTTAGTTTCTTGGGTGTCTCTCCTAGGGCTGTGTCTATGTTTTATGAGGAGAGGTCTAATCATGTGAAGTGGTAGTCTCTAGATCATGACTGTCGGATTCAAGTTCGGTTGTCTCAGGGTCAGGTGTTTCCTCAAGAGTTTGATCATTATGGTTTTGGTTCAGAAATTTTATGTCTTGAGTCTTACAATCGATAATTGCCTTAGCAGTGGCTAAGAATGGTATTCCTAGAATGATGGGAGACTTAGACAACTCTCATCGATGCTCAATGTCCAAGACAATGAAGTCCACTCTATATTTGACATCTTGGAAGTTCATGATGATTGAAACAATCATCTCGGTTTTTGGTGGATCGGTCAGGAAATTGAACGAGCATTTTGATTATTATAAGCAGTCCGAGTTTGAGTCAGTCAAATATGGACTTCAAAGGACGTTCAAGGCCGAGTCATCATCAATCCAAACATAGGCAAACTTGATGTTCTCAATTTCACAAGTAACCCTAGCTAACCATTTGACTCGATGGCTTTTGCTCTATCACCATTGAATTGGCCATAAAATTTAAATGATTTCAGTTCTAGATCTCTTTCTGCTCGTCTTCTTGGGTGAGAATAGACTCTTCACAAATCTATGAAAATCGGGCACATACTCCATGGCCTTGATTAATGGATGCTCTAAAATCGGACTTTTACAAAATACTTCCATAACAATGTTGTCTAATTTCTTTGAATTTTCTATTTTTCTATTTTTTTGTTATTTTTATTAGAGTCAGTAGAATGGTCAGTGGATTGGTCAGTGGTGGATGGTACCTGTGGTGTATTTGTCTGAAGTTTTTGCATAGAAGATGTCTTGGGTTTTCTCTCTGTGTACCTCACTCCTTCTTGGATGCTCATTATTTCTTTTGTCATTTGGATGACTTATCATGTTGTTATGCCAAAGCATCAGCTCTTTGATTGATTCAAGTTATGTAATCCTCTATCATCTTATGACTTGAAGATGATTGACCGTACTCAACATGTTGTGACTCTGGCATATCGAGTAACAACCATATTCTATGGTTGTGGCCTAGTCGGGAGTTCTATTTCCTTGAGTTTGTCTCTCATAGATCTGGTTAAAGGAGAAGTGGTCATACTCAGGAAGATATTCATCCTGAGTAGGGGATGGTTTAAACAATAAATTCTCCATCATAACTGGGAATCGTGTTTCTTTGTCCAATTAGGTTATGCTCATGTCCATCCTCGAATTTGCTCGCTCCACCGGTCTACAAAATATTCATTCGGTTCTGCGAGTAATTCATATTATGAATATTCAACCGAAGTAGTGGGGTGGAATGTGGGTGGAGTGTGTGATGGTTGGGGGAGAACCTACTCAAAGAGAGGATTTGCCTGATGTGAGAATGAAAATGATCGGGATTTGGTCATGTAAGCGTGACCCACAGAGTCTGGGTATGAATACCAATATTTTGAAGTCTTCAAAAAGGAAGTGGAGAATGATTCACGAACCTCGATAAACGTATACAAGTGCAATGATCTTTGAATGCACACAATTCATTACACAATGCAAACATCAAAATTCACCAAATTCAAAAAGTTAAGGCCATAAAAGTTCGATCAATTATCTTTTCAATTTTATTATTTGTGATAAAACAATCTTTTCATCAGTTACACATGGATGTAGTCTCCTAAACTAGTTCGTATCTGAGTCGATGGAACACACCAACTTTAATACAAGACTACTTCTGCTAAGGTCGAAGGCAAGTGCTTTCAGCAATAACAGACTCAAAAGTCAGCCCAAGTGCTTAGGGCACAAGTCCAAGGATTTTGGCTCTAAGCCTTAGCATTTGCATCCAATCAAAGTCTGGAGGTATGTACCTGTGTACAAGGATGGTGTTGCTCTTCCACAATCAATGACTATCAAATTTTGTCTGGTTTTAATTAGTCAATAATGTTAGCTATCCAGATTTTGTTTGGCAATCACTTGCATTGAATGGATATCAATACAAGTCTACATGGGGATTCCAATTTCATCTAATCCTAGGTGAGTGAAAACAAAGGGAGAATCGAAAAAACCATGCAGCGGGAAACACAATGATGAATTCAAAGTCAGAGATGCCTACAGTTATTCCTTGCAATCTCCATGCAAGATGCTCAAAAGAAATAAAATTTCCCTAGTCAGGTATTTCTAATGCACGCATGGGAAACCACACCTCGAATAGGAATTTCTATTAGCGAGTGATAGAATAATTTAATTTTGCTAAATGAGATTCTATCTAGTATGTCTAATTAAAGTGAAAGTGTGGGACTAGTCCTATGAGCACAAAAAGAATCCTAGTAGCTCTAATAGCCACAGTGTAATTCCATGACTACGTTAATCACCAAAAAAAAATGGGCTCGATATGCAGGGTCCAGTTCGAGTACAAACACGAGTCTTCAAATGAAGACTGCAAGAAATAAGAAGAGTAATTAAAAATTAGTTATAAAAATAAAAGAAAACACTCTCTCTCTCTCCAAAATAGAAAAACAAATTCTTCATGCTTCTCAGGGGGTTCAGTCCACCGAGTCATCTCCCTCCAATTGCTCTGAATTACGTCGACTTTAAGAAAATCGCTCCAAGTCACCAAGTGCCTTGCATGAAAAATAAGAGAAATAAATGTCAGAGACATGTTCACAGAAAAATTATATACAAAAAGAGAAGAAATAAAAATACTAAGAAAAATAAACAAAGAAAATAAACAAAGAAGACTAAGGGTCAGACTACTTGGCGATAGAAAAACCTAAAAATTAAATTACCTAAAAAATAATCATAAACTGTATACCTCCTCAGAATTAGCACCATTTTATGAGCGTGGAAATCCCTATGTTAATTTTGTCAAATTGTTGTAGTGGGAAATTTAACGATTGATACAAAATTGATCACTCTGAGAAATGATATGGATAATCAAGTCTCATTGCGATTGAATTTATTTATTTTACTTGGGTAAGTCCCAAGGTCGATCATATGGAGTTAATTTGAGAGTTTCAAATTAGTTCTCAAATAATATAAGAAATTTAGATTTTCAAAAAAGATGAATATTGTTGGTGTTTTCTGAATTTTTAAGTTTTTATATGTTTTTATTTAAAGAGATGTAAATAATTATGAAAAATAAGATGCATGTGTTTTCAAAATAATTTATATGTAGGAAAATAATTCTATGTTGTGTGGTGAGAAGTAAATAAAAAATGTGATTCTTTTTTAATGATGCAAAATGGTAAGTGGATAAGATGCAACAAGTGAGCAGACCAAACCAAGCAAAGCCAATTATATCAATTCAAGATCCCTCTATCAATGATCAAGTAATTACAGAACTATACAATCAATCCCAAATAATTATCTCATATAAATCACAAATTATTTAGCAATGAGGAGAAAATAATGGAGAATATATGTGCTCAAAGTGAACAAAATGGATCTATAATTTATTTGTGCTAAAAAATGTCTCCAACAATGGAATTAATAGTTTGATATGAAAGTCAACCAGATATGGATCAAAACAACACCAAGAACGTTAAATTTTGATAAATATTCTTCAAGATATGACCAAATGAAGTTCAAGGACTATATTATTATAAAAAAGTTCGTAATTATACCTTTGTGAAGAAC
Organism: Ottelia alismoides; assembly: GCA_037367405.1. Lineage (NCBI taxonomy): Eukaryota > Viridiplantae > Streptophyta > Magnoliopsida > Alismatales > Hydrocharitaceae > Ottelia > Ottelia alismoides. Next base: position 105,251 of record JAZKJV010002942.1, read on the forward strand.
TATTTTGTATTTTACCAAAGTCGCTGGTCCTTCATTGTAATTTACCCTGGTAGGGGTATATATGTAGTTCCAGGAAGTTAGGAGGATGCTTCTACAAATTTTCCACTTTGCATGTGTGCCTCACGTGCGAGTCAGATTGTGGGGCCCCTTTAGTTATTTGCTGGAATAAGGGGGTGATGATGCAATTTATCCCTGTGGCACGTGCAACACGTGAGGGGAGCGAAGTCTAGGGTGTTGGTTCAGTGCCCCCCTCTACGTGGTCGCTTCTGGGAGCTTTGGTTTGGTCGAAGCTGCTTGGCTTGACGGAGGCCTAGGCGTTGGCTCGGTTCGGTAGTGATCTTTGACCGTAGGTGTTCTTGATCATAGGGCTCCTATGGCAATTTTTCTTCATTGTTTGTTGTTGTAGGGGAAGGTGGTGCTCTTGGATGATGCGGGCGATCATGGCAAAGACTGGTGGATGATGCTCCCAGCGATGCGAAGGAAGGAGCGGAATCATGGACGGCTGTGGGAGATAGATCAGTAGGCAAAGCGATGAAGGAGATGGGTATATCGGCTCGGTCGAAGCGAATTTGGGATGTTGAATAGAAGAAGAAGTAGGAGGCGGAGGAGAAATAAAAGGAACAAGTGGAAGGTGTTTGTGGTGAATTGCCGGTGAGTGGAGGAGTGGAGCTCAACTCCGATCATTGCCTCGCAAAGTGGTGTGGCCCTTCGAATCTTCTGTTGCAAACTGGAAGAAAGAGCAGTTGAGGAGAGGGATCCTCTGGATCGTGCCTTAAGAAGGGTTGTTGCCGAAGGGAATAGATTCTGTCACCACCCATTCCTCAGCTACCTCTCTCTCTCTCTCTCATTTCTCGTCAAAGTAAGGTGGGTATCGACAGATGCACAATCATGGGGGTCGGTAATGGGGTTAAATATGGGAAGAGAGAAAGAGATCGTCGGAGGAGATAAGGAGGTTGGTCTCGATCGGAGCACGAGAGGGGATAAGAGATGAACGATCGGAGGTCGGTTAGGGCTTTGGCCATTTGGGAAGATAAGGGATAGAGGGGATTCAATCATTGATGGGTTGTGTGAGAGAGAGAGAGAGCGAGAGAAAAACAACTAGAGATAGGATAGAGGCGATTGGATGTTTGAATCGATGAGGAGGAGGCTGATGCTCAGAGGTTGCAGGTTAAAGGGAAGGGATTAGGAGGTTGGTTCCTAGAGGTTAGGGATAGGGGCAATGGTCAGAGAGGGTGTCGCGAGGCGGCGGTTGGGGTAGGTGTAATGGCGACAGAGCGGGAGGTTAGGGATGAGAGTATAACCATTGGATTGATAGCGATCCAATGGTCGATAGGCGTCACACGCTTGGAACGTGAGGCGGGAGAGAGAAGGCAGGATTAGTTAGGGCCATTGGATCAAACAAGATCCAACAACCTAGATCAAGAGACGGAAAAAGATAAGATACAAATATGGACAAAATAGGTTGATTAGGCCGTTGATTGTACCTTGAGATGCACCAATCCTGTGATTATGCATGATACATGAGTTGACTAGAATTTGGACCAGTGAACGTAATTGCAATATAAATACATGAAAATAGAAGATGGAACCAAATCGAAAAATGACCAACATGAAAAATATTCATGTTAATGTGATCTACAATGTTCATCGAGGACTCAGGTGCACATGAAATGCAAAATGCAAGACATGGTTTTTTAGTGATAATTTATATACATAAAATACCATTTTTTAGTTTTGCAATTTTATTTGATTTTCTGATGATAAATAATTCATGCAAAAAAATTAATTGCTATGGGATAATGCATTGGACACAAATGCGGTTTTTTTGGATTTTTTACGAGTTAAAAATAAGTCAAAAAAATTAGGGAAGGAGATCATGTACAAGTGGATCAGGTCAATAAACTCAAGTTAGAATGTCTTTTCTTATTGCTATTCTGATTTTTTTGTATTTTGATTTTTATGTAATTTATTAAAATAATGAATAAATTAAAGAAATAAAAAATAATCAAAATGAATGAAATATGCACATAAAATGATGGGTCAACATTAGCAAATATGTACAATTCACATTTAGGTCCCAAAACTCAATTTTCACAAATGGACTCTGATTCTTTTGAATTTGGTCTTGATTTTTAGATATTTAGGTGTACATTAATTCAAAAGTGATAAGAGTTCATTTAAACACTATATGAGAGAGATATCAATGTTTTGCTTGTCTGTCCTGAAATTAGGGTTTGGGATTATTTTACATATGTATAAGTTAGCATTTTTTAGGATTTTCATGGATTAAGGTTAGTGATATGTACACAATGCAATTGACTTCATGTCAAATGGAGTGAGTATGAATTAATTAAAATTGTGCAAAATTAGGTAAAAATATGCAGTTGATTATAAATGCAGAAATGAATGATATTTTGTGCAAATTAATTATAAGTGCATGAAAGTTAATTTTATGAAGTTAACATGTAATTGATCCCAAATACTCAGAACGAAGCTTTATTTTCAGCTGATTAGAGTGATGAATCACATATTCATCAATGAGATAGTTCACAATATTGATATACCAGGGGAGAGAAGCAATACTAAGAATTGATTCGTAAGGATAGGTTTCTGATATTGACATGTTGCTCAAGGAAGTATCTGTGCATTCAATTCTGGACATGTGATCTTCTACCACATTCATAACTTCGAGTTTATCTCTTGTTTCCAAATTGAATTTCTAGAGGAGAAGGATCCACTTGAGTAAACAAGACGACATGGTCAATGTAGACAATAACTTTGGATCCGAGGAGATGTGATCTAAACTTCTCAAGGGTGAAAACAACTACCGGCAACTCTTTCTCTGTACTTTATAGTTTTTCTATGCATAATCAAATGTTCTGTTGGCATAATGGACAACATAGGACAAATTAACTCTTCTCTATCTTAATACACCTCCATGGCAAAATCAAATGCATCCATCATGATCTCGAATGGGAGAGACCAATATGGTGGTTGTAGGACAAGTGCCTCAGTAACGACTGTATAAAGGCTTGGAGAACCTTCTAATCTACAATGAAGTTTGTTTCCTTAAGTATAAGCTCTGTGAGAGGTTGGGCAATCTTGCTGAAGTCCTTGACGAATCTTTTAAAAAAACAAACACGCCTCATTACCTCACATTCTTCACTGTTTGAGGTGGCTCCAGTTTACCAATCACATCTACCTTTGTCGGGTCGACTACCATGCCTCGCTTTGCAGATGACATGGCCCAGCACAATTCCTTCAATTACCATGAAGTCACTCTTTTCCCACAAAAGAAATAAATTGACTTTGGCATCTCGTAAGAACTTGGTCTAGATGTGTGATTAATTCCAGATTTATCTACATTATTCTTTTATTTTATCTCTCTAGCTTAAGAAAATCAATAAAATTGCTTAACAATTAACTCCAATCAACTGACATTGTGTTAGATATAATTATTATATATTAATTATCCTATTATTATGCATACATTTTATGTGTTATTATTTATTAGAAATCTAATAAAAATAAGATTAATATTGTACATAATTATTTTAACATAATTTATAAAATAAAAATTCAAAAAACAAGAAAAAAATCAAAATAAATATTTTATTACTTTATTTACTTACAAAAATATTTAATGTATATAGATGGATTTATTTCTATTTGAATTTTACATGAAAGTTCTAGGCATCATCGAGATCTACAACTTTCATGTTCATTGTTTTTTCTAATTCTCCTTTTAACTATTTCTCTTTGATTTTTTATTCATTTATTCATTTTCCAATTTCCTGGTTGGGTCACATGGTGCAACCATGTCCTTCCACCTCATCCGTCCCTTCATTTGATAGAGCCCCTTTTCCACAACTATCTGGACATTTTGATCAGATGGTTCCCCATTAAGCTGGAGTGCCCTTTCTCTAACCACTTGATAACACTGATCTGGTGCATCTTGGCTGATGGTAAATACCTCTTTTCCATCCAACCAATCTCTATCCAATGGTGGAGATGCATATTTAACCCCCAGTCACGCACCTCCAAGCATCACGACCTTTCATCAACCTCGCAACTTCAACCTATTTTCCCGACAACTTCCGATGGGCTCTCGTTCAACCACCATCGCCAGCTTCTTTGCCAAACAACCTCCATCTTCGACAACTATCTAATGCCCTTCACCCCACCCCTCAATCCAAATGGCGGTGGTTGAAACTACCTTGTCAACCACCTGTCGATGACCAACCTCCATCATTCAAAACTCCCTTCGTCGCCTCCGACAACAATATCTGCTACTTGTTAGACTCCATCACTTAGCCTACTCATCCTTTGTGACAGAGAGCGAGTTTAGTCGCGAGCAATAACAGAGGTTGGACACTCAAAGAGAGAGCCTTGGTTTCAACACCAAGTTATATCCATTGCTAGAGTTTCTCGAGCTCAGATCTTGTAGCCTCATGTTCTGACGCGAAGACCTGGAGGCATAAGCTCCACTTTCGGCCTGCATTCTCCATTCCCTGTTAATCCCAGTCTATCATCTCCATCTTCCAGGTAAATCGTTGATATTCATTATTCTTGTTTTCTCTAATATATATTGTATTCCCCAACCTCTTATCTCTTATCTCAGCATGGGAATATCACCATCATCCATCATCGATTCACGCTTGAACTTCCCCGTATTTGATCTGCTTGTCCATAGTTGTTTCCATTCAAGCCATCTTCTTCATCAAGCATGAAGAAGGAGACTCGTTCAAGGCATAACTACATCATTCAACGGCCTTCATTTTGCTCTTTTACAACCACAACAGATTCACAAGTGCTTGAGCTTTTCTTTTCTAACACATGTACGGCCTTGAAGCATCAATGATCGGAGCCTCGATAGAGTTGATTTGCATATTTTAGTCTCTTATGACTACCCTTCCAATTGAAGATCCAAATCCTTGCATAACTCCATTGAAGTGCCAACTTCATCACAAAGCTTTAACGAAGGTCATTGGATCCTTCTATCGAGCAGAGAAGCATCAAGGAAGAAGGCGACATTTGCCGGAGCACATCCTCCTCTCCACCATCCGCGGAGGAGCCTCATCGAAAAGGATGAGTAGTTGCTGTTTGTTTCTCTAAATTGAGTGAGATCCAACAGTTGTCATTGAGCCATGATGACAAGTCTAAAGCAACGCTTCGCATCTTGAGGATAGGACCCACTGAACTAGCATGAGGCACCAGCAAGCGACAAGTGGCCCGAGTTGCACTACTCGAACCTAGTCCTGGTCACGTGTTTCTCAAACATGAGTCTGGGTAAATTGCTAACCAGCCCAAGAACTATTCTTAATTGCATATAGGTCTCGCGCATGTAAAAATATCATTAATATCCAAGCGAATTTATGTAATTACTATTTATTCCAATTTAGACTTATTTGTTATTAATTCATTCATGTTTTGTTGCATGTATGCCCATGTATCGTATCTTCAATAAATTGTGAACCATTTATCAGATTTTAATGAAGTTGGTGTCCTTGGAAAGCTATTCTTATGCTCTTTAATTTAGTGTAATTAAATTAATGATATAAATTACAAATCACACATTAATTTTTAGTGTGTCATTTTTTTCTATTCAACCCTTCTATTATTTCAAAAATTAAATTATGTTGAGGTTGATTACTTTCTCTATCACATTGATTGTTCATTAATTGATTATTCGTTTTTGACAAATAAATAATTTATCAAATCATGAGCATGTTTGTTGAGTATGGATCTACTCTGTTGTTGCATTGCATCATTATTCATCATGTAAATTAAATGCATAAAATTATTTAAAAAATTTCATGCATTGTCTCCTTTGCATCTTGCTTGACCTAGGGAGCTTATAAATTTCTTATGTAAATAGTTGACTCCTATATTTAATTGAATAATTGTTCATGTCCCTGTGTTCGACCTTGGACTTTCCCAAGTAAAAGTCTAAGATGAGAACTCTTCACATAGATATTCTCTTGATTCTGAGTGATTGTTTATTGGCCAATGTTACAACAAGTGCATGTTATTTTAGTCGATTAATGGCTCACCAGATGGCACCATTGTCGGGGACGTGGTGCATTATTTGATTTTTGTTTAGAGTTATTATTTATTTTTATGATTTTTAGATCTTTCTAGGTTAAGTTCTTGTTGTATGTTATTTTATTTTTTATCTTTATTATTTTTATGTTATTAGCTATTTAATTTACTTAATTTCTCCTGGGAACTTTCTGACACTTTCATTGGTTTGTGGTAGAGGACCATAAATATGATGACATCCAGAGGATCGTAGAGTCTAGAAGCTTGGGGATTCAGCTATAGAGACTGTAAAACAATTTTATTAGGATAATTTTGGTCTAAATAAATAGTACTTGTGTTATAATTTTTGTGTAGTATTTGTAATTTGTGTCATAATTAATATGTAATTAATTACCAAATTTAAAATGGTTCTCAATTGAGTTCTTTCATGTCTAAAGAAGACATCTATTTATTCTTTAATTGTGTGGTTGTGTCGACAGTGATTCTTGACTTAAGTGGTGATTTAGGTCAAGGCACCGTGCTTCAAATAGATATATCTTAGGTCAATTTTTGCTTGATCTATCTTGTAATTTAGGACACACAATTTTGTGTCATAATATTCACTAAAATCTTAGGATATTCATTGAGACGTACTTAAGCTACGTTCTATCAATACAAATTATTTAATCTTCTTCATCCCAAATATAACTCCTACTCGGTGTAATTTTTTCGACTTGCATCATTTAGAGTAAAATTTATAAATTCAATCTTGCATCCACATGGAGGGTGTTAGGGATCACTGTAAGTATTCCTTAACGACTGCATGCATAATTGATTTCTGCCTGCTTTTTGTTTTCCGTATTCTCCGTCAGTTTTTGCCAACCTAAGATAAAGGAAAAGGGATTTTACGATAGGTGATTATTTTGTGGTCACCTAATTCAAGTGATAACCAACTCTTAACATTGGGATTGAATTATGTAAGTTGACATCAAATAATTTGGAATAAAATCCATCTTGTATTACATGCATTAAAACCCTCATTGTACGTAGGTACTTACCACCAGATAGAGTGGGTGAGATTGGATCCCTAAGATTAGAGCCCAAAACCCTGGACTTCCACCATAAGTCTCTAGATCCGACTTTGATAGAATTTGGGGGCTGCAAGTGGTTGCCTATGACCTTATAAATACATTTTGGTTGTCTGCACTTATAAGATCTTTTTGGGGCATGATATTGAACCTGGCAACCTAGAAAGATCACTCCATTGGTTGAGGGCTTATAATACTTCATCTATATGTAGTAGGAGACTTCCTGTGTGCTTGTATAAGATTGTTTAAATCACCAATTAAAACATACAAGATAAAATAGGCCAAACTCTTAGGGATTTCACATGTTGAGTTGGTGAATCTACTCAAATGGATTTAATTACATTGTATTGTGTGAGTTGATTCTGTAAAATTATGGGAACTGTATTACTAGCTTCTTGTTAAATCGAGTGTACTCATATCTCGTATTCTCCTTGAAATCGAAGATGGGTAGTTGTTTGGAAATTTGTTCGGACTTCTTGAACCTTTCCTTGAACCGTTCAAATATCACATCTTCCAAGGTACAACCACCTTCTTCCCCTGGACCTTCCTGGATTACAAATAATCCATGTTTTGATATGTTGTATCATGATTCATTCTTAGGAAGCGATTACATCCCAATGGATCCTTTTATTTCTTCTCTTCTTACTGAGGAAGATTGCTGTCTTGGTGGGATTGATTTGATTTCAATGTATTCATCTAGATCTCACTGAATTTCCTCTTTTTGATGAAGATTTAGAATATTCTTTCATGATGCATCCAAAGAGATAGAATAGAGAGGAGGAAGAGCGTGAGGATCTGTTGCAAATGGTACTAGATAGGCTAGCATCCTCAAAGTGGAATGTAGGTATTTTAAGAGAGTAGATTGGCCAGATGAATTTGGTATTAGATGCACTTATGGACACGACATATAATCCTAGGCAGGATCAAATGATAAATTTGTTAAGTCCAGTAGATCCTGAAGTAGAATACGTGTTGAAGCCACAATTTCTTAGTTTGTTGCCTCATTTTCATGAGAATGCACTTGAGGAACCATATGCATTCTTAAGGGACTTTGAGTTGATATGTACTAACCTTAGACATCCTAGGGTTAGCCAAGACTACATCAGTCTTAAAGCCCTTCCTTTTTTCTTGAAAGATAAGTTCGGTTATTGGATGAAGAACCTGGGGGTAGTTGTAACTACCTATGTGCAGTTTAAGGAACTCTTCCTGAATTAGTTCTACCCTTTGAGTAGAATAAACCTGGTGCACTCATACATCACTAGTTTATCCCAATTACCTAATGAAGTATTATGTGATATATGGGAAAGATTCAAAGACATCTTGTAGAAGTGTCCTTGTCATGGCCTAGAGCCTACCGTCCTGGTTCTGTTAGTGTATTGTAGTCTCAACCCTGAGGTGTAGGGTTTAATTAGTGCTGCTTGTGGAGGAAGATACACTTCACATGGTGCAGACAACATCTGGAACGTGTTCGAGAGGATGGGTGAGACGAGCCAAGCACAAACCACAATCATAGCTCAGACAGATACCCCCTTACAACTCTTAGCTAAAGGGGAAGCGAGGGCTACATTTCATGCATCTGGCATGTGTATTATAGCAGGTAAGGTAACAGACGTAGAGAGGAATGGTGAGAGGATAGATGATTTGGACAACAACTTATCCAAATTACTGAAGTAGATGTCGAGATATCATAGAAGGTATCTAAGATCAAGATACCTGTCATGACTGCATATGTTGCTCTCGTGTACCATGTTCATATGATTCAAGAGTAGTCGATGTTAGGTCCACCTCAGTCATGGGTAGATGACCATACTCTTACTCATTCCTTTCAGTAGCAACCACCATATACGGATATAGTTGTCGATGAGCCTTCCCATGTGAGGGAGGTAAGTGGTGTGTGGTATACACATGACCCTACCAAGATGGGAAGTTCAGGGGATCATTTCTCTTACCAGAATCCCCCGAATTTTTACAACATATTATTTAAATCTATACCACTTCTAGCATAGCAAAGCTTTGGAGACTTTCACTCATAGGAAACAAGGTAGTAGCAGTCGTATGTTCATTAGCCGACGTACCAACAAGGCCGACATGTGCATCATCAATCCCATAAGCAGCAATACGAGGGCCATCAGGGCCACTCTTCATGTTCTTCCCATCCTTCTTCACAACATCAACAATCGTTATCAAGACCCACTGATTTTCAATGCCAGATACTCGAGGAGTTACGTTCCTATCGGAACCAGATACAAGATTTGCGGGTTGACCTCAACTGTTTATCCCGTATGCACTACGAGCAGTCTGCCCCTTTGACGGACCATTGATCACCCTATGCTAAATGTGTCGTATTTTTGTAGTTTGGCAATCGAGGTCTATCAAAAATTAACCACATGAATTGATGAATCAACAAATTAATTAATGTGTGATTTTATGTATTTTAGACAAGGCAAGCCCCAAGGTCGACCCAAGGAGGTAAAGGAACAACATCGGATCAAATTAGATGAATTGGCGCATGGTTTTTCAAGCAGGATTTTTTTTGTATTTTTTATGCAAAATAAATGCAAATGTAGATAAGTAGATGAATTAGGTTATAAAGAAAAGTAGAAAATTAGCCAAATTAATTTTAATGTGAAATTAACCTAAATTAGCCAAGCTATATTTTTCCTACGAACCTAATCTAATAATGAATATAACAGAGTGACTGTATGTTTCCTACGAACCTAAGCTAATAATTTCTAACAATATATGATTTTCCTTGATTTTTTTTAATAAAACAGAGTAGCTGTAAGTAATTAATTTATAATAAATCCACTAAATCAAATTTTGCAGAAAGTGATTTATCTCGAAAATATATTTTAATGAGAAATCCAGGAGAGTTGAAATTTCGCAAAAATAATATTTTTGGATTTAATTAAAATTCTTTTACTGAAACCACTCTATAATTTATTTTAGGCACAAGACACATACATTTTTATGAAATTTGGATAGTAATTAAAGAGCACTTCATAGCATCATCTATGATGTTTTCACATTTTTTGGAGCAATATTAATTAAACATGTATTTCAAATTGTAAAATGGTAAAATATGCAAATTTTTGCCAAAATAATTTTAATTAATTAATTATTGCTGACAAAATTACAAATTAATATCCAAGAGATAAAGAATTAAATGATATACACTATGTGATTTTTTATTAAAAGAATGATGCAAAAATGATGTCTAAATTTGAGCACAAATATAGAGGTATCTTTGCAATACAGAAATTAATATTCAACGAAATAAAATGTGCCTAGGGACACTTTTGCAATTTTAAAACATGAAAGGACTCAATATGCAAATTTCACAACAAATAAAAAAATAAAAATGAAATGGACCTTCATGGGGAACTATTCTTGGCACCCAAATTAGGGCATAAGATGCGGGTTGTGCGCTGGGAGCAGATGCTGGCACAGGCGGCCATCGACAAGCGGATGAAGGCGCAACGAGGGTGCAACGGGCTGCTGGGGTGCAACAGTGACTGATGGCGGAGGGCGGAGCGTCTGGTAGCCGTGGTTGGACAAGCATAGCTAGTGAGTAGCAACTGCGGGTGGTGCAGGAGCATGCGTGCACAGAGGAAGGACGAGCGACACTAGGAGGTTGCTGTTGCTCAAAGCACAGGTGAGGCGGGCAGGCTCACACGAGGCAGGTCGCCGGGAGTTGGTTGGATGTGCTAGGCATGCGATTGCGTGGTGCGGGAGCGTGTGCATGCGAAGGAAGGCCACGAGTGGTTACGACGGAACGGACGGTCGTAGGGGGCTGCAGTGTTGACAGGCCGAGCTGCAGCCTTTTTTGTAGTTTGATTTTTTTTGATTTTTTTTTTAAAATAGGAAATTAAAATGTCGGGATGAAGAGGTGATGATGATGATGTATGCAAATGATGATGATGTAATAATAAAAAATAAAAATATGATTATGAGGTGTTGTGTGTGATGATGATGAACAACAACGGAAAAATATGAGATAAAATAAAATGAGAAGATGAGGATAGAAGATATACATGTGAAGATCGACGGATTTTGGAGGAGCTATGCTACAACTCCGATCGTCGCCTCAAAGTGGCGCTCGACGATAAAACACCACTAAGCTCGGCTGCTTCGTCGAGTAGATGAGAAGCTACACAAGAGGGACCTTATGGATCTCGCCTAAAAGATTGTCATCTCTCGACTCGTCTCCTTCAGTTGTCACCTAGAGGTTAAAGGGGCTCGACCTCTCTTCTCTCAAAATGGCGGATGCTTAGCGATGAGGGCGCGGGGCATCCTTTATAGGCGGTTGTAGGAGAGGAAATGGAAGGGTGTAGGTAAGTGGGAGATGTGGGCGATGAGAGGGGAGACACCATCGTGGGGTCAAGTATGGGGGTATGCGTGTGAGAAGGGAAGGAGAGAGGGAGGCACGTGCTGTTGAGCTTGCACAAGAGGGAAGGGTCAAGAGGTAGAAGTAGCAGTTAGAGAGAGAGTGTGTGTATGTGTGTGTGATGAGTGTGATGAGAGGACCGAGAAAATGAGGAGAAGGTGGTCGTGCATGGGATGCGAGAGAAACGCGGGGGAGATAAGGTGCGGGAGGTTGACTATATGGGGTAGAGAGAGAAATGGAAGAGAGAGATGAAGAGAAGAGGGGAATGGGACGTGGGTTGCATGGGAGAAATATGGGGGAGTTGGAGGGAGAAAAAGAAAGGGAAGAGAGAGATGTGTATGAGTGGAGAGAGAAAGAGAAGAGAGAGAAGGGGGATGGTGGCGCCATGTGGCGCACGTGGGGGCGACCACATGGCAGAGTTTTAAAAAAATTATAATAAAAGTAATAATATTAATAATATTTAAAATATTAAGATAAATATTGTAAAATAATAAAATAAATAAAATAAAAAAACGAATAAATAAATATGGGGGTAACACGTGGCAACTCCAAGAGCTGCCACATGTCGCTCCTAGTTTGAAAATTAGATCAAAACAAAAATAAAAAAGAAATATCAAAACAGTCAAATCAAAAAGTGGTCAACATAAAAGTTGCTCGTCTCGACGAGATCTATAAATTTCGCGAAGGATCAAAAATCAAAAGAAGTCATTTGTACAAATAGTATTTTTGCGGGGTACCTTACAGGTATAAAATACCGTATTTTTATCTTTTGCATATTTTTTGGGATTTTTACCCAGCAGACCCTATAAACTTTGCCAATCACCTCCATGACCTCTGAAACAACCTAATTCCCCCCTCGGCCCTGTAAACTTGTCAACTCTTACCCCATGAACCCTCCGGGTCATATATTTTAAGCCCGTGGGGGTTCTTCGGGTAATTTATAGGGTCGATGGAGTAATTACGTTATGCAAAAGGTCGTAGAGGCGTTTTAAAACATTTATAGGGTCTGCTCGGTAAAAATCCCTATTTTTTCTCATTTTTAAATAAGATAAATCAAAATAAAATAGTATAAAATATGAAAGGAGTATTTATAACTTAATATAATTTCCTTTGGATTTTTAATAATTAAGAAAGTAAAAAGATAAAAATGAAGGGTAATTTGATCAATATGTACAATATATAATAGGGACCCAAAACCCATGTTTCATAAACGAACTTCGATTTTTATGAAATTGATCTTGTTTTGAATTTCTTTGAATGTATATTACTTTAAAAGTGAGTAGACCTAAATCAGACACTGTATGAGAGAGATATGTGCATTTTAAAGTTCTTAGTCTCAAACTAGGGCTCGGGTTTTATTAGATAATTTTACAAGTTAGTATTTTTTGATATTTTTCCTTTATTAGCATTAGTAATATATAGACTATAGAGTTGATTTTACTTGGTTTAGAGTTAGTATAAAATAGATACAAATTGGTGAAGGTAGCTAATATACAGGTGAATATGTACAAGTGAATTTTTGCTTCTTGTTTAATGCAAATATGTGTGCCAAAATGCAAACATTAATTCTAAATACATGAAAGAGAATAATGCATAATAAATGGATATATGCATCTAATTACTCGAGAACAAAGCTCTATTTTTGACTTTTAGAGTGATGAATCACATATTCATCAATCCCCTATATTTAAACCTTGCTCGTCCCTGAGCAACTAAAATGGAATGCAAAAGTAAAATGAATTTTGGATTCCATACCAAGGTCAAGAACAAAAGATGAAAATGGAGCTCGACTCGACCTTTGGATTGATAGTGTGGTGGAACCTTATCCCAATTGAAGTTAAGACCTAACATCATTTGAGTTCCACAAGTCTTTATTCATGTCGCCTAAAAAATTAGGTCAGAACAAAACCTCATACACAAATTCTAATGATTATGAATCTTACTTGTACTGTGTAAGTGAAATATAGCTCTCCACATCATAAATAGTAAAGAAGCAACCTCCTCTAACAAGGTAACTCTAATTCCCTGGTCTAGCAGCTCTTTCGTCGAGGAGCGGGGTATTTCCTTCTAAGCTCAAGTGCAACCGGCTCAATAAGAGGGGGCAGAGAAGAAATGGACTATGACAAGTCTAGTCACATATTCATGAAGTTTGAAGAGTGTAGCCAAGTCTCCAGCTACATGCTTCCTTGGTATGAGGCTTTGAAGAATATGCCTTGCAAATATATATATTTCGGTAGGTATTTTATATTCAATCATGCATGTCCAATTTTTTTGAGTTCTCTTTTTCTCTTTTTTTCTCCTTTTTTTTGAACTACATACAAGGTCAGCATGTACATCAAGAGTTTTTCTTCTTGAGCCAGTAGACTATCCGTCTTTTGAAGCATTATTGCAACCCACAACATCCCATCGTTAGACGTCAACGCCACTAGACTAGGTAGAGATGCACTACCCTCCATAGAGGAGGACGGATGTTTCCACCCGTGTGCTACTCGAAGTCAAAGGATTCTACCTCCTCATCACCTCATCAATGAAGAGCTGCGTGCATGGTGCTTATCCAAGTTAGGTCACTGTCTAAAAGAATTGTGCGTGTGTGCGAAATATTCTACTTAGAACAATCAAGATGACATGTGAACATAATCTTGTGGACTCAAAGATTTAAGTCACTCGACCTGAAAAGTCTTAACTCCAGTTCCTATAAGGTTCCTCTGAAATTAGATAGGTTAAGGTCAAATCAAATCCATCCTTGACTTCTATTCATAACTCGGTTTAGAACCCACTAACTTTTCACTTTGCATATGCTAGATATATAGATGAGATGCAAATGACATGCTATCTAGATGAATGATGTACAAGACGCACTTTTTTCTTTTTGGAATGCAAGGATGATATGCATGAGTAAATAAGAAGCCTATATATATTTCAAAAATCTGGTATACCTCCTATTTTACCAACAATTTTACAGAAGTATTTTTTACGCGAATTTTTACAAAATTATATAAGAATTATACAATATACAAGTATACAAAAAGTTTTTTACCAATATTACCCACCCCTAATTATTGCATTATATATACAAAAATACGTGAAAGCACGAGCTATAGATAAAGTATATATGTAATATATACACGTCCCCCTATACATAGCGTGTGCTATGTCCTTAGAGCACGAGAAGCGAGGAAAAAGACATAGCTCATGCTAAGCGTAGGAGAGCTAAAATAACAAAAAGTACCAAAGTCGATCCGCCACCCTATACTTAGGCTCTGGTTAGCCTTAGTATAGAAGAAGAGCAAAAATGGGGCGGACGAGGTCAAAAGGAGAAATGGATGAATATATACATAGGGTTGGCATCGCTCCCCCATATACTTAGGCTCTGGTCAGCCTAAGTCTAGGACAGAAGTGAGTGTGATAACCGATGAGATCTAGAGAATGTACAGAGAAGGGAGGATGTACATGAGTGTGAATCTTGATGTTGCATCTTCATGGAGAGTAGTTTGATGTCTCTACTCAGTGCTCACTCTGGATGAAGTTCATGACCTCGACTTGGACTAACTGCTCCTTGTAATCTACAAAATGCTTCAATAGTTGTCCATTCACCACATGAGATTGTGCACCATCTGTGAGATTGGCTATCTCTACACTTCCATTCTCGTGCACTTTCTTGACAATAAAGGGACCATTCCACTTAGATTAGAGGTTCATGTGGAACATCTTTAACCTGGCATTTAACAACCATACCTTTTGCCGAAGGACAATGTCTTTAAACCTAATGTGCTGATCATGCCATCTCTTTACTTTGCCTTTGTAAATCAAACTGTTGTCATATGCCATGTTTCAGATTTCCATGAGCCCGTTCAAGTTCAAGTCTCGAAAAAGCTTTCCTAGGTGACAACTCCAATTAATTTTCTTAATTTTCCATTTGGATTTGTGAATCAACTCTGCAGGCAAATGGCATGTCTTGCCATAGATCATTCTAAATGGTGAAGTGCCCAAAGGTGTCTTGTAGGTTATCCTATAGGCCCACAGAACTTGGTCCAAGATCCGGGACCAGTTCTTCCTATCGGGACGAATCAACTTTTGCAAGATACTCTTCACCTCTTTGTTTGAAATCTCTGCCATGCCATTGGTCTGTGGGTGGTAAGGACTAGTGACTATGTGCTCAAACCCATAGTCCTTAGCTAAAGATCTCACATCATGATTCACAAAGTGATTACCCCCATATGATATCAAAACTTTTGACACTCCGAACCTAGAAATAATATGATCTTTCACAAACTTACAGACAATCTTGTTGTCTGCGATTCGGGTAGGGATAGCCTCCATCCACCTAGGTAGATAGTCAACCGCCAACAAGATGTACTCATGTCCTTGGATGTTGGGAAAAGGACCCATAAAATCTATTCTATGTGCATCAAATACATCACAAATGATCATGGATTGCATGGGCATCTCATCTCTCTGAGTAACAGTCCCTCCCATCCTCTAACAAATCGGGCACGATTGAGAAAAATCAATAGCATCTTTGAATAGGTTCGGCCAATACAATCTGCATTGGAGTACCTTGTGAGCAATTCTCTTTCCCAAATGGTGTCCTACAGCCTCAAGAGAATGACAATATGTGAGGACACTCTGGTATTCCTCCTGAGGAATACACCTTCTCCAAACACAACGGATCGTCCCAGTGGTATCTCCTCGAATCCGACTTCAATCAGTCAATGCTGCTCCTACTCCAACCTTAGGGAACTTACTTGGAGACAAGTAAGTTCACCATGTTGGCATACCATGGGAGTGAGGCAATAGCACAATTTGACTCGTCTGGAAAGGTCTCACTGATACGCTCAAAATCAGGAGAATCCTTAAGTTCAATCCAAGAAAAATGATCAACCACAACATTCTTCACTCTAGGTTTATCTTTTATTTCCAAATAAAACTCATGGAGGAGCAAAATCCACCTAAGAAGATGCGCCTTCATGTCCTTTTTTTCCATTAAATATCGAATGGTTGTGTTATCAGTGTAGATTGTCACCTTAGAGCCCAAAACATGCGACCTGAATTTCTTGAGGGCCCATACTGTAATGAGCATTTCCTTTTCAGTCATGGTATAATTCTTCTGTGTAGAGTCTAATACTTTGCTCACGTAGTGGATCGTAAACAAAATCCCCTCTCATCTTTATCCTAATACAACTCCTATAGCGAAATATGAAGCATCAGTCATGATCTCTAAGGGGAGAGACTAGTTAGGAGCTTGTAGGATAGGTGAGGCACAAATCTTCATCTTCAAGAGATCAATGGCCTCCAGACACTTGTGATCTACAATGAACGCTATGTATTTCCCTAATATCTCAGTCAGTGGGCGTGCAATCTTCAAGAAGTCCTGAATAAATCTCCTATAAAATCGAACATGCCCTAGGAATGATCACATTGACTTCACGTTGGTAGGTGGTTCGAGTTTCTTGATCACCTCCACCTTGGTAGGGTCAACCTTTATTCCCCTTTTGGGGATGACATGCCCCAACATGATACCCTCCGTCACCATAAAGTGACTCTTTTCTCACGACAGTACCAGATTCACCTCCCTACACAGCTTGAGGACTCGATCCAAGTGCGCTAAACATGAATCAAAGGAATCACCATAAACCGAGAAGTCATCCATGAACACTTTCAGGAAATCTCCCACCATTTCGGCAAATACGACGATAATGCATCATTGAAAAGTGCCTGGGGCATTGCAGAGCCCAAATGGCATACGCCTAAAAGCTTAAGTGTCGAATGGACATGTGAATGTGGTGTTTTCCTGATCCTCAAGGGTTGTGGCTTTCTGGTTGTTGCTTGAGTACCCATCAAGAAAACAAAAGAACCCTTTCCCTACGAGTCTCTCCAAGCTCTGATTGATGAATGGGATGGGAAAATGGTCTTTCTTGGTCACAACATTCAGGTTCCTGTAGTCGACACAGATGCGCCACTACGTGGGTACTCGTGTCGCAATCTCTACCCCCTCCTCGTTGGTGACCATTTGAATTCTTGACTTCTTCGGGACAACATGAAGTGGGGACACCGACTTAGAGTAAGAAATAGGGTATATAAACCATGCTTTGCACCATTTCTCTATCTCATTCTTCACTACTTCCCGTAGATTAGGGTTAAGTCTCCTCTAGAATTCATGGGCAGGTCTCACATTATCCTCAATGAAAATGTGGTGCAGGCAAATAGCATGGTTGATCCCCACGAGATCCGACACTGTCCAGTCTATTGCTTTGTGGTTCCTCTCTAAGACCTCTAACAACCTAGACTCATACTCTAAAGTCAAGTCTGAGCTAATGATAATAGGATATCTTTGTTTGGGTCCTGCAAGAAAGGCATACTTCAAAGTAGGAGGAAGGGACTTCAGTTCTAGCAATGTGGTGTCATCAAGCATATCGAGCTGAACTGAGTCTGAATATGGTTGTGTGTTGTATGGAGATGGGTGATAGCACGGGAAATGCGAGGGTCTAAATATGTCTCACATAAGGCGGAGACAAAAGTCGCTGTGGCGACCACTCACGAAACCCGGGTTAGTCAACAATTAACCCACAATATCAAATCAAACAATGACAAGCAAAGGTGGAGTTCAAATTTATTATAACTCTACATAATATGTGTATAGTGCAAGTACGTGTAAAGTGTCGAACTCAGGGAGCAAACAAGATAGAACAAGACAAAAATGCACAAAAGTGTGAATTTATGATCAATTGCCTACAAATATGCAATATTTTTGTGGGTTTTTAATTTTTATTTTTTTATTTAATTTTTTATTTTATATTTTTGTATTTAGAATTTATTTTCTTATTTTCTATTTTCTTTTTATATTTATAGTTTTTTATTTTTTTTAATAATGAAGTGTATATACCATAAAGGAAAAGGGGATACAATATATAGAGAAAAATAGGGGAAATAAATAAAATTCAGGAAATCAAATCTTTTTGGGTATTTTAGAATTTTTTAATGTTTTGTGATTTTTCTATAATTTTCCTAATTTTTTAGTATTTTTAAAGTCACAAATACTAGTAAATAGTGAATACAATATATATATATATATATATATATATATATATATACAAGACGAAAAGATAGAAATAAAATAGCAAACATGAGTGAAAATTGTCAAATTAATTTTTATAGATAGATAATAGGATAAGGAAATTTAAGAGACAGAAAACACAATTTTTGGAGTTTTTATGTATTTTTTAGATTTTTATGAAGATTTTGAGAATTTTGCTATTTTTAGGGGTTTTCTTTTGTAAATTTTAGGGATTTTTGGTCAGAAAATAATTAAACTAAAACATACGAAATATTTCTTTTGGAATTTTTCAAAGACTTTTTATATTTTTTTATGTATTTTCTAATGCAAACAGTAACAAAAATGCTTGTTTTTGATTTTTTATAAATAAGAAAATGTAATAAAATGCAAAATAAAAATATGGCATTAAACTACAATGCAAGAGGAACTCATGGTATTTTTTGGTAATTTTTCGAGTTAAAATGATGCATGAAATTAATGCAAACATCCAAGCAAAAATACAATACTAGCAAGGGGATAAACGTAAATACACAGAAGTCCAAGGGCCTACTTTCAATTTTTCCAAAAAATATATAACATTAAACACAATTTTCTAGATTAAAAATAAATACCCAAACACGGAGGGGTTCACTGAAAAATGTCCAAATCACTAGGCACACGACCTAGCAGGGGTATTTTTGCAATTTTACAAAGTTCTAGGGGCTCATATGCAATTTCACCAAAATATTACAACATAATTAACAAGTTCATGGACTAATCCGAAATATACAGACCCCTAGGAGGGTCCTTGCAAAATGCCCACCATCCCACGTGCACGGGTCACGTGAGGTGACGTAGACTGGACCTAAATGCAAATAATGATAGTATGGGAGTCTGGATGGAAATATTATAGAAATATTTAAACTACAAATAAAAGTTCATGGATTAAAAATAAAATGCATAATTGGTGTGTGTAGATGCAAAATACCCACGCCTAAATTCCTCGTGCACGATCGGACGGCTGGGACGTTGTCACTTATCCACGTGGTGCGCGCACAACGCGTGATGACGGTTCGCAGCTGGACGGGCGTGATTAGATCTTCCTCGAAGATCTGACGGTGGTGGTGTGGCGCGATCCAATGGCTGATATCAGAACTGGAGAGGTGGCCCGATCGAACGGTTGGGGAGCCAAGGGGAAGAACAGGGAAGAACGCCGGCGAGGCAAACTTCCCCGAGCTCGATCTCGGGTCTCCAGTGAGAGTTGGGCTCCAAAATTGGGTTACGAGCTCCTGGGGTCCTCTTCTAGCTTCTTGGGGCTCCAAAAAGCTCCGACGGTGGCCGGAGTTTGCGGGAGAGAGCGGCAGAGCTGGTGGGCTCCTGGACACTCCGGCGAAGCTCAAAATGAGCTCCAAGCGTGTCTTTGATGTCTCTGGACCTGCAAGTAACTTAAGACCAACAAGGGAAAAATGCCTCGAAGGTCGGTGAAGCGGAGGGCGACGGGGAACGACGACGCGAAGTGGAGGTCGTAGCAAGCTCCGGCGAGGTACTCGATGGGTCGATTCGATGGATTGATCTCAAAGATGATTGGGGGAAAATGATCCTACGGCTAAGGGAAATAAAAAGCGAAAGGAAAAAGGGGGGAAAGGGGTATACCTCGATGATCGTAACTAGAGGAGGGGGAACCTCTACGTCGGAGGTCGGCGGAGATGGTGGAGCCGATTCGAGGCTTCCTCGACTCGCTTGAGGGTACGGTTGAGGAGCTGTCACCTCCAGCAACATGAAGAGCGCAACATGGAGGAGGATTGGCGGCCAAGAAGGGTTCAAATCCGAGCTCGAAGGTGGCGGGTCGATTATATACATGGTGGTGGTGTCTCCTTCAAGCGAGGTCCACGTGCGAATGATGAAGATTTTGGAGGATATGGAGGTATGGCGTGGATCAGTGATGATCAAGGAAGGAGTCCCAAGAAGGAATCGAGGCTAGAGGATGGAAGCATGAGGCGCCAAAATTTATCGAAAAGGGCAAAAATCGCAAGTGTCAGGCCTGGCAGACCTCGGTCAAGGAGTTGACAGAGGTCAACACTTGGACCAACTGGAAAAATGCTGGTCAAAATTATTTGTAAATTCGAAATAAAATAGTAAATGAATTTATTAATTTTAGGAAATAAAATAAAAAAAAGTTTCTTATTTTATAAAGAATTTTATGGTAACTTTTATTTATTTTTATGAGGTATATAATTACAAGTTACCTTTTATGCCCTATATAGGTATATATATCTGTATATTTTATTATTTTATTTTTATTTTGTGTATTTACTTTATTTATTTTTGTTTATTATTTTATAAATTTATAGAATATTTTCATACACTTAAATATATTTTTATTTGAATTTTTTGATGTATTTTGTACACTTAATAAAATATAAATAGTAATTCTATAGGTATATGTATAGGTATTATACCTAGGAATGCTATTTATACAAGTATTTTATTTTGTGTCTTCTTTGAGTTTTTATTCTGATTTTAATATAAATAATTATTATAAACAATATTTACAAAGTCATAAAAATATAAAATTATGAAAATAATGAATAAATAATAAAATGAATATTTTATTATGTACAAGTATACAATAGGGGTCCAAAACTCAACTTTCAAACCGTAGCTCCGCCAAATGCGAAACCACGTTCATTAAATAGCTTATTTTAAATTATATACAATTAAAGGTGAGTTTGATGCATTTCAAGTTTTTATTTGCTAGATACATATCTGGGAAGTTGGTATTCTGGGATTTTATTCAGATCATATCTTTTTATCTGTACAGTATTTTTGCATGAAATAAATTTTGTATTTTTATTTATTTAATTATCTACAACTTTCATGTACAAAGTTTCTTTATTTAAAGTATAAAAAGTGAAACCAAAAATAGGTCCCAAAATGAATAAAGAATGAATAAAATGAATAGGTATTTTTATTGTATTCTGGCCCTTATCTCCCCCTGCTTTATTCCTTGTCGACCTAGTCATCAAGATGCCTAAGTCTCGGGGTTTCTGGTCATAAAATATTTACAATATTTTATTCTTTTTCTTTTCTTTTCTTTATTCTATTATTTTGTCTTTAAAAACAGTATTTTATACACTATTTACATGCACATTTATGAATGTTAAGATGCGGGAATTAAGGGTATTTACATGCATTTACCAAGGTTTTTGAGGCGTAAATGATAGAATAAAGATGATGAAATGTTGATTCATCATCCCCCTATACTTTGCCTTTGCTAGTCCCTAGCAAACACTTTTGCAATAAGTGCAGAAAACGATGAAAAGAAAAAGAAGAAAGGTGGATTAAATTTAATTATCGAACTTGTCTTCACAAAATCAAAGTTTGGAGCTTAAGTCGGACCTTTGGAATTTTAGTGCGGGCGGAACCTTAATGAGAACCGAATTTGAAATCCAACAGTCCCTGAGAATCCCAAAACTCTGCTCAAGTCTCCTCAATAGCCAGGTCAGAAATATCTCAACACATACGCAAACCATTACGACTATGAAGCTGACTTGTACAGTGTAAGTGATAGTGGCTCTCCCCAACTAGAATGACAAAGAGACTGACTTCTCCAGCATGACAACCCAATGATTCCCCAATCCAATGACTCCTTCCTCGAGGAGCGGGGTATTCCCTTCTAAGTTCAAGTGGCAACCAGCTCAAGAGGAGGGGGTGAAGAGAAGAATGGACGGTAGCCAGTGTAGCTACCTATCCTAGGATGCAAGACCAGTGTAGTCAAGTCATCCAGCTGCAGGCTCACATGATATGACTTTGGAACTCAAGCTTTCTTATTGGCTATACAACATATTCACATACTTTGCAGGCATTTTTTTTGTACAGGCCTATCCATTTTTTTTGAAATACTATTCACATCAGCATTTACATAGGGAGTTTTTCCTCTTGAGTCAGTAGACTATCCCTCTTTTGAAGCTTTATTGCATCCCACACTCTCCTGTCTTTAGAATTCCTCATCACTGGACGAGTTGGGGTGCACTTCCCTCACTAGAGGAGGACAAGTGTTTCCCCTTGTGTGCATATCATACCGGCAAATCCAATCCCCTCACCACTCCAACTGAGTTGAGCCATGTGAAAGGTGCAGGTGTCCAAGTTAGGTCATTATCAACAAGAGTCGTGTGTGTGCTCCGAAATACTCTACTTAGGCAGTCAAGAATCCATTGAACAAAGTCCCGTGATCCTCAAAGAATTAAGTCAACTAGACATAAGGTACCTCAAACCCAGTTCCTATAAGGTTCCTGTTATTAGGTAGATTTTAAGGTCTAATCAAGCTCCAATCTTCGGATTTTACTTAGACTCGTTCAACTATCAAACTCAATCCGAAAAATGCTCATGCTATGTGAATGCTATGCAAAATGCAGGAAATATTTTTGTGATGCAGTTTTCAAAGACTTTGAACTTTTTATGGATTTTTGAAAATATGATGCATATGCATTTTTTGTATTTTTAAAAAAGATTTTTCAAATGTTTTTGGATTTTAATTTTGCAAATGTTTTTTGGAATTTTGAAAACAAAAAGATTTTTGGCTAAAAACTTGGTGCAAATATTTACTCGGGGATGCTTCTTATATATACAAGAAGTAGATTTTAAGAATTTACAAGGGTAGGTGCACAATTTTATACGTATATACATATAAGAGATTTTGGTGTGATGTATGTATTCCTCAAACTTATTTAAAAAGGTTTTTCAAACAATTTTTGAAAACTATAGTCCAAAATAATTTTCACACAGAATTTTACAAACATGTACACACATTTGAAAATCATTTTACAAAGGTTTTTCAAACAGTATAGATAGATTTTTCAAATATTTTTGCAAATCATTTTTCAAACATTTTATTTCACACAAAGAAAATAAATTTTACAAACCAAAATATTTTTACAAAGGTTCAAAACATGTACAAAACATTTTCCAAATAGTTTTCAAATGATTTTTCACATAGATTTTCAAACTATTTTTCAAACATTTTATAGAGAATATTTTCACATGATTTATTAATTAGTAAATACAAAAAGAATTTGAGGAATAATAAACATCTTTTTATTAAGGTTTTTGATGAATTTTTATACGTATAATTAGCCATTAGTAAGAATACGAAAGTACGAGTTATGGCTAAAGTATATACAAAGTATATACCACCCCCTATACTTAGCTTGAGCTATGTCCTCATAGATCAGAGAGAAAAGAGAAGACATAACTCGTACTGAGTATAGGAAAATGTAAAGAATAAATGAATGGAGAAATGAATGAACGAATGAATAAAAGAATGAGAAGTTGACCGTCCCCCCTATACTTAGGATCAAATAATCCTAAGTATAGCAGACTGTACACAAAGCAGGGAGGGTCAAGTGTGGGAATGAACTGATCGAAATCATATTGTCTCCCACTATACTTAGGGTAAGATATCCCTAAGTATAGACAAGAAGAGGAGACAATGGATAGGATCGAAATAAATGAAACTCGGGGTGCACACCCCTATACTTAGGACAAAGTGCGTCCTAAGTATAGAAAACTGTCTACAAGAGGCGACACCTTTTTGATGCAAAAAGAAGATAGAAAAGGAAAAGAAGAAAAGAAATTCGAAGATGGAAGGAGAGATGAGAGGATACATACATCGCTCCCCCTATACTTAGGGTAAAAGAAGATCTAAGCATAGGCAACAACAGGAGTAATGAAAAGGAACGACGAATGAACACTCGGCTCGTCCACCCCCCTATACTTAGGACAAAGTACGTCCTAAGTAAGGCAAACACGAGAATGGGTGGATGAGCAATACGGAAGATAGACAGAGATACACGAGAGAGATTATACAACCGAGATGGATGTACACATGATCAAGAAGGTAGAAAGCGAACCTTCTTGCGAGACCGTTGAGGGATAGATCTGATGTGGTGCATGTCAACATCGGGGTCCATGGTGGACCGAAGCCGATCAGGGTCGACAGGGTGAAGGCCCTCAGTGGAGTCAAATCGAAAAGGCACGAACTGGTCAATGGAAGTAGTATGGCTAGGTTCACCCTTGATGGTCCTATGGTGTGAAGGCGCAGGCGGGTGAGTGGAAGAAGTACGATCAGGTCTGGCCTTGGGAGTCTCGCTGATGTCAAAGTGGAATGGGACGAACTCATCATCATCGGAAGAAGTGTAATCACTGTCGTCCTGCGAGGTGTCATCCAGGTCAAAACCAAAAAGGCACGAACTCATCAGTGAAAGTAGTCGAACTCTCTTCGTCCGCTATATTCTCAACCGGATCATCTTTTTCATCAAAAGGCCCGAATTTCTGAATAAAAACAATCAAATCAAATTTGACCTTGGTCTCATCTGAATCTAAACGAACATGAGAGGACTCATCAGTGAAAGTAGTCGAGTCATATATGTCCTATCTAGTATCCAAATCTGCCCTCCGCTCATTGGTATCAATCATGTAAATCCCGTGGATGTCATCAACACATTGCCAATCACAGGAAGTAGAAACACCAAGGTCTATGCTTTCCGAGCCTTCCTCCTTGGATAGGAATTCTCTGGTCTCATCATCGGTCATAAAGAAAGTCTCTCTGATATCCTCATAAAGGTCATAGTCCTCAGGGTCAGCCAAGATAAGTGTGGTCGCATCAGGTGCAGATCTCTAGTCGGCGTGCGATGATCAACACTTCGCTCTCATCAGTAGGACGGAAGCGAATCTCTCCCTATACGTAATCAATAACGACCTTCGCAGAGGTAAGGAATGGTCGTCCCAGGATGATTGGAGAGTGCTCCCCAGTGGAGGTCTCCATGGGCAATACGACAAAATCTACATAGTAGCTCGTGCCCTGAATCGAAATGACGGTGTTTTCAAGGATACCATTCGATCTCTTTATTGATCCATCAACAAACTAAACGATCATCCTGATTTTCTTGAGAGGCCCTAAGTGAAGAGACTGTACCAGCGAGAAGGGTATAATACTAATCGAAGCACCGCCGTCTAGGAGAGTGTGATCACATGTGTGGTCAGAGATGGTGCAACTAATGAAAGGTGTGGTAGTGTTCTTTTTCCTAGGAATGAGACGACGTGAGATGGCGTGGGCAGTGGCCATGGTTAGAATGTAATGCTCAGATCTGCTCCTCTACTTTCTCTTCTTGGGAAGAGGAGCAGATAAATCGGTCATGGCCTGCTGAAGTGGGGCATAGATAATCTCATGAATGGTGGCCACCACTTCAGATTCAGTCAACATTTTTTTGAATTTTTGGACCTTTTCCATACAAGGGAGGAAGTCAGAATCATATACACGAGGCATGCTAAGAGCAGTCTGTACAGCGGCATCCTCGGGGTCAAAGGTGGGACATGGTGTGAAAGGCTGTGGGGTCAAATGATCTGGAAAAGGCTTCCTCTCCTCACAGTCTGACTCGATCAAAGGTCTCCCAAACTCTTTTTGGATTTTAAAAATTTTCTCATTTTTTGTATTTTGGGCGATTGCAAGCTCTCATGGAAATCCTCGAGTGAACCCATATCATCAAATGGTGGAATATCATGGTCGCTCTTGGTGAGGTTGTCAATCCTCTGTCTCATATGATCCATCATCTGGGTCTAATGCTCAAGGGTGGACTCCAAGAAATGTGACTCCAACAGCTCAGTCTCGGGTGGATGTGAAGGTGGAAAATACAGAGGTGGTGGTGGGTGTGGGTAGAAGTCTGAGGTCTGATACTGCGGCTGAGGCGGGTATGTACAAAAGTCAGAAAAAATTGGAGGAGAGTCCTCCTGATGAAAGGGAGGTGGACCGGCTGGAGTGAGCGAGGGATCCACAAAGTCCGGATAAAATACGCTCCAGGGGTCCATCTCGAAAACAAAAGGAAATGATAGTCAGGAGAGCATGAAGGTCAAATCAAGAGAGCGAAGAAGAAGGCGCAAATATGCAGGGATGATCTAGGATGCACACAAACAATCACAAACAAAACACACACAATACAAACCCTCAATTCACCTACTCAACTCGGTAGAGACCGCAAAATGCGGTCTTTTTATCTTGTCTATTTTAAAGCTAGGTGAGAAATCCAAAAGTTTGTATACACACTTAGGGGGCTGAAATGGGATTTGGGCACTAGTCCTTAGAGTGTGCACGAGCAAGTAAGAGCGAAGACAATGAGGGGATTACTCGCCCCAAGACAAATGATTTTCTTTTTGGTTGATTTTAGGGTCGAATAATGTTAGCAGACCTAATTTTATTGGTTATCACTTTTTTTGGATTTTTAATGAGAATGCATGATCCTATCGGGGATTCAATTCTTTTAAGCACGTAGGTTGGCAAAATCAAAGGGAGAGGCGAAAAAGCAATGCAAGCGACAATCGATGATGAATGCTAAAGCATAAATGCTCACCTTGCCTCCAGCACTCTATATACCAGGATGCTTAGCAAAATTGAAACCTATTCTATATGCAAATGCAAGCCGATGAAATCGCCCTAAGTGTGAGAAGCTGTTATTAGCGGGAAGCACAATTTTCAAAATTTGACTAACTCCAATTGAGATTATTGGCATAGGAAATTATATTAGGTGTTTGGACCTTGTGCTACGTCAAGCAACTCCTACAACTAAGGGCTCAATCACACAAAACAAATAAAATCAAAAATCAGAAAACAAAGTAAAAAATGCGATGAAAAACTATGAAAACAACGGTGAGCCCCCAAGTGAACAATCACTTAGAAATTAGGCCCGAGTGTCCAATGTTCGAGTACATGTATTATTACAATAATATAAAGTCTCTCACTCACTTCAAATTACAAGAATAAATACAGAAACTAAAAAGGAGCTTGGTCTTCAAAATTCCTCTTTGTCTCCTTGGTGCTAGGCTGGCAGATGTCGTCTTCATGTGGGTGTCCAAGCGCCTAGGGTGGAGCGTCTCCCTCGGTCCGCGGTTCCTCGCACAAAGTCAACAAAGAAAGAGGTTAGATAGATCAACAATATATATCAAAAATAATAAAAATAAAATAAGCAAAAATAAAGACCGTGAAAATAGACAAACAATCACAAGCACAAATAAAATACGATCTACGTGTTGTTGCTCCTCGGCAACATCGCCATTTGATAAAACGGGAAATGTGAGGGTCTAAATATGTCTCACACAAGGCGGAGACAAAAGTCGTTGCGGCGACCACTCACAAAACCCAGGTTAGTCAACAATTAACCCACAATATCAAATCAAACAATGACAAGCAAAAGTGAAGTTAAAATTTATTATAACTCTAAAGAATATGTGTATAGTGCAAGTACGTGTAGAGTGTCGAACTCAGGGAGCAAACAAGATAGAACAAGGCAAAAATGCACAAAGTGTGAATGTATGATCAATTGCCTACAAATATGCAATATTTTTGTGGGTTTTTAATTTTTTATTTTTTATTTAATTTTTGATTTTATATTTTTGTATTTGGATTTTTATTTTCTGATTTTCTATTTTCTTTTATATTTATATTTTTTTATTTTTTAATAATGAAGTG
The DNA here is from genome assembly GCA_037367405.1 of Ottelia alismoides. NCBI lineage: Eukaryota > Viridiplantae > Streptophyta > Magnoliopsida > Alismatales > Hydrocharitaceae > Ottelia > Ottelia alismoides. The sequence goes on from JAZKJV010002942.1 coordinate 133,297, forward strand.
TATATACCATAAAGGAAAAGGGGATACAATATATAGAGAAAAATAGGGGAAATAAACAAAATTCAGGAAATCAAATCTTTTTGGGCTTCTTCAGAATTTTTTTAATATTTATGTGATTTTTCTATAATTTCCCTATTTTTTTGGTATTTTTAAAGTCATAAATACTAGGTAAAAGTGAATACAATATATATATATATATAAGACAAAAATATAGAAATAAAATAGCAAACATGAGTGAAAAATTGTCAAATTAAGTTTTATAGATAGATAATAGGATAAGGAAATTTTAGAGACAGAAAACACAATTTTTGGTGTTTTTATGAATTTTTTAGATTTTTATGAAGATTTTGAAAATTCTGCTATTTTTAGGGGTTTTCTTTTGTAATTTTTAGGGATTTTTGGTCAGAAAATAAAATAAACTAAAACACATGAAATATATATAATTTTGGATTTTTTCAGACTTTTTCTAATTTTTATGTATTTTCTAATGCAAACAGTAACAAAAATGCTTGTTTTTGATTTTTTATAAATATGAAAATGCAATAAAAATGCAAAATAAAAATATGCAAACTACAATGCAACAAGAACTCATGGTATTTTTTTGGTAATTTTTCGAGTTAAAATGATGCATGAAATAAATGCCAACATCCAAGCAAAAATACAATACTGAAGGGCATAAACGTAAATACACAGAATTCCAAGGGCCTACTTGCAATTTTTCCAAAAAAATATATAACGTTAAACACAATTTTCTGGATTAAAAATAAATACCCAAACCTTGAGGGGGTTCGCTGCAAAATGTCCAAATCACGCGCACTGCGTATGTGACCTGGCAGGGGTATTTTTGCAATTTTACAAAGTTCCAGGGACTCAGATGAAATTTCACCAAAATATTACAACTTAATTAAAAAGTTCATGGACTAACCTGAAATAGACATACCCCTAGGGGGGTCCTTGCAAAATGCCCACCACCCCGCGTGCACGGGCCACGTGAGGTGACATGGACTGGACCTAAATGCAAATAATGATTGTACGGGGGTCTGGATGCAAATATTACAGAAATATTTAAACTACAAATAAAAGTTCATGGACTAAAAATGAAATGCGAAATTGGCGGGGGTGTAGGTGCAAAATACCCACGCCTAAATTCCTCGTGCGCGATCGGACGGCTAGGACGCGGTTACTTATCCACGTGGCGCGTGCATAACGCACGATGACGGTTCGTAGCTGGACGGGCATGATTAGATCTTCCTCGAAGATCTGGTGGTGGCACGGTGCGATCCAACGACGGATATAAGAACTGGAGCGGTGGCCCGATCAAACGACTGGGGAGCCAAGGGAAGAACGGGGAAGAACGCCGGCGAGGCGAACTTCCCCGAGCTCGATCTCGGGTCTTCGGCGAGAGTTGGGCTCCAAAATTGGGTTGCGAGCTCCTGGGGTCCTCTTCTAACTGCCTGGGGCTCCAAAAAGCTCCGACGGTGGGCGGAGTTCGCGGGAGAGAGCGGTAGAGCTGGTGGGCTCTTGAACCCTCCGGCGAAGCTCAAAATGAGCTCCAGGCGTGTCTTTGATGTCTCTGGACCTGCAAGTAACTTAAGACCAACGAGGGAAAAATGCCTCGAAGGTCGGTGAAGCGGAGGGCGACGGGGAATGACGACGCGAAGTGGAGGCCGGAGCAAGCTCCGGCAAGGTACTCGATTGGTCAATTCGATAGATAGATCTCGAAGATGATTGGGGGAAAATGATCCTACGGCTAAGGGAAATAAAAAGCGAAAGGAAAAAGGGGGAAAGGGGTATACCTCGATGATCGTAACCAGAGGAGGGGGAACCTCGACGCCGGAGGTCGGCGGAGATGGTGGAGCTGATTCGAGGCTTCCTCGACTCGCCTGAGGGTACAATTGAGGAGTTGTCACCTCCAGCAACGTGAAGAGCGCAACATGGAGGAGGATTGGTGGCCAAGAAGGGTTCAAATCCAAGCTTGAAGGTTGCGGGTCGATTATATACATGGTGGCGGCGTCTCCTTCAAGCGAGGTCCACACGCAAATGATGAAGATTCTGGAGGATCTGGAGGTATGGCGTGGATCAGTGATGATCAAGGAAGGAGTCCCCAGAAGGAATTGAGGCCAGAGGATGGAAGGATGAGGCGCCAAAATTTTCTCGAAACGGGGCAAAAATCGCAAGTGTCAGGCCTGGCAGACCTCGGTCAGGGAGTTGACCGAGGTCAACATATGACCAGCGCTGGTTGGTCCACGTGGACCAACCAAAAAAATACAAGTCAAAATTATTTGTAAATTTGAAATAAAATAGTAAATGAATTTATTAATTTTAGGTTAAAAAATAAAAAATGTTTCTTATTTTATAAAGACTTTTATGGTGAGTTTTATTTATTTTTATGAGGTATATAATTACAAGTTACCTTTTATGCCCTATATAGGTATATATATATCTGTATATTTTATTATTTTATTTTTATTTTGTGTATTTACTTTATTTATTTTTGTTTATTATTTTATAAATTTATAGAATATTTTCTTACACTTAACTATATTTTTATTTGATTTTTCTGATGTATTTTGTACACTTAATAAAATATAAATAGTAATTCTATAGGTATATGTATAGGTATTATACCTAGGTATGCTATTTATACAAGTATTTTATTTTGTGTCTTCTTTGAGTTTTTATTCTGATTTTAATATACATAATTATTATAAACAATATTTACAAAATTATAAAAATATAAAATTATGAAAATAATGGATAAATAATAAAATGAATATTTTATTTTGTACAAGTATACAATAGGGGTCTAAAACTCAACTTTCAAACCGTAGCTCCGCCAAATGTGAAACCACCTTCATTAAATAGCTTATTTTAAATTATATACAATTAAAGGTGAGTTTAATGCATTTCGAGTGTTTATTTGCTAGATACAGATCTGGGAAGTTGGTATTCTGAGATTTTATTCAGATCATATCTTTTATCTGTACAGTATTTTAGCATGATATAAATTTTGTATTTTTATTTATTTAATTATCTACAACTTTCATGTACAAAGTTTCTTTATTTAAAGTATAAAAAGTGAACCAAAAATAGGTCCCAAAATGAATAAAGAATGAATAAAATGAATAGGTATTTTTATTGTATTCTGGCCCTTATCTCCCGCTACTTTATTCCTTGTCGACCTAGCCATCAAGATGCCTAGGTCTCGGGGTTTCGGGTCATAAAATATTTACAATATTTTATTCCTTTTCTTGTATTTTCTTTATTCTATTATTTTGGCTTTAAAAACAGTATTTTATACACTATTTTCATGCACATGTATGAATGCTAAGATGCAGGAATTAAGGGTATTTACATGCATTTGCTAGGGTTTTTGAGGTCAAAATGATAGAATAAAGATGATGAAATATGGATTCATCAATGGGATAATCTGTGCAATACTCGCCACCAACTTAGAAGTATCAGGGTTCGGATCGCCAAAGAAACGCGGTAATTCTGCCAAAGCCCTCATCATCTATGTCCCTTGATTGTTCTGAGGGAGATGGAATGGACAGATCCTGATGGATCTCTATGTCATCATGGGAATAGATTGATACATCTCTCCTAAGATGAGGCAACACCTGGAAAACTGCATCATGCACTATATTCTTTCCAGATGAAAGGGTCTCACTCTGTCTTGAAAGAACTTGTCTCCAAATCCCAACGATGCTGCTCATTCTGCAATCTACCTCTAAAGATGAGTACTTGGTACTACTCTCTGAATCAGGTCGTTGTCATTTCGTCTGCTTCATCTCAAGGTTCACTTCTCCGTTCAGAGAACGGAATTTCTTCATTCCCATACCATAGTCGAAAGATGCACCTGCGGTCCTAAGGAAGGGCTGCCTGAGAATGATATGAGATTCTCTCCAATGATTGGGGGTCTCCATGTCTAAGACTGTGAAGTCAACCTTATAGTCTTTCCCCTCTATCGAGATAATAACATTCTTCACTGATGACAAGAAATTGTGATGGATTAAGGTGGAATAAATAAAATAAATAATGATAATGTCATCGTCCTTAATAAACCAAATCGATCACAAGAAAAATAAACCAATTAGTCAATGTAAGCGGTCTCGCTATTTTATTTACCTGGTATAGCGACTAGGGTTGAACACAAAGAGCATGATTTAAAAAGTAAGTATTCAAATCTCTAAAAATAAGCATTTTTAGTGGTTTTTATTATTTTAAGAAAATGTTTAATTTTTCAATAAAATAAAACAAGCACAAAATAGAAAAGACACACACACACAACACTCTTTTTTTATTTTTTAAAATAGTAAAAAATGCGCAGAAAATTAAAGTAAAAATATTTTTGAGTTTATAGTCTTTAAAATGTTTTTAGTAATTTTTAGAGAATTTTCAAATGTTTTTGTGAATTTTTAAAAATCAAACAGTTCCAAAAACACAAAATAGTGCGTCACCAGGAATAATTTGCATATTAAACTATTTAAATGCCCAAAATACTTGATGGTACATTTATGATAAAGTAAAAGTAAAAACCTACAAATAGAAACTAAAAACACAATTTTTGGATTTCTCTTTGATTTTACGTATTTTTTATAAGTTTTTTATTGTTTTGTAATTTTTAGGGTTTTTATAAAGGTTTTTCAAACAAAATTAATACTGAAGGTAAAACACAAAAGGAAATCATGGAAATTTTTGTGGAGTTTTTAAGACATTTTGCAATTTTATATTTTTTATAACACAAACATGACCTTTTTAGGGTTTTTTGAATTTTTAAAAAGTAGAAAATGTAAGTAAATCAACTCATGAAAATTACTATAAATACTACAGACTAGTAGGAGCTAACTTTAATTTTTAGGTAATTTTTAAAGTTAATTTGATATCTTTAAGTCTAATAAAAGACAAGGACTTAAATACGGTGAATAAGGATCCAAACGTAAATATTTTAAGTTTGAGGACCAAACAGATAACAAACTAAGAAAGCAACATGGGGTCAAATATGCAATTGACCCAAATAAAGCATGTATCACATGTGATCTAGGCTCACAGGGGTATAAATGCAATTCTAAAAACATAACATTCATTCCATAATAGCATAGAAAGTTCATGAAACAAAGTGCAAATAAACCAAAGAGCATGTGGGACACACATGACTGAGACTCGGAGGGAATGAAATGCAAATATGAAAAATGTGAGGGTCTAACCTTAAATATACTTAACCAATTATTAAATTTATTGGACTAAACACAAATAGAATAAAGGACAGGGTAACAAAGGAAAATTACCCTTGCAGACACGTGGCACATGCACAAGGAGGCAGAGGTGGACGGCTTTGATATTCCCTTGAAAAGTGATCTGACGGCTATGGAATGGTCGGGGACGTAGTGTTAAATAATCCTAGGAATCACATCAGACCATTAAGGATCAAACATGGGTGTTCGGTCCTGATCGAATCTGGGGAAAAGCTTCTGATCGACCGACAGAAAAGGGGCTTGGATGAACTCGGGTCTAGTGAGCTTCAAGTGAGCGAGGACGGAGATCTAATGCTCTGATGAAGCTATTGAGATGTCCAGCATGGTCGTGGAAGCACTTTGCGTCGACGAGGCTGCTCCGATGGATGGAAGAACGGTCGGATGGGTGTCGCAGTGATGGTCCTCCTGCAGCTGCTCCGCCGGAGCAGTTGGGCATCCAAATGGACCTCCTCCATGAACCAAAACCTGCAAGAGATAGGGTGACTCTAGGGCGTGGCTTCGGTAGAGTTATTTCTTGGTTAAATAGGGAGAAGTGATGGGGAATGGGGTTAGACCTCTGGCGATGGTGGGGGAATGAGGTCTCATCCTTGATCTCGCTATGATGGGCGAGCCTAAGGGAGATGGTTTCATAAGAAGGGAGAAGGTGAGTAGGTGGTTCGATCTGTGCAGAAGAAGGTGGGTAACGGACTCCAGACCTAGTGGTTAGAGCCGAGGCATCTCCGAAGGATCTTGAGCTGCTCTCTAAATGGTTGTCACTCCTCTGAAGATGGCTAGTAGGGAATGGTGGTGCGAGGGACGAGCTACCAAACTGGAGGAGCGGAAGAGCATATATATAGGATGCTCGAGGGTCCAGAAAGATCGGAAGGAGGATCGCAACCTTGGATGATCAGATCCTCCCTGGGGATCCATGATGATCACGGATCCAAGGAGAGGAATCGAGTTGTGGAATCAAGGCAAACGGAGATCAGAGTCTGGCACTAGAAATTGGAGAAGAAGCTCTGTCGAAGTGGATGCTGACTCGACTCAGCTGGAAGGAGACGTGGACCGAGTTCAACAGGTTGATGTGGACCAATGGGAATTCAGAATGTACAAAATGAAAGAAAATGAAATAAAAATAGTAAATGACTTTAAAATAAAAAGTGTACAAAAATGTTTATTATTTTATAATATATTTTTATGTTATTTCTAATTATTTTTATGAGAATAAAAATAAGGTATATACAGTATATAGTATTATATACAAGTATAATATACCTATGTGTTATGTGCAAATATTTTTATTTTATTATTTTTGCAAAAATTAATTTATTTTATATTTTTTATTTACAACATAATTTAAGGAATATAAAATGATTTTTATTTATTTTTTATAAATTATCTAAGGTTGTAAAAATAAATCAGTATTGTATTATATAGGTATTTTTTGTACAAGGATTTATTTATTTTTATTTTTGTTTTTGTTTTTGTTTTTATTTTATTTTTATGATATTTCTTTTATTTTTATATTATTTCGAAGGCTATATACAAGTGTTTAAAATGACAAAAATATTTTTATTTTGTCAAAATAAATAAATATTTATTTTGTATAAGTATAGGCAATATGTACAATACATAGTGTATCCATATCTCTCTCTACTTATTTTCTTTGTGATCAGGTCAAGTATTGACCTTCTCTTAGGGTTTGGGTCACTTTGTATTTATTCTAAATACATCCTTCTTTTTCTTATCTCTTTATTCTTTTATTTTTGAAAAATATGTGTTAATTATGAGATATTAACAAGAGCATGTACAAAGTTAATTTATTATAGGTACAGGTATTTACAAATGGCTTTGCTAAAAGAAAGAGCTAAAATAAAATAATAAAGAATGACAATCGTAGATTCATCATCCCCTTATACTTTACCTTTGCTAGTCCCATAGCAAACACATATTTGAAAAATAAGTGAAAAAGAAGAGAAGAAAAGAACCAAAGTTGATTATTAAACCTATTTTCATTGAATTGGAGTATGGAGCTCATTACGACCTTTGGATTATTAGTTTGGCAGAACCTTATTGAGAAATGGGTTTAAGACTCAACAGCCTCCAAGTTCCACAGTTCTATGATCAAGACTCCTTAATAACTTGGTCAGAACAAGTTTACATATGTAAACTCTAATGACTATGCATCTTTCCTTGTACTGTGTAAATGATATGTAGCTCCCAACCTCAGAAATAGCACAGAAACAACCTCCCTCAACAAGGTAACTCTAATCCCCCAATCTAGCAGCTCTTTCCCTGAGGAGCGGGGTATTCCCTTCTAAGTTCATGTTCAACCAGCTCAAGAAGAAGGGGTAAGAAGAGAATGGACTGTGACCATCGTAGTCATGTATCCCTTGGAACTTATCCAGTGTAGCTAAGTGTCTAGCTACAAGCTTCCATGAGATGAGAAGGTGGAATACATAAGCCTTGCTTATTCACTATATACACTATGACAGACATTTTATTTTCAATTAGACCTATCCCCTTTTTTGAAGTTTTTCATATTTTTGCACATTTTTTTGATGTGCATATATATAACATATTTACATGGCGCAGCATGTACATAAGGAGTTTTTCTTCTTGAGCAAGTAGACTATCCCTCTCTTGAAGCATTATTGCAAACCATAGACTCATGTCATTAGACCTCAATGCAACTAGACCAGGTTGAGATGCGCATCCCTCCCTAGAGGAAGATGAGAGGTTCTGGCTAGCAGTACAACCCTCGTATGCTACCCCAAGCCAAAGAATTCTGCCTCCTCACTACCTCATCCGTGTTAAGCTACGTCTAAGGTGTGTGTCCAAGTCAAGCCATTGTCTCTGAGAGACATGCGTGTGTTGTTAAGTGCTCTACTTAGGCTTATCAAGATGACATGTGAACATAGCTTAGCGGAATCAAAGAATTAAGTCACTAAGGACCTGAAAAGTCTTAACCCAAAATCCTATAAGGTTCCTCTAAAGTTTAGTAGATTAAGGTCTTAACAAAGCTCCATTTTCCAATTTAATTCTAGAATACTTTAAATGTCAACCATGATTCAGAAGAATATACATACAAATATTTACAAAACTCTTTTTGTGGACAATTTTTCAAAATATGCAAATTTTTATGGAAATTTTTGAATGCAAGAAGGAAAAGCTTTGCAAAATATTTTTACAAACATTTATAAATAATTTTTGCAAACATTTATTGTTAAACATTTTTCAGAAATTTTGTGCTATATACATAGTTTTGATAAAAAAATTACAAAAATTTACAAACAAAATCATTTTTGCAAAAGTTTGTACGAAAATAATTTTTACAAAAGGTTTTTACAAGCATTTATGTAAGGGAAAATTTTGTGATTTTTAGTTTTGTGATTTTTAGCCATATTATTAACACGCACAAAAAGTATGAGTTATGGATAAAGTAAATATACAATATATACGACATCCCCCTATACTTAGCTCTAACGATGTCCTCGGAGTGATCAAAGAGCGATGAAGGAAGACATAACTCGTGCTGAGTATGGGGAAGTGAAAAGAATGTTATACTACAACACGAATAAAAGAATCCTAAGTATAGAATCAAATGAATAGAGGTTGGTGATCTCCCTATACTTAGGATCAAATAATCCTAAGTATATAAAGACTATACACAAGGGAAAAATGCAAAATTGGATGTACATGCATTACCTCCGCTATACTTGGAGTAAAATATCCCTAAGTATAGGCAGTAAAACAGAGCTAATGAGATCAAATGAATAATCATATGTCTGATACCCCCCTCCTATACTTAGGTCAAAGTGTCCCCTAAGTATGGCATAATCATCTGATGAAGATGGGGTGTCAGACATAAAGAATGAACGATATAGACAATATGGATCTATTCAGCTGCAAAGAAGAAGTGATAATCAGACATGAGATGCAAATGGTGTGAGTCAAAGACCACATCTCATGCAAAATGAATAGGGGCAATGTCAACGATAAGCGGATCATGATCAATATATGGTTTTAGGCATTGATTGTTAAATCGAAAGGTGGAATCAGATGACAACTCAGATATATCAATGCTTCTGTTGTCGTACACCTTTCTGACCAAGTATGGTCCCTTCCATTTGCTTTGTAACTTCCCCGGAAATAATCTTAATCTAGCATGAAATAGACATGCTCTCTGATTTGACTCAAACTGTTTATGGCTGATGTGAGAATCATGTCATATCTTCACTCTATCCTTATATTGTAGGCTACTTGAGAAGGTTGTGTCTCTCAACTCCTCTAGGGCTGCCAACTCTGCTTTCCTTTGATCTCCTATACTCTTCGGATCCAATAATAGTTCTGTAACTGCCCAAAGTGACTTGTGCTTGATTTCCACTGGTAGTTGCATGGCTTGTCATAAAAGAGATGAAAGGGAGATGTGCCCAAAGGTGTCTTGAAGGAAGTCCTATAGGCTCACAAGACCGAGTCCAAAAGCTGTGACCAATCCTTTCGGTTTGGATGGAAAACCTCCTGCAATATAGTCTTGATTTCTGTATTCAATACTTTAGCAAGACCATTAGTCTAAGGGTAATATTGAGTGGCAACTCGATGGTCAATGATGAACTCGTTATTAGTATTTGCAAACAATCTTAGCATTTGCGGCTTGGGTGGTGATGGCCTCAACCCAACGACTCACATAATCCACAACAAGCAGAATGTATTCAAATCCCTGACTCTTAGGGAATGGACCCAAGAAATTGATGCCCCGTGCATCAAAAACCTCATAGAATTGAATGGGCTACATCAGCATCATATCACGTTGTCAACATGTGCCCATTCTCTGACAGTCAATGCACCTCTTCACGAACTCATTAGAATCCTTGAAGAGGGTAGGCCACGAAAGGTCAGATTGGGGAACTTTTTGTGTTTTCCATCTCCTATAGTGATGTCCTCCTACCTCAAGCTTGTGGTAGTAGGTGAGGACACTGTGGTGCTCCTCCTAAGGAATACACCGACGCCAGACACTATCCCCCCCACATGGTAAAGGATGGGATCCTCCCAATGGTACAAATTGACCTTCGCAAGGAAGGTCTCAAGTCGCTATTTGGACCAACCTTGTGGAACTTTCTTGGCAACAAGATAGTTTACAATGTCAGTGTACCACAGAAGTAAGGTGATAGTAAGGATCGCCTCGTCTGGGAACGTCTCTGTAATTGGTGTGATCTGCTCTGAATCCTTAAGATGCTCTAATCGGGAGAGGTGATCTGCCACCACATTCTTGACTCCTGGTTTATCCTTAATCTCTATATCAAACTCATGGATAGAAGGATCCATCTGGTCAATCTGGTTTTGGCATCCTTCTTAGTCATGAGGTATGGAATGGCAGTATGATCTGTATAGATAGTCACTCTAGACCCAATAATGTATGATCGAAACTTATCCAAAGCAAATACTACGGCTAGCATCTCCTTCTCAGTCACAGTGTAGTTCCACTGAGCGGTATCCAAAGTCTGGCTAGCATAGTGAATGGAAAATGGCAATCCATCCCTCCTCTGTCCAAGCACAACCCCTATGAAAAAATTAGAAGCGTCCATCATGATCTCGAATGGGAGAGACCAATCAGGTGGTTGAAGGATAAGAGCCTGAACAATTAATCCCTTGAGAGTCTCAAATAACGCAAGAGACTTGTCATCTACAATGAACCCGGTGTCTTTTGTCAGCAAATCAGTAGCGTTCGAGCAATACGACTGAAGTCTTGTATAAATCACCGGTAGAAACTGACATGCCCCAGAAGAGACCGCAGTTGTCGTAAATTGGACAATGGATTGAGTTTCTTGATGATGTCCACCTTGGCCGAATCAACCTTTATGCCCCTGTTGGAGATGATGTGGCCAAGGACCGTCCCTTGAGTCATCATTAAATGACTCTTCTACCAAGATAAAATAAGGTTGACCTCAATGCAACACTGAAGTACTCGGTCTAGGAAGTCAAGACAAGCATCAAACCCATCGCCATAGACCAAAAAGTAATCCATGAAGACCTCTAAACATTCACCTACCATGTTTGAGAAAATGGAAAGCATGCACCTTTGGAATGTAGCCGGTGCATTACTTAAACCAAAGGTCATTTGTCTAAAAGCATACATACCAAATGGACTTGTAAACATTGTTTTCTCCTGATCTTCGGGTGCTATGGCCACCAGATTGTATCTCGAGTACCCATCAAGAAAACAATAATAATTCTTCCCAGCTAGCCTCTCGATAATCTGATTAATGATGGCAGCAGGAAATGATCCTTCTTGGTGGCCTAATTCATTCGTCTATAGTCCACACATACCCTCCAAGAAGTGGGTACTTGGTAGCTATCTCCTCTCCAGACTCACTCAAAACAGTGGTGATACTAGTCTTCTTGGGTACCACATGCAATGGACTAACCAACTTGGAGTCAGAGATGGGGTAGATAAAATCAACGCTCCACCACTTCGATATTTCCTTCATGACCAAATCTCGAAGATTCGGGTTCAGCCTTCGTTGGAACTCACACGATGGCTTGGTGTTCTCTTCAAGATAGATGTGGTGGGAGCATAGGGCCGGACTTATCTCCTGGATATCAGCTACACTCCATCCTATTTATTTGTGGTTTATTTCGAGAACCTCCATCAAACGAGATTCTTGGTCTTCAGTCAAATGAGATGAGATAATGACTGGGAAGATATCTGGCTCACCCGCAAGGAATCTGTACCTCATGCTCTGTGGCAAGGTCTTCAATTTCAGACAAGTGGGAATTGGCAAATCTGGCCTCTTAAATGTCTTCTTGAAGGCTAGCAGATCTGTGTGAGAGAACTCTTGCTGAATCTGTGAATTTGGCAAAGACGACCCTGTTGGTATATTTGTCGATTATCATGGCTTGCTCTTCGCCCTAGTTGTCGGCTCCGAGGAAATCTGATACGGTAAATAATCATCAAAATCCTCTCAATCAATGTATGAATCCGAGGGATCAGAATCTGAATCACATGAAATGAAATCCGCCTTGCTATCCTAATCACGATCATCAACCTCTAAATTGTCTTGTGCCAGGAGTGCGCTCTCCGAACTCTCATACGCTATAATTTGTATCTCTGGAGTGTCAAAATGTATGACAAGAGCTCGTGATGTTGGATCTGTCCAAACCGCTTCATCATCTGTAATCACAAAGTCGCACTCCTGGTGGATGTCTAACTCTACCTCTATTCGCTTATCTACACTGAGCAAGCTGAATCCCTAGCTCTGGTCTCCTCGATCGTCTCTATTTTTACACTTCCACCCTCGACGTGGAAGTATACCTTCCCGCTATCATGATCGGACACTGCCTTGGTTGTGGCCAAGAAAGGTCATCCTAAGATGATGAGGGTATCGGTCACTGATTCAGGGTTCTCCATGTTATACAACAAAGTCCACGGGGAATTTCAGGCCCTGAATTATGATGACAACATCCTTAAGTAACCCCTTCGGCCTATTAACAGATCTTTTAGCAAATTGAAGCACTGTCCTGCTTTGTTTAAGAGGGAAAAACTCAAATCGGTCGAGTAAGGCAGCCGAGATGAGGTTAATCAAAGAACCGTTGTATAATAGGGTACGATCGAACTGTTGCTCATGAATGTGGCACCTGACATATGGATCTCCTGCATCAGGTTTCTTGGATGGCAATCGATTCTAAATAGAAAAGCAAGTGGCATGGGTAAGCACATGGATCTCAGCATTGTGCTTCCGCTTATTCTTGCGGATGGTGGTCTTTTCTCTCAAATTCTTCCAGAATAGAGGAATGTGCTCTACTGCCTCCTATAGAGTCAATTATATCTGGATCTGTCTATCTTCGGCTCACTGAACTCTATTTGGTGTCTCTTTTTTGGGTTTTCTTTTTGGTGCCCCTTTCCTAAGCGGAGTGCTTGAGGGAAGGGGATGGAAGGACCCTCTCCAGAGAGATGAGGGTCAGGAGTAGGTTCCTGTGCATGTAGTAGGCTAGAATCCATGCAATGATCATCACATAAAGTAGATGGACTCATAGGAGATACAGGAACCTTTCCTTTATTCATATTTTTTATTTTTATTTTTCCATTTTTGTGTTTTTCTATAACTATCCTAAAGTACAAAATGAGGCAACACAACAGAAGGTAACTTGGTGGCATCAGTACCACTGACAACATCCAAACTCGTGGCATCAGCATCGCACTCTGGCCTGGCCTCTAGAATACTGGTGTCATCAACACCACCGTCTGCAATTGGGAATATGACATCCTCAGTACCATCGTCTGGATCAACATCCTTGGTGGCGTCAGCACCACCACCATCATCATCATGATAAGCGGCATCAACACCACTTCCATCCTTATCTGGTGCTCTAGAATCTGCATCGGGACATCGCTCAGACGATTCACCGTCAACTGGCATCCTAACGCTCCTAAGTGTCACAAGATTGGCATCAAATATAGTGGAAGAAGTATCATGCAATATCACCAGGAGTGGTAGCCTCTGTAAATTGTACCTGCTCAGATTTTCTCTTTAGATTGTTCAGATTGGGTTCAATCTGATCGGGTATGGTGGCCTTGACCTTTATGATCTCCCTCATCTGCTATCGGAACTTGTCCATCTCTCGTCGGAAGGAGGCCTACTGATCAGAGAGCAAGAAGGCAAGGTCATCAAGGGCTGAGTTCTCATTAACTGGTGCATGAGAATCAAACAGATTACCTCACTAGGAATGAGGTTGAGTCTGCTACTGCTGATAGTGATGAGGGGGTTGGGAATACTGTTGAGGCTGCTGCCTCCACTGCTATCCCTGAGAGTGGGGACGGGGACCATGCTGCTGCTGGTGGGAGTATTGGAGCTGCTGAAAGTGGCTGCTCTGCCCTGCCTAAGCTGGAGGCTGTTGCTGGGAAGAGGTGCCTCCAATGGACCATCGAAAGCCAAGATGGTCACGATGAATCTCGGGCTAAGGTTGGTACTGGGAGTACCAAATCTCGTTGACTTCCATCAACGGCTACTGTTGATATAGGTGTAGCGGGGGAAGGGTTGCCAATTGCTGATCCAACCGGTAGACCACCATCTAAGTGTCTGGAGATGGTGGTGGCTGCTAGAAATGATGGAGCAGCTGGACCATCTCTTCCTGAATATGGTGAACCTGGATGTATGAGGCAATGGTTGGGTGGAACTGCTCCCTGGATCAGCCTGTGGCCTAAGATGGGGCTGAGAAGCCGTATGTGTCTCTTGGAGGTACATGATCTAGGTCTTTAGGTCACTCAAGGTCTGGGCAAGCTCATCAAGCTTGTTGAGCTTGTCCATGCCTTGGCTCTACTTCCTCTCTATAATCTCCATCCGGTACAACTTTTGGCTGATGATGCCCATGTTGGCAGCTGAAGACTCAACGAGTGATGTTGTTGTCGAAGAAGTGGAGGGACCGGCATCGACTCGTGCAATCTTCTGATATGAAACTGCCTACAGGAGAGGCTTCCCCTGAGTGTAGATGCAGGTCTAGGACATCACTGTATAGTTCTCTGACATCTCCTCATAGATGGCCCAGACCTGGTCTTCATCCTTGGCGAAGTAGGAACCTCCACAAGAGGAGTTCACTAGCCCCTGCAGCTCCGGTGTCAGCCCACAAAAGAAGCTCTAAACAAGGTTGGCTTGGATATCTCATGGTGTGGACACCAGTCAATGAGCTCTCTAAATAAATCACATGCTTCACAGAACTACCCATTTGGGATCATAGTGAAGTTGCTGATCATTGCTCGTGCTGCATTGGTCCGGCCGAGTGGATAATACTTGTTCAAGTACTCGGTCCGAAGCTACTCTCAAGTAGTAACTACCCTCCACAGGTGCTTCAGCCAGTAGACCGCTCTGTCAACCAAGGAGAATGGGAAGACAATCAACTTGACGGTATCCTCATCCTCAAATCTATTGTGGATAGAGCTACAAATCATCTCAAACACCTGCATATGGAGATGGGGTTCCTCGGTGGCTAGCCCATGAAATCTGAGCAGTAGCTGAATCGTCTGGGGGCAAAGCTCGAAGTCATCCAGGATCTCTGGCAGCTGGATCCATCTGTGTGTGAGGGTTGCACTATGTTTGTGCAACTGCCTTATCGTACGTGCTGGTCTCGCTGGCTCCTGCTAATCATTGGGATGTCCGCCTCCTCCCTCATCTCTGGGTATCTCTCCACCGGCTGGTCTCTACAGCTCTGCTCACCCATCTCTCATCTGCGTAAGCTCATGCCTTACCTCTGCATGAATGCTACTTGGTCCCGACTATGTCTCTGCATGGTCTCCAAGGAAGCTAACAGTGTGTTGTTGATGGCAGCCTGATCCAATACGAACTCTGATCCTTGTGGCTACTTATCAGTGTGTCCCTCACTGTTGGCCATGTCTGCGGTCTCTCCAAAGGCAAAAGACCCTAGTTCAGGTGCCGTGAAATGAACATATAGTTGTGCTGGTCTCTGTATGGGTACCTCAGGTGTGAAAGAAGGGTGGTCGAGAGGGGACAGGGTGGAGGCAAATTCAGGTTTAGAAAGTGGTTCTGAGCTCTCTGACGCTGCCCTAGATGAAAGGGGAGGATCACTATAAAGTGGTGTTGTCAAAGGCAGCCTAATGGTCCTCCTTCCCATCATCGTGATGTGTGGATTTATGAAGATTGGATCTGGAATGCATACAAGATGAGAAATCAAACCCCAAGTTCACCTACGCAACGCCATCTGATGAACATGAAAGATCGGTCATTAATCTTGTCAAATTTTATTTAGGTGATAAATCAATCTATCAGAGTGGTTAAGCGAGTTGTTAGGAACCCAATGCTCCCAGGAGACTATCCCAAATCTCACAACTAGTTTTTCCTAGCCAGTATGGGTGCAGATCGTTTACTGGCTACCCGATCTGCCCAATCTTCTAAGGAAGGCCAGGACCGATTACCGGTTACCCGATGAAATCCTCAATGGAGAACAACTAATCACAATGATTAGTAGGCTAATGAGAGATCAGGTATGGCTTTATCCTAGTGTGTGGGTCGCTCTCTCGCTGTATATAAACCAAACAAGGAGGAGGTGACCCTCCCCAAAACAAAGATTGTTAAGTGAAGTGGGTTTTAAGTCAAGTTTGCATTAGCAATCCCAAATTCTATTTGTTGCCATATTTTAGATATTTTTCTGAAAGAACACAACGCCTAACAAATTTTCTGATTTCTTCGATTATTTAAGTCCAATAAAACTGGGGGAAGGAAGAGTGAAAAGCTGATGCGTGATCAAACACAATGATGCATGCAAGATAGAAATGCATACCTTACTCCAGCACTCTACTTGTAGGGTGATCTGTGCATGAAATAAAAGATAGAAATTAAACTACCTATATGGTGCATGGGGAAATCGTCCCAAAGATGAGCAACTTTAATTAACGAGAAGAACAAGTATCTAACTATCACGAAGAGAGACCGGAGTCCGATCTTTGATGCCGATCGGTGCCACCAAAATGGGTCCTGCCAGCGCTGTGTACGACCTCTCTCAGCACGTGGTCTATAATCCCAATAGATTAACTTTTTATATTTATTTTAACTGTCCAATTATGTTCTATTGGAACAAATAAGATATTATTGTGTTTGGACCTAGCTAATTACGAGCTCAAGCAAAATAAAAGTCCTAAATCTAGGGGCCAATAGAAATAAAGGTGAAGAAATCTTGGAAAAACCGCGCTGAGGTCCCCCGAGTAAACTGGTACTCGGCGAAATAGACACCGAAAAGTCTAAGTGTCCAAGAAAGTATCAAGAGAGTCTAAACTTATTACAATAACAGTTTTTACAAAAAATAAATCCTATCTATCAACTATAACTACTTTCTCTCCTCCTCTGCTCGTCCTTGGATGCGGGCTCCTCCAATAGCGATCCGACTCATCCTCGGGCGGTTCATCGCACAAAAAGTGAAATAGAGAGAGGTTAGAAAACAGTTAAAATGGATATATACAAAAATAAGCATAAATGAAATCTGACTACTAAGTCCTGCTCCCCGACAACATCATCATTCTAATTACACGAAATTGCGATCGACTAAGGAGGAATAAATAATGCTATTGTCATTCTCCTTAATCAACCAAATTGGTCGTAAGAAAAATAAACAACTCGGAAAATCAAACAGTCAATGTAAGCATTCTCACTATTTTATTTACCCGGTATAGCGAACAGGGTCGAACACAATGAGCACGGTTTAAAAACTAAGTAGTCAAATCTCGAAAAATGAATTATTTTTAATGGTTTTTATTTTTTTAATTTTTTATTTTTCAATAAAATAAAGCAAGCACAAAATAGAAAAGACACACACAACACACTTTTTTTATTTTTCAAAATAGTAAAAAATGCTCAGAAAATTGATATAAAAATATTTTAGGTTTTATAGGCTTTAAAATGTTTTTGATAATTTTTAGAGAATTTATAAATGTTTTTGTGAATATTAAAAATCAAATAGTGATAAAAACACAAAATAGTGCACAACCAGGAATAATTTGCAAATTAAAAATATTTAAATGCCCAAAATTCCCGGATGATAATTTTATGATAAAGTAAAAGTAAAAAGCTACAAAATAGAAATTGAAAACACATTTTTTGTATTTCTCTTTGATTTTATACAATTTTTATAAGTTTTTTGTTGTTTTGTAATTTTTAGGGTTTTTATAAGTGTTTTTCAAACAAAATAAATACTGAAGGTAAGACACAACAAAAGACAATCATAGAAATTTTGTGCAAGTTTTATGACATTTTGCAAATTTTTATAATTTTTATAACACAAGCATGACCTTTTTTAAGAGGTTTTGAATTTTTTTAAAAAATGCAAGTAAATCAACTCACGAAAATTACCATAAATATTAAACACTAGCAGGAGCTAACTACAATTTTTAGGTCATTTTTGAAGTTAGTTTAAATATTTATTAAGTCCAATAAAAGACAAGGAGTTAAAATACAATGAATAGGGACCCAAACATAAATATTTTAAGTTTGAGGACCAAACAAATGACAAACTAAGAAAGCACGAGGTTAAATCTACAATTAACCCAAACAAAGCTTGTATCACACATGATCCAGGCTCAAAAGGGTATAAATGCAATTCTCAAAGCATAACATTCATTCCATAACAGCATAGAAAGTTCAGGAAACAAAGTGCAAATAACCCAAAGAGCACGTGCAGACTCGGAGGGACAGAAATTCAAATATGAAAAACACGAGGGTCTAACTACAAATGTACTTAACTAATTATTACATTTATTAGACTAGACACAAATAATATAAAGGACAAGGTAACAAAGGAAAATTACCCTTGCAAACATGTGGCGTACGCACGAGGAGGCGGAGGTGGACGGCTTTGATATTCCCCTGAAAAGCGATCTAACGTCTCTGGAATGGTCGAGGACGTACGTGTCAGATCATCCCAAGAATCAGATAATATCATTAAGGATCGAACGTGGGTGTACGGTCTTGATAGAATCTGGGGAGGAGCTTCTGATCGAGAGGCAGGAAAGGGTCCTGGATGAACTCAGGTATGGCGAGCTTCAACTGAGTTAGGACGGAGATATGGCGCTCCGATGAAGCTGTTGAGACATCCAGCACGGTTGTGGGAGCACTCCGCATTGACGAGGCAGCTCCGATGGATGGAAGAACGGTCGAATGGGTGTCACGGTGATGGTCCTCCTGCAGCTGCTCTGCAAAAGCGGTTGGGCATCCAAATGGGCATGCTCGCACGAACTAAAACCTGCAAGAGATAGGGTGACTCGGGGGTGTGGCTCCGATCGAGTTATTGCTTGTTGAAATAGGGAGAAGCGACGGGGAACAGGGTTTGACCTCCAACAAAGGCATGGAAAAAGGTCTCGTCCTTAATCTTGCTATGATGGGCGAGCCTAAGGGGGAAGGTTGCATAAGAAGGGTGACAACGAGTAGAGGGTTCGGTCTGTGCGGAAGAAGGTGGGTAACGGCCTCCAGACCCGGTGGTCGGAGCCGAGGAACGGGTGACGGTGATGAAATGGAAATCAATGTGAAAAGTAAAGTGCAGGCGATAAGATGGATACCTGATGCTTCTGAAGAGTTCAACGACATCAGGCAGAGAGGAATGGTGAGGTTATGGCCTCTACCAAGCCGCGGAAGGCTGGGAGGCTTCACGCGGTGGAGCTCCGACCGCATTGTGAGCTACAAGCCTCCAGACGTCTCCGAAGGATCCTAAGCTATTGTCCAGATGGTTTTCATTCCAGTAAAGATGGCTAGGAGGGAATGGTGGTGCGAGGGACGAGCTGCCAAGCTGGAGGAGTGGAAGAGCATATGTATAGGACGCTCGAGGGTCCAGAAAGATCAGAAGGAGGAGAGCAACCGTAGGTAGATTCGATCCTCCCTAGGGATCCTCGAGGATCACGGATCCTAGTAGAGGAATCAGGTGGTGGAATCAAGGCAAACAGAGATCAGAGTCGGGCACTAGAAATTAGAGAAGAAGCTCTGGAGATGTGAATCCTGATCTGACCCGGCTGGAAGGAGACGTTGACCGTGGTTAACAGTCTGACGTGGACCAATGGGAATTCAGAATGTACAAAATGAAAGAAAAGTAAATAAAAAAAGTAAATGACATTAAAATCAAAAGTATATAAAATAAAAATGTTTATTATTTTATAATATATTTTCCTGTGATTTTTAATTATTTTTATTAGAATAAAAATAAGGTATATATAGTATTTAGTACTATATACATGTATAATATACCTATGTGTTATGTACAAATATTTTTATTTTATTATTTTTGCAAAAAAATCTTTTTACTTTTTATTTTATTTATTTACAAAAATAATTTAAGGAATACAAAATGATTTTTATTTAATTTTTATTAATTAATTAAGGTTGTGAAATAAATAGGTATTGTATTATATACAGGTGTCTTTTGTTCAAGGAATTGTTTATTTTTATTTTTATTTTCTTTTTATGATTTTTATTTTTTTTATATTATTTTTAGTGTTATATACAAGTTTGTAAAAAGAATAAAATATTTTTATTTTGTATAAGTATAGGTAGTATGTACAATACATAGTGTACCCTTATCTCTCTCTACTTATTTTCTTTGCGATCAGGTCAAGTCTTGACCTTCTCTTAGGGTTGGGTCACTCTATATTGTTTATGAATACATCCTTCTTTTTCTTTTCTATTTATTATTTTATTTTGGGAAAATATATGTTAATTATGAGATATTAATAAGAGCATGCATAAAGTTAAATTATTATATTTACAGGTATTTACAAATGGTTTTGCTAAAAGAAAGAACTAAAATAAAAGAATAAAGAATGAGAATCGTAGATTCATCATTCAGCTCTCCCTTAGGTCTTTTCATTGAACGAACAACAAATTGGAGTAGAGCTATGAATTTGCGAAATGGTCCTAACTCCAATTTTTGATATAATGATAAGGGGAGTAAGTTTATTGAAGAACCGTTGTCTAGGAGAGTGCGTGCAAATGCTATGTTGTTGATATGACTCTCCACATAGTGAGCACCCATGTCTCTTTTCTTCCTTGGTAATTGTTGATTCTTGAGACAATAGGTTGTGGCAACTGACAAAACATGAATTTTCACATATTGGTTCGGTTTCTTCCTGCTAACCCTAGTAGGTGTGCATCTCACCTTAGGGTATTTTTGGAATGCAGTATGGTTAGCCACATACTCATTAAATGGCACATTAACTGTGATACTCTCTTTGCAAAATCGTGCCATGTCAGGTTCACCCTTCTGAATCTTTCTGTTGTGCTTTCCTTCCGTAAGGGCATAGGGGAAAGGGATGAGAGGAAGGGAAATAGAAGATGAAGAATCTGAATTGTGAACTGAAAGATCATTCTTGGAATTAACTGAAACAGAGTTCTTCAGACATGAATCTTTTTAATGCAAAATGAGATGAAAATCAAAATTATCTATTAAAGGTTGTGGAAAAGAAGCTGTAGTGGTATCTGCCATAATCGGAGGTGCAAGGTCCTCCATCGCATCTAAGAGATCTCCATGTTGTTGATGTTGCATTTGTTCTCTCCTTCTCTTCTTGGCTCCCTGGTAAAGGATCCTCAGATGTTTCTAACGAGGCCTCTGAATGTGTTGTCTATCTCATCCTCATCCTCTAAAGACTCCTCAGATAGAGCTCTAGAGAGGACCCTCCTCACATCCCTCACCCGGTCAGGTACGATCACGGTCCTTCCGCTCCTAAGTGACATATGGTTAGCCTCGTCACACGAAAGAATCTCATGTTCAGATCTAAGAGATGCTTAATAGTATACCTAACCAAGATGTTGCAGAGAATTAGAATGCTTCTTGCTATTAGGGTTAGCCTGAAGTTGGGCTGGGATCGAGGTAGAGGTTGCAGATTGCTTGTCTCTCCATCTAGAATAGCAGTTGACATCCACCCGCAAATCATGAATTTTGTTCTGATAGGAACGAAGGGTGTTGAGTATCTACTGGAATTGTGAGTTTGTGGAACCAGACAAGGAAGGAAGTGTAAAAGGCTGAGAAGAAGATTGGGAAGACTAACCCTACTAGCCAGGGTACTACTTCTATTGTTGTTGGTGCTGGGACATCTGTTGACTCTGCGGGCCTTACCGGCCTGCCTAGTACTAGCCATGTCGGCCATACTATTGGTACTATTGCCTCTGTTGCTAGAGTGGCTGAAATCCAGGGCTCTGTTGTGAAGGAGGGGGTGCAGAGGTGAATGCCATGTTGTGAAAGGTCAAGGGATGTTGGTAAGTTTGTCGGTCCCTTGTACTTCCATGCCTAATAGGGTCCAGAGTATACCATACTCCATTCACCTACCAAACCAGCAGAGGCTCTTCCTGAACTATATCTATGGATGGGGGTTGTTGCTGGAACGAGTGGGTGCAGGTCTAATCCTGCTCCCACGGTTGGGGTTGCCCTGACACAAGCTTCTCCTGAACATGGTGAACTCGGTATACAGGAGCAGAGGGTGCATTCATGGCAGGTATCTTTATCTTAGATACCTTCTCAGTTAACTCATCCATCTATTTGGGAATTTTGAAGACGCTCCGATCCAATTCATCAATCCTCTTGTCAATCCTCTCATCAATAGTAAGATTGTCCGCAAGGAGTCCCATGCTAGGGATCACATCCTGCGAGAGGTCAACTACAGCTGACTTTCCCCCTCCATATGAGTGTGAACTAGGGGATAGTGTGCATGCCATGCTGGCAGTCTGTGAGCGGCTAGTCTCAACCATCTGCTCGAATACCTTCTAGATGGTATCCGTTCCGCATGAAGTGTAGCTGCCTCCACAGGCAGTGCTCACTAAACCATGCATCTCAGGGTTGAGAGTGGTGAAGAATGACTGGACCAAGATGTTGTCATCTAGACCATGACAAGAACATTTCTACAGGATGTCCTTATACCTCTCCCAGGCATCTCAAAAGGCTTCATGGGGTAGCTAGGAAAAGCTAGTGATGCATGTCCTCATCATGTTAGTCCTACTTAGGGGGTAGAACTTCTTCAAAAACATGTCCTTGGACTAGGCATATGTATTGACTATAATTCTCAAATTCTTCACCCAGTAGTCAGCTTTGCCACCCAAGGCAAATAGAAGGGTTGTGAGCCTGATATAATTCAAGCTAACTCTAGGATGCCTAAGGTTGGCACAGACGATCTCGAAGTCTCTTAGGAATGCATATGGTTCCTCAGAAGTATTCTCATCAAAGTGCAACAGCAAGTTCAGGAACTGTAGCTTCAACTCAAAATCTACATCTGGTTCGGTCGAAGTCAAATAAGTCTGAATTCGATATTGTTCGAGGTTGTACGCGGCATACATCGGAGGTTCGATCCGAACATTCAGTTGTCCTAGCTGAGCTCGAGGTAAAGCTTGTTGCTTCTCAGATTCAACTAATCGGGAAAGTACCATCCTCATGGGGTCCTCGAGGTGTTCTTCTTCCTCATCTTTCTTTTTCGGAGGCATTTTGCTCAAATCTTCTTGAGGTCCTAGATCAACAGTGTGTTCCTGATTAGAAAAGGATTCAGGAATGAAAATATTCTCATCGAGGCGAAGGTCTTCCTCGATGAGGTGGGAGGAGAGAAAGGGGATGGTTTGAGAGTTACCATCCCGACAGTGATAGATCCCGAACTCAGGAGGGTCATGAGTCCAGGTTGACCCAAGTTGCGCTTAGACCTTTGAAGACGTACTATTGAATGATTCAATGGGAGATTCACAAAGCCCGATAAATATCCCCCCCAATCAGTCATCTTCGATGGCAAAAATAACCGACGAGAGCAAGGTAATCAATGAGGTGCTAGTTATACGGTGCACATAAATGTGAGGAGTAAACTCACACAATACAAACACAATGTAAAACCCTCAAATTCACCAACTCAACACATGATGGACATAAAGGTTCGGTTGAATTATCTTGCCAGTTTTAGTTGGTGACAAATTCAAGTCTTGAAAGATTACCAAGCTGTTAGGTGCATGTACTTCCCTACAAACTATGTCGATTCTTACGAATAGTTGCACCCACTTTCATCCAGTATAGGAGTAATTGTGGATCGTATAAATATGGCTACCTGTTTCTTGATGACAGAGCCTTATACGGCATGCTCTAAACCTCCCACTCTACTAAGGACATTCGGATCATTTATCTACTACTCGTCGATACCCACTGAAAAGTGGCTAATCATTTTTTTGAACCAGTAGTCTATATGAAAATCCTATCTTTGGCTCTATCCTAGTATCATCTCTCTCTCGCTTGCAAGTAAATCAGACAATGAGGGCTTTATGCACCCGTAAAACAAGTTTCTTTTTATTTCAATTTTTGTTTAATCGATCTGCCTAATTCAGTCCCAATATTAAGTGAGGTTTTCACTTGAAATTTAATCTGAACAAAAAAAATGCATCTACCTTTCAGTCCCAATTTCCTTTTTAAATCATAAGTTGTGAAACAAAAGAGGAATAAAAAATCAGAATGCAAACGAGAAACGATGATGGATGCTCAGAAGAAGGTATACTTACAGTGACTCCCATCACTCTCTATGCATTATGCATAACTGAATTTTTAAAATTTACACTAAATGCATGCAGATCGAGAAAACTGTACCTAAGTAATTGGAACATACAAATTGCAATTAAATAGCCAAGTGCCTATCCTAATTTCGCCACTCAAGTCAGGCCCCACAGTCATCGGAGAGTGAAACAGTACCGACACACCACAGAATAATGTCCAAGTCTGAGTACACATGCGAGATTTTGAATGGAATCTGCTGGAAATTTTGCAATAAATAAAACGGAGAAAATACAATCCTAAGGACTCTACACTCTCTCATGACTTGAATCGGTCTTAGATTAATGCAAGTTTTCCCAAAAAAATGTCAACCTCCGAAGTTCCTGAGTTGCTCGGCTAAGCGGCTGCTCCGTCGCGTCGGGTCCCTCGCACAAAAACAAGATGGTGTTCAGAGAGATAAACTCAATAAGAAAAATAAAGTAAAGCGAAAAATAAATGAAGAAAAATAAGCAGAGAAATATGCAAAACAAGAATCGAGGGTCAGACTACACGGGAATTGGATAACCTAAAATCAATATTTTTTAAAAATTAACCTAAGTTGTGCCTTCGCGACAATGGCGCTATCATGATGAATATGTGATTTATCACTATAAAAGTCAAAAATTGAGCTTTCTTCACAAGTAATTAGATGCATATATCCATTTATTGTGCATTATTATCATTCATGCATTTAGAATTAATGTTCGCATTTTAGCATGCATATTTGCATTAAATAGGAAGCAGAAATTCACTTGTACATATTTACCTATATATTAGCTAACTTCACCAATTTATATCTATTTTATACTAACTCCAAACCTAATAAAATCAACTCTATATGTATACATTACTAACATTAATAAAGGAAAAATATCAAAAAATATTATCTTGTAAAATTGTCCAATAAAACCCGAGCCCTAGTTTGAGACTAAGAACATTAAAATGTGCATATCTCCCTCATGCAGCGTCTGATTTAGGTATACTCACTAGTAAAGTGTTATACATTCAAAGACCTTCGAAACAAGACCAATTTCATAAGAAGTGATGCAAGCAATGTGAGTCAATTATGTGTGGGGAGTCTTTGATCCTATGGTCGGTTCGACAACCGGTATCTAAGGTGTAACAGAGAGGTGTGACTCGTCTACCTCTCGATGGTCATTACTGGCATCAGCATTGTGGATTACCTTATAGTAGAGTGTGTCAAAGAATGGATGTGTTTGGAGTGCTCCCAATGCTGTAAAATCAATTTCTCGAGTCTCACAATCTATAGTCACCTTCGCTGAGGCTAAGAACGGCTTCTCGAGAATAATAGGAGACTGGGTAAACTCTCCTTGGTGCTCAATGTCATTAACCAGTAAGTCTAACTGGATAGAGCACCTTGGAAAGTAATGATGACTGGAATTGTTCCTCTCGACCATTTTATTGATCGATCAGCCAGCTGAACGATCTCTCTCAACTTTCGGATTGGATTGAGTTTGAGCTTGTCAAACGCAAAGATCGGGAGGATATTTATCGGTGAGTCATCATCGATTCTATCATGGGTGAAGGTAGTGTCTCTGATTTCACATTCAATCCTAGGCAACGCTTCACTCTATAGCTTTTGATCTATCTCCCCATCACCAAGGAGGTGGCCATAGACACTATTTATTTCTCAGTCCTTGTCCTTTTATTGTCCGACCTCTTAGGCATCAATTTATTTCTCACGAATCGTTTGAGGTCAGGGAAGTGATCTATGGCCTTTAATAATGGATGATTAAAAATCAATTCCTCGTCAAGTGCTTCCCTTAGGGCAGGATCCAATTTTTTCAGATCTTTTTTATTTTCTATTTTCATGATTTTTTTCTGATTTTTCAATGTTTTTGGTCTTTTTGAGATTTTTGAGATTTTTTGTTGTTTTTGATAGGAGAAAGAGGAGTGGGAGGATGTACAAACTCTAGATTGGAAGGTAGGTGGTTAGTAGAAGAGGGAGGTAGAATGGACTCCAATTGACAGAGTGTGTTGATTCTTACGAATAGTTGTACCCACTTTCAGCTAGTATAGGAGTAAGTGTGGACTGTATAAATACAACTACCTGTTTCTTGAGGACGGAGACTTTCACGGTGTCCTCTAGAC
Organism: Ottelia alismoides; assembly: GCA_037367405.1. Taxonomy (NCBI): domain Eukaryota; kingdom Viridiplantae; phylum Streptophyta; class Magnoliopsida; order Alismatales; family Hydrocharitaceae; genus Ottelia; species Ottelia alismoides. Next base: position 159,669 of record JAZKJV010002942.1, read on the forward strand.
CTCCCACTCTTCTAAGGAAATCCAGACCATTTACCAGCTACCGATAGATCCTCACAGAAAAGTGGCTAATCGTTTTTTTGAACCAGTAGTCTATCTGAAAATCCAAGCTTGGCTCTATCCAAGTGTCGTCTCTCTCTCTCTCACTTGCAAATAAATTCAGACAATGAAGGGGTTGCTCTCCCGCAAACAAGCGTTAATTTTAATCAAATTTTTTGGTTCAATTCAATTAGCAGTCCCAATTTTAGAGATTAGTAGTCACTGAAATTAATCCACACAAGCAATCACAACCGTCCAGTCCCAATTCCTTTATCCTAGGTTAGAAAAACTGAGAGAGGGAATAGGAAAAAGCTGATGCAATTGAGAAAATGATGATGAATGCTTGAGTAAGAAGACTTATAGTACCTCCATCTCTCTACATGCGAGATGCAATATAGAATTGAAATTTCACACTATATGAAAAGCACACGAGAAAACCATTCCTAGACATGCAGTTCTATTAGCGGGTGATGAACAAATTAATTTTGACTAATAGCTCTACGGTCTAAGTGTCTATCGCTAAGTGTGATGTGTGGTCCTATAGAGTACGAGCACAAGTAAAAAATTTGTTCTGAGAGCCACGAGTGCAGGTCCTAGCCGACGTTAAGCAAAACACACAATCACGAAGGATCCAATTCAGTCCTGATACACACGTGAGATTCCAAACAGAATCCACTAGAAATCAAGCAATTTAACAAAAATCTCTCTTCTCAAATAGAAGATTCTTCTTTGCATCTCTACATCCGGCTCGCTCCACGAATCACCGGCCACTAATGCACTTTAAGATGAGTCGACTTCAAAGAAGCCGCTCCAAGTCCATCGGACCCTCGCAGAAAGATAAAAATTTATGTCAAAGAGATATATCAAAATATAAACAAAAAATAAATAGAAAAATAATTGAAAAAATGAAATAATTACGAGGTGGTTCGGGGGTCAGACTACCCGCGTGGGTGGAAAACCTAAATCTAATTTTCTAAAATGATCCTAAGCCGCTTGCCTCCGTAACAATATTGTTATTTAACGGCCTTTTATCGCCCTATGCTAAATGTGTCATGTTGTTGTAGTCAAGCAAGCGTGATCGATCAAAAATTAACCACACGAAACGATGAATCAAAGAATTAATTAATGTACATATTTATATATTTTTTAACCTGGGCAAGCCCCAGGGTCAACTCATAGAGGCAAAGGAACAACATCTAATCAAATTATATGAATTAGCTCACGGTTTTCCAAGAGAGATTTTTTTGTATTTTTTATGCAAAATAAATGCAAATGCAGATATGCGAATTAGGTTATAAAGAAAATAACAAATTAGCCAAATTAATTTTAACGTGAAATTAATCCAAATTAGCCAAGTATATTTTTCTTGCAAACCTAATCTAGTGATGAACGTAATATATATATATATATATATATATATATATATTTTGTAATTTTTGGCTTAAAATGAAACAATGATTTGCAAACTTTTTAGGGTTTTTTTAATGCAAATTTTCATGCAAACAGAATGCAATATGAAAATTTTACTAGAAGAGAAATATGATGAAATGAAGCTACAATAGCTTTTTTGGAATTTTCTGACAATAGATGCTTTTTCCATGATTTATTAATAGAAACAAAGTGACTGTGAGTAATTAATTTCTACTAAATACACTAAATCAAATTATCCAGAAAGCGGTTTATCTCAAAAAGATATTTTAATGAGAAATCTGGAGAGTTGAAATTTCACAAAAATAATATATGTGGATTTAACTAAAAAATCATTTACTGAAATCACTCGATAATTTATAGGCATGAGACATATCCATTTTTATGAAATTGGATAGTAATTAAAGAGCATTTATTAGCATCGTCTATGATTTTTTCACAATTTTTGGAACAATATTTAATTAAATATGGATTTCAGACCTTGAAAAGGGTAAAATATGCAATTTTTTGCCAAAATAATTTTACTTAATTAGTTACTTCTCACAAAATTACAAATAAATATCCAAGAGATAAAGAATTAAATGATATACAACATGCAATTTTTGATTAAAAGAATGATGCGAAAATGATGTCCAAATTTGAGCACAAATATAGGGGTGTCATTGCAATATAGAAATTAATATTCAATAAAATAAAATGTGCCTTGGGACACTTTTGCAATTTTAAACACGAAAGGACTCAATATGTAGATTTCAAAACAAATAAAAAATGAAAATGAAATGAACCTTCGTGGAGAACTATTCTTGGTCCCTAAATTAGGGTACAAGAGGCGGGCCGTGAGCGGGGAGCAGAGGTCAGCGCTGGAGGCACGACGAGGGCACAACGGTTTGTTGCAGTGCAACAACGGCTCATGGCAGAGGGCGGAGTGTCCGGCATCCACGGTTAGACGAGCACGACTGCTGAGCGACGATCGTGGGTGGTGCAGGAGCATGTGTGCGTGGAGGAAGGATGAGAAACACCAGGAGGTTGTTGCTGCTCAAGGTGAGGTAGAGCGAGGCACCGAATTTGGTGGCTGTGCGCATGGGGGAATGCAGGAGAACAGACGAGCGACACCAGGAAGCTGCTGCCGCACGAGGTGCGGGCGAGGCTGGTGGCCTGGAGCTGGTTGGATGTGCTAGGCAGGTGGCTGGGTGGTATAGGAGTGTCTGCGCACGGAGGAAGGCCACGGGTGGTTGCGGTGGAGCGGACAACCGCAGGTGGCTGTGATGTGGAAGGGTCGAGTTGCAGCTTTTTCATAGTTTGATTTTATATACTTTTTTTATATTTTTAAATAGGAAATAAAAATGTAGAAATGAAGAGGTGGTGATGATGATGTATGATGAAGATGATGATGTAATAATAAAATATGATTATGAGGTGGTTTGTGTATGATGATGAACAATAAGGGAAAAATATTAGATAAAATAAAATGAGAAGATGAGGATAGAAGATTTACCTGTGAAGATCGTCGGATTTTGGAGGAGCTATGATGCAACTCTGATCATCTTTTCAAAGTAGTGTTCGACAATAAAACACTACGAAGCTCAGCTGCTCCATCGAGTAGATGAGCAGCTACACAAGGGGGACCTTGTGGATCTCACCTAAAAGGTTGCCGTCGCTCAACTCATCTCCTTCAGCCGTCATCTGGAGGTTAAAGGGGCTCGACATATGTTCTCTAAAAATGGTGGATGCTTAGCGACGAGGGCGTGTGGCATCTTTTATAGGCGGTGGGAGGAGACGTAGTGGAAGGGTGTGGTTAAGGATGTGTGTAATGAGAGGAGAGACGGTGTCGTGGGATCAAGTACAGGGGTATGCGTATGAAAAGGGATGGAGAGAGGGAGGCATACATGGTTGAGCTTGCATGAGAGGGAAGGGTCAAGAGGTAGAAGTGCGCAGTTAAAGATAGTGCGTGAGATGAGGGTGATGATAGGAGAGCGACAGAACGAGGAGAAGGTGGTCATGCATGGGATGCAAGAGAAATGCAGGGGAGATAAGGTGCGGGAGGTTGGCTATATGGGGTAGAGAGAGAAACGGGAGAGAGAGAGACGGAGAGAAGAGGAGAATGGGACATGGGCTGAATGGGAGAAATATGGGGGAGTTGGAGAGAGAGAAAGAAATGGAAGAGAGAGATGTGCATGATGGGAGAGAGAAACAGAAGAGAGAGGGGGATGGTGGCCACATGGCGGAGGTTAAAAAATTAAAATAAAAGCAATAATATTAATAATATTAATAATAATTAAAATAATTAAGATAAATAATGTAAAATAATAAAATAAAAAATAAAGAATTGAATAAATAAATAAATAAATATAGGCGTCACATGTGGCTGCTCCAATAGCTGCCATGTGTCGCTCCCAAAAAATTGAAAATGAAATCAAAAGACAAATCAAAAAGAAATATCAAAAGGGGATAAATCACAAAGTGGTCAGCATAAAATTTGCTCGTCTTGACGGGATCTACAATTTCATGACAGATCGAAAATCAAAAGAAGTCATCTGTACAAAAAATATTTTTGGGGGGTACCTTATAGGTATAAAATACCGTATTTTTATCTTTTGCAGATTTTTTTGTCATTTTTAAATATGAGAGAAATCAAAATAAAATTAGAGAAAATATGAAAGTAATATTTACAAATTAATCTATTTTTTTGGATTTTTAATAATTAAGAAAATAAAAATAGAAAATAAAGGGTAATTTGGTCGATATGTACTATACAATAGGGTCCCAAAACCCAAGTTTTCACATACGAACTCTGACTTTTATTAAATTGGTCTTGTTTTGAAGGTCTTTAAATGTATATTACTTTAAAAGTCAATAGACTTGAATCATACATTGTATGAGAGAGATATGCGCTTTTTAAGGTTCTTAGTCTCAAACTAGTGCTCGGGTTTTATTGGACAATTTTACAAGTTAGTATTTTTTTGATATTTTTTTGTATTAGTGTTAGTAATATATACACTATAGAGTCAATTTTATTAAGTTTGGAGTTAGTATAAAATAGATAAAATAGGTGAAGTTAGCTAATATACAGGTGAATATGTAAAAGTGATTGTTTGCTTCTTATCTAATGCAAATATGTGTGTTAAAATGAGAACATTAATTATAAATGCAAGAATAAGAATAATTCATAATAAATGGAGATATGCATCTAATTACTCGGGAACAAAGCTATATTTTTGACTTTTAGAGTGATGAATCACATATTCATCACCCTTCTACATCCATTCATGTTCAGGTTAAGGCTAACTCCAACAACCTGAGCATGACTCAGCAGGCTAAGTCCAACAGCCTGAGCATGACTCAGCAGTAGTAGACAAATGATCAGGTATAATACTTAGACACAAATCTAAGCATGAGATCCTTCCTTTTAATTGTAGTAATCACTGTCCTTGAAATGGCTATCCCCAATAATTGGAAAGAATCACAGATGATCCTTAGGCAGCCTTTCCTTAGGACTGTTGGAGCTTCATTTGATTATCAAACGGGGATGATGAAGTTAGCCCCAAGAGGAGAAGTGGAACTTAAGATGAAGTAGACGAAATGGCAGTGACCTAACTCAGAATCAAGCATGGATTTCTCTTTATCTTTCAAAGCAAATTGTAGAGTTGTTAGAATAGTTGGGATATGGAAATAGAACAGACATGACTGAGAAAGACCCTCTCATCCAGAGAGGACAGTGTACATGATGCAGTTTGCGAGTTGCTGCTGGGATTCTTGAGAAATATATCATCCTTCTTTCCTTTGACAACTCAGAGATCCATGTAGATATGTATGTTCCTACTTCTAAGGAACAGTCAAAGGAGTTAGATTTAGAGTCAGACATGGCTTTGGTTGAATTACCGCATTTCTATAGCGATCTAAATCTTCATTCAGTACAGTTGGTGGCCAGCACTACAAAGTTATCACCACCTTCAATGCAGCACGAAACCAAATTCAGCGACAGTTCAACCGTATTTCATTGATGATACTTCATTGCCAGAGATGAAGACACTGCCTCCTACACTCAAGTATTCCTTATTTGTGGGACCTAATAATAGATTCCATGTCATCATTTGTTCTAAGCTGACTGTAGAACATGAGTCTAGGTTATTAGAAGTGCTAAAGAAGAACCGCAAGACCATAGGATGGACAATGTCGGATCTAGTACGTATTAACACTACTTTTTGCTCACACCACATTTACGTTGAGGATAATCCTAGGCCTTCCCATGAATTCCATTGGAGACTTAACCCAAATCTTCAGGAAGTAATTGAGAAAGAAATTGAGAAATGGTGTGGAGCAGGATTTATATACCCCATCTCTGACTCCAAGTGGGTGGCACCCCTTCATATTATCCTGAAGAAGTCGGGAATTTATATGGTCATCAATGAGGATGGAGTTGAGAATGTGACATGAGTACTCATGTCGTGGTACGTTTGTGTTAATTACAGACATCTTAATGTCACGATCAGGAAAGATCACTTTCCCCTGACTTTTATTGATCACAATTTAGAGATACAAGTGAAAAAGGAGTTCTATTTTCTTGACGAGTACATCATCTCCAATCAGGTAGCCATCGCCCCTGAAGATCAGGTAAATACCAATTTCACTTGTCCTTTGCACGTACGCATTCAGGCACATGCCATTCAATCTTTGCAATGCCCCAGGCACATTTCAACGGTACATGATTGTTGTATTTGCCGAAATGGGGGGGGGGGGATTTCCTTGAAGTCTTCATGGATGATTTCTCGATCCAAAATGATTCATTTGATTCGTGTTTAGCGCACTTGGACTGGTTTCTTCAAAGGTGTAGGCTGGTCAATCTGGTACTCTTCTAAGAAAAGAGTCATTTTATGGTTATGGAGGGTATCGTGTTGGGGCATGTCATTTCCAAAACAGGAATGAAGATTGACCCTGCTAAGGTGGATGTGATCAAGAAACTTGATCCACCAACCAACATCAAGTCAGTGAGATCATTTTTGGGGCATGTCGAATTTTATAGAATATTTATTCAGGATTTCTCTAAGATTTCCTGACCATTGACTGAGCTCTTAGGGAAGGACACTGAGTTCATTGTAGATCACAAGTGTTTAGATTCCGTTGAGCTCTTAAAGAGAAAGATTTGTGACTCGCCTAATCATCATGCTCCTGATTGGTCTCATCCCTTTGAGATCATGATTGATGCTTCAGATTTTGTTATAGGAGCCATATTTGGGCAAGGGCGACATCGGATTATGTTTGCCATTCATTATGCGAGCAAAGTTTTAGACCCTGCATAGAAAAATTACACAGTGACCAAAAGAAATGCTCGTCGTAGTCAGGTCTCTTGATAAACTTAGGTCATATATTTTAAGTGCAAAAGTGACAATTTATACTGACCATTCAGTCATTAGGTAACTCATGGAAAAGAACGACACGAAGGTGTGTGTTCTTAGGTGGACTTTATTACTCCAGGAGCTTGAGTTGGAAACTAAGGATAAACATGGAGTCAAGAATGAAGTCGATGATCATTTGTCAAGAATTGAGCTGAAGGATTCCCCTGATTTAGAAAATCAGAGAAATCTTCCCAGATGTGGCGATCTGTGTTGTCGATGTTTCCCATTGTATGCCAACCTGGTGAACTATCTTGTCTCCAAGCAAGTTATCTAAGGTTGGACTAGGAGCAGTATGACCGACTGAAGTTGGATTCGAGGAGATACTATTGGGAGGATCTGTTACTTTTATTTGAAGGATCAGTCTGTGTCTGGAGAAGGTGTATTCCTCAGGAGGAATACCAGAGTTTTCTCACACATTATCATTCTCTTGAGGCTGGAGGACACCATTCAAGAAAAAGAACCGCACACAAGGTGCTTCAATGTGTACTCTTTTGGCATACCTTGTTTAGAAATACTACCGCTGATTTTGTATGATCATGCCATGTTTATCAAAGGATGAGAGGGACTGTTGGTTATATAGATGAGATGTCCATGCAACCAGTGATCTTCTATGATGTTTTTGATGCATGTGGCAAAGATTTCTTGGGTCTCTTTCCCAATAGTCATGGCTTTGAATACATCTTCTTAGCAGTTGACTACCTTTCGAGATGGATGGAGGCAATCCCTACTCGAGCCACGGAAAGTAGGATTGTCTATAAGTTCATAAAGGATTGCATTATTTCAAGGTTTGGGGTCCCAAAAGTTTTGATATCTGGTGGGGGTAGCCATTTTGTGAACAGAGATGAAATCTTTATATAAGGACTACAAGTTTGAACATCGAGTAACTAGTCCTTACCACCTTCAATTTAATGACACGACAGAGGTTTTAAATAGGGAGATGAAGAGTATTTTTCAGAAGCTAGTCCATTCTGATAGGAAGAACTGGTCTCAAATGTTAGACCAAGTCCTGTGGGCCTATAGGATGGCTTACAAGACCCCCATTGGGCACTTCACCTTTTAGGATGATATATGGCAAGCCATATCATTTGCCTGCTAAATTGATTCACAAGTTTGAGTGGGCAATCAGAAGGATTAATTGAAGCTGTCATTTGGGTAAACTATGTAGAGACTTGAACTTCAATGAGCTAGTGGAAATCTGCAACTGAGCATATGACAATAGTGTGATCTATAAGGACAAAGTTAAGAAGTGGCATGAATCACATATTATATGCAAGAACTTTATCCCTGGACAAAAGGCATGGTTATTTAATTCGAAGTTATAGATTTTCTACAAGAAGCTTAAGTTTAATGGATGGGTCCTTATATAGTCAATGAAGTGCATAGAAATGGCAATGTAGAGATAGCAGATCTCACCGAAGGTGCACATTCCTTCTTGGTTAACGGACAGTTGTTGAAACACTTCATCGAATCAAAACAAGGACTGACTCTGGTTGAGTTTATTGACTTCATGTCGATTGAGTCATTTGCAGACATTTCAGATACAAACATGAAGTCGCAGCTGAAAGATTTACATCAGATAGATTCAGCATCTTCCTGATTCATCTATTCTTTATTTTTGCGATTGTGCATTCTTCTCCTACTCCTTACTTAGGCTTTTAAGAGCCTATGTATAGCGGGGAAACCCACCTAGTCTTATGTATATTCTCCTTAGTCCCTTTATCTTTTATTCATTCTTTATACTTAGCATGGTTTCAGTCTAAGTATAAGGGGGATTGAGCCCTTGTTATTCTTCCTAATCTTTTCTTTTTGTATCCTTCTTTGTTGTCTTCCTATCCTACACTTAGCCTATTAAATTCCTAAGTATAGGGGGGTTCTGACCAGTTGTCTTATCCATGTTTTTGTCTTTCCTCTTTATGATTAGTACGAGCTAGGTCTTTCATTCCACTTTATGCCACGAGGACATAACACAAGCTAAGTATAGGAGATGTGCATATATTGCATATATACTTTTAGTCATAGCTCACACTTTCTCGTATTTTGTATATTTATGTTGCACTATGTATATGGATATTTGAAAACTTTTTATAAAAAAATAGTTTGTAAAATGTTTGGGAATTTTTATATATTTTTTATTTTATTTGGTTTGCAAAATGTTTTTCAAATTATTTTCAAAAAGGGTAAAAACTTGTTTTGACACTATGCTAATTATTTTCTATATATATTTATAATTATCATTTTATTTTTAAAAATAAAAATGAAAAAAAACAAATATCAAACCTTACTTCAGTTGTCTAATAGAAGTCTTATTTTCTGAAAGGGTGCCTTGGATGTAATGGTTATATTTTGGACTATTGGATTCTTAGGCTATAAAAGGTTGCCTAGGCCTAGTTCTCTACAGAGTTAAGCATGAAAAAGAGTATGGATTTAATATCCATATTTTGGAAGATCAAGTCGGTAAGGGGTTCTTTAAAGAGAGTGATGCCGCCTGAGGAAGATAATATTTTGTTAGAAGAATTATATATGGAGGACCCTATACCCTTTCTTGAGGATATTCAGTTATTTGATTATCATATTTCTTGTAAATCAGGTTTCCCTCTTGTATCTAGTTTTTCTCTTTTAATGAAAACCTTGAAATCTGTTGCAGGAACCAAGGGTTGGATTTGTATTCCTTTTATTTCGAAGAACTTTAGGTCTTCCCATTTGGATATGGATAGTACATTTGAGGAAGAATGGCATCATTCTAAGTGATTCATTTTTGAAGTTGATGAAGATCTTTCTTATTTTGATTATGAGGTTTACTCTATGAGGAAGAAACAAGTTAAACATATGGCAACCTGTGATTTCAAACCCCGAAGATTCAAGCCTGATCTTTGAGAAACTTAAGTTTGTAGTGTTGTGTAGGTATCCTTGTAATGTTCTTGTAAGTGTTTGTTGTGTTCTAGTTTGTAAGTGTTTTGTCTTTGTTCCTTAAGGGTACTTGTTCTCCATTTTAAAAAAAACAACTTCAAAAATCATGTAAATAATTAACTTATTAATTTGGTGTTCTTCACTGACACTTTCACTTTGCACATATGACTGGTTTAGATTTTTAACACTTGGTGTATGAGGTTTAGTGACTTAAGTTGATCTATATTAATCATTAGGGTCTTAGAGTTAATAATTCAAACTTATTTAGTTAGAAATATTTATGTGATATATTGCATGCTTAATCTCTTCCTTAAAGAATATGACCATCACTCACATGCATGATTGCATTCATGATTATGATGAGTTGAGGTTTCACTTGAGGAATTGGGATTTGAAATTTAAGTTTGGACATGATTCTATGATGCTCGAGATCAGATAAGATTAATGAAGGCTTCATGAAATGGGTGTCAGCATTATAGCCAGTATGGGACATGCTTCTCATACAAATCTCTTGATCGAAACCTAAGTGCTAGGGTATGATATCATTAAATTAATTTGTTGATCAGTGTGCGCCAATCTTTGGTAAAAGAAGTGGAGCTAGTTAAAAAAATGATGATGATGATGATGATGATGATGATGAAAAGTAAATCTCAATGCATTACAAAGTTACAAACATATGAGCTTACACCAAAGGCGAGTGCTCACATCATATTAAGTATCCACTTGGACCAAAGTATTAGGCTTTTATGAGTTAGACTAGTACCTAAAAAAGGGTTCTGCGTTGTAAGTGATACAAGTCTGGATGCATGTATATTATATGCTCGAAAAAGATGCACCACAGTGTACTTCTAGGAAAACAAGTAAAGAGTGCTCAATATCTTTTGATAGACACACTGATTAGCAATAAAACATAGAAATGTGATGAGTAAAGGCACTTGAGACACACCTTGTTCCAATGAGAGGGAGAGAAGAAATAACACCATCCTATTACCTCCATTATCTGGCCTATAATCCACACTTTGAAGTCTAACAAACTAAAGAAACGGTGGATTGAAGTAAGGCTAGATTTAATCCCTAGTGTTGATGATTGGGTCTTCAGAAGAATCTCTTGCATCGGAACTTTAGGTGACATCTTGACTCAACTCTTGTGAATGCAGTAAACACACTAATGTCATACTTCTTACTATATATGTATACATTGTTGATAATTAGAGGAGTTGAATTCCTTTTTTTAAGACCAGGTTTAGCTTAGAGTCTTAGGATCTCTAAAGCCAAGTGTTCTGGTTTTCTTAAGCCTTTTCTTTTCACAAACACATATCATGGGATTCACTAATTAATGCAATTCTATAATGAATTCTTTATTTTTTATCTCGAAGACGAACTTAGCTTAAGTATAGGGGGTGATGAATTCCAGGTTCATCTAAATTATTCTTTTATTTTACCTCTCTAACTTAAGAAAACCATTAAAATTTCTTAACAATTAACATCAATTAACTAACAATGTGTTGTCAATAATTATTGTATATTAATTATCTTATTATTGTGCCTATATTTTATATCTTATTATTTATTGAAAATCCAATAAAAAATAGATTAAAATTGTATATAATAATTTAACATAATTTGTAAAACAAAAATTCAAAAAATAAGAAAAGAAAATGAAAATAAGTAATTTAATATTAAAATTACGTACAAAATATTTACTATATATAGATGACTATATTTCTCTTTGAGTTCTACATAAAAGTTGTAGATCTCATCGAGATCTACAACCTTCATGTTCATTTTTTTCCAATTCTTCTTCTAACTATTTCTCTTTAAATTTTTTATTCATTTATTCATTTTCTAATTTTCTAGTTGGGGCATGTGGCCCAACCATGTCCCTCCACCTCACCCTACCTTTCATTTTATAGCACCCCTTTTTCTTAACCATATGATCATTTTGATCAGATGGTTCTCCTTCAGTATAGAGCGCCCTATTTCTGACTGCTTGATAACACTTATTTGGCGCATCTTAGTCGATGGTGAGCGCCTCTTTTCCATCCAACCGATCTCCATCCACCAGTGAAGATGCATCTTCAACCTCCGTCCACACACCCCTAAGTGTCGCGACCTTTCATCAACCTCGCAACTTCAACCTATTTTTCTGGTAACTTCCTCTCTCTCAACCACTATCGCCTCCTTCTTCGTCAAACAACCTTCATCTTCGCCAACCATATAACATCCTTCTCCGTACCCCTCGATCCAAATGGTGCTGGTTGAAACTACCTTGTCAACCACCTGACAATGACTCTCCTCCATCATTCAAAACCCCCCTACTGCCTCCAGTAATGGTATCCGCCATTTGTAAGACACCATCACCTAGCCCTACTCCTTTATGACCAAGAGCGAGTTTAGTAGCAAACATTAATAAAGGTTGGACACTCAGCTGAGATCCTTGGTTTCAATGCCAAGTGCATACATTTCTAGAGATGATTAAGCTCAGATCCTGTAGCCCCAGGTTCTGACGCAAAGACTTGGAGCCACAAACTCCTCTTTCAGCATGTCTTTCTCCAATCCACGTTGATCCCAGTCTATCTCCATCTTCCAAATAAGTCTTTGATCTTCATTTTTCTTGTTTTCTCCAATTTATATATTATATTCCCCCACCTCTATTCTCTTATCTGAACATCGGAATATCACCACCATCCATCGATGATTCACACTTGGACTTCCCTATATTTTATCTGCTTCTCCATAGTTGTTTCCATTTGATCCATCCTCTTTTTCAAGCATGAAGAAGAAGACTTATTTAGGGCTTAACTCCATCATCCGTAGCCCTTCATTCCGCTCTTTTCCAATCTTAAAAGTTTCATAAGTTCTTGGGTTTTTCTTTTCTAACAATTGTAGGGCCTTGGATCATTAGTGGTCGGAACCTCGACGGAGTTGATTTGTAGATTTTAGACTCCGTCGACTACCCATCGACTTGAAGATCCAAATCCTTGCATCGCTCTATTGAAGTGTCAAATTCATCATGGAGCTTTAACGAAGGTCACTGGATCCTTCTATTGAGTAGAGAATCGTCGTAGAAGAAGGCAACTTTCATCGGAGCACGACCTTCGCCTCCTCTCTGTCGCCATGGATGAGCTTCATCTAAGAGGATGAGTAGTTGCAGTTGGATTCTCCAAATTGGGCAAGATCCAATGGTTTTTAGTGAGCCATGACGACAAGTCCAAAGCAACGCTTCATATCTTTAGGAAAGAATCGACTGAACCAACACGAGGCACCAGCGTGCGACATGTGGCCCAAGCTGTGCTACCTGAACCTAGTCCTGATGACGTGTTTCTTGCATGTGAGTCTGGGTAAGTTGCAAACTAGCACAAGAACTATTTCATAATAACAAATAAGTCTCGTGTTAGAAAAAATATCATTAATATCCAAGCATTTTTTGTAATTGCTTTTTAGTCCAATTTGAACTTATTTGTTATTAAATAATTCATGTTTTATTACATGTATGACCATTTGTTGTATCTTTAATAAATTGCGAAGCATTTATCATATTTCTAACGAAATTGGTGTCATTGGAAAGCTATCCCTGTGCTCTTTAATTTAATGCAATTAAAATACTGATTTGAGTTACAATTCACACAATAATTTCTACAGTGTCATTTTTTGTCTATTCAGTCCTTCTATTATTTCAAAAATTAAATTATATTAAGGTTGATTGCATTCTCTATCACATTTTTCATTAATTGTTTAATTGTTTTTCACATAATTACTTTATCAAATCAGGAGCATGGTATGCATCTACTCTATGATAGCATTACATCATTATTCATCATGTAAATTAAATGCATAAAATTGTTTAAAAAGTTGCATGCATTATTTCCTTTGCATATTGCTTGACCTACGGAGCCTATAAGTTGCTTAATTAAATAGATGACTCCCAAATTTAATTGAATAATTATTCATATACCTTTGTTTGACCATGTACTTGCCCAGGTATAAATAAGAGGAGAACTCTTCACAAAGATATTCTCTCAGTTCTGAGTGCTTGGCCCGTGCTAAAATGAGTGCATGTTATTTTGGCTAATTGACGGTTCACTAATGTGCAAGACGAGCATCAAGACTATCACTATAGATTGATAAATCGTCTATGAAAACATCGAGGGAACCACCTACCATATAGGAAAAAACAACCAACATGCTTCTCTGAAATGTGGTTGGGACATTATATAGTCCGAACGGCAATCATCTATAGGCGTAAGTGTTGAATAGTTATGTGAAAGTAGTTCTCTCTTAATCTACAGGGGCAATTGTCGCTTGGTTCTACCTAGAGTACCTATCCAAGAAGCAAAAGAACTCTTTCCCTACTAACCTTTCAAGTACTTGATCAATAAAGGGTAGAGGAAAATGATCCTTCTTGGTCGTTGAATTCATGTGCCGATAATTAACACAAGCATGACATGAAGTAGGTAATCGAGTAGAGATCTCCTCTCTTTGATCATTTGTCATCACTGTAATTATGGATTCTTTAGAACTACTTACAGTAGGCTAATCCATTTAGAGTCAGAGATGGGGTAAATAAAGCCAACCTCACATCATTTCATTATCTCTTTCGTGATGGCGTCCTGAAGATTAGGGTTTAACCTTCTTTGGAATTCGCGAGATGGTTTACAATCATCCTCTAAGTAGATATTGTGTGAAAACAAGGCTAATTTAACCCACAGAGATATGAAACATTCTAACCAAGTGTCTTGCAATTTTCCCTAGAATCTCTAGCAAGCAAGATTCTTGGTCAGTGATAAATCAACTATTGATGATGACCATGTACATATTCTGCTCACCCATAAGGAAATCATACTTAAGGTCTGCTAGAAATGACTTTAATTCTGGTAATTTCTAAGTCAGCTTCTCGAACCCTTCCGAAGCTGTTATGGTAGGTGAATAATCTGTTGGCAATAAGAATGTGTTGTCCACCTCTATCACTTTTGGCTCTGATAATAAAATACTAAATATATCTACAATGATCTCTTCTTGTTAAGTATGGCATGAATCTTCTTCAAATAGCTCGATCAGTGCCTCAAAATCATCCTCCCTATCAGCAAAGGAGCAGGAGTAGACTGTACTATCCAGGTACTCCTCCAGGAAAAGTATTTCCTGTATTAAAATGTCATTCAAAGAAATGCATGGATCATTGATCTACTCAACAATATCACGATCTTCTGTAAATGAATATGTCTCTATTGTTTCCGATGTGCTCTCTACATCTTTTGGTTCTGTAATCATGTCCATGGTGACCTTTTCATTGTAGGAGCGAAACATGATCTTTCTAGACCCATAGATTACTACTACTTCAGTTGTTCGGAGGAATGGTCGATCATGAGTAATCGGGATCTGAAGTGATGGTGCAGAGGAATCCATATCCAAGACAACAAATTCCACTGGGAATTTCATGTCCTACACTGTTATGATAGCGTCCTCCAGAAAACCTATGGGTCGCTTAATGGATCGATCAGCAAACTTAAGGATCATGCATGTGGGTTTAAGCGGGTCCAGATCAAATTCTTGCAATAATGAGGATGTCGTGAGGTTAATGGAGGAACTAATATCAAGCAATGTTTACTCAAATAGATGATAAAAAATCTCACATCTGATTAAAATGCTCCTTTGTATTTATTCTTTGTTAAGAGGTCACTGATCGCATTATCAGTAGCCATAGTCAGGATATGCTTCTTAGATCTGATGTATCTGTTCCAGGGGGGCTTACGATTTGATGTACATGCCTCTTTCAATCCTTTCTTCATATAAGGCATTTATTCCATTGCTTTCAATAAGGACATCTTAATAAAGATATTCTGAAGAATCTCAACAATTATCGAATCCGACAATGTCATTTTAATTTTTCTAATTTTTTGGAATTAGTCAGTGTCTGGAAAAGGAATATTTACAAACAGAAAAGTATTATTCATATTTACATCAAAATCATCATTTACAAATAACTGACTAGCTCGAGTACGGCCATTTAAAATATGATAAAAGTAAACACAAGAGTTTCCGCTTCGTTATTCTGTACGGGGTCTACTGCTGGTGATGACATCTCCTTAACTTTCTCAGCTCGACCTTGTCTCTTATTCTATATTTGTTCTTTTCCTTTTTCTTTTTATTCATTTTTCTAGATTTCTAGTGATCTGGTGCGGCTCATCCTTCCTCATCTTTGTCACTCGACCCTGTTGTGATCAGCTGATGAAAAAGATGATGATTCTCCAGTGGACACTCTAGTCTTCCCCTTTGTTGCGTTCATAAGAGTCATATCGTTAGATAACACAAATTATGTATACATGACATTAAATGTTTTGAGGATACATCACTGACTACATGCTCTTTATGCTTAAAATTATTGAGGTTCGCCTCAATTTGCACTGGTATGATCATTTTGGTGGCGGTGAGGTTGTCAAGTTTCTGGCTCATCTCTGTAAGTCTCTTCACTAGCTGATCCAAATAATCCAAGACGGGGTTCACGGGCACAATATTTGATGATTCAGCATGTTGACCATGCTGAGACTAATAATTATGTTGCAAAGGCTATGACTGATTATTCTAAGAGTAACACTTAGGAGGATATTTATTCCGATAATATGGAGGAGGAGGATATTGGTTCTAATATGAAGCGTACGAGTAATGGTGATCGAATGTTGTTGGCGGTATGTCAGTTGCTGATATGATTGTCACCAAGTGTGTTCTATTGTTGGACACTGGTGTTGTAGATGCTGACTTCGGACAAACTTCCCACCATAAGATTGGTGGTGTGGCTTAATGGCATTAGACTGACCCTGCTGATGTCCACAAGGACGGGTCAGTTGCGCTTCATTGCTCAAAACACCATTCACCTCCTGAATTTGGGGTGGAGGTAGGAACAATGACTCTACAAAGGACTGGGGCTCTAGGTGAAACACGATCTTCTTCTATTGCGACTGTGATGATGGTGGGGCCTTGACAGAGGCCTGCATATAGTACACATGCTGGACGGATGACGGCTACCCTGGACTCTACGATGATGATTCCTTCTACTTAGCCGGAGTCGTGCCTGATGCACTCACAAACTCGTAGGTGCAAATAGTTCTCACCAAGAACTCCAAATTCTTGGTTTTCTGGTCCAATTTTCCCAGGTTCTTCATTCTTTATTCGATCACATCTAGCTTCTCGAGGTCATATGATCGTTTCTCAATGATGTCTACTTTGGACATGTAGCTCTCTATGATACTCAGGTTCGAACTATCATCCCTATCCTCATCATGAGACACTGCCATATTGATGGTCTTGTGGTGGATGGGGTTGTTTCTGGTATGCACAGGAGGAAGACAATGCGGCCTCTCCTTCAACCATTTCTTTGAAAACTTGCAATACAATATCTTCATCCTTGTTGAAGTGAGAGCCACCTCATACGGCATCTTTCAACCTATGGATTTCTTGTGTGAGGTCCTCAAAGAAATTTTGGACCAAGCTGGTCCTCAGGATGTCATGGTGGGGCACTTCTCTCGTAATGCCTTGAATATCTCCCAAGCTTTATGAATGGTCTCATGCGGTCCTTGGAAGAAATTTAAGATGAGAGCATGCACCTAGTTCAAATGATTGAGAGGGTAAACTTGTGGAGAAATGCTGACTTAAGCTACTCCCATGTCGTCACTGCCCTCCCTAAATGAGTAATCAAATATAAGGCCTAATCCTGAAGGCTAAAGGGAGAGGTAGTCATCTTAACTACACCTAACAGGATGTTAAGGTAGTGAGTGGTACCGCAGATGCGTTCAAACTGCTGGAGATGGATGTATAGTTCCTCAATTGTATTCCCGTGGAATGGGGGAAGAGGAGACAAGATATGTGGCTTGAGCTCAAAGTGTTCGTGGATCGATGGAATCTGGATCAACTCAGTCATCTGGCCAATGCAAGGATTGTAAGTTTGTTTTAGTGTAGGCTTAGGAGCCTCTCTTCTTTCCTCATCTTCCCCTCTACGGTATCCATAACATGTTCTTCATTTTCTCCTCCTCTTCCTCTATTCTCTTTATCTCTCCTCAACTCCAATAGCATCTCTTGGAAGGCAGTCTGATCTTTGGCCTATGCAGTCAGTTGCGTATGGATCGTCTGTATAGAGGCAAGCATCTAAGCATTGACTTCATTCTACTCAACTTGGTGTGCCTTTTCGTTCGGAGGAGCCATCTTTGAATTAGACTCAAAGGCAATGGAATCTCGATCGGGCTGCAGATCTACATGATAAAAGGAATCCCGATAAGACTTGAATTGTGCACCAGATGTGGAGAGATGTTCGGAATTAGGTTTAATTATGAACATTATTGAACTCAGTAATGTATATGGAAACAGATCAATCTCCATCCATAAAGGCGGAAACTCAGGACAAGAGTGATCATCATTTTATTTATGATAAGGAATTAGGGAAGTCTTAAGAGTGGCTCGTAAAGTTCGAATCAATCTTTCTGGAATCGCCCTGAATTATTAGAGATGTCAGAGTCGTGGAAACGATGTGGTTATATATGGAGTCCAGACTAAGCCATCCAAGATCTGTGTGCAGGACTGTGATCTTTGACCTTAATCAAGATCCAAAAAAGACACCAAATCAAATGGATTCACCAATACCACACAAGTCAATCCATCAGAGTTCATATATTATCTTGGTAGCTTTTACTATTTATTATTCATGTAATCTTATAGTAAATCCTTATCAACTAACCCTATAGGAGAGTGAGTACTACCAGATAAGTGTCATGTACTTCCCACTTCCTTTGTAACCTGTAGCATGTACTTTTATAAGAATCTTTGTTATTGGGTCTGGATCCACTATTCAGCCAAAGTAGAGGAGGAAGCCAATGGGCGAAACTAGTACCTCCCCCTTATAGGGTACTGATGAATCACCATTTCATCACCTTTATTCTATCATTTTGGCCTTAAAAACCCTAGCTAATGCATGTAAATAGCATTAATTTGTGCAAAATAGCATTCATTATTTATTGTATAATTTGTATATAAAATAAGATTTTTAGTGCCAAAATTATAGAATAAAGAGAATAAAAGAAAAAGGAATAAAATATCGAAGGTATTTTATGACCTTGAATCCCGAGACCTAGTCAAGAATTGAGTTGGTTGACAAAGAATAAAGTAGGGGGAGATAAGGGCCAAAAATAGAATAAATTCCCAATTCTTTTATTCATTATTTATGTATTTTTGACACCTATTTTATTCTTTATTTTTTATTCATCTAATAAAGAAACTTTGTACATGAAAGTTGTATATATTAATGTAAATAAAAATACAAAATTTAGTTTGTACAAAAATAATATGTAGTGTTCATTTTAAACACAAAATAAAAAGCCAAAAACCCAACTTCCCAGACCCATATCTCTCAAATAAAAACTCAAAACATAGCAACATCAACTCTAATTGTATATGACTTTTCACAAGCTATTTAATGGTGTGGTTTTATATTTTTTGAAGTTACCGTGTGAAAGTTAGGTTTTTGACCCCTATTGTATATTATGCCGATTAAAATATTCAATTTATTCTTGCTATATTATTTTTATAAACTTATATTTTTAGAATTTTGTAATTATTATTTATAACACATGTACATATTAAAATTAAAATAAAACCAAAAAGAAAATGAAAAATAAAATGATTCTATATAAAGATAAAAGTAGAATACCTACAATTATACCTATATATAAATAAGACTGGGTCATATTCTTTTATTCTTTATTCTTTTATATTTTTATAATATTTTACATATTATATATATTCTATTAAAAATATAAACCAAAATAAAACTCATTGCAATACATAAAAATAAAAAGATGTATATAAAACATAGGTAATATACCTATAAATATACTTATAAAATATACAAATCTATTTATTTAAGTGTATAAATAACATCATAAAAATTAAATAAAAATATATTTATACTCATAAAAATAATTTATAAATATATGAAATCAAAAAAATAAAACAAAATATACAAAATAAAAATAAAAAAAGTACCTAATATAAGCAAATATACATATAAATACACTATTAAAAATTAACTACTAATAAACAAAACCAAAAAAATAAATAAAATCATAATAAAATACTACATAAAATAATAAACATTTTTTTTATTTTATACTCAAAAATTAATAAAATCATTTACAATTTTAAAATAATTATTTTTGAATAAAATCCACAGTTTTATCGCGTAGCAGCTGACGTAGACCAATGGGGCCACGTCAAAAGTTGACCGCCGGTCAACTCCCCCCTCTGATCTAGATTTGACGTGATTTGTATTTTCCCTGAGTTTTTGCTTTTCCGAGGATGGTCTATCCTTCAATCGGCATCGCTATCTTCATAAGAAATGATTATTGATCATTGTACATACACGCCAGGCTCTGTAATCACGAGTATACATGCCCAAATCCTCGTTTTTAGCCAATCAACAAGGGTAATCAACTTATTCTATAAATAAAAGCCCCTGAGTCTTCTTGCAATTTTGGTTACCATTAAAGCATCTAAGAGCCTGATTTAGTGTCTAGAAGAAGTCCTCATGATAGGGGGAGTGTCTTCAACACTGGGCCAAGCTCTAGGAGAGAGCGGTGCACCCACGGTCGTCCGTCACCGGTGACCCTGCTCCCTGGTTCATCCTAGGTATAAGAGCTGTATTTTTCTCATTTGTTTTGCTTGTATTTAATCTTAGCTTCAATTTTTAGTAGTTAGCTTAATCTCTAGTAAGTTAGATTAGACTAATTAGCCTTCCACGTACTTCGCCGGAGTTGAGATCCGGCGAGCTCCTCCGTGCACCAACATCGCCGCTCAGCCGCTCCATCCACTTCCATCTCGATCCTGTTCCCTTCTGATCGCCCCACATATCTTCATCCACCTAGATCGATACCCGATCTGGAGATACACTTCTCCTCCTCCATCGCTTGCTGGAGAAGCTCCGTTTCGATCTAACTTCGCTCCACATCACCCAATTAAGGCCCCTAGACCTCCCTTGTGTTGCTTGGAGTTTATTTTGTAGTTCTAGAGACTTAAAGACCCCGTTGGGGGTCGATTCAGTAGGAGATGAGGCACCTGGAGTTCCCTGCCTTTCCCGATGTCGCCCGACCACATCGGAGTCTAGGCGCCATTTGGAGCACACCAGCAGCTGCGGAACGACTCCCCGGAGGTGTAGAGCCCAACACCATCGTCAAAGACCATCTGGAGGGGGAGGAATCATCGATCGAAGGAAAGGGAAGCCATTGTTCTTCCATGTTCTTCGCGAGCAACAGCCACCGTCTGATCTGGGGAGGTGCCCCAGATTTGATCATAGCTATCCGATGGAGCCACGTTTTGACCGTTGGATCCTCTCTTGGATCTGATCTCCCCCGCTCATCGACGAAGCGGTACCAGCCGTCGGATGCGTGATGCGTGTCAAGTGGAAGCCCATAAGTCGTCGGATCCGTGCAATAAAGGGGTAATTTTCACATTTTACCACAAAACATTTTTTATTTAATATTTAGTAATGTAACTAAAATATAGCGTTGTAAATAAATTGGTTATTTTGCAAATGGAACCCTAAGCTTTATGTATTTGCACTTTGGTCCCTCCTAGAGTCACGTGTTGTCCCCATGTGCCTAGGGAAATTTTGTATTGAGGCCCCTGACACTTTTTGTAATTGTGAATTAATTTTCAAAAATTAAATAAATATTTCGTTACATTGGCTAAATTGCATATGTGCCCCCTAAAGTTTATTTTTATTGCATTTATGCCCCTGCCAGGACATATATTTTGTAGCATTTTATCTATTTATTAAAAACCTACCAAGCTCATAAGAATACACAAAAATAGGGAAAAATACTCGTGCCTTATACTTTCATGCCACATGTTCACTTGGAATTTTTGGGTATTTTAAGCATTCATTAAAAATAGAATGGAGTTTATTTATGTACTGTTTAACATAGAAAATACCAAAAAATATAAAAATATGTCTAAAAATTCCAAAAAAATTATATATAGTATGTTTTGTCTTATTTTATTTTAGACCACAAATCACTAAAAATTAAAAAATAAAAACCTAAAAATCGAAAAAATCCTAAAATCTCTCATAAAAATCTAAAAAAATCCCTTAAAATCTAAAAATATATTTTTTTCTATTCTATAATTTTATATAAATATTTATATATAAAAATATTTTTTGGTAATTTTAGGACCTATTTATTATTTTTAACTCCCAATTCAATTCCGACCTATTTTATTAATCCCTTATTTGGTATATTTTTGACTTGAAAATACATAAAATTAGCAAAACAATCTTTAAAAAAATTATTAAAAACTTAGAAGTATTTTATTTTCCTATTTTTAAACATTTTTGTTAATTTTTATATTAATCTGAGCTTACATTATATATATAACCTATATATAGCTTATTATATATTAAAAGACAACAAATGTAAAAAAATATACATTATAAAAGGAAAATACAAAAATAGAAAATTAAAAATTGAATTATAAAATAAATAAAAAAATTAATTAAAAAGTATGTATAATTAAAAACCCACAAAAAGATCTATAAATGAGTGATTGGGTTGTGCATAAATAACCATAGGCTACCTGTATTGCTCTCTGTGGTTCGACCTCTACATGCTTACTTACTATGCATTTTATGGTAGAGAAAATAAATCCTAACTCCACATTTTTGCCACCAATTGAATTATGTATATTGTGGGCTAATTATTGATTAATTGAGATTTGTTGAGCGGACAATGCATCGACTGGATCTCTCGCCTGTGAGATTTCTAGACCCTCTATTTTTCTCGGTTATCAGGTACTCGGACATGGAACGATGACACAAGGACCTACCATCATAGCTCCCCTATACTTTGTACTTCAGACCAACTCTGTAAGCAGACTCAGCCCTACTCTCCCAAGCGCCAATACTTCGTGAATCTAGTCAATAAACATGCCATTACCCATGCTAGGATTTTGGCTCCAGATCCTAGGGTTGTGCCTCACTCTATATGGAAAGTACCTGAAAACAATGTGGGATTTATGAACCCAATCCAATGGATTCCATTACAGATTTTCATTAGGGCCAAATTTTATTTAGCACTCCCCTTATTTTAGTTTTTGGGTTTTCACTTTTTTGAGTATTTTTCAATAATAATCGCCTAATGAATTTTCTATTCTTGATTTATTTAAGTCCAAGAAATCATGGGGAAGTCAAAAAAGTCGGTACATATTAAATCAATGAATCCATGCAGAGTTAGAAATGCATACCTTGATCCAGCACTCTACTTGCAAAATGGTCCCTGCATAAATTAAAACTAATCTATATGCATGCAACGATGAAATCACCCAAGGTATAAGAATTGCTATTAGTATGAAGCACTAGTTATTTTGATTAAGTTCAAGAATAATATTCTATAGGAACATGCAGATATTAGGGCTTAGACCAAAGTACTAAAGGATATGGAAGAATCCCAAAGTGCATCAGTGAAGCGTGAGGATCGCATCATATACAATCGAAAGCGACTAGTCGCACTAGTCGCTCAGTGCGGTGGACTAAAAAAATTAGTCGATGAAACCACGCGATACAATAACACTTCGTGGATCGTTTCAACTCACCACATAGTAGATAAAGGAATACCTCTTGTAGTGTGGTTGTGATCGAGCCTCTAGGAGAAGAGACATCATGTCTCAAGTCCGAACCATCGGAGGAGACGCTTGCGAGCGCAGAGGTGAGTCGTGTGCTTCTCACAATCCAAGTCGTTGATCCAAGCAGTTGATCTCCTGATCTCGTCTCATGAGATCGAGCATCTTCTTCACGAGCGAGATGCACCAAAGAAGATGGAGATCAAAGAGTTGTCGAAGTGAAAACACAACCAGCGCTGCGACGATGGCGGTGACCTTCTCTCTAGGGATGGAGTGGATGGCCACTCAAGGAGAGAGTGGGCTTGGCGTGAGAATGAGAGAAAGAGAGGGGAGTTGTGTTGTCACTTTGAAGAGCAAGGGGTGCCTCTTCTTATATGGGGTTTTGGGAGTCCATGGATCTCAATCCATGGACAACACAAAATCAATGGATGAGATTGATTTGTGTTTCATTCAATGGCCATGATCTTGTTGTAAGAACACAACAACAATTAATTTAATTTGAATTAATATATATTGATAAATCAATATAAATTAATTCCAAATTAAATCAATTAATCTTGGTGATAAAGGGGAGAAGATTGCCCTCATCTCTAAAAAAGGGGGACGGCCACCCACTTACGATGGAATGAGTCAATCTTCTCATTATCTCATGAGATCTCATTATCTCATGATATATCCAAGATTTACAACAATACTTGTTGTTAATTATTTCAGATAAAATTACGCATAATAAGCTGTGAATACTGTAATCAAGTCATTGGAAAAATGTGAATCACAATCACACCCCAAAACAAAAATGTAAATTATATTTTTAATTAATCATCCAATGTGAATCCAATTCACATCAATGATTATAAAAAACCACAATAGTCTCTCTCTAATGTATTACAAATAACATTTATAATATATATGAATAATTGGATAGTGTTATCCACATTATTCATATCCATAATAATTTAATCACATTTAATTATATTGGATTATCATTCTCATGCATTCAAATAATATGAATAAAATTCACATTATTCATGATAATAAAGTCACATTTAATTATCCATTTCTCAATGCTTACATATAATTCAACAATGGAATTATTCTTGAACTCTTTCAAGAATAATGCGCTTTCTTCGTAGATATTTGGAGATAAAGATAGGGCGATTGTACATTCCATGTATAGATACTTGGATATTGAGATTACATCTCAAATCCATATCTCATGGACCTCTCATAGATACTTGATTTAAATCAAGGTCATAAATCTAATTTTCTCATTACATCCGAATCTTATTCAGATCAATGTCCAATACTTGGACCAAGATCAGATTACTTCTCTATTGAGAGGAGTCACTAAAATCCAGACATGTTTCATCACTCCCTCGGAATGGAAGCATCATGGTTATACAATCGTTTATGATCACATCACCCTTAGGTATTCCTAATACCCGTACATCCCTCATACTGGAAGACCTATAATAAACCGGAAGATATAGATCAATTTTACATTGTCATTTAGGATTTCATCATCAACTTTCTCATTCTTGGTTATTGGGAGTTGGTATCGATCATATGCTTTCCAAAAGCATATATCATACCTATAAATTTTGGTCATGCTTCCAAAGCATGGCGACCATGCATGGAATTTGATCGGTATCAATACCTCACGAGTGAGCTCATCTCTTCTGATTCACAAGTGAACCTGTATGATCCCTTTGAGAGATCGTATTACTCATATGCACACCAGCTCGTCGGTGTATAGACCTTGGTTAGGTCATCAACCTATTGGTCTACCAAATCTACATACTTAGATATATAGTAACACATTTGTATCCAGTCAGAAGATGTGTGCTTGTATCATGACAGTATACGGCATAATGCTTTGGTTATCTCGATCTTGTTAAGTCAACTCTTTGACCTAACTAATCTGACACCTCTGAATCTCTATTCCCATGCAGAGGACTTGCATCAAGAGGTCGGTCAGATATCAACCTAATGAGAAAGAATTGCCATCTTCTACTCAGGCTAGAGATCATCTCTTAATAATCTTTTGACGGTGCCTGATGAGTCCTCAATCTAACTGCTTAGATATTTATCCAAGCACCTACCTCTATGATTCAACTATTGAATCAACAGATGTATGATCGTTAAGATGGGCATGGTCATAACCCTAATTGTATAGAGAGACCGTATAGTGTACTCATTCATTTAATCTCGGATAGGGAGTGAAAACAATCATTCTTTTATTGATAAATCAAATATTGCAATAACATTTATTGTTGTAATGGTTCATCTCGGGCTCACATGGCTAGCAATATCCCACTAGCCCTTAGAACCATTCAGGTACAATCCTTAAACCCATACTCATTACATGCAAGTTGAAAACCTTCTATGTTAGAGGTTTGGTAAGAGGATAAGCAATGTTGTCGGCAGAGGCCACCTTGGTGTTGATGATGTCATCATGCTTTTGAATCTCCTGAATGATGTGGTATTTCCTTTCCACATGCTTGCTCTTTTGATGACATCTGGGTTCCTTTGCCTGGGAAATGGCTCCCATGTTATCGTAGAGTAGTGGGATGGGAGTATCAGAGGAAACTACACCAAGTTCCATGATGATATTGTGTAACCGCCCCGCCTCCTTTGTAGCATTCGATGCAGCAATGTATTCGACATCTATTGTTGAATTTGTTGTAGTTTCCTGCTTCTTGCTTCTCCAGCACACAGCACCACCATTCAAGAAGAACACAAACCCTGATGTCAACTTTTGATCATCAATATCTGACTAGAAGTCTGAATCAGTGTATCCCAGGACTTGGAGATCACCATCTCCATAGACCAAGACGTAATCTTGTGTCCATCTTAGATACTTTAAAATGTTCTTCACCGCATTGCATTATTGTTCTCCATAGCAGGATTGGCAACGACTTATTACTCCCACTACATGGCAAATATATGGTCGTATACACATCGTGGCATACATTAAGCTTCCTATAGATGATGCATAGGGGCATCCAGCCATGTCTTTTCTTTCCTCAATAGTTTGAGGAGCCATCCCTTTAGATAGGTTGATACCATGTCTTAAGTGGGCGAAACCTTTCTTGGAACTCGCCATACGGAAACATTCCAAAATTTTCTTAACGTACCCATGTTGTGATAATCCCAATATCCTCTTTTCTCGATTTCTGAACAACTTCAGACCCAAGATGTAAGAGGCTTCTCCAATATCTTTCATCTTGAAGGTATGGGATAGCCAAATCTTAACACCGGTCATTAAGTTGGAGGGTTCTAGGAGGAGTGAGATTGGAGACAATTCCATTCTCTTTAAGGTATTCCTTGAATTCATCTGAGAGGTACTCACCACCTCGATCAGATCGAATCCATTTAATCCTCATATCAGTTTGGTTCTAAACCAAAGCCTTGAACTCTTTGAACTTTTCAAAGGTTTCAGATTTATAGGTAGTAGGAAGATAAACCCGTATCGTGAATGGTCATCAATAAACATCGAATAATATCGATATCCATTTCGGGTCACAGTACTGAAGGGACCACATACAGCGGTATGTATTAGGTCAAGAATACCTTCGCATCGTGTAACTTTGTTACGAAAAGGCATCCTAGTCATTTTATCTCGAATACAATGTTCGCAGGTAGGCAAAGATGGAACCTCTAGGAAATCTGAGGGTCCATCCTTTATCAATCTATTGATCCTATCAACAGATAAATAACCAAGCCTTTGATGCAAAATCATGTTTCAATGATTTCCATTTTCCCAAGATATTTTAGGATTTTTATTAGTCATGACATTTTCATCAATGCACAATGCGTAGAGTCTACAAGATGTCAAAACATCATCCGCAATATGCTTATCATGACAACTTATGACTAATTTATTACAGAAAAGGTATGAATATACACTTCTAACAAGCTTAGATACATATATTAAATTCCTTATGGATTCTGTATATAAAGATACTATTTAAGTAGTAAGACTCTTCTACTAGATAATGATAGTCGGCAGGTCCCGATGGTAACTGTTGCAACACTTTAATCAGATCCCATTTGGATGACTATATCCCCTTCATCAAGACTCTTAGTTTCTTGAAATAGATGTGACAAATTGCATAAATGAGCAGAAGCACCAGAATCAATAACCCAACTTCCTTCTCGTCCAATGAGAAAATTAGTTTCAATGATGAAAGTATATTTCATAATTGCTGGGGCTTTACCTTTGTTGACCGACTTCAAGTAATTCATACAATTATGCTTCATGTGCCTAGCTTCTTGCAGTGATGACAGACATCGATTTTCTTTGATGCTATCAAAGTGGATGCATTGGAAGATTAGCCAATGCCTTGACTCTTCTTCTTTCTCTTCTGGGTTGGGCCCTTTCGAGAACCATGCCTCCAACCGCGCTTTCCTTTGATTTGTGCAACCATTGCACTTTTAGAGGGGCCATCCTTCCTCATCACGTTTTCAGCACACTTTAATGCAGCCAATAGGCCAGCATTAGCATAAGCAACTTTACTCATGTGGTGCGTGACCACAAAGTTGTTGAAAGACTTAGGGAGCGATAGCAGAATGAAGACAACCTGCATATTTGAATACATGTCAGCTCCTAAGGTTTCCAGCTCGGAATGATGCCCAAATATTTTGAGTATATGTTCTTTGACAGAGGTCCCCTCTTGCATCTTACAGTGAATAAGTTCTTTCATTATATTATAACGATGTGTATAATTTACATCACTAAACATTTCTTTCAGATTCAGCATGATATCTTGGCAAGTGTTCATCTTCACATGTTGCTTGTGAAGCACATTGGACAATGAACCTAGAATGTACCACCTTGTCAAATTATGATCTTCAAAATATTTTTCATTAAAATTAATTTCTTTTGGAGTCTTCAGGTTTGTGTACATGTCCTTTGACATCACATAAGAGATGCGCTCAGCGGATAGGACAAGATCCAAAATTTCAGATCCAATCTGAAAAATTTAGTCCAGCCAACTGATTGACCTCCAGGAGCCTACTAAGTGGGTTCATAGACTTCATTCTCTGAAATTAAGAATGCACTATATTAGAACATATAAATATTTATATATCCAATTGTATTTCTTTGATTAAGGAATTTTTAATCAAATTAGTCATGATTTTTCAACTTTGAAAGTTCATTCCCTTAATCGTTTTCAAAGCAAGAGATATACTTATCGTTATATCTCTAGCAAGAACTGGGATCTCTTCTTATCTTTGTTACATCCCAATAATATGAGAACCTGTAACTCGGATAAAAAGAACCGGGAACACATTCCGCCTTGCAAGTCCAACTTGCATTTCTCAATTTGGTCTTTAACACCCGGGCCCACCACCCCTAAGGTGATGTTGACCCATTATTAATTGAACCAACTGTCAAAATGATTAGAACTCGCTATGTGCAATCCAATATCGCCAAATATGAGAACCCAATATTGGGGTCACTATGCATACGGCCTTACTATTTCGAGAAGCAAAGAGCACGATCCAAATGCACTTGTATGCCGGAGTTGTCACTTCGGGCAAGCATCTCCTACATACAATCCCTGGCAACGGAACCCTTCACCTTGATGGGAGACCATGGATGTCACTTATGTGATCCTCCACCTCATATTAAAATTCTAATTAATTAACATGAATCACACTCATATAATTAATTCTTCCAAGAGAAATACACATCTATTCATAATAGAATGTTTTAGTTGGATATAATTAATTTAATCGTATTGAATCAATTTAATTATCAATCCAATTCAATTAACCAATAAACTTGATTGTTACTTGAAGGATGGTATTTTTAATAATTAGAAAAATACACCATGATCCCTTCAATATTTATCCTTTCCCTAGCTATTGTCATGTTCAGTACTAATGGGAGTGGGACAGACAGCTCATTGAGCAACCTACTATCCCAATGCTCCCCAACTAGACACCATATCCGCCTCAAGTTAGGATAATGCCAATTGAACACTTTGTACTTGAGATGATAATCAGTTTTTGAATCAATTTATACCATATAATAATAATCAAAACTATTTTGATTTATATTATAAGAAAATTTGCTAAACAAATTCTCAATCCTATTCAAGCAAGTTTGTTTGCTGAAAAGAAGATCATGTAAGCAATTTGTGATCTGGATCATATCTAATCAATTTTTGGTTAACGCAATGTAATTTAAGAAAATAATCATTATCAAATATTTCACAAAATATTTATCAATAATTATTCCAAGAAATTAACTAGTAATTTCACTAATTGATTAAATGATAATCACAAGGTTCTTGATTAAAAGAGTAATTTTCAGTAGTGACCCTCACTTACTAAAATTAGCATATCTCAATCAATTAAATCCAAATCATGCAAAATAAGTTTGCAAAGTTTGCTAATTTGATTTACAAAAGAACTCAAGTGATTTGTACCCAATTTGAGGCATTTCATAATAGTAACTAACTCTTTAGTTACGTCAAGATTCGCCATCTCCGAAACAGTGGATACATGTTCATTAAAATGATCATAACTTGAGCGATCGGATTTCAAATCATGCAAACTCAAATCACACGATTTATTTTTTAATAGGGAACATAATACATGTAATAATTTAATATTTAAAAAATTTAAACAAGGCCGAAAAATCTCACAAAACAAGGCTGTGTGAATAAATTGCAATAAACTTTTCACAAATCCTAATGAGCCCAAGTCATCCTAAATTTATGGATCGTATCCAAAACCTCCGATCTAAGGCTCTGATATCTCTTGAAGGATATGTAAGAATCCTTAAACGCATCACAGAAGCGTGAGGATCGCATCATATATGATCGAGAGTGACTAGTCGGACTAGTTGCTTGGTGTGGTGGAATTAAAAAAAAGTTAATCGATGAAACCACATGATCCAAGAACACTTCTTGGATCGCTTCATCTAGCTACATAGTAGATAAAGGAATACCTCTTGTCATATGGTTGTGATCGGGCCTCTAAGAGAAAAGACCTCCTGTCTCAAGTCCGATCCATCAGAGGGCATGCTTGCGAGCGCGGAGATGAGTCGTGTGTTTCTTGCAATCCAAGTCATTGATCAAAGCAATGGATCTCCTGATCTCGTCTCATGAGATCAAACGTCTTCTTCATGAGTGATATGCACCAAAGAAGATGGAGATCCAAGAGTTGTCGAAGCGGCAGCACAACGACGATGCGACAATGGCAGTGACCTTCTCTCTATGGGTGTAGTGGACGACCACTCTAGGAGAGAGAGAGAGAGGGCTTGGCACGAGAATGAGAGAGAGACGAGTTGTGTTGTTGTCACTTTGAAGAGCAAGGGGTGCCTCTTTTTATATAGGGTTGTGAGAGTCCATGGATCTCAATCCATGGACAACACAAAATCAATGGATGAGATTGATTTGTGATTCTTTCAATGGCCATGATCTTGTTGTAAAAATAAAACAACAATTAATTTAATTTGAATTAATAAATATTTGTAAATCAATATAAATTAATTCCAAATTAAATTAGTTAGTCTTGGAGATAAAGGGGTGGAAGATTGCCCTCATCCCTAAAAAGGGGGGACGACCACCCACGCTTAATGGAAGTTGGTGGTCATCCACCCTCTTAGGATGGAATGAGTCAATCTTCTAATTATATCATGA
Source organism: Ottelia alismoides (assembly GCA_037367405.1). Taxonomy (NCBI): domain Eukaryota; kingdom Viridiplantae; phylum Streptophyta; class Magnoliopsida; order Alismatales; family Hydrocharitaceae; genus Ottelia; species Ottelia alismoides. The sequence continues at coordinate 190,744 of JAZKJV010002942.1, forward strand.
GATCTTATTATATCATGATATCTCCAAGATTTATAACAACACTTGTTGTAAAATATTTTACAAAAAATAATTCATAATTATATTGTGAATATTGCAATCATGCCATTAGAAAAATATGAATCACATTCACACTACAAAACAAAAATTTAAATTATATTTTCAATTAATCATCAATGTGAATCCAATTCACGTCAATAATTAATCAACAAATATAAATCACGATACCCTTTCTTTAATATATTATAAATCACATTTATAATATATATGAACAATTCGATAGTGCTATCCACATTATTCATATCCATAATAATTAAATCACAATTGATTATATTGGATTATCATTCTCATGCATTCAAATAATATGAATCAAATTCACATTATTCATGCTAATAAAATCATATTTAATCATCTATTTCTCAATGCTTAGATATCATTCAATAATGGAATTATTCTTGAACTCTTTCAAGAATAATGCGCTTTCTCCGCGGATACTTGGAGATAAGGACAGGGCAATTGTACGTTCCATTTATAGTGACTTGGATATTGAGATTACATCTCAAATCCAGATCTCATGGACCTCTCATAGATGCTTGATTTAAATCAAGGTTGTAAATCTAATCTTCTCATGGCATCTGAATCTTATTCAGATCATTGTACAGTACTTGGACACATATCAGATTACTTATCTACTTAGAGGAGCACTAAAATCCAGACATGTTTCGTCACTCCCTCGGAACGGAAGCGTTGTGGTTATAATCATTTATGATCACATCACCCTTATGTATTCCTAATACCTATACATCCTGCATACTGGAAGACTTATGATAAAACTGATCTTATAGATCAATTTTGCACTATCATCTTTAGGGTTTCATCATCAAGTTTCTCATTCTTGGTTATTCAGAGTTGGTATCGATCATATGCTTTCCAAGAGCATATATCATACCTACAAATTCTTGTCATGCTTCCAAAGCATTATGACCATGCGATCAGTCCCAATACCTCATGAGTGAGCTCATGTCTTCCTATTCACAAGTGAACCTGTATGATCCCTTTGAGAGATCGTATACTCATATGCCCTCATATGCACACCAGCTCGCTGATGTATAGACCTTAATTAGGTCATCAACCTATTGGTCTACCAAATGTACATACTTACACATATAGTAACACATTTGTCTCCGATCAGAGGATGTGTGCATGTATCGTGATAGTATATGTCATAGGACTTTGGTTATCTCAATCTCGTTAAGTTAACTCTTTGACCTAACTAATCTAACACCTCTGAATCTCTATTCTCATGTAGAGGACATGCATCAAGAGGTCGGTCAGATATCATCCTAATGAGAAAGGATAGCCATCTCCTACTCAGATTGGATATCATCTCTTAACAATCATTTGACGGTGCTTGATGAGTCCTCATTCTAACTCCTTAGATATTCATTTAAGCACTAACCTCTATGATTTAACTATTGAATCAATAGTTGTATGATCTTTAAGATGACCATGGTACATAACCCAAATTGTACAGAGGGACCTTATAATGCATTCATATATTTAATCTCAGATAGGAAGTGAAGCAAAATCAATAACTTTTATTGATAAATCAAATATTACAATAACATTTTTTGTAGGAATGGTTCGCCTCGGGCTCAGATGGCTAACAAGTACCAAGCAAGCAAATCCTAAGTATCTAAGAGCTCATTCACACAATACATAAAATAGAAAAAGGTGGAAAACACAAATCACGAAAAATAAATAAAACAATGAGAAAAATAGGGAGAATAAAAGTGTAGAAGGCAAGAAAGCATGATAAAACCCTACGAGCACCCAAGTGAACAATCACTTAGTAAAGTAGGCCCGCAATGTCCAAGTGTCCAAGTCTTGTCTTGTATCATTACAAATCTCTTTAATGTCTCTCTCTCTCACTCTTACACAAATTGAAATGAAACCTAAACTACACTACTGCCAATTCGCTCCACTCTTCTCCTTAGTCTTCTTCGAAGCTCTTTCCTATCAGTATGCTAAGCATTGGACGAGCTCCGCTTCGTAAGGTTTCTCAGGTCCTCCTAATTAGTCCTCCTCAGTTCACGGTCCCTCGCAACAAAGTCAACAAAAGAGATGGGTCAAAATAGATAAACAATTATTGGAATAAAAAGAGATAGCGAAAAATGAAATAAATAGCACAACTATATACAAAGTAAACATTGCTCCACAGTAGTGACGTCATTTATTTAACCTAAAAGATGTTCTATTAGGCTAACAAGCTAGCCTAGCAATTGTTGCAGAAAAAATTATCAATTGAGAAATAATCAACCCACAATAGATATTTGATAAAGAAATATGAAGTGAGTTAAAATTTATTCTAACTCCGATAAATGTGTGTATAGGTGCAAGTGATCTAAGTATTGAACATAGGGGACAAAAAGTAATATCCTAATTATTAATAACTATTGCTAATTGGTAATAATTATTTTTGTATTGTCTTTTTTGCTTTTTTTTTATTTTTATGTGAGTTTATTATATATTTAGTTTTTATTGCTTTCTAAATGTTTTATATTTTTATATTTATTAATTTTTAGTTTTATATTTTCTTTTAAGTTTGGAAAATTTTTAATTTCTTTTTATTTTTTTAACCAAGATGTGTATATATATAATAACATAGATATTATAGATAATATAAGTAATATATAAGATATAAAATATATATGGTATTATCTTTCGAAAATATCAAATACACTCTAAACGCATGAATTAAAATATTTTTATGGTATTTGTATTTTTCTCTATTTTTGGTAATTTTAATAGACTTTTACTAATTTGTAGGTATTATTTAAAGAAATATATATATATTCACAAAATAATTATCTGAGATTGTTTTAGGTTTAATAAATATAAATAAGTCCAAAATTAACCTAAAATATATTTCAATATATAACATCTATAGTGTGGAAAATTCAAAATAGAGAATTATATTTTTAGGTTTTCTTTGATTTTCGCCATTTTTATAAGATTTATAGGATCTTGTGATTTTTAGGTTTTATACATTGTATTTTAGGGATTTTTGGATATGTGGTAGATTATATAACTAAAGATTATAAAAAAAATGTAGTGGGGTCTCGTGTAATTTATCTCAACCGTGTGTGTTATCCAACGACGCTGATTTTCTCACTTAACCATGTGGCACCCTGTGGGCGCTCGATACCCCTTCGCAGATGAAGGGTCTGGATCTGATCGTCGATAGGATCAATGGTTCAGGGATCTCACGATCAGATGGTGGTTAGATCTTCCGAGCTTTGTTCTTCATCCGACGGTGTAGAGAGAGGCTATAACAACATGGATGAAGCCTTGCATGGGCGAGCTTCAATTCATCAATTTTATGTGCCCCAGCCTCCACTCCGTTTATTGAGGGTCTCAAAAGGGATTTGTTGCTCCTCTACAGCTTCCAGATGGGTCAGTAGGGTCCATACCTCACTAGGAGAGGTCTGGAGGGTCTAGGCATGCCGGACCACTTGGAAGTGCAACATGGGCTTCAAATCACCCCTAGATGCGGTCTCTAGAAGCTAATACATGCACAGAAAGAAAGGTGGCACACGGGAGAAGCTATTTGGGATTTTACCTCCAATGAGTGGTAGAGATGGAGGCGTAGATCCTCTATCTGAGCTAGATTGAGGGGGATCTGGATGAATGAACTGATGAAGAAGGCGCTAGGGGAGAAGATGAGGCAGAAATAGTTTGGAATAGAGTGTATAACATAGTGGACATTGGCCGGAGCTTTAGAGCTACAGCGTACTGTAATATACTAATTTAGGCTAAAAGACAAGATAAGTGCATAAAATAAAATGCAGAAACAAATGCTGGAAAGGAAATCTATCTAAAAAAACTAATAAATTAGCTCGATAAACCTTGGAGGTCGGAAGCAGAGGAACACCTGGAAGTGAACTTCGACGATGGTGGATCACATCATGGGAGACTTCTCCTCGCCTGAAATCAGGAGGAGAGCTTGATGTCACCAAGTTCTATGCACCTGGAATGGATATAGGGGTTACGACTCACAGATGCAGATAAAAAAAGAAAAAGGGGGTGTTGGGCATTATTTATAAACAAAGAATGTGACTATCTTGGGAGGAGGATTGCGTAAAAATAGCAAAGGGTTGGTGAGGGATAGATGTAGGGATGGAGGCGAGAGATGGTGGCAGCAGAGAGGTAGGCTTCTCGAGAGGAATGGAGGTGTGAAGGAGGAGTGGGAAATTAGAGAAGAAAGGGAGTCACGTTCTCTGATAAAAGTCAGAGGCGCGTAGAGTACAGTTGACTCGAGGTCAACAAACCATGGGTCTTGATTGGTCCACGTGGACCAATTAGGACAAAATAGATATAAAATTATTTATTAATATAATAATTAGTATATGATTTTTTTAACTAAAACTCAAAACATAAAAAATGTTTTTATTTTATAAACTATTTTATTATTTTTTTATTTTTTTAGAACCCTATTAATTAGGTGTTAATTTATACAAGTATATACATAGGTATATTTACCTATATTTAGGTATATTTACCTATATTTTGGGTAATAAATTTTTATTTTGTATTGTTGATACTTATTATCATATTTATACACTTTATATTTTTATAATATAATTAAATGCATATTTACATATTTTATTTTATTTTTCTAATTTTATTTATATACTTAAATGAATACATGTATATACATTACAAGTATAGTATATTTATATATGTTATTATATTATTTATTTTATTGTGTTTTAATTGTTTTATTTTGTATTTATATTTTTAATATATTTTACAAAATATGTACAATTATATAAAAATATAAGAAGAGTAAAAATATAAAGAAGAAAATATATGAGTAAAATGTACAAACACATAGTACAATGGGACCCAAGAAAGCTGGATTTTGTATCTTAACTCTATTTTTTAATGAAACCTCATCATTAGATACATAATTTAATTATAAATACAATGAAGGTGAGTTTGATGAATTTTTTAGTTCATGTGGAGAAGATAATGATATGTGAAGTTAGATTTGTGGCTTTTTCATTTGTGTGTCTCAATTGTACAGTGCATTATTTTTCCTGACAATTATTTTGATAATTTTCTACATATTTTTTGTATGGTTTTCATGTTGAAAATTTATTATATGAGGTGTGTAAAATGAAGAATAAAATAGAGTAAACACGGTTATTTTTGTGTTTAAAATTAGGGCTTTTAGTATATAGTGTTTGATTCTTATCTCTCTCTGCTTTATTCCCTGTCGGCCAAGTCAATATTGAACTAATCATAGAGCTTAGGGCCATTTAGTATCTTTGATACTTCATTTATTTTTATTTCCTTTCCTTTATTCTTTTATTTTGGATTTAAATACATATAATTATGTACTGATTGCATACTAATTATGAATGAATAATGATGTTAATTTGTACAAGTTATTGATATTTACATATGTTTTGCTAGATATTTAAAGACAATATCGAAGAATAAAGGTAGATGAATGGCTATTCATCAGACATCCATGGTGATGTGTCACCATGGTGGACGTCTACCTTAAATTAGTTAATGGAATAGTTATTTTTTATTTTAAATTATTTCTCAATTGGTTAATGTTTGACCTAATTAAAAGATATAATTTACATATTGTTGTTCAAATTCTTATTTTATATTTATTTGTGTTTTTTTACGAAACACAAATGGATCTAAACCGTTGATCTTAAGAGCACATGGATCGGGATTCATATACTTCCAAAACCTATAAAAGAAGGGCTACCCCTAGACCTCACGGATACACACAAGTCATATGAAATTGTTGCATAGATGAAACTCTCTCTCTCTCTCTATCCCTATACATGTACAACCTTTTCCTCTCTACAAACCATGGTCGTCCTGCCCGAGGTTGGTGGAAATCACGATCATCGTTGTACAACCGTCGTGTTGCTAGATTGATCACTTGAGGAACTCTATCCTCTTCCATGCTTCGTGATCGTGAAGGAGATGAGTGATTTTGTAAGACAAAATCAAGAGATTGCTTGCTTGGATCATTGTTCAGGATTACGGAAACTACGTGATTCATCATCACGCTCACAAGTACGTTCTCGTCAGATCGGACTTAAGTCAGGAGGCTTCTTTATTTAGAAGCATTGAAGATTACAACCATGATTCAAGAAGTGACCATAATATTTGTGTGGTCTAGATTAAACTATATGGGAAAGGTTCCCATGCCATGTGGTTTCATCTTAACAATTTTTTTGTTTTTCTGCAGCCATGCAATTAGTACGACTAGTCAAAGTAGATTGCATATGATGCGATTTTCAAGCTTTCGTGATGTGCGAGGCTAATCACCTTGCCTTCAAAGTTGTATCAGTTACGCATTTAAGTTCTTGGATATGATCCAAATAATAGGGAACCTGTGCCTTGGATATCGGATGCACGAGACTTGTTTATTTCGCATAAGATGCATTTTTCGAATCATTTTTCATGAAAATAAAAAGCTACTATTTGTACCCTTTTTAAATAAAATTTTGTTATAGTAAATTGTATATTTAGATGGTTTGTACATGTCCACAAAATTTGGCGCACAACAGGTTTTATTTTAGATTCGAAAAGTCGCCTTAGTGTCAACATTTTTTTATGTAAACTCGGATCTGTAAGAAATTAAATTTTAACTGCCATTTTCCCATCATGAAACATGTTATAAACACTTTAATTAAAAAGGTAACTAAGTCAGAAAATCGCTCGAATTTATTGTGTGTGATTCGGACTCTTTTTGACCTAAATATTCCATATTTAGTGGAGATGTGTCGGAAGATGATTAGATCATCACCTTAACTTTTTTAATGTATTTTTCATTCAATGAAATCTTGGAAATTTGTAATTTACCCTGATTAATTGATGTATCATTTATTTAGAGAAATACATGAAAAACAACAACATTGAATGATTGTTTCATGACATGAAAATTCAAGTTTATCCCAAAATAGTTGTGGGACAACTTTTACATGCACAACCAATCTTGTTTGTTGATATGACTAGAACTTTAGGATCTTTAAAAAAATATTTTTAAAAATGCCTAAATAACTAAGTTTATATTATATAGTATAATGATAGTCATCAATGTTGATCGATAAAACCACACGTATATTGATCCTATCAATTGTTCTGAATCGGGATGGTAAATGTATCATCTTACATGTCAAGGAAATTCTCCCTCCCAGCATATGCTTGAGCATCTGACCGGATCCATTTTTTAGGAAAGGCAATATGAATAAGGCAAGTTGTACTCTAATTACTAAAAAGACAAAATAATACATATTTGTGAGAGCTAATACTATATAATAATATTAAGCAATCCTAACTATTTGTTGGTTGCATTAGATTTTAATTAGTTGGATATGGGAATTGACTTTCAAAGTACTAAAAAGAAAGACAACTTTGAATTAAAATTCCTTAATCAAAAAGCTTATAGGCATAAATAATGTTATTGTGTATATTCTAATAAGCGCATTTTTAATCTCAGATGAAATCCATGAATCCTCTCAACAAGCTTCATGGAAATCAATCAGTTGAGCGACCTGAATTATTTGGACTGGCTCAAAAACTTAGAGCTTGTTCTCTCTACAGAATGCATCGGTTATGTGCTGACCAAGAACAAGAATGCGAACCGTGGGTTAGAGAAAGAAATCAAAACTGATGAAAATTTTAATGATGATCACTCATTTGCTCGGTGTTATATTCTAGGGTCCTTGTCTAATGTGCTTAAGAAGCAACATATAGACATGGGGGACACCCAGAATATAATGTTGAATCCTAAGGAAATGTTCGTAGATGTAAATTGCGCTAAACATAATGAAAGAACCGATTCATTACAAAATGCATGAAGGGACTTAAATTAGAGAACACACAATCAAAATATGTGGTTACCTCTCTGAACTAAAGACCCTTGGGGCATAGATGGGCGCAGACATGCAGTCTAACTTCATTCTGCTATCTTTTCCCAAGTCTTTCAATAATTATGTGGTATCATACCACATGAATAAATTATTTTTAACTAATACTGAATCATGGATTCATTGAAGTTCGTAGAGGACTTCAAGAAGAAAGAGAACCCTACTGGCAGTGCAATGGTTGCACAAGTCAAGGGTAAGCGCATTCGGAAGAAAGGGTCTCGGAAGGGTCCGACCAATAAGAAGAAGAAGAGTCAAACTGTTAGCTCCACCTCTCAGACTTCCACCCTCCTTGCATCCAAGAAATCAGATGTCTGTCACCACTACATGAAGTCGGTGCACTAGAAGAGGAACTATCCATATTACCTGAAAACCGTAGAAAAGGGTAAAGCTTCAGCATGTATAAAATCTATTTTCATCATTGAAACCAGTCTTCTCATAGGACGAAAAGGTAGTTGGGTTATTAATTCTAGTACTATTATTCATATACGTAATTTGTTGCATCTATTTCAGGAAACAAAAAGCTTTAGGAAGGAGAGATAGTCATCCATATGTGATCTGATGCAAATGTTGCAACAGTCATCGTCGAAACTTGCATACTATCATTAGCTAGTGGGAGAGTCTTGTTATTGAGAGAGTGTCTATATGTACCTGAAGTTTAAAAAACTTGTTATCTGTATCTAAATTGGTTGGAAATGGGTGTGAGTTTCATTTTTACAATAAAGTTATCATAATTCATTATGGTAAACTTATTGCATATGGTTTCTAAACTGGTGGACTCTTTGAATTGTGCATTTATAAATGCGTCGTGAATGTTACATCCCCTACTAATAATAATAACATCAAGCGATCCAGAGAAGATAATAATCATTTAATCGTGATTTAACATCAAAGGATGGGACATTTATCTGTTTATGGGATCAATAGATTGGTAAAAGATGGACCTTTAGATTTTCTTAAAGTCCAAACTTTACCTACCTGCGAACATTGTATTCGAGGTGAAATGACCAGACCACCCTTTCGAAATAAGGGTACTATATGCAAAGGTATACTTGACCTAATACATATTAATATATGTGGTCCCTTCTGTACCATGACTTGAAATGGATATCGATATTATGTGACTTTTATTGAAGACCATTCGTGATACGGGTTTGTCTTCCTATTACATAACAAATCCAAAAAACTTTGAAAAGGTCAAAGAGTTCATGGCTTTGGTTGAGAACCAAAAATATAGGAAGATTAAATAGATTCAATCTAATCAAGGTGACGAGTACCTCAAGGAATACCTTAAGAAGAGATGAATAGTTTCCAATCTCATTCCTCATGGAACTCCCAAACCGAATGGTGTTGCTAAAAGAAGCAACAGGACCATCATGGATACAATCCATTCAATGATGAGTAGAGCACATTTACCTCTCTTAGTTTTTGAGGATATACTATAGAGACTGCAATATATATCATTAATAAGATTCTTAGCAAATGTGTACCCAAAAACACTCATGAGCTTTGGTTTGGAACTAATCCAAATGTTTGACATTTGAGGATTTGGAGTTGCATGGTCCATGCCAAGAACGTGGAAGAAGCTAGAATCTCGTACTAGAGAGTGCTACTTTATCGGGTATGTGAAGGATGGTATTGGATACCAACTTTATGACTGAGACTCAATGATTTTTGTCTCTAGAGATGTAAAATTCTTAGACGATGATTTCCTTAAAAGTCAAGATTAAAATGAAGTAAAGGAATTTACAGAGTCTTCTGAGGATACTGAGATTCCTGGATTAGAAACTAAAGAGATGAATGAACATGAAACACCCACACCTCTTCGAAGAAGTTTGAGGATGGTCATGCCACCTGAAAGGTATGGATTCCATATGTCAGGTGAGACTGACAATGACTAACTTCATATAATGAGGCACTCACATATCATGATATGGATATATGGATGCTATCCATGATGTCTAAAATAGACTACATGCACAAGAACGATGTCGTAAAGGGTCCACCTGAAGGGGTAAAACCTATTGGGTGTAAATGGATCTTCATGGAAAAAAAGGGACATGATCGGAAGGTAGAGACCTTCAAGGCATGCTTGTAGCGAAGGGCTACACACAGAGAGAATGCATCGACTATGATGAGACATTCTCTCATGTGACCATGTTGAAGTCCATCAGGGCATTGCAAGTTACAGTTGCACATCTTGACTATGACATCTGGTAGATGGACGTCAAGACTGCATTCCTCAATGGACACCTCAAGAAGGATATCTATATGAAGCAGCCGTAGGTTTTCATAGTTGCGGAAGCCAAAGTTTGCAAACTGAAGAAATCCATCTATGGGAACAAAAAAGCTTCTCGTAGCTAGAACATCTTATTCGATGAAGCCAAAGAGTAACGATTTCATTCAAAATCCCAATGAACCATATGTATACAAGAAGCTTAGTGGGAGAACCATTGTGTTCATCGTGCTTTATGTAGATGGAATCCTTATCATTGGGAATTATACATGAGTAATGTTAAGGTTTGGCTATCGCACACCTTCGAGATGAAAGATCTTGGAGACCTTTTACATCTTAGGTCTGAAGCTATTCAGAAATCGAGAAAGATCATTTTGGGATTGTCCTGACATGGATACTAAGAAAATATTGGAACAATTCCATATAGAAAATTCCAAGAAAGGCTTCCTTCCCTTAAGACATGGTATCCATCTGTTTAAAGGGATGGCTCCTCAAACCATTGAGAAAAAGAAGGCCATGGTTGGATGCCCTTGTGCATCAGCAATGGGAAGCTTGATTATGTCATGATGTATACAAGGACAGATATCTGACATGCAGTGGGAGTCATAAGACATTACCAACGATGCTATGGAGGACAATACTAGAATGTAGTGAAGAACATTTTCAAGTATCTAAGATGGAAGAAAGATGACATCTTGGTCTATGGATATGGTGATCTCCAAGTCTTAGGATACATAGATTCTGACTTCCAATCTTACATAGATGATCGAAAGTCAACTTCAGGATTTGTATTCTTGTTAAAAAGTGGTGTTGTGAGCTGGAGAAGCAAGAAGCATGACACTACAACTAATTCTAAAGAGGTTGCGTGCATTGTCACATTAAATGCTGCAAAGGAGTCAGTGTGGTTATGCAAGTTCATCAGAACTTGACATAGTTTCCTTTCATACTCTCATACCACTCCTCTACGATAACACAGGAGCCATAACTCATACGAAGAAACCCAGATGGCATCAAAAGAGAAAACACGTGGAAAGGAAATACCACATCATTCGGAAGATACAAAAGCATGGTGACATCATCATCACCAAGGTGGTTTTTTTCGACAACGTTGTTGATGCTCTTACCAAACCTTTATCTCAAAAGGTTTATGACCAACATGTACTGAATATAGATTTAAGGGTTGTAGCAGAATGGTTCTGAGAGTTAGTGCAAGATTATTAAACATGTGAGCCCTTGGCAAACCATTTGTACAATAAATATTATTATAATCATTTTATATCAATAAAAACTATTGATTTTCACTCCATGACTGAGATTAATAAATGAATGCACTTGTAAAGGTCCCTTCGTGTAATACCATGACCATCTTGTAATCATACAACTGTTGATTCAATGGTTGGATCATAGAGGTTGGTGTTGAGATGATATCTAAAGAGTTAGATTGAGGACACATCTAGCACCTTAAAATGATTGTCAAGAGAGGATCTCTAGTTAGAGAAGGAGATGACAATCCTTACTCCAAAGGATGATATCCTACCGATCTCTTGATGTAGGTCCTCTGCATAGGAATAGATATTTGAAGGTGTATGATGTGTTACGTCAACGAGTTGATTGAGTGGATCGAGAGAGATGAGACCTATGTTGTATGCTATCACGATATAGGCACGCAACCTCTAACTGAAGACATATGTATTACTACATGTCTGAGTATGTACATTAGGCAAACCATTAGGTTGATGACCTAATCAAGTTCTATACACAGGCGAGCTAGTGTGCATACAAGGACATATGAGTAATAAAATCTCTCAAAGGGATTATACATATTCACCACTGATGAGTCTGTGATTCATCTTACTAAAAGATGAAATTAGAGATTCGTTGCCGAGTAATTAGTTGCATTTCATCATTTATTCTGCATTTTTATCATTCATGCATGTAAGATTAATATTTGCATTTTAACACTCATAATTGCATTCATAATCAGCTTCGCCTTTGCACCCAACTTCATGCATTTTTAACTAATTTATGCTAACTCCAATTTACCTCAAACCACCTCCATTGTGTACATATTACTAGCAAGATTAAAGTAAAAATACAAAAAAATTACTAACTTAAATAATTGGCCCGCGATACAAAACTCCAATTTCAAACTAGACAGACTAAAGAGCTCATATCTTCCTCATACAATGTTTGATTTAGGTCTATCCACTTTTAAACTAATACATATTCAAAAACCTTCAAAACAAGACCAATTTCATAAAAATCAGAGCTCGTATGTGAAAATTAGGTGTTGCGCCTCTTTTGTGCATTTTGTCTTTTAGCAGTTTTTGACCTAATATTTTATGTACATAATTAACTCTTTTTCTCTTATTTATTTTTCATTTATATTCTTTGATGAAAGTTTTAATAAAATCCACAAAAATCTAAATCTAAAATATGATTGAAATCAAAGAAACTTACTGAGTTTGAGTGTCCTTTAAGAATCTGTACAAATTTCTCACTTTTTCTTCTTTATTTTATTTCCCTATTTTCTTATTTACTAAAAATTTTAAAAATAGATTGTTATGTAAATATTTATCTTTGATTTTATAGTTATTTTTCTAGATTTTTTCTTAATTAAAAATCACTAAAAAATACAAAACCCAAAAATCAAGGTATTCTATGTACCTGGAGTATTCCAAAAATATCATTTTGAACAGATGACCTCTTTTGCTCTTGGTCTCTTCATGAAAGTTGTAGATCTCATCGTGATGAGTAATTTTCATAATCTGAGTTTGTTTATTATTTCTTCTGGATTTATCTTTTATTTTTATTTCTTGATTTTTTTGGAGTTGACACGTGACAGCTCCTGGAGCTGCCATGTTTCACTCATTTTTAACCCCAATTTATTTTGTTTTAAAAAAAATAAAAAAACTGAAAAAGTATATTCCTCTCTCCTCATGTGCCACGCGTGTAAGGTCTCTCTCTCTATCCCTTCCCCTCCTTCTTCTCCGCCAACGACCATCGCGTCTCCTCCTCTTACGCGACCTCTGATCGCCGCATAACGGACGCCGCCCCCTTATCCTCTCCAACCAACCTTATCCCCTCGCCGACTGCCTCCCTATAAAACCCATCAAGATATCTCCCCATCCCCTCATCTACCATCAAGGAACGAGAGAAAATTTGGAGGAGGATCCTGTGACAAGGGCTCCTCTCTCCAGCGAAGACATCTCCAACGTGATCTCTCCAAGCCTCATTGCGCTCCGCCCGTAGCTGAGGCGATAACCAGGAGGAGCGACATCTCCCTTCTCCAACCAAGGTGAAACTATCTCTTCTTCCCTTCTTCCCCTGTTTTTGCACGTTTCCCCTATTTCTAAATCGCCCTCACCGACTCGTAGCTTCACCGACGACACCCACGTTCACGTGTACCCCCACACCACTCCTTGCACTGCCTGTTGATTCTCGCAAGTCGTTGCCCTTCCGCCATTGCGAAAGTCAACCCTCACACACAGTGCGGACCTCCTTCAGAGCTTCATCTTCTTCGACATGCTCCAACTCATCACAATAGCTCTTCTAACCCTTCATCAAAAGTAGCCACCGGCGTCGCCTGCTCCTCAATTGTCCACGACAGGGCCTCCACCACTGATTCGGCCTCCTTGTACAGCTTCCACCAAGCACCTATGACTGCGCAACTCCAGTACGAACCAACTTGCACAGCAAAGCCCGCGATGCGTGCACGCCAGCAACCAGCACTGCCTCCACGACAGGACCCCCGCAACCGCTCATGCCTCCACGTCCGCCTCGCACGCTCCTACAACGAGCGCTCTCCCACTGGAGTTCCGTCCTCGCCTGGAGCCCCTGCACGAACGTACGTCCCCGGCCTTGGATCTATCGAAACAAAAGAAGTTGGGGGCAAAGTCCCCTCACATGTCATACACGTGACAACGGGGACTTTTGCGCCAACACCCCTGAAGGTTGCCAAAATCACGAAGAGCCCCCCACTGACTATAGGGCACGTGCGTGGACACTTTGCAGATTCTTCCCCTAAGGTTTTGGTAATTACTTCTAGGTCCCTCTCTTTGCATTTTTTATTTATTTTGTATTCTGTAATATTGCAAATAGAACCCCGTGTTCCCCTTTATTTTGAACCTCTTTATTGCATTATTTTATTATTTAAAAATTGTATTTTGTTTTAAAACTAATTCTTTACATTGTGGCATGCTCATAATATTTTTATGCTTTGTGGTTAATTATTAGTAATTTATTTTGTGATAAATTACGTATTTTGCCCAACATGTGCTTAGAAATTCACAAATAATTTAACACATCTCTAAAAATTGCCAAAAATTCATGGATATTAGAATTAGTTGATAGTAACATTTTACCCAGAAAGAATTGCATTTGCATGCATAATTTTATCAAGAAAAATTATTTTGTGCAATTTATTAATTAATTTTTAATAGGTATTAGATCCAACATTTTTAGAGTTTAGGATTTTTCTGAGATAGATCACCTAATGACATATCTTAGATAAATTTGTTTCGTAAAAATAACTAGATTTAATATTTATTATAATTAATTATTTAAAATCTCATTGTCTGCATTTATAAATTTTTTATTAATTTATCTTGCATCCAAAAATTCCAAAAAAAAAATACAGTAGTCTAATTTCATCACATTTAACATTGAGGGTTTTTGAACCTAATTTGATTATACTTTACATTTTAATCCTTGAACTTTGCCAAAATTACATCTCATTTATTTGCATAAAAAATACCAAAAAATACCTCTTTGAAAACCTAACTTTGTGATCAACTTTAAACCATCCTAAGGAGACAGTTCCCTCCCTGAGTTCGACCTTGGACTCACCCAAGTAAAAAATATATATAATCGCTTGCTTTAATCAATAAATTAATTAAATGGTTTTTTATCAACCCTGAGTTGCCTGAATGCAATGAAATTCAAACATAATTCAAATGATAATTCAACTCAATTAAAAGCGTATTTTTAGGGTTCTTCAACCATTGAACCGAAAGACATGATCTCACTCATGAGATATTAGGATCAACCGAATTCCATTGATGGTCATCTCGCTTTGGAAGCAAGACAAGATTTATGGCTATGATATATGCTTTTGGAAAGTGTATGATTGATACCAACTCTCAATGAACGAATGAGAAACATAATAATAAAACCCTAAAGGAGACAATAAAAAATGAAATCAGAACTTTGGGTTTAATCATGGTCTACCAGTATGCAGGACGTACGAGTGTTAGGAATACTCGATAGTGATGTGATCTTAAACGATTATATACCATAACATTTCATTCCAAAGGAGTGGGAAAAAATAGGTTTGGATTTTAGTGACTCTTCTTAGTGACAAAGACATCGTATTATTATCCAATTGTTAGACATTGATATGAATATGATTCGGATGAAATGAGAAGAAGGGATATCATGTCTGGCATGATCAACATCTTTGAGTGTTCTTTCAGATCTGGACATGAGATTGGATCTCACTATTCAAGTCACTATACATGGCATATACAATCACCCTGCCCTTATCTCAAATTATCTGAGGAGAAGGCACATAGTTCTTGAAAGAATTCAAGAATTGTTCTGTGAACAATAATATCTATGTATTTTGAAATTGGATAAGTAAATGTGATTCAATTATCATAATTAAAATGTAGATAGAGATATCCACGATAATTAAATTGGATTTAATTATCATAGATAGAATTAATATGGATAACACTGTCCACAATAATTATGCATAACGTGGATATGATCGACAATATCCTAGAGAGAAATGTGATTCAATTATCATAATTAAAATGTAGATAGAGATATCCACGATAATTAAATTGGATTTAATTATCATAGATAGAATTAATATGGATAACACTATCCACAATAATTATGGATAACGTGGATATGATCGACAATATCCTAGAGAGAAATAATAGTGAATGAGATTTATAATTTATATGTTGATGTGAATTGAATTCACATTAAATAATTTAATGTAAATATGTTATTAACTCTTATTTATGAACGGTTTTGTTGCAATTATGACAAATATAATTATTTGGTGATAAATTCAACTAATTCAAATATCCAATTAGTAATTAAATAAAAAATAAAGTTGATTAGTCAGGAGGCTTCTTCCTTTAGAAGCATTGGGGATTACAACCACGCTTCAAGAGGTAACCTGAATATCTATGTGATCTCAATGAAACAGTATGGGAAAGGCTTCCATGCTATGTGGTTTCATCTTAGCAAAATTTTTTATTTTTCTGTTTCCATGCCAATTAGTATGATTAGTTAAATTAGATCACATATGATGTAATTTGCACGTTTCTGTGATGCATGAGGCTAATCATCTTGACTTCACATTTCCCTTATAGAAGTGCATATGGTTACATCTTGTTAGCAGTTAATTATTTATCTAGGTGGGTGGAAGCTATCCCAACCCGAACTAAAAATAGCAAGACTATTTGTATGTTTGTGAAAGACCACTATATTGCTACATTCGGGTCCCCAAGGTACTTATCTTGGATAGGGATAGCCATTTTATGAATCAGAAGATGAAAAATTTGGTAAGGGCTATGGATTTGAGCATAGAATGACTAGTCCTTACCATACACAGCCTAACATCATGGCAGAGGTTTCAAATAGAGAAGTAAAGAGTATTCTTCAAAAGTCAGTTCATTCTAATAGGAAGAATCGATCATGGCTATTGGATCAAGTTTTGTAGACCTATAGGATGGCCTACAAGACATTGCTCAAAACTTCACCTTCTAGGATGATCTATGGCAAGCCATGCCATTTCATGTCGAATTATTTCATAAATTTGAATGGGAAATAAAGAAGATAAATTGGAGTTATCACCTAGGGAATATTTTTAGAGACTTGAATATGAATGAGCTCATAGAGATCCAAAACCATGCATATGACAATAATGTGATTTATAAGGACAATGTTAAGAGGTGATATGATTAGTACATTAGACGCAAGAGCTTTATCCAATGACAAAAGGTATGTATTCATGGAAAATTAAAGTCAAAATGGACATGTCCCTATATAGTGAAGGAAGTGCACAATAATGGTAGTGTAGAGATACCTGATCTCACAGATGGTGTATGATCTTTCTTTGTGAATGGATAACTATTGAAGCACTTTATTGAATCAAATGAACGGTTAAACCAAGTTGAGTAGATTGACTTCAGGTTGAGCAATTATTAAGATAACATCTCAAGACACTCTACATGAAGCTGCAAAAGAAAGATTCATATCATAGCAGATTCAGCATCTTTGCATATTCACACATTCTTTCTTTCTAACAATATTTCTTCACTTGATTTGTCCTATTCTTTCAGTGATTTTCGATTCTTTCTTCTTTTCATCTTTACTCTTTACTTAGGTTATTTAAAGACTAAGTATATGAGGGACCTGGACCCATGTTTCTTTATCCACTCTCTCATTCTTTTCCCCTTCTATTTTTTCATTTCTTCTTCAAGTAATGTTGAACCCGTGAGTTTCATGTGCTAAATTCATTCCAACTATAAAAAAACCGAAGAGATATAACTATCAAAAATGGTTGACTTTTCTTCAATATTATGTAGGCTATTTTCAGTCTAAGTATAGTGGGTTGAGTGCATGTCTTTTTATTCTACATGATTCTTCTATTCTTTGTGACCATGTTTTTTTGTACTTCATTCCTACACTTATGCTATTTAAGCCTAAGTATAAGGGCGATGTACATATTTCAACACTCGTACTTTCCTTCTGATGATCCGCAAAATCGGCCCTTTAAGAGAGTGTTTTTAGCACTTCAACATGTCGTAGCAGTCGGGCCAATTCGGGTCATCAAAGGACCATCTCATTTAAATATATATCAATCAATCAAAATGAGATGGTCTGATTTTATTTTACTTGGTAAGATACCAAGGTCGAACTCAGGGACACGAGCCTCTCTCGTATTAGTCGGATTTTAGTCTATTTAGCTAAGTGTTGAGTTAGTGCATATATAGGTCAAAGTCAGGCAGAAAGTGAGACAATGCAACAATAAACATGCAATTTTTTTTATCATTTTTTTATCATGCAAAGAAAT
Organism: Ottelia alismoides; assembly: GCA_037367405.1. Taxonomy (NCBI): domain Eukaryota; kingdom Viridiplantae; phylum Streptophyta; class Magnoliopsida; order Alismatales; family Hydrocharitaceae; genus Ottelia; species Ottelia alismoides. Next base: position 209,036 of record JAZKJV010002942.1, read on the forward strand.
GCTATGTAATGCAATGAAAATATGCCCTCAATCAAAGTAATGAGCCAACTACACAAGGAATCAATTTCAGATTTTATTGAGATGATCAACTTGATTAGAACAAGGCATAAGTTAAGAAATAAGAGACACATGGCTAAGAAATAATACGTCGAGATTACTGTGTCAAAAATTAAAATTGAGTATGCCATTAGAAAGTTCATCATCCAAGCTTTAAAATGAGACTGAAATCACCTCAATCGGAGATATGAGGCTCAAGATATGCACGAAAGAAAGCAGGGGCATAAATGCAATAAAAACATAAAAAGATAACTACAAACAGGTCCTCGGAGGGACTAAAATGTAAATAAGTAAAATAACGGGACCTTCCCTGTAAAATTTCCATTGTGCACGCACAGTGCACGTGATAGGGACCTGCTTGCAAATTAAAGAAACTTGGTGGACCTCTGCATAAATTTCCCAGAGAGCACGTGGCTTGCACGTGCTACTCCAGGCTCGGAAGGAGGCTAAGGTTCGGCAGAGGCTCGGAGTGCTTCGATCAGGCTCGGCTCCTGGTTTGGGCTCGGTGCAGGCTCGTGGAGGCTCGGAAGCAGCCAAGCCTGGAGGCTCGGTAGCTGAGGTTCGGTGCTGCTGTAGCGATGACACGTGGCCGAAGATGAGCCATCCGATTGTGGTGATCGGATGGATGCTGTGAACTCCTGGAGGGACGACGTGGCAGCATAGGAACCGTTGGATCTTGAGGATCCAACGGTACTTGGAAGGAGTCCTGAGCGGTGACGTGGGCTCATCTGGGTCGTTGGATGGTCGCTGAGAGACGACCATCCAACGGTGTCTATATCTCCATCTTCTTCAGCGGCTGGCGGAGGGAATAGAGCTCCGGCAAAGGTGGCTCTCCTCTGCCGCTCGTTCTCCGTCGATTTGATCCTCCCCCGAGCCCAAGGAATGGTCGTTGATGAAGCGGGGAACTCGGGGAAGGTCCAGAAGCATCTGGTGTCGCTCATCGGCGCTCGGCTGGCGACTGCGAGATCGATGAAGTAGGCTCCGACCGAGCTCCGGTCATTGAACGAGTAGAGACCTGCAGGTTAGTAGCATGTAGCCGAAGCCTAAGGGAGCGTGAGTGAGCGAAGTGGGAGCTCATAGGGAACGGAGAGAATGGGGAGCTCGAAGCTCCTCCGCCGTGGGTGGCGGAGGAGGTGGGTCGGAGGCGATGGGAGGTATGGAAGAAGGATGAGATGATCAGAGAGTGTCGCAGGAACGGGGGAGACGTGGCGGAGCTCAATGGGGGTTCAGTGAAGGTCGAATGCGACTCAATCGGCCTAGAAAATTAAGTAAACCTAAAAAAAATGCAGAGGAGGAAGAAGGAGACTTACCGGTGATTGAGGCGGAGCGGAGCTTGGGGGCGGACTCCGATGAAGAGCCCGGGTCGTCGCTGAACTCCGGCAGCGACTCGGAGCAGCTCGGGCGGTCGCTAGGCGCCGCAACTCCGCAGTGTGTGGCGGAGGGTCTCACCGGAGGCTTTTCGTCATCATCGCTCGATCCTCCACCTCCCCCTGTCACAGGGAGACGGAGGAGGGATGGGCGAACCCTCGCGTAAAGATGGACCAAGGCGAAAGAGGGAGATGGCGGTGTACTTGAAGTTTGGAGGTGGTGGTCCAAGTGATGGGGTTCGTGGGTTTCGAGGGATGTGTGTAGCGAGTGGGATGACGACGGGGGTCGTAGAGTGCTGCGCGAGCATGAGGAATGATCGGAGAAGGTCGTGGGGTAGTTTGCGCGTGGAGGTGGTGGCTGGTGAGGGCGAGAAAATGGAAAGGGGGCGAGGTCGTCGCGAGATGGAAAACGTGGGGAAGGTGGTCGTCGGGAGGTTGACGATGAAGATTAGCCGTTGGATCTGGAGATCCAACGGCCGACGTTTGAGCGCTGAAGAGCGGTGTGGATTACATCTCGGCCGATATGATCGAGGGGCAGCAGTTGAGCCACGTGTCGTATCGAGAGCGAGGCGCTAGAGGACGGCCATGATGGGATGGAGGGTAGATCAAATGGCTCAGGAGCGTGCTTTGAAGGAGCGGTTGTGATGGATAGATGAAGTCGCGATCGGGCGGTCTACAAACTGCCACGTGGCGCGCTCTGCGCAAGGTGCTAACGTGCGGTGATGATCATCTCTGGAGATTTGATCGAGCGGTTGCTATCATCGAGGCCGTCAACGGTGGAGATCATGAAGCTCTGGCGTGATCAAAGGATGCAAAAGCATGACACGTGGCGCAAAGAGGTTAAGGCGCGAATGTGCGATGCAGATGAGAGTTGTGATGATGATCAGATGGCTGAAAATTGAGGCATGCGTGGACGTCAGCTGACCGTTGGATCAGAGGGAGATCCAACGGTCTAGGAAGGTGGCGGATGAGACAAGAGAGGCGGGGCCACGTGGCTCACCCAGAACGGGCCACGTGGCCCAATCAGATTATTCAGATGGTATTTTTTTTTTTGAAGGCTTAATTGGTCGAATTTAAGAAAACTCAAAACATAAAAGTTGTAGATCTTGATGAGATCTACAAGTTTCATGTTGACCAAAACTGGAGAAGAGACCAAATGAAGACTCGAAAGATTTTGGAGGGTATTTTTAAGGCTAAAAATACCACAGATTTTTGTTTTGCGATTTTTTTGTGGTTTTTAATTTAATAGATACTCTGATAATTACAGGACATTATCAGGGCTTTGTTTACACATTTTTAAGCAAGGGGGTTAATAATGTGAAATTAAGATGATGAAATCGAGTTTCATCACCCCCCTATATTTAAACTATGCTCGTCCTCGAGCATCAAAAAGAATGACTAAGTTGGATTAACCCCCTTGTGCATGTGAATACAGGATCCAATCTGATCAAGTCGACTCGACTTTAGAGATCCAAAATTCTAGAGTTCAACCCAGCCTTAATCAAGAGGCATCCAATTCCTCTACTTCTCCAGACTCTCTCTGATGTACATATAAACTAAAGGATATGAAGTTTAGTGTTGAATGCAATTTCGAGAGTAGAGTCAAATCTTCACCCAAAGTCTTAGTCCGAGAAAATCTCCTATGGACCCAATCCTTAACACTAGGGAATAAATCAAATCTTGCATTCAGTCCACCGTCTCTTTAGTTGTCAGACTTTAGAAAATGTAGATGACAGGCCAGTAATGGAGGGTATGGGATTGTGTCATTTCTTCTCTCCCTCTCATTGGAATAAGGATTCTCTCTAGTGCCATTTACACAACACATTTTTTTGGTGTTGATCAGTGCGTCCGTCAAGAGAAGTTGGAGCCGTCTGCACTTGTTTTCCTGGGAGTACACCGGGGTGTGTCTCTTTTGAGTACCTATCGTACCTTCGACACCCAGACTTGTAGCATTTACGATGCAGAGCCCTTTTTTGGTGCAAGCCCAACTCCTGGTCCTAATAGCGGTGGTTCAAGTGGACACTTTGAAAAGTTTGGGAGCGCTCGCCTTTGGTGGAAGCTCTTTGATTTTTGACTTTGTGGAATGAGAGCTTTTCTTTGAATTTCATTGACTTGTATAATTTGTGGCTAGCTCCACTGCTTTTACCAAGAGTTGGCGCACACTGATCAACTTTTTTTTATTTCACACCCTGGCACTTAGGTCAATATCAAGAGATTAGTATAAGAACCAAGTTCTCATACTGGCTAATATTGCTAACACTCAGGTTTCATGAAGCCTCCATAGATTTTATCCCATCCTCGAGCATCATTAGATCAAATCCAAACTTGACTTCCTAATCCCAATTCCTCGAGTGAAAAATCAACTCATCTCATCAAAACCACAGTCGTGCATGTGATGTGCTGATCATATTCTTTTTGTCTGAGACTAAGCATGGAATATAGCATGCAAATCTAGAAACCTAGGGGAATGTGGACAATTAAATCTATGACCCTGATGGCTAAGGCTGGTTAACCTAAAATCTCAAAGACCTTAAAAACTAAGTCTCCTTGATCATTTCATATCCTAGGTGGAAGTGTAAGTGTCGAGGATTAATCCAACTTCTTCATTCAAAAACAAGAGATTTTTTTTTAACTTCAAGAGATATTAGAACTCCCTAAACTCAATTGAGCATCTGCAATTCAGCCAGTATGGATGTAAGTACAGGCCGAAGCCCGTTGCTTGAGGACGGGGCCTTGCGCGATGTCCTCTAAACCATCCAATCTGCTAAGGGCGAACCCTCACTGAATGCGGCTTACTTAATTAGGCTTAGTAGTCACTAACGGCTCTTAAAGGGTTTTTGCGGTTTTCTCATTTTTATGGATTTTAATAAAGGTTAAAACACGAGTTAAACACAACTTTCCTTGAAAAGAGATGGCGATTTTTCAAAACTATGTCACACAAATAAAAAGTTTTTCAAAACATTTTCAAAAGAATTTTTCAAAACAAGGAAAAATCATTTTCGAAAATATTTTTATAAAAAAATAGCGTAACATAATATCGAAAAGCCGCGAAATCATTTGAGTTCTCTTAGTCCAAAGAATTTTACCTTAACCAAAAAGTTTTAAATTTTTCAAATTTTTCAATTTATAGCTAAAGTAAGTATACGGTATATACGGTATACCCCCCTATACTTAAACTTTGCTATGTCCTCATAGCACTAAATGTTACAAGTACATAGGTCCATTTAAATATAGAGAAATATACGGGAGCTAAGAGGGGCTCCCCCTATACTTAGGTTAGAAATAACCTAAGTATAAAGGCAAGGAAAGATGAGTAGAGAAAATCACGGGGACTCGGGTCCCCCCTATACTTAGGCTGAGATTAGCCTAAGTACAAAGATGGAAATTGGTGTTGGGAGGGACCCAAGGTGAACGAAGAAGAGGAATGGATTTACAAGTAAGCGGTTTGAATCTGCGGAGATGAATGGAGTGACTAAGGTTTTAGGGTGTGTATCGAAGCAATCATGGCTCAATCAAACAAGCAAACCCTTAGTTTCACCAACTCACACATGAAACCAACCAATGTTGGTTTATTATCTTGTCGATTTTATTGGTGATAAAACAGTTGATTTTTACGTAAAGAAAAGATGTGAAGTGAAAATCATTGCGTAAGCGAGGGTATTGCTCTCCCAAAACTGAATTTTACTCCATTTTTGGTTGACTTGCAATTAACAATCCCAATTTTATTTTAGGTTATCACTGAATTATGGTTAGCACAAAATCAAGAAATCATCATCTACCGTTCATTCCCATTTTCCGTTTATCCTAGGTGATCAAGCTAGGAAGAGAAAGCCGAGAAAAACATGTATTCGATAAAAACCGCGATCTAGGCTAAGCGAGAAATCATGTAGTGATTTGGCGATATATCTGTGAAAAACTCGGGTCGTTTTGCAAACCAAAATCAATGTATGCAAGTCGATAAAAAGCGCACCTAATCATGCATCTATTAGCGGGAATGATTTTCATTAATTTTAGCTAAGTGAGGTGAGATTATGTGCATCTAAATTTAAAGTGTGTCCTACCTACGAGCAAACACGTAAAAGATAAAAATGAAAAACCGCTCAAAGAGCCACGTGTCTGGTCCTAGGTCGACACTCAAGTCAGGACGATCCCCACACAACCACAATCATTCGATTACATTCGCGAGTCTTCGATCAAAGACCGCTGTAAAAGACGAATTATTACATGTATGGAAATAAAAATGCGACACATTTTTTCTTTTCTATGTGCTCCAAGCAGGTTTCTGCAGCTCCTCGCAGTGGGAAGCATCAGCTCCTCGCCTCCTTGAGTGATCAAGGGCCCTGCCACAAAAACGAAGGTTAGAGATCAAAATAAAAAAGAAAATTTTTGGATGCAAAAATGGATGAACAATTTGACCTATAAAAGAAACACGAAATTAAATAAACAAAAATCCAAAAATACAAGAAATGAGCCGTATCCCCGGCAACGGCGCCATTTGATGATCCGCAAAATCGGCCCTTTAAGAGAGTGTTTTTAGCACTTCAACATGTCGTAGCAGTCGGGCCAATTCGGGTCATCAAAGGACCATCTCATTTAAATATATGTCAATCAATCAAAATGAGATGGTCTGATTTTATTTTACTTGGTAAGATACCAAGGTCGAACTCAGGGACACGAGCCTCTCTCGTATTAGTCGGATTTTAGTCTATTTAGCTAAGTGTTGAGTTAGTGCATATAGGTCAAAGTCAGGCAGAAAGTGAGACAATGCAACAATAAACATGCAATTTTTTTATCATTTTTTTATCATGCAAGTAAATGCTATGTAATGCAATGAAAATATGCCCTCAATCAAAGTAATGAGCCAACTACACAAGGAATCAATTTCAGATTTTATTGAGATGATCAACTTGATTAGAACAAGGCATAAGTTAAGAAATAAGAGACACATGGCTAAGAAATAATATGTCAAGATTACTGTGTCAAAAATGAAAATTGAGTATGCCATTAGAAAGTTCATCATCCAAGCTTTAAAATGAGACTGAAATCACCTCAATCGGAGATATGAGGCTCAAGATATGCACGAAAGAAAGCAGGGGCATAAATGCAATAAAAACATAAAAAGATAACTACAAACAGGTCCTCGGAGGGACTAAAATGTAAATAAGTAAATAACGGGACCTTCCCTGTAAAATTTCCACTATGCACGCACGGTGCACGTGATAGGGACCTGCTTGCAAATTGAAGAAACTTGGTGGACCTCTGCATAAATTTCCCAGAGAGCACGTGGCTTGCACGTGCTACTCCAGGCTCGAAAGGAGGCTAAGGTTCGACAGAGGCTCGGAGTGCTTCGGTCAGGCTCGGCTCCTGGTTTGGGCTCGGTGCAGGCTCGTGGAGGCTCAGAAGCAGCCAAGCCTGGAGGCTCGGTAGCTGAGGTTCGGTGCTGCTGTAGCGATGACACGTGGCCGAAGATGAGCCATCCGATTGTGGTGATCGGATGGATGCTGTGAACTCCTAGAGGGATGATGTGGCGGCATAGGAACCGTTGGATCTTGAGGATCCAACGGTACCTGGAAGGAGTCCTGAGCGGTGACGTGGGCTCATCTGGGTCGTTGGATGGTCGCTGAGAGACGACCATCCAACGGTGTCTGTATCTCCATCTTCTTAAGCGGCTGGCGGAGGGAATAGAGCTCCGGCGAAGGTATCTCTCCTCCGCCGCTCGTTCTCCGTTGATTTGATCCTCCCCCGAGCCCAAGGAATGGTCGTCGATGAAGCGGGGAACTCGGGGAAGGTCCAGAAGCATCTGGTGTCGCTCATCGGCGCTCGGATGGCGACTGCGAGATCGATGAAGTAGGCTCCGACCAAGCTCCGGTCATTGAACGAGTAGAGACCTGCAAGGTTAGTAGCATATAGCCGAAGCCTAAGGGTGCGTGAGTGAGCGAAGTGGGAGCTCATAGGGAACGGAGAGCATGGGGAGCTCGAAGCTCCTCCGCTGTGGGTGGCGGAGGAGGTGGGTCGGAGGCGATTGGAGGTATGGAAGAAGGATGAGATGATCAGAGAGTGTCACAGGAACGGGGGAGACGTGGTGGAGCTCAATGGGGGTTCAGTGAAGGTCGAATGCGACTCAAGCGGACTAGAAAATTAAGTAAACTTAAAGAAAAATGCAGAGCAGGAAGAAGGAGACTTACCGGCGATTGGGGCGGAGCGGAGCTTGGGGACAGACTCCGATGAAGAGCCCTGGTCGTCGTTGAACTCCAGCAGCGACTCGGAGCAGCTCGGGAGGTCGCTAGGCGCCGCAACTCCGCCGTGTGTGGCGGAGGGTCTCACCGGAGGCTTTTCGTCGTCATCGCTCGATCCTCCGCCTCCCCCTGTCACAGGGAGACGGAGGAGGGCTGGGCGAACCCTCGCGTAAAGATGGACCAGGGCGAAAGAGGGAGATGGCGGTGTACTTGAAGTTTGGAGGTGGTGGTCCAAGTGATGGGGGTCATGGGTTTCGAGGGATGTGTGGAGCGAGTGGGACGACGACGGGGGTCGTAGAGTGCTGCGCGAGCATGAGGAATGATCAGAGAAGGTCGTGGGGTAGTTGGCGCATGGAGGTGGTGGCTGGTGAGGACGAGAAAATGGAAAGGGGGCGAGGTCGTCGCGAGATGGAAAACGTGGGGAAGGTGGTCGTCGGGAGGTTGACGATGAAGATTAGCCGTTGGATGTGGAGATCCAATGGCCGACGTTTGAGCGCTGAAGAGCGGTGTGGATTACATCTCGGCCGATATGATCGAGGGGCAGCGGTTGAGCCACGTGGCGTATCGAGAGAGAGGCACTAAAGGACGGCCACGATGGGATGGAGGGTAGATCAAATGGCTCAGGAGCGCGCTTTGAAGGAGAAGTTGTGATGGATAGATGAAGTCGCGATCGGGCGGTCTACAAACCGCCACGTGACGCGCTCTGCGCAAGGCGCTAACGTGCGGTGATGATCATCTCTGGAGATTTGATCGAGCGATTGCTATCATCGAGGCCGTCAACGGTGGAGATCATGAAGCTCTGGCGTGATCAAAGGGCGCAAAAGCATGACACGTGGCGCAAAGAGGTTAAGGCGCGAATGTGTGGTGCAGATGAGAGCTGTGATGATGATCTGATGGCTGAAAATTGAGGCGTGCGTGGACGTCAGCTGACCGTTGGATCAGAGGGAGATCCAACGGTCTAGGAAGGTGGCGGATGAGACAAGAGAGGCGGGGCCACGTGGCTCACCCAGAACAGGCCACGTGGCCCAATCAGATTATTCAGATGGTATTTTTGATTTTTGAAGGTTTAATTGGTCAAATTTGAGAAAAACTCAAAACATGAAAGTTGTAGATCTTGATGAGATCTACAAGTTTCATGTTGACCAAAACTGGAGAAAAGATCAAATGAAGACTTAAAGATTTTGGAGGGTATTTTTAAGGCTAAAATACCACAGATTTTTGTTTTGCGATTTTTTTGTGGTTTTTAATTTAATAAAGACTCTGATAATTACAGGACATTATCAGGGATTTATTGACACATTTTTAAGCAATGGGGTTAACAATGTGAAATTAAGATGATGAAATCGAGTTTCATCACCTTCCTGTTTATGCTTAGTACAAGCTATGTACTAATATTCACTTTATGCCATGAGAACATAGCACAAGCTAAGTCTAGGGGGTCTACGTATGTATTCCATATGCACTTTATCCATAGCTCATACTTTAATATTTATATATATTATTATGGGCTAAGGGTATGGGCGTTTGAAATTGATTCTGTAAAAACATTTGTAAAATATTTTGAAAAATTGTATACATATGTGAGATGGTTTATGAAAAATGCTTTACCTATTGTGGGAAAAAGGGTAGAGATTGTTTTAACACATTGATTTTATATATACTTACAAATTTTAAAAGAAACACTAAAAATATAAAAAATTAACTAATAACTGGTTTGTCCCTAACACTTTTACTATACACAAGACTTGTGTAGTTCAGGATACTTGATTTAGAATGACACTTGAGTTAGAGTTTATATCATTCTTGGTCATTAGGATCTTAGGACATATAATTTAAACTCTCTAGTTTTAAATATATGCATGCTTTGCATGTAGAATCTCTATTCTTAAAGAATATGATTAACACTTCACTTGCACGATTGCATAGAAATTGTGATGGGTCGATGTTTTACCTGAGGAGCTAGGATAAGAGGTAGTAGTTGGACTTGATTTAATGATGCTCAAGGATGGAATAAGATTAAGAATTGCTTCATGAAACATGAGTGTTACCTAGCCAGTATGAGAATAAGATTTCTACACTATCTTGATTCAAACCTAGTGTCAGTATGTGTAAAATAACTAATTATTGGTCAATGTGCGCCAACTTGGGAAAAAGAAGTGAAGCCAGCCAAAAAGAAAAGAAAGAAAAGAAAAATATATACAAAGGAAAGCTCATATACTCCAAGAAAAATTTCAAGAGCTTATGTCAATGGCGAGCACTCCCAATTTTTTCAAAGTGTCCACTTGGACCAAATTAATTAGTCCATGTGAGTTGGTATAGCATGATAAAAGAATCTACATCATTAACGATACAAGTCTGGGTGTTGAAGGCATAATATACTAAAAAGAGACACACCCTAATGTATCCCAGAAAAATAAGTACAGATGACTCAGAATTCTTGACGGACATATTGATTAACACCAAAAATACAAGTGTGTGTTAATAATGCACTCGAGAGATCCTTTTTCCTATGAGAGGAGAAAAGAAACGAAACAAACCTATATCCTCCATACTTGTTCGTTCCATCTGAGACTTTTCAGTCTGACAACTAAAGATACGATGGAATGAAGTGGGACTCTATTTTCTCCCTAAAGTTGAGGGTTGGGTCCAATGGAAGATCTTTTAAACTGGAAACTCAGATGAAGCTTTGACTTTACACTTTTACATGTAGTCCACTCTAAATGTCATACTCCACATATATATAATGATAATTTAGGAAGTTGAGTTTCTTTTGACTTATACTTGGTTAAAACTTAGAGTATAAGAGTCACATGAAACTCATTCCCGCAGTCAAGTATTGTATTCCACATGCACAGTCAGGGGTTCAACTAACTTACCCATTCTTTATTTACTCAAGGATGAGAAAAGTTTAAGTATATGAGGGTGATGGCCAAGATTCATCATATTTAATTCCACTAATTAGCCCTCTATATTAAACTAATCAATTAACATAATTATTTAAGTAGTTGAAATTAACTTTTAATAGCTTGTAATTAAATTAGGTTAATTAATGTATATAAATAGGTACATAATATGTGTAGTATGGTTCCTTTTATTTTCTATGTTTCTTATTATTAATGTATATAATATATTTTATATTATTCATTATATAAAATACCTAAAAAATAACAGAACAAATAGAAGAAGTCTTTCTATTCATTAAAAATACCTACAAAAATAATAAGTTTGTGCATATATGATGTATTTTCATAGTGAGTTCTACATGAAAGTTGTGGATCTTGAAAAGTTATACAATTTCATGTTGAACGCTTTTTACTTTGACACTATTTATTATTTTATTTATATTTTATAAGTTTTAGTTTATTTTCTAATTGTTTTAATTGGGCCACATGGACCAATCCATTCATTCCATGTGTTCGACCCATCAACTTTGTCCGCCATCATCTTCACCATCTTATCTTGTTGATTAGATGAGCCATATTCGACCATGCCTTCCTTAACTAGAGTTGCTTGATCAAGTTGATCAAGCAATCCCAGCTCTTTCCTACGTGCCTCGTTCTCCAACATCTGATCACAAGATCAGACGATCAAGGGTCGTCGTCAACCTCTGTAGTTGTCCTTCCCAAGTGACACAACCCTTTGACCAACCTCTCTTCTCCCATTTTTGTCAGTCGATCCACCTTGTTGATTCATGTGGCTTCAAACCACGAGACCTATGCCTTTGGAGAGCACCTTCATCCCTCTTCCACGCCTAACCTCCATTGTTTACATCTCCTTCATGTGAACTAACGAGGGCGGTTGAAACCACCACAGTACAACCGCCTTGATGATGAATAAAACTCCTCCTAAGTCTAACTTCCAATTCATCCTCCCTCTGTGTGAGAAGCCCCCGAGCCACCATACTCCTCCTAAGTGGCAAAAAGCGAGAGAGAAATTAAGCGAAGAAGGAGTTGTCTTCTCCGACGAGATCCTAGCCAACTTCGCATTGTTGCAACCGCATCTGAAGTGTTGCTCGAGCTCATCTCTTTGTCGAAGCTTCGAGTGTAGACCAGGAGCAATAGAAGCTTCGTCTTCATACCCTGGAAGCATCTTTGGCTCCATTCATCTCCAGGTACTTCTCCGTTACATCTTTTGTTCGTTTTCTCTATTTTATTATTACCAGGAGTAATAGAAGATTCGTCCCCATACCCTGGAATCATCTTTGGCTCCATTCATCTTCAGGTACTTCTCTGTTACATATTTTGTCCGTTTTCTCTATTTTATTATTAGCAGCACCTCCACTTTCATGATCTATCAATCATCCTCGTGCCCACCTTCAGGATCACCTTCTTCTTCTCCATATCCCCTCACCCTTCAGTCAAATCCTCTAATAGAAATCATTTTGGCAAGACCTTGCTTTAATTTTCTAGGATCGATTTGTAATATTTGCCGGAAGATTAAAAAATGCCCTAATTTGCTCCGTGAATGATCTACACTCCCCAATTTTCGTGTGGAATTTAATTCGTTTTGATGCTTTTTTAAATATCGAAAAATCCAAAAGAGGGGTTTATCTTCATGCATTTTTAATCCATTCATTTTAATTCTAAAATTTAAAAAATCACGCCCCTTCGTTTCATGATACATTCCATACTATATTTTTAATTTCGGAAGATATTTTTCATCATTAAATTTGAAAAAGAACGGATATAACTACATTTTATTTATTCTGATCGGATAAGAACAGAAATAAAAAAGACAGACCACACAGTTTATTTATTTAGATGTATCCTTGATGAACCAGACCCACGAAAATACGGTTCGATTGCAAAGGGCGGAAGTGAGACACCGATAACTACAAGTCAGGATCTTTATTCACATCCCTATCCGCAAACATTCATGAATATCATCAGATGGATGGAAGAACAGCAGAAGAGAGTACGGGCGACACAGAGAGCAGCAGCATCTGAACATCTATTTATTCCATGTGCATTCTCACCACTCGTCATCGTCGTTTACGCAAGTCATCAACCGGAGATATCGATGGCCTTCGACTGGGGCTTCTTGACCTCCAGCTTCGGCACCGTCACCGTGAGCACCCCGTTCTCCATGGACGCCCTCACCTCTTCCTCCTTGGCGTTCTCCGGCAGACGGAACCTCCTCGAGAACTTGCCGCTGCTCCTCTCCAGGCGGTGCCATGTGTCCGTCTTTTCCTCCTTCTCCGTGCTGCGCTCCCCGCTGATCTGCAGGAGCCTGCCCTCCTCGAGCTCCACCTTCACCTCCTCCTTCTTGAGTCCTGGGAGATCCGCCTTGAACACGTGCGCTTCCGGAGTCTCCTTCCAGTCGATCCTCGCGTCGGCGAAACCCAGAGCGTCACCGACCGAAGGTTGGAACCGGGAAAGGGAGCTGAAAGCAGTGTCGAAGGTGCGGAAGGGATCCCAGACATCGGGAGAGAAGGGGTCGAAGAATGTGCTGCTCCGCTGGCCGAAGAAGCTCGGGATGATCGACATCTCCTTGGAAATTTTTGTGATGGGAACAGAGAGCTGATTGACGACAGAGAAGAGGAGATGCGGACGATTATATATACAGCAGAGAATGGTCCCCTGTCTAGATATTTCGGGAACATTTTGCTCGAATGGATTATGGATGCCTCCCAGAATGCTCCTCACGTGTATTTCTCGAGACAACCTGAATAGTGTGGATGATCGAGCAGACTCCGTACTTATTGGGCCTTCATGGGCTTTCTGACGATCCGTCGCGTATAAACCTCGAAAAGGGCACCTCGATTGCAAGAACGTCGTAATTTGGATGTGGGAGGATTGTCCTCTAGAGAGTATATTGAAGCTTGCATGGGTAAATGAACTCACACACTTCTCCGAAGCATCAAGATGCATATATATCGGAAAATACTGATCCACCATCATTAGTATATTTCCCACCACCTTTTCCATTTTTGGTCAACATCCTCATTACCATCAATATACATCTTTGAAAAAGAAAGTTCAATTCTTAAGGAACGACAGGAATCATTAAACTTGGACATTAAAAGAAGAGAACTATCTAACATGTCCCCATGGTATGTTTCCATATAGCAGTGAATTTTGTAATAAGTAGTTGAGCCTTGTGATTTTCCAAATATACCCGGTGAAAGGATTTGACGAGAAAGACGCAATTATATTGATTTGTGTGTGAGTGCATGCGTGTGGGTGCGTGCGTGCATGTGTGGGGAAAATTTTCAATGAGCGTTAAGCTCATTAGGATTGTGATGAGAACCTTCAAATTTACAAGTGTTTACAATCATTTTGATCAAAAAGTATATCGTCTTAGAAATGTTCTATCATATTCTTAATACTAACGATCACTTTCAAAAAAAAAGTAAATCTTAAATAATATGAAAATGTTATTTTTAAAAATAGAGAAGATGTCGGAAATACAAGTAATGATACAATTATTTTATATTAATTTAAAGTTTACTTTTTCGAGAGAAAGAACATAAATAGTAAGGATATAATGTAACATTTGTAAAAAAAATCAATATTTTGATCAAAATAATATTAAACACATGTAAAAAATGATGGTCCTAGTTAAAATCCAGAAGAGCTTAGAGTTAATTAGAAAAGCCCTGGGGGCTTTTATGAGGTGGGGGTTTTCCTGAGTACTAAAAGCCACACCCCATTTTAGTAGAACCTTGTATAAATTATTTAAATAGTAAACTTTACATTGTAAAAGAAATTATACACTAAATGGATCTAATTAATGTTTTTATCCAATATACTAATATTTTTTGTAATTCTATCTTAATGTACACGTAAATGTAATGTTTATTATTAAATCTATAAGATAGAAAATGTAAAATATAAAGAGAAATACCTAAACCGAGGTTGCGTTTATATAGGGTTTAATGAGACTACCTCCAGTCTGGAGCCAACTTGGCTACCCCACTCTTAATTTTCTTTCTAAAAACACCAGGAGTTGTTTAGATCGCTATATGATACCATGTTCTTGTTCAAATTTTGACTCAATTCGAGACTCCTATATCATCTATTAGGCCTGCTAAAATTTTAACGGTCTCAAAATTACGGAAATCATCCCATTTTAGATGGACGGATTAGGAATGTTTATTTTGCATGAAGTTTGAATGACACCATGTTGTCAGCTAGTTGACTAAATCCCCCCAGGTATCTTCATATTATACCTTAAGAAATTAAAAAAATAAGGGTGGGGTAGCTATGTCGGCTCCCCCTTGGGGGTAGCCCCATTAAACCGGAAAAAAGTAGTTAAAAGAAGTAAAGACAATTGTATTTATTACACATCACGAAAACACAGAATATTTAGCAAACTTTTTGCCAAAATAATGTTTGTTCGTTGTGTGAACTATAAAATGTAGCACAACAATTTGTGCATTCATAAATTATAAATTCTAAGGAAATAATTTCCAAAATAATATCTAATTGATGAATCTCGTATTCATCATGCTAAAATTGATCATTTAGGCTATGTTTCCCGAAATTCGCATGAATTTAATCATTAACAGAGCATCATTAGCATCCATACATGTGTAAATAATATTTGCATTAAAAATCCCAAGTGTAAATTAGCCCAAAAAGCTGCAAACTTCTCTTATTTTTAGTTAATTCATCCTAACTCCGATTGACCCCAAACTACCTCTATTGTGTAGATATTATTAACTTTGTTAAATAAAAAAATACAAAAAATAATCTCAATAAGTGTCAAATAATCCCAAAGTCTAATTTCACATCAGACGGACTAAAACGAGCATATCTCCCACATACAGTGTCCGATTTTGGTCTACTCACTTTTAAAGTACTCCATTTTCAAATACCTTCAAAACAAGACCAACTTCGTAAAATTCGGAGCTCATATGTGAAAGTTGGGTTTTGGGCCTCTTTTGCGCGTTTTGACTTTTTGCTATTTTTGACCTGAGTTTTTATGTACATAATTAACCCTTTTAATTTTATTTCTTTTTCATTCGTGTTCTTTGATGAAAGTTTTATTAAACAACCTAAAAATACAAATCCTGGTTAAAATTGAAATCAAAGAAACTGACCGAGTCCAAGTATTTGTTATGAGTCTGTATAAAAATTGTGTGTTTCTTACTTCTATTTTATTTTCCTATTTTTTTATTTATTAAAAATCCAAAAAAATCAGATTAGTGTGCAAATAATTTTCTTGTATTTTTTCATATTTTTTTTAGATTTTTGTCCTCTCTAAAACCATCAAAAAATTACAAAATCCTAAAAATCTTATTTTCGATACACATGGAGATCAATAATACCACTTCGCACAGGTGACCTCTTTTGCTCTCGGGTCCATGAAAGTTGTAAATCTCGTCGAGATGAACAATTTTGTGAAGGAAATTTTTCGATCCGAGATCTCCTTCTATTTCTTTTTTATTTTTCTTTATCTTTAAATTTTGAATTTTTTTTGGGGTGACATGTGGTAGCCACTAGGCATGCCACGTGTCTCCCCCATCTCTCCCACTCACTCTCTCCTTTTCAGGTCACATGTCGTGCACGTGACCTCTCCACCTCCCTGGTCACGCGCGGGGCACGTGATCCGCCCCCTCTCCTTCCTCAGCCGTCCGCGCCTCCCCTGCTCCGCCCGTTACGCCCACGCCCTCTAGCCGTTCATCTTCTCCAGCTGCAACGCCCCCCCCCCTCCTTCCTCAACCGTCCACGCCTCCCCTGCTCCGACCGTTACACCTGATAGCCCCCTATAAAGCTTCGCCAACCCCCACCTTCGCCACCATCCTCCATTTCTGGAGATCCTCAAGCCCTCCGTCCTCCTTTGATAGCAAGTGACGACTGGTTCGCGACGACACCTCCTCCGGCAAGATCCAAGGGACCACTTTCCCTTGTCGCAGTTGCTCTCCGACACTGCTCAGCTTCGGTCGTCGTCTTCATGCCAGGTACCCTCTTCTCCCGCACCCTCGGGTCCTGGTCCAAGTCCACGGCCTTGCACCTCGATCGCCCCTTGCCCTCCGTTGTCCACCATCGGCCTTGCACAGGCTGGAACCTCTTCCCTCTTCGATCGCCCTCCGCACTTCGTCGCACCCCCTCTTTTATGCTTTGTTTGCAGGAACATCGCCATCGCCTTCGGCCGTCCCAATGTCGTCTCCATCCACACCCTTGAGCCCCATCGGTCGTGTGTCGACCGGCCCAAGCTCCTCCGCCTAGCTTCCCCCGCGCGTCGGAGGCGACGTCACCGCCTTCCCCAGGCCTCCACCGGTCGTGTGTCGACCGGCCGAGGCCTCGCCGCCACCTCTGCCCCGCACTTCGGCCGCACCGCACCGCCCCGCTCCCACCACCGCTCCATCGTGACGTACAGTCGCCATTGGATCGGGCAGGAGGCCCTTGATCCAACGGCCCTGATCAAGCCACGATACCCCACCCAAGCCTCGGCCCCAGCCTCGAGGTTCAGGTGATCCGAAGCGTCAGAAGCTGCCACGTAGGCTCAGGCATCCGAGCCTGAGCCCCGCTGCTCGAGCCTCCACCTCGGCACCCGACCTACGGTTCGGCACCCGAGCCTCAGCTTTGGTGCCCAAGCCTCAGCCCCGGACCTTCCGAGCCTCTGGCTTGGATCTCCCGAGCCGCCATCAGCTGCCACGCAGGCTCGGGGTGAACGAGCCTGTGCTTCGGGATTTCGAGCCTCCCGGTCCGCCCCCGAGCCTCCTGGCGCATGTGCTACGCACGTCGCTGGGGGAAAATTGCAGAAGGGCCCTCCATCTTTCCAGATTTTGCAAAAATACCCCCGCCGGGGGTAAACTACAACCAGGCCCCGCCAACTTTATGAAATTGCATATAAGCCCCTCCAGGGACCTATTTGAAGTAAAAAATTATTTTAATTATATTTTAGTCCCTGAAACTTCATATCATCATATCTTTTTCATACGAACTCCGTTTTAAGCATAAAATATGTCATTTTGAAGCTATTTTCATGCTCTACCATTTAGCATAATTTGAAGAAGATCCGAAGTCATTTATTGAGAATTATTATTTGAGGATCATTATTGACTCTTGCAGGCTAACTTTGACATATTTATGCCTTATTAAGATATTCACGATTTATTTTGCAGAGATTTGATAAAGAAAATGATGGAGTTGAACTAATATCTGAGGACTTAATTTTTACAAGGGTTAAATCAAGGAGATTGGCTAGATTTATTGACTTGTGGATATTGACTGCAAACGTTTCTTGAGAATAAAATTAGTAATATTTTGGAGATAAAATCATTGCAGGATTATTCATATTTCTATCTGGATTTTCACCTGCATCTGGATTAGATTGATTATATTTTTTTAGAACTCTTATTAGACCTGTGATCAATTTTGGAGGATTAAATAATGAATTTCTTTGAGGATTGACTTTTATCATAGATAATGCGCTGAATTGTTCCCTCTGTTTACTTTCTTCATATAGCATCTTCATCATTGCATTGTATATTTTCTCAACACAGAAATTAATCAACATTAATTAATTATTTAATTTGATTTAAGACAATGCAACTAAGAATCACCGTTCCATGTGTTCAACCTTGGTAGACTTGCCAAGTAAAAATATTCCACAACATTCAAAGGATTGTGGTATTTTGATCGACTGAAATTCGCCTCCTATACTACAATTCATCACTATTAAAGAGGTGGATTTCACGTCCATCACTAATATTCACACTAAATAATGGAAATAGATTAGGGTTTACCTTTGAAGCGTGAGTTTCTAAAATAAGAAACCTTCTGAATCAAGTACAATCTAGAGAAGTCTCTCTCATGGCATGGAGATGAATCGCTCTGCTTCCCATGAACCCGAATTTCGATTAGGACAACAATAAGAGAGTCGTGAGAGTTGAGGACTCTCAAGACTTTTTCTCTCTCATGAGGGCATGAAATTTGGAGGAGAATTTTCTCTTAGAATCATGTTGAAAAGAGAGGGCATAGACCTCCTTTTAGGCTTGTTGTATACATCCAACATGTACCATGATAGACTTTGGATTTTAAATCAAGGGTTAAGAGAAAGTCATAGTTCAATAAGGATTGCATCCTTATTATCTTTGATCAATATTAATTAATTAAAATAAAATAAGCAACAACTTTAGAGTCTCAAAAATACTTAGAACTCAACAACATGGAGAACCATGTACACATGGTATACACGCCCACCACCTTCCATATATGGAAGTTGTTGTTGCATATTTTAATTAATTAATTCACTTGATAATCCTATTATCAACATTGGAGAAATTATGGAGTCAATTCTCAAAGCTTATTAATTATATTCATGAGCCCAAAAGATAACTAATTTACACCTACAAAAAATGTATATCAAATTCACACAATCTCATGTCATGAAATATTATGTAAATCATATTTACATAATTATTTATGCATCCACATAAATATTAATTATTGTGAATCACTATTTACATTAATTACTGAGATATATTTTCCCTTACAAAAATTATGCAATAATAAATATTATCATTATAATATTGACATTAATATGTGTGAATCCTAATCTAGTAGAGCTCATGAGATACAAATGCAGATACTTGGAGATAATGTCAGGGAGATGATACTATCCATGTATAATGACTTGAAATGTGGATAACTATCCAATTTCAGGGTCTATAGCGTTTTTGCAAAATATGTCACCTACGAATGTTGAGCTAGAGTTGTAACACTTTGTACTCTCAATTAGCTCAATGAAACACATCACACTCTCCATGAGTTGGATAAAGTGTCAGTGAGCAGAAGTCCTTGTCCATTTCTAATCGTAGTCCAAATCATTTGGAGCTAAGAAATGAGCTCAATGAGCTTGTATATTTTGATTTTCATGGCCATTTCTGTTTCTAACATTTGAACATTGAAATCGGAATTGGACTTGGAAATTGGATTCAAATGATGGATTAAATCATAAATCGTCTAGATAAATGGAGCCATTAAATCCCATCTTGTTTCATCACTCCCTGTGAATGGAAGTGTCATGGTAGATGATCCATTACAACAGATGTAATCCCGAGTATTCCCAATACTCATTCATCTTACACATTAGAAGACTTTGATAAATCCAAAGTTCAAACTCAAGTTTGACTGTCTTCTTCAGAATATATCAATAGATTTCCAATTTGATAATTGGGTGACAATATTAATCATATATTTTTCAAAATCATATATTAATATCTTGATTTCGTATCTTATTTCATAAACAAGATGACCATGCATGGAATTCATTTTGACCCCAAATATCTCATGAGTGAACTCTGTCTCCCGGTTCACCAACTATGAACATGTATGATTCTCTCGAGAGATCATACATCTCATATGACTTCATATGCATACCAATGCGCCGGTATATGGACCTTGGATAGGTCACCAACCTATTGGTCTGTCAAATGAGCTAATTCAGGCATATAAATGCATATCTATCTCAGGTCAAAGGATGTGTGCCTAGATATAACCGTTGCAATCCAGGTCTCAGTTTATCTTGACCTCATCAAGTCAACTCCTTAACTTAATTATTCCAACACTTCTGAATCTCCATTCCCATGCAGAGGACTTGCATCAAGAAATCGGTTGGAATTCAGTCTTTAGAGAAAGATTGACATCTCTTTTTCAAACTAGGGGTTTATATTGAATATCACATGTTTGAAGTCAATATAGCCTCCCAGTTGCATGGTATTCAATATGGTCATGGTACATAACCATAATTGTACCAAGAGACCTTAATGGTAAAGTGTGTCATTCAGTTATTCATTCCATTCCAGATAGACATGATAAAACAATAACCCTTATTGCATTAATGGATCGCCAAGGGCTTACAAGTCCAACAAGAGTATTCTTCCTAAGGGCATGTAATTTACATGCTCCCACTCTTTTTTCCTCATTTTTTTATTTTTCGAAAATGGAGCCTAGGAGGATTTAGATCAACATGTATCACCATGGTGTCATTCAGAATTCAACTTAATACAAGATTTCTATCCCCCTGCATCAAGACTGTCAAATTTTAATGGTCTTAGAATTGCTGAAATTGACTTCCTCCAGATGGACATGTTAGGAATGTCTTTTTCTACACTAAATTTGAAATACATATTCCAGTTATTATTATAAGTAAATACCCCAGTGTTTAATTTCAAAAAAAAGTGGAAAAAGGTGGGAGCCTAGTCTTATATGCTCCCATGGAGCATGCATACTCATTCAACTCATGTGTGTGTGCGTGCGCGCCCTTCCAATGAGGTGGACCTTTCCTTTATAAATGGAAATCCCATTACATGATCCATCGGATAGCAATCTAACGATTCTCTATTCAAAAAGGTACTTTAGTCAATGTGTTTCCATTTTGATTTTGAATTTCATTTAGCCCTTTTACTTTCCATTTTTAGCCCATTTGATATTGTATTTTTATTGCTATTTATTCAACAAGGTTTTGCTAACGTGGTAATATTTCCACGCTATGCAGAATGGCAAAACTCGTTCTAAAATTCACATTGACATTGTAAAATTATATCTTACTTTGTAAAATAAAATCAAAGTTAATAATATTTCTACTGTTGTAATTGTAATTTCTATAATGCTCTTGTAAAATCCATACTCTTTTTATAATATTCATACGAAGATCTACAAAAAAGATAGATAGTTAGTCATTGATTCAATTATTAATAGGAAAGATTTAAATGTAAAAAAATTGAGGCTTGTAATACTCATATTACCTTTCTAAAAATTCGAGGTCAATTTGTAAAATTTATATTATATTCTACAATAAAAATTAAATTATTAGAATTAGATAAAAGAACATTAAGCGTAAAAAATAATATGAGATTGTAAGAAACAACCAGAGATTTGTAAAGAATAATATGAGATTATGAAAAATGATCTGAGATTGTTAGCAATTTGATAAAAGAAATAATAAATGTAAAAAATAATGTGATATTGTAACAACGATTTGATATTTGTAACAAAAACGATATGATATTATAAAAAAGTGCTTGAGATTGTAAAAAAACTAAGATTTTTAGAAATTTATAAAATGATAAATATAGAACATAATTAGGGATTGTAAAAATGATTTGTGATTTGTAAAAAGGGATATGATATTGTAAGAAAAGAAATGAGATTGTAAAAATCGATTTGTGAAATCAATGAATGGATTTGCAAAATAATTAAATGAATTTGTAAATCCGTGTATCGATTATAAAATTAGTTTGTCAATTTGTAAAATCAAATAATTGACTTTTAGAATCGATGAAATGATTGTAAAATCAGTTGATCAAAAAAATATTGACATCAACCAAGATGGTCTGACATCAACACCTTCTTCCTCAAAAAAACGGGGTAGGCACAACCTCCTCTACTCGCCATCACCACTACATCCCAAATCGCCCCGTTCTCTTCTCACCATCATTAACTGCTACCCTCCCCTTCATGCAACCACTATGGAATCCATCCCCCCTCCCCCTCCCCATGTGTGCCCTCAAGCACTACCACCCTCCCCCTCCCCATGCACAGCCTCAAGAAACTTTGCCATCCCAGTGCACATCCTCCAATTCCATCATATGTACCCTTGGGCATCGCCCCCTCCCATTCCATGTGCATGCCCTCCCATTCCCCGTGCACGCCCTCGAGCAGTGTTGCCCTCCCCCTCACTGTGCACACCCTCGAGAAGCACTACTTGGAACTTACACTGCCATCGTTTGTTGTGGGAGGAGAAAACCCCAGCAATGAGTCTCCCAAGGAAGAAATCAAAAATAGAATGTGGTTTGTCACATTATATTTTTAGAATGAGACAAAATGACTAAAATAGGTGTTTCAATACTAAAAAATTGAAAAAAATATTAATCAAATTCGTTGGATTAATTACGAATGGATGAGATTGTTGTCTTTCCATACATCCATGAAAGGTGCACCTCGTTGGAAGTTATATATATAGGGGAAAAGGAGTATATTTACTGTGAGCATGTAACTTACATGCTCCCACCCTTTTTCCCCATATTATTTTTATTTTTTGAAATGGAAGCTAGGGGTTTTTATTTCACCATATACCACCATGGTGTCATTTAAAATTCAACTTAATTCGACACTTATATCCCCTCTATGAAGACTATCAAATTTTAACAGTATCAGAATTGTTGAAATCGACCCCCTTCACATGGACATGTTAGGAATGTTTGTTTTAAATGAACTTTAAAGCGCAAATTCTGCTTATTATTTTAAGTAAATCTCTCGGGGTTTCATATTTGAAAAAATAAACTAAGTGTGGAAAAAAAGGTGGGGGCATATGCTTATATGCTCCAAGAGAGCATATTCATTTAACCTATACGTACGCATGTATGTATGTATATTTATATATGTATATAGGATAAAATGGGGTTGTTCCTAGTTGCAACCCCCCCCCTCGCTCCATTTTCCTATTTTTTAAAAAAAATGAATCTGAGAGTTTTCATCATTATATCCCTATATTATTGATGAATCCTCATTTCATCGCCTTTATTCTTTCATTTTGGCATGAAATCCTTAGTTAAATGCATGTATATCTCATTAATTTGTGAAACAAATACTCAATAAATCCCATAAAATATTGTATAAAATATTGTATTTGATTCCAAATTAAAAGAATAAAGAAAAGAAAATGAATGAAGTGTCGAAGACACTGAGTGACCCTAGACCACAAGACCCAATCATCATGATGACTTGGTCGATAAGGAATAAAGTAGGGGAGATAGGGCAAGGATATACAAAAAAATACACTAAAATCCTAATTCTTTTTGCCTAATAGTTGCATTTTGGGATCCATTTTTTCCTATTTTTACACCTCAAATTAATAAACCCTCAACATAAAAGTTGTACATAAAAAGTTCATATGCAACACAATTTATGCTAAAATAGGGGAAGATGCATGATTGTATGCTCATTCATGCTATGTATTTTATTTAGCATATTATTTGCATTTTCCTTTTATTAAAAAACAAAAGGAGTCTTTCTATTCCATGTTTAGATATAAAAATACAAAAAATATAAAACATGATTTAAAGATTCCAAAAAATACTTATTACTGTATTTTATCATTGCATACCAAAAATCACAAAAAATATCTAAATAATTTTCTATTCTATATTTTTATATATCCAAAAAATCCAAAAAATACAAAAAAATAGTTTTCTATCATATATTTTTATATATACATATTACTGCATATTAAAATTAATTTTCAGAAATTTTAGACTTATTTTATATTTTTAAATCTCAAAACAATTCAGCTTATTTATTCCCCGATTTGGACTATTTTGGACTTTAAAAATAGTTAAAATTATCAAAAATCATTAATAAATTCATAAAAATAAAAGAAAAAATAAAAAACACAAAAACATTTTATTTGATAATTTTTTAATATATATAGCTATATTTATAAATATAAAAGCATATATAGTATATTTATATACATATATATAGCTATATATACCAATTATTATTATAAATAATACAAATGTATTTTAAAAGCTTAAAAATGAAAAGGACTATTTTTATTTCTATTTACTGATTTATAAATATATTATATTACTATATTATCCATATTACATCTATATATACTTATTATACAAAAAGAAATTAAAATTAGAAAAATATAAAAAAAAATTATTATATATAAATTTATAAAAAAAAATATTTAAAAAACAATAAAATTTAAATACTTAAAAATCCACAAAAACACTAAGTACATAGTAGAGAGATCTCTAAATACATACATTGTTTAGAGATAAATAATTGCTACACCGGTATGTTCCATGTGTTTGACACCCTACACATACTTGACCACTATACATTTTTATTTGTTAGGTTATAATAAATTTTGACTTCACATTTTGATTGTATTGTTTTACTACTTTTATGTGTGGGTTAATTATTGATTTAGTCGGCTCTCGTGAGCGGTCACTTCAATGATTGTGATCTCGCCTTGAGATACCACACAACCACCTCCGTTGGGTAGACTGATCAATTATGTCATTCAAGTTTCATGCGAAAAAAAGACTCCTACAACCTCCATCCTGACATTCATTTTTTAATGGTCTTATAATTGTTGAAATCGACCCTGTCTAGATGAAGATCGTAGGAGTCTTTGTTTCTCAGAAAACTTGAATGACATAATATAAGGATATAGCTATGAAAATCCACAGAAGCATTTTTCAGAAAAATAAAAAATGAGAAAAAAAATGGGACGGGTGGAGCCAAGTTAGATCCCCAAGGGGCGTCCCCATTTTACTTATAAGTGTGTATATATTATGTGTGTACGTGTGTATGTGTGTATATAGAGAAAATTGGGGATGCCCCCACCCCATTTTTAGTTAAATTTTTTGTTCTTTTTTGAAAAATGCCGCTATGTATTTTCATCACTATATACGGAAATTTGCTTGACAAATTCCCAAAACCTATTCAAGTAACAAGTTTGATGAAAGTGTATCAAGTAACCAATTGGTGATCTAGATCTAATCTAATCATTCATTGGTTGAGGCAATGTCATTTAAGGGAATAATTATTGTTCTAATATTTCTCAAATATTATCCACAATTATTCCAGGAAATTAACTATTAATTTTGCAAATTTCTTAAACGACAATCACGAGGTTTCTAGATAAACATGCAATTTCCAGCAGTGACCCTCACTAACTAAATTTAGCATATCTCATTCATTTTAAATCCAAATCAAGCAAAATTAATTTCCAGAGATTGATAACTTGATTTAAAAATGAAACCATGTGATAAACACATTTTCAGGCATTTTAAAACCGTAATTAACATCTTAATTACGTCTCTAATCGCCATCCCCAAAACATTGGACATATGGTCAATAAAACGATCATATCTTGAGCAAACGGAATCCAAATTATGCAAACTCAATTCTATTGTTTCCTTAATTAATGTGAAACATTATCCAATTTAAAATTTTGTGTTTAAATATTATAAATAGGGACGAAATTTTATCACAAGACAGGGCTGCAAAAATTGAAATGCTAAAATCTTCACGAACCCAAACGAGCCCGAATCTTTGTAGGTTCATCGATCTAATCCAAAACCTTCGATAACCTGGCTCTGATACCACTTGAAGAATATGGGAAAAAATCATCAAGCACATCACGGAAGCGTGTGGATCACATCGAATGCGATCGGGAGAGACTAGTCACACTAGTTGCTCGATGCAGCGGAAATTAAAATTTTCTATGTGACGAAACCACATGATCCAAGAACACTTCTCGGATTGTTTCATCTAAACCACAAACAAGTAATAGGATTACCTCTTGAAGCGTTATTGTGACGAGTTTCTAAACAAAGAGACCTCCTGTCTCAAGTCCGATCCAACGGTGGAGACGCTTGCGAGCGCATGGATGAGACACGTGCTTCCTGCAATCATGTTGATGATCCAAACCACGGATCTTCTGATCTCGACAAACGAGATACAACATCTTATTTACGAGCAAGGCACGTCAAAGTAGATGAAGATTCACGAGCAAATGATTGGGCAGCATAACGACGACGCTGCGGTGATGGAGGATCTCTCTAAGGCATCCATGGTGGACGGTCACATGAGAGATAGAGAGAGTGGGCTTGCAGAGAGAAGAGAGAGAGGGAGAGCATTCCTTAATCGAGTGTATAGAAGAGCAAGGGGTGCCTTTTCTTATATAGGATATTGGGAGTCCATGGATCCCAATTCATGGAGAACACACAATCAATGGTTGAGATTGATTTGTGTTTCTTTCAATGGCTAAGATGTTGTTGTAAAAACACAACAACTAATGATTTAATCTAAATTAATTTTCATTGATAAATCAACAAAATTAATTTGAAATTAAATCATCATTGATAAGAGAAAAGATAATGAAGAGAATAAACCAATCTTCCTATAAGAGGGGATGGCGACTCTTCTCCTCATGGAGAGTTGTAGCCGTCCACTCCTCTTTGGTGGACTTGGTCTATCTCTTCAAATTATCATGAGATCTCATTATCTCATGATATATATCATCATCTCTTGTTGATAATATTTTCACAAAAAAAATAATTCCAAATTATATTATGGAAAATATTAATCATGCCATTGAAATTATGTGAATCTTATTCACAACCCAAAACTAAATGTAATTATATTTTCAATTAATCATTCAATATAAATCCAATTCACATTAACAATTAATCAACAAAATATAAAATACAATATGCTCTCTCTAATACATTATAAATCACATTTATAATATATATGATTAATATGGATAGTGTTATACACATTATTCATATCCTTGATAATTAAATCACATTTAATCATCTTGGATCTCCTTTTCTCATATGCCCAAATAATATGAATCACATTCACATTATTCACACCTTTTTCTATAATTAAATCACATTTAATTATCTTAGATATCTCTCCTTATAATATGAATTAAATTCATATTATTCATGATAATTAAATCACATTTAATAATCTTAGATATCTCTCCTTATGATATGAATCAAGTTCATATTATTCATGATAATTAAATCACATTTAATTATCAATTTTCTCGATGCTTGGATACATATATCAACAATGAAATTATCCATGAATTCTTTCAAGGATAATGCAATTTCTCCGCGGATACTTGGAGATAAGGACAGGGCGATTGTATTGTTCCACGTATAATGACTTGGATATTGAGATCACATCTCAAATCCAGATCTCGGGCCTCCCATAGATGCTTGATTAAATCAAGACCGTAGATCTAATCTTCTCATTGCATCTGAATCACATTCAGATCAATGTCTAACATTTGGATCAAGATCAGATTACTTCTCTACTGAGAGGAGTCACTAAAATCCAGACCCATTTCATTACTCCCTAGGAATGGAAGCGTCATGGTTATACAATCGTTTATGATCACATCACCCTCAGGTCTTCCCAATACCTATACATTATGCATACTGGAAGACTCAGAATAAACCTGAAGTATTACATCAACTTTATACTGTCTACTTCAGAGTTTTATCAGTAAGTTTCTCATTTGATCATTGGGAGTTGGTATCGGTTATATACTTTCCAAAAGCATATATCATACCTAGATCTTGATCATATACTTTCCAAAAGTATATATCAAACCTACAAATTCAGTCAAGCTTCCAAAGCGAGACGACCGTGCACGGAATTTGATTCTTCCCCATATCTCATGAGTGAGCTCATGTCTTCTGGTTCAGTAATGAACCTATATGATCCCTTCCAGAGATCGTATTACTCATATGCCCTTGCATGCACACCAGTGTGACGGTGTATAGACCTTGATTAGGTCATCAACCTATTGGTCTACCAAATGTACATACTCAGACATATAGTAACACATCTGTCTCTGGTTAGAGGATGTGTACCTGTATCGTGATAGCATACGATATAGGACTTTGGTTATCTCGATCTCGTTAAGTCAACTCTTTGACCTAACTAATCTGACATCTCCGAATCTCTATTCCCATGCAGAGGACCTGCATCAAGAGGTCGGTCAGATATCATCCTATGTGAGAAAGGATTGCCATCTCCTACTTAGGCTGGAGATCATCTCTTAATAATCATTTGACGGTACTTGATGAGTCCTCAATCTAACTCTTTAGATATTCATCCAAGCACCAGCCTCTATGATTCAATAATTGAATCAACAGATGTATGATCATCAAGATGGCCATGGTACATAACCCTTATTGTACTAAGTGACCTATTATGCAAATTAGTTATTTTTCATTTCAGATCAGGGAATGATATTCGCAATAACATTTATTGCATAATGTCTCGTCGTGGGCTCGCATGTCCAACAATCTCCCACGAGCCCAAAGAGCCATTAATGGGCTAATCATTTAAACCCACACTCATGTGACAATCATAGGCTATTTAGAAAATAGCTAGGTAAGTTGATCAGTCACTCTGTTCCCAAAAGACTATGCCAAGTCCTTTTACGGCACTCCCCAGTAACAGTGCTCGCATCTAATGCAAATGTTGCATCTTATGCAACCAATACTCAATCTTATTAGTTATAGTATCCTTGACAATACAGCTTAATAATTATCATAACCAGTATTTTCATAATCCTTATCAGAATACCCTAATTCCTGGAGATCTCTATCTCCAAAGGTATCCAAAGTTAAGACCTTTTAGATCATTATCTATAAAGTCTTAATTTATTGAAGATAAGACTTAGAGATCACTGTCTCAAAAGTATTGTCATCTTTAAAGATTTTGTTATTACTGCAATCAAGTTTTTTATCTCCATAGTAGGATTAGCAACACTTTACTACTCCCACTGTGTGGCAGACATCTGGCTTTTGTACACATCTAGCATACACTCAGCTTCTCGTAACTGATGCACAAGTGCAAGAAGTTCTAGCATTCACTTCCTCAACTCTTTGATGTGCTATCCCTTCAGATGGATCAGTACCATATCTTAAGGGATGGAAGCCTTTCTTTGAATTTCTAAGAATGGAATATGTCCAAGGTGTACTGCAAATGTGACAGTCCCAATAGCTTCTTCTCTTTGCTTCTGAACACCTTCAGAACTAAGATCCAAGAGGCATCTTTTGAGATCATATCTCAAGGTATGGAATAGCCAGATCATAAAACACTCATTATCGTCCTTATATCGTTCCAAATGATTAGGATATTATCTACATTTAGCATGATGAACACAATGGCACTCCCATTAAGCTTCAAACGGTTCATCAAGATTCTGTCTGAAATCATAACATTTATAATTTCATCAAATCTTATGTTCCAACTACAAAAGCTTATTTGAGTCCATAGATGGATTTCTTTAGCTAGCACATCTTTCTTTCCTCAACCATGAGGCCATGGGGCTACTTCATGTGAATATCCTTAAAAGAGGTATTCATAGAGGAATGCAATATTGACTTTCATCTCGCAGATGTCAAAGTCAAGTTGTGTAGCTATAGTCAGCAATATTCTGATGGGTTTAAGCATGGTCACTGAAGAGCAAGTCTCATTGCAAGCAATATCTTCTCTTCCGGTGTGTAGCTCATGGCTACGAACCATGCTTTGAAGGTCTCTACATTCTCATTAGATTCTCTTGAAGATCCATTTACACCTTAATGAGTCTAACCCTTATAGGTAGATCCTCGAGGGTCCATATACAACACTTGTATATGAAGTCTACCTTAGACATTTATTGCTAACATCCATCTTTCCATGTCATGATCCTCAGGAACTTCATCACGTGAAGTCCGATCATTGTCAGACTTAACTGACACATGGAATACATCCTCAAACTCATTTAAAGAGATATTAATGTTTCATCTTTAATTATCCTTTTAGTTTCCTATTTCAGGAGCCTCGTTATCATCTCAAGATTCAATGAGTTCCTTTATTTCATTTTCATCTTGATTCTCAAGAGTCTCAACCTCTAAGAATCACATTCTCAGAGATGAGATCTTTTAAGAATCTCAAGGTCATAAAGTAGGTATCCAATACCATTCTTTATTTTCCTAATGAAGTAGCACTCTCTAGTGCTCGATTCCAGCTTACTTGCATGGAATCTTATTAAGGATATATAATGTAGTCTCTACTACATACATTCCTGGAAACTAAGAGATAACTATGCTAAGGTTAATCATTTATCGAATCATGGCACACATAATCCAATTGTATCTCCCTACAACTCTATTGAGTTTAGATGTGTTAGGAGGATTGAGATAGAAATGATATTCATATCTCCATAAGGTATTCTTTGAATTTATCTAACAGGTACAAGCTACCTAGGTTAAATCAAGTTCATTTCATCATTCTTCAAAATTTGGTTCTAAACCAAAATTATGAAATCTTTGAGCATTTCAAAGTTTTCTTAGGTGAAGAGAAGAAGTCTCATATCATACATAATCATCAATAGATATCACATATCCATAATGTTTACTATGATATAGATGATTCACATACATCAATATGTATGAGATCCTAAATACCTTAACATCTTTCACCTTTCCCAAAAGAAGGGTGTATTGGACATTCTTCTAATACAATATTCACAAGTATGTAAGATTTGAAATTTTAGACATTCTAAAGTTTCATATCTTACTAGTCTATTGATTTCATCAACAGACATATGTCCAAAACTTGATGCCAAATCATTATCAATTGATCTTCATAATCATATTGATCTTATACAGGTTTTAATTTTCAGTATTAGAAATCTTAATGGACCATTCATTAATTTTCTAACTTTGTGGAGCCCACCAGGTGTTAGATTACTATCTGAAATATATCCATCATAACTCTTTATGATAGTTCTATCTCGGAAATCATGTTTATTCCAATATTTAGAAACAAATAATGAGTGTATTCTAATATCTAGGTCATAGAGACATTCTCTAAGACTAAGGGATCTCCCACTGAGAATATGAAGTCTATCAATCCAACAGAGATTGTTGTAACAATTGCATCAATATACATGTGGATAACTATAAACCTTAAGATCAAATTTTCCAGTCTTCTAAAACATATGCAACATATTGCAAGTGTTGTTATTATATTGAGATACAATTATAAGACTTTATCTTATTTAATAAGAAAGTCAATTTCAATGATCAAATGTAGATATAGATTATTATGATGCACTATCTGAGTCCTTCTCTAAGGATTCTAGATAGACTTGATAGTTATATTATCAACACTATTAGCATATTGCAGTATTAGCATTCATCCAGCTCTTTGGATGTCATATGGAAGTCATCGAAGTACAGTCAACTCTTTGACTATCCTTCTTATCTTGGGTCTGACCCATGCTTCAACTGTTCTCTCTTTATCTATGAACAACCATTGCTCAAGACAAAGGATCTCTTATATTAAATTCAAAAGAATTCAATGTAAGAGCATTTCAACAGTTATACATGCTCCAGTAAATTCATACAATATGAATATTATGAAGCTTCATGAATGACTAGAGTATAGATAGTAGAATGATGGCATTCATCATATCTACATTCATCTAGACTCTTAAAACATTGGTTCAGGTAGGTATTCAAACATTTTGAATACATCAACTCTTATAGAGCTACCATTCTGCATGATGCAGTGAACCATGTCATTCATGACTAAAATGTCGAGAGCACATATGTATGCTAGAACATCTTCTTAGGGTTCTATAAGGATTAATTGACAATTACGATCACCATTGCCATGTCACTTCCAAAGTACATTTGATGATATCAAGGCTATAGAGACATACAAACCCTAGGGTTGTAGATCTATTGTCTATTTAATTGTCATTCCTCATTATTATGAGGAAACTTGTACATTGCAACTACATATATCATGTGTCCAACTGCAAGTACAATATCTGGATCATGAGTCCAATCCCTGATATTTTACTGGTTATTATTGAGTATAACATTGAGTGGGTTTAATGAAGGATTATCTGAAATAAGAAATTTGCATAAGTGTATATATTTATATATATATATACATATTTTACTTTGATTTAGGAGTTTTTATATCAAAGTTGTCTTGCCTTGTCAACACTGAAAGTTCATTCCCTCAATCACTTTCAATGTAAGAGATATACTTACCATTATATCTCAAGCAAGATCTGGGATCTCCTTCCTTATCTTTGTTGTATCCCAATAATATGAGAACCTATAACTCGGATAAAAAGAAGCGGGAACACATTCTGCCTTGCAAGTCCAACTTGCATCTCCTAATTCAATCTTTAACACCCTGGTCCACCCCCCCTAAGGTGATGTTGACACGTCATTAATTGAACTAACCATCAACATGCTTAATACTCTCTATACACAATCCAATATCGCCCCAATAATATGAGGACTCGATATTGGGGTCAACTACGTATACGGCCTTACACTTTCAAGAAGCGAAGAGCCCGATCCAAATGGATTGTACGCAGGAGCTGTCACTTCGGATAGGCGTCTCCTACATACAATATCTGGCGACAGAACCCTTCGCCTTGACAGGAGACCATGGATGTCACTTATGTGATCCTCCATATCATATTCAAATCCTAATTAATCATTATGAATCATATTCATTATGACTAATTCTTCCAAGGGAAATACACATCTACTCATAATAGAGTGTTTTTAATTGGATATAATTAACTTAATCACATTAAATTAATTATCAATCCAATTCAATCAACAAACTTGATTTTACTTGAATATATGGTATTATCTCAAAGTACGTATTAATTCAAATTTTAATAATTAGAAAAATACATCATGATCTCTCAGGCATCATTCGTTCCCTACCCGTTGTCATGGCCAGTATCGACGGGAGTGGGACAGACCGCAATCGGTGCGACCCGCTACCCCAATGATCCCCAACTAGACACCATATCCGCCTCGGGAAAAAACAATGACGAGTCAATCACTTTGTACTTGAGATGATCATTGGTCTTTCAACCGAAATTATACCATATAGTAATAATCAAAATCATTTTGATTATAAGGAAATTTGCTTGATAAATTCTCAAAACCTATTCAAGTAACAAGTTTGATGAAAGTGTATCAAGTAACCAATTGGTGATCTAGATCTAATCTAATCATTCATTGGTTGAGGCAACGTCATTTAAGGGAATAATTATTGTTCTAATATTTCTCAAATATTATCCACAATTATTCCAGGAAATTAACTATTAATTTTGCAAATTTCTTAAATGACAATCACGAGGTTTTTAGATAAATATGCAATTTCCAGCAGTGACCCTCACTAATTAAAATTAGCATATCTCATTCATTTTAAATCCAAATCAAGCAAAATCAATTTCAGAGATTGATAACTTGATTTAAAAACGAAATCATGTGATAAGTACGCAGTTTCAGGCATTTTAAAACCATAATTAACATCTTAATTACGTCTCTAATCGGTATCCCCAAAACAGCGGAAATATGGTCAATAAAATGATCATATCATTGAGCAAACGGATTCCAAATTACGTAAACTCAAACCCTATTGTTTCCTTAATTAATGGGGAACATTATCCAATTTAAAATTTCGTGTTTAAATATTTTAAACAGGGCCGAAATTTTATCACAAGATAGGGCTGCGAAAATTGAAATGCGAAAATCTTCACGAACCCAAACGAGCCCGAATCTTCGTAGGTTCATGGATCTAATCCAAAACCTTCGATAACCTAGCTCTGATACCACTTGAAGGATATGGGAAAAAATCCTCAAGCGCACCACGGAAGCGTGTAGATCGCATCAAATGCGATCGGTAGCGACTAGTTGCACTAGTTGCTCGATGCAGCAAAAATTAAAATTTTCTATGTGACGAAACCACGTGATCTAAGAACACTTCTCGGATCGTTTCGTCTAAACCACAAACAAGTAATAGGATTACCTCTTGAAGAGTGGTTGCGATCGAGTCTCTAAACAAAGAGACCTACTGTCTCAAGTCCGATCCAATGAAGGAGACGCTTGCGAGCGCGTGGATGAGACACGTGCTTCTCGTAATCCATGTTGATGATCCAAGCCACGGATCTCCTGATCTTGACAAACGAGATACAACATCTTCTTCATGAGCAAGGCACGTCGAAGTAGACGGAGATCCACGAGCAAACGATCGAGCAGCATAACGACGATGCTGTAGTGATGGAGGATCTCTCTAAGGCATCCATGGTGGACGGTCACATGAGAGATAGAGAGAGTGGGAATGTAGAGAGGAGAGAGAGAGAGAGAGCATTCCTTAATCAAGTGTATAGAAGAGCAAGGGGTGTCTCTTCTTATATAGGGTTTTGAGAGTCCATGGATCCCAATCCATGGACAACACACAATCAATGGTTGAGAATGATTTGTGTTTCTTTCAATGGCTAAGATGTTGTTGTACAAACACAACAGCTAATGATTTAATTTAAATTAATTTTCATTGATAAATCAACAAAATTAATTTGAAATTAAATCATCTTTGATAAGAGAAAAGATAATGAAGAGAATAAACCAATCTCCCCATAAGAGGGGACAGCTACTCTTCTCCTCATGGAGAGTTGTAACCGTCCACTCCTCTTTGGTGGACTTGGTCTATCTCTTCAAATTATCATGAGATCTCATTATCTAATGATAGATATCATCATCTCTTATTGATAATATTTTCATAAAAAAATAATTCCAAATTATCTTATGGAAAATATCAATCATGCCACTGAAATTATGTGAATCTTATTCACAATCCAAAACTAAATGTAATTATATTTTTCAATTAATCGTTCAATGTAAATCCAATTCACATTAACAATTAATCAACAAAATATAAAACACAATATGCTCTCTCTAATATACTATAAATTATATTTATAATATATATGATTAATATGGATAGTGCTATCCACATTATTCATATCCATGATAATTAAATGACATTTAATCATCTTGGATCTCCTTTTCTCATGTGCCCAAGTAACATGAATCACATTCACTTTATTCACACCTTTTTTATAATTAAATCACATTTAATTATCTTAGATATTTCTCCTTATAGTATGAATCAAGTTCATATTATTCATGATAATTAAATCACATTTAATTATCTTAGATATCTCTCCTTATAATATGAATCAAATTCATATTATTCATGATAATTAAATCACATTTAGTTATCAATTTTCTCGATGCTTGGATACATATATCAACAATGAAATTATCCATGAACTCTTTCAAGAATAATGCGTTTTCTCCGCGGATACTTGGAGATAAGAACAGGGCGATTGTATTGTTCCACGTATAGTGACTTGGATATTGAGATCACATCTCAAATCCAGATCTCGGGCCTCCCATAGATGCTTGATTAAATCAAGATCGTAGATCTAATCTTCTCATTGCATATGAATCACATTCAGATCAATGTCCAACATTTAGACCAAGATCAGATTACTTCTCTACTGAGAGGAGTCACTAAAATCCAGACCCGTTTCATCACTCCCTAGGAATGGAAGCGTCATGGTTATACAATCATTTATGATCACATCACCCTCAGGTATTCCCAATACCTATACATCATGCATACTGGAAGACTCAGAATAAACCTGAAGTATTAGATCAACTTTATACTGTCTACTTCAGGGTTTTATCAGTAAGTTTCTCATTTGATCATTGGGAGTTAGTATCGGTCATATACTTTCCAAAAGCATATATCATACCTAGGTCTTGATCATATACTTTCCAAAAGTATATATCAAACCTATAAATTCAGTCAAGCTTCCAAAGCGAGATGACCGTGCGCGGAATTTGATTCTTCCCAGTATCTCATGAGTGAGCTCATGTCTTCCGGTTCATTAATGAACATGTATGATCCCTTTGAGAGATCGTATTACTCATATGCCCTTGCATGCACACCAGCGCGTCGGTGTATAGACCTTGATTAGGTCATCAACCTATTGGTCTGACAAATGTACATACTCAGACATATAGTAACACATCTGTCTCCGGTCAGAGAATGTGTGCATGTATCGTGACAGCATACGATATAGGACTTTGGTTATCTCGATCTCGTTAAGTCAACTCTTTGACCTAACTAATATGACACCTCTGAATCTCTATTCCCATGTAGAGGACATGCATCAAGAGGTCAGTCAGATATCAGCCTATGTGAGAAAGGATTGCCATCTCCTACTCAGGCTGGAGATCATCTCTTAATAATCATTTGACGGTACTTGATGAGTCCTCAATCTAACTCTTTAGATATTCATCCAAGCACCAGCCTCTATGATTCAATAATTGAATCAACAGTTGTATGATCATCAAGATGGTCATGGTACATAACTCTTGTTGTACTAAGGGACCTATTATGTAAATTAGTTATTCTTTATTTCATATCAGGGAATGATATTCGCAATAACATTTATTGCATAATGACTCGTCGTGGGCTCTCATGTCCAACAAGCATAGGAGTTTTTGTTTTTTATGAAAGTGGTATGACATATTAGATGGATACAGTGATGAAAAAAACAAAAAAACTGAAATAGGGCAGGGGCAGTCCCATTTTTGTCATACATAACGTACGTGCGTACGTACATAGGTATGTATGCATGTGGTTAAAAATGGGGATGCCCTATGGGGGGCTAACTTGGATCCCCCCGCCCTCATTTTCCTTATGTATTTATGTGCATATATGTGTATATATGTATGTATATATAGATGTATGTATGTGTGTGTATGTGTGTATGTGGGTATGTGTGTCTGTGTGTGTGCGTGTGCGTGCGTGCGCGTGCATGTGCGTGTGCTTGTGTGCGTGTGTCTGTGTGCATGTGTCTGTGTGTGTGTGTGTTTGTTTGTTTGTTTGTTTGTTTGTTTGTGTGTGTGTCTATGTGTCTGTGTGTGTCTGTGTGCGTGTGTCTGTGTACGTGTGTTTGTGTGTGTGTGTGTGTGTTTGTCTGTGTGTGTGTGTGTGTCTATGTGTATGTGTGTGTCTGTGTGTGTATGTGTGTCTGTGTGTGTCTGTGTGTGGGGGTGGGTGGGTGGGTGTGTGTGTGCGTGTGTGCAATGTGTGTGCGTGTGCGTGGGTGTGCATGTGCGTGTGTACGTGTGTGTGTGTGTGCGCGCGCGCGCGGTGCGCGTGCGTGCGTGTGTGTGCGTGTGTGCGTGCGTGTGTGTGTGTGTGTGTGCGTGCACTACAAAAAAAAGCGCGATTGGCGTGCACACAATGGGGTGCACTGGGCGAGCACATGTGCTCGCCCACAGCCGAGCGAGCACTTAGGTTGCACATGTGCTCCCCATCATGATCGCCCTTTTGAATCTGGAGGCGCGGTTATATTTTCGTAGATGGGCGAGCACTTTAATAGCACACGTGCTCGCCCAAATGTGCTCGCCCAGTTGAAAATCGAGGTGCGACGGAATGGGCGCGTGTCAATTTTCCTGGCGAGCACCTAAAGAGCACCTGGCGAGCACATAAGTGTGTTCGCCCGCGCCCGTAAACAGAACGTCGGGCGCCCCCTTTCCTCATTCATGCGCGAGTTCTCCTCTCATTCCTCTCCTCCGGCGAAAAGTGCTGAGCCATTACCGCGTCGAGAGAGTTCCGTTTGACCATTCAATCACACACACACCCTTCGTTAGGTGTATCTTATCATCATTTCTCTCTTTTTTGTGTATTTCATTCGTTTTTATACTTGTTTTAGAGATTAGAGTTTTGATGTTGTTGATGGTTTTGTTCTTAAACTTAATATCACTAGTTGTTAATCTTGTTGCTTATGCTTCATATAGTTGTTTAATATATAATTGTTGTTAGATTTGAGTATATATATGTCTAATATAGATGAAATATTATAGGCATGTCAAGTATTTGATTAAAGTGCTTAAATAGTGATGCAGGTGAATGTTGATATAGATGGGATGAGAGAAACATTAGTTTCATAACACTAGCCATAACACTAGTTTCATAACACTAAGTTCATTGAAAGAGGTGATGGGAGATACAAAGCCTTTAAGAATAAGAACTATATAATGGATGTTAAATTAGATATTTATTTAAGTTAAAATGATTGATGCATGATAATTATAACTACAAACAAAAATTTGGATTCTGTGATAATTTTATTATCACATTAAATTTTAGTTATTGTGATTAAGTATATCACATTAACTTATAGTTAGGTTTATGATAAGTCTAAAATACTATACATTAATTATTAGAAAATCGCACAAAATTCTTCACACACAGTGCGTCCTTCCACACCGGGTGGTGTGTGGCCCTGCACAACGGGTGGCGTGTGCAATACATTGGAGGATTTGATCACCTCTAACTGTGTTATATTTTTTTATTTTTTCACAGCACTATTGGACTCACTTTGGGATGTTTATCCCAGACCAATGGTCGTGGATTTTGATGTTTGCAGGTTCGATTTTTTTTTGCAGGTGCCTATTAACTCTTAGTGACCCAAGCACTATATTAGGCACTAAATAAGGATCACACTTATCCCTATCCCCATCGTTAATCAGCCAAATATACGTAATTGCCCGGTTAATATAAATGAATAAATATTTTAAGATTATTTTATAGTCTCATTTGTAGCACATACAAATGTATGACGTAAAATGATCTTAAAGTATTACATTTATATTAGCTTTCCTTAGTTCGGAGGTCCCGGACTAAGGGGGTCCGTAAGGATTTAAATTTACTAAAAGGTGATCTGTGTCATAATGTCTTTATTTCTTACGGAAATTCGGTTCATAACCCCTTCCTCTTCTGTATACCAAATCAATCATAGTTATTATTGAAATAATCACTAATATGATTATTTTGATAATTAATTACGATTGATTTGTGGGGTATACGGGAGAGTTGCAGGGTTATGCTGCCGAATTTTCGTTAGAAATAAAGATACTTGTGACAACGATCATCTTTTAGTAAATTTGAATCCTTATGGACGGGCTAAAGTGATAACATAATTAATACACTTCCGGGAAAGTACATTTATATTTATTTACGTCCTCTTATCGATGAGTTGAAAATTTTATGGGTCGATGGAGTTGATACATATGATGCTAATAAGAGTCAAATATTTAACATGAAAGTATCTCTGCTTTGGACGATAAATGACTTCCCAGCATATGGAATGTTATCTGGATGGAGTACGCATGGACGTAAAAGTTGTCCATATTGTATGGATAGTACTAAATCATTCCAGCTTCAACACGGTCAGAAACCATGTTTTTTTTATTGTCACAGACGATTTATTCTAAATAATCATCCATACCGAAGACAGAAACATTCTTTGAAAAGGAATACAATTGATCTTTCAGATCCTCCACCATTTAAGACAGGCGATATGATATTATCGAAACAACTGAACATTTCTTTTAAAAGGAATACAATTGATCTTTCAGATCCTCCACTCATCTAATAGGCAAAGCAACTGAACGTTTCTTATCGAAACAAGAGAAGGATGCTGCAGAGTTGTACGTATTAGACAATTGCGAGGAAATAACACCATATGTTCAGTAAGTATTTGAATTACTTTATGTATATATTCATCACAAGTAATGAATATTTTTCTCTTATAAATTGTAGGGAATTTAGACAGAAAATTATGGAGGAAAATCCTATGTATTTAGATGACGAAGTTTTGAGCACTTATAGAAATCAATTTCCAGCGTGGTTTAAAGACCGCTCAAAATAGTTGGACGGTGGTGATTTCTATTCTCATATTTTAAAATACTTTGGAGAAGGACCTATTTATAAGGTTCGATCATACAACTCATGTTACAGTAACGGGTATCGTTTTCATACCTTAAATTCTGGTAAATATTTGACAACTCAAAATCATGGAGTGATGGTTCGCGGATCTTGTTATGAGGAAGATCATATGAATTATTACGGAATTTTAAAGGAGATTATAGAAGTAGAATATAGTATACCATGCTTGAATAAAGTAGTTCTTTTCTTGTGTGATTGGTATGAACCCAATGGAGGTGTAGTACTTGATAAAAGAAATAACATTGTCGACGTGGTGCAAAGGAAATTTATACGCATATTTGAACCATTCGTCTTAGCATCTCAAGCAGATCAAGTATGTTATCTCCCACAAATATCAAAGAAGAGAAAGAGCATTGAAACAGTAACTGTTGTGAAGATAAATTCTCGAGGTTATATCTCCAATGATTCCAGTAATCAGGAAGATGATATAGATGAAGCATTTACACCGACAAATGAAAGAATAGACTTAACAGAAGAAGTCCCTGTTATCGAATCCATTCGATTGGCTGATAATGAAGTTTTGTGTGTTGACTTACAAGATGATACTGACTCCAGAAATGATTACTCGCAAAACTCAGAAAACGAAGAAATATCCTTTAATCCCACCGAAATAAGTGATGAAGATTAGTTGTAAGTTTTATTATACAATTATAATTGAATTAACTAAAATCTTAAATAATAAATATGTAATGCATCATTATTACAGTCATGGCAGGTTTTGGACGTGGCGGGGCGCATGGATCACATAGATCCAATCGTCCATCTTCCTCGGACACACCTTCTTCCAGTAGGCAGCCCACCCCGGATGTTGTTCCTGATTCACAGTCCGACGAGGTTCGCCGGGTGATAGCTTACTACGAGTCTCTTGGTTATCCTCCGCCACCCTTTTACGTAGGAGGCTATGGAGAGCCATCTACCTCAGCAGCCCCTACAGGATTCGCAGTCCAGGTCCCCATACCAGCAAGGACATTGATGGGTTCTGACTCTCCTTCTTCTGGACGGCCGAGCACATCCGTGCCTTTACCCACTGTAGTTGGATAGACGCCGGCGTCCCACCCTTTGTTGGAGGTTACGGCTGATGGGAGGTAAAAATTTTATAGATTTTATCTTTAAATATTTTCCAAATTTTTATAAATTGTATGGAAGTTAAATTTTCTAGTAAATGCAGGGATTTTTTGAACAGCAACAGGGTGGCAAAGGAGATAACCAACATAATAAAGACACACTTGACTTCCATGCAATTTAGATGGTGTCGCATCCCTGCTGCAGAGCAGGAGAGACTGTTTGACATGTTTCTGGTAAGAAATGTTTCTAAGAAGTGATACATAATTTTTTGGTCAAGTTTTTTGTATCTTATAAATTGTTATAATTTTTCAGAGTAGGTTTCGCCTTGGCTCTGGTATGGGGAAGGAGGTTTATCGTAGAGCCTTCATTCGTTTGGCAGAAAAGAGAATGAGCGATACATTTTTCAAGGCAAGGAGAGACTCGCATGCGAAGACAGGATGCGAGGAGATGAATTTTGAGGAGATGAAGAGGTTCCCGCCGTCATGGTGTACGGAGGATAGGTATTATACTTGGCAAATAATTTATATTAAAATTTTTAAAATAATCAATTAATATAACATAATCCTTCCAGATGGGCGGATTTCTGTGATGCATTCGGTGCGGATGATGAGTTTGGAAGAAGATCTATGGCGGGAAAGACAAGCCGCCAAAAACAAAGGATTAAGTCGACCAGTGGCTCTAAAAGCCACAATCAGATTAGAGCGGAGATGGTATTACGATTTAAAATTATTTTTTGGAGATCTACTTTAATATAATGCAATGTTGTAATAGATCTTAAAAAAATTTGCAGGCTGCTAGGTTGGAAAGAGAACCCTCTTTTCAGGAGTGGTGGTCGAGGTCCCACATGAGTGGGAGAGAATGAGAGTCGCAATGGTCCACTCCTGAAGCAGGACAATTGTTGGTAAGTCTATCAATTTATTTACAATTAAATGATATATTATAACTTATTTATATATATTGTAAACTTTGTATTTCAGGATCGTTATCTGGCACTATCTGCAGAAAAATGGGGTGTCGATCCAACTGGAGAGCAACCACTAATTGATAAAACGATCTGGAAGCAGGTATATATGGATAAATATTATCTTACTATATTCATTTCTAATATATAATTTTATATTAAAAATTGAAAAACTTATAAGGTGTTGGAGGAGAGGGACGTTGTGGCGAATAGGAAGCAGACGCTTTGTGGTCTTCCTCCATATTATGTGGAGGAACATCGTCACTCCTATTCTGCATACTCTCAGCCGTCGTACACGCAACCACATCCGTCCCAATCAACAGTTCCAATGGAGTCGCAGATGGCGATGATGGTGGAGCAGGTGACGAAGCTCCGAGAGGAGTTCACGGCGTACATGTAAGTATTCTTCTTATAGAATGAGTAATACTTTTAAATTTCTATATCTACAAAATGCATGTAATAGATAAATATCTTCCATATATAATATAGGTCGCAAGGGCGTGCATCTCAACCTGAAGAGATTGAATCTGATAACGAAGAGGAGGAGGAGAACGACCCTGAAGAAGAGGCACGCATGTATGCGAGGTTCAAAGAAAAGGAGAAAGAAAAAAAGAAATCAAAGCAGGGTTTAGTGTCCAAATTTTTTAGATCAAAGAAGAAGTAAATATTTGGTGGTTTGGACCTGTATTTTTTTAAACTCTCAGCACATCTTTTAATTTATATGAACTTTGTTGGCTTTGACTTGTTTGTAATATTTATATATTAAATTAGATTGTTTATTTCTGAATTCATGTATATTGTGTTCCTTTAAATTCTTAGTGCTAGTTATCTTACTCTACAAACTGCTATAATATATATACCCTTAGGGAGCTACCTGCAGTGGTTTATTGGCAGGGTATACAGGTTCGACGGGGCGTCAAAACCCTGTCGAACATGTATATTTTTTTCCTGAAAATAACTTTGAGCGAGCACATGTGCTCGCCCGGTGCTCCGTGGGTAATCGCAAATCATAGAGGAGGCGATCACATCGGCGAGCACGTATGTGCCCGCCAGGGAGCGGGCGAGCACATAGCGTCCCGATGTGCTCGCCCACTAGCCGTGGCGACTCTCACAGAAGCGAGCATGCCCTTAACGAGCACATGTGCTCGCCCACCCCTCGGGCGTGCACCAGGCGTGCACATAACGAGCTTTTATGTGCACGCCAATCCCGCCTTTTTTTGTAGTGGTGTGTGTGTGTGTGCGCGCATGTGCATATGTGGGCGTGTACGTGCGCGTGTGTGTGTGTGTGTGTGTGTGTGTGTGTGTGTGTTGTGTGTGTGTGTGTGTGTGTGTGTGTGTGTGTGTGTGATTTCCTTCCAATAAGTCATGGTCCTTCCTGAGTTCAGGAAGACTACCCTCTTCTTTTGTAGAAAACATGATGACTTTAGTAGAACACATATGCAATTTGCATTATAAAGTTTAGTTTTAATGTTTGTATTATAATGTATAAATTTGTGTGATGCTCTACATGTTCTATTTGAGAGCATCAAGCAAGCATCAAGCAAGCCCTTAATGTTTGTATAAGTTCTAATTTTGTATTAACATGTACAGGGATCAACAACTATTGATGAGAGCATCAAGCAAGCATAAGTGGGACCATGAATTAGAACATGTAGATGCCATAAAAGGAATAAGTGATGTTTATCTATATATAATAGATGATATAGTCATAATATGTTTGTTATTCAAAGATAAAACCATCTTATCCTGAGATAGGGGGGAGAATTACAGTTGCCAGAGGAGACATATTCCTACACTTTCACTTTCACTTTAGTCTTTTACCCCCAAAAGCTAAGAGGAAGAATGTTAACTAAATATAGAGCTAATCTCCGACGACCACTATCCACGTATCGACAATCTTTGCAAAATAAAACCATGAGCCAAATTTTTTACTGCACTGGCAACCATCCCTCCCATTTTTACTTTATTTAGGCGTGCCCTTGCTTTGGCGATACCTTATATTACCCTACCAACTACTTTCCTCTTGTCCTCCGCTCTATATTGCTCTTCCTTGGCCAAAGGCAAAGGGAGAAGGGGTACCCCCACCTCCACCTCTCTCTGCCTTTCCTTCCTCAAAAGAGATCTCACAAGAGAGGTCGAGAATCCATAGTCCACAGATGGCGTTTGCTGGGACTTCGCAGAAGTGCACCGCCTGCGAGAAGACCGTGTACCTCGTGGACAAGCTCACCGCCGACAACCGCGTCTTCCACAAGGCGTGCTTCCGCTGCCACCACTGCAAGGGCACCCTTAAGGTTCTCAAGTTTCTATCTGCATGGGTTTTCTCAGATCTGACTTATCAAAAAAAAGCTGCCAGTTTTTGCGGTTCTTTTTTCAAAATGATTTCTCCTTATATTTATTTGGGTTTCTTCAATGTATTGGAATCGGGATTCATAATCGAGAGAGAACGCGTCTTCGTAATTACCTGCTTAGTCTCCTTCCAGGGATATATGGTTATGTCTGAGATGCAGACTAAAATATTACCTGTCAGATAATACAATAAGGGACCTGTAGCAAATGATTAAATAAATCGGGGGAACAAGTTAACGAACTGACTTAACAGTGAAATCGTGACAATAGGCTCAAGCACTCGATCACAAGATGCAAGATGCAGTTTTCCATCTTTTCCAGATCTCATGTGTAGCTCAGGTCGTCAAAATGTAACTCAAATTAGAACAGTTAGTTGGAGATAGGATCAGACCTCTGGTAGGACGAACTTGTGTCCAATAAGACCGATTCTCCGATAAGGAGGAACTTTGGTGACAAGCCGACTGGATTATCACAAAATCCAGGAAAGAAAGAAGACCATGAGCAACCAAATCTAGCTTTTATTCAAACAGGGTAAACCTGCCGTGCCGTCCTGTTATTGACAGTAAAAGCCAATTTGGATCAGATCAGGAGATGCCCGAGAAAAAAGTCAGAAAGAAATGAGCAAATCCTAGATAGGTTTTGAATTAGAGCTAAAACTGGATTACGACAAAGAAGCCAAGCTATCGCACTAAGGAAATTCAGAGGGTAATCTCAGTATTCAGAACCACAAGATCTGGTCAAAGAAACCAAAGTAGATTG
The DNA here is from genome assembly GCA_037367405.1 of Ottelia alismoides. NCBI lineage: Eukaryota > Viridiplantae > Streptophyta > Magnoliopsida > Alismatales > Hydrocharitaceae > Ottelia > Ottelia alismoides. The sequence continues at coordinate 254,019 of JAZKJV010002942.1, forward strand.
GTGTCATTGAACTTTAAGATCTGGTTGTGCCAACTGAACTATAAGAAATTAATGACACAATTCAGGAGAAATCATGAAAATATAAACAGGAAAACCTAGCACACTCTCATATTTGTCTCAACAAACATAATGCACCACTACCATAAATCCAATTCCATCTTGTTTTCCGACTGAACTCCAGGAACACGAGGAAAATGCTACATGCATCTTGTCTTTCTTCTGTGTCTTTGTAAATGGAATTACCATGGAATTTCTCATTCACTGGGGCACTGCATGTTCCTGCACAGCTCGGCAACTACAACTCGTTCGAGGGTGTTCTTTACTGCAGGCCTCACTTCGATCAGCTCTTCAAGAAAACCGGAAGCTTGGACAAAAGTTTTGAAGGTGAGTGTGCTATCAATTCACGATGTTGTATCTTTCTTTCTGAAAGCTTAAGATTGAATCCCCAACCCACGTGATTGGAGGTGACCTCTTAAACCACGGAGAGCTTCAAATGAGGTATTATGTCACCATCTTACTTACAAAAACAAAGTTCTTAAAATCAGCATTCATTTCTTCTGCCAGGTAACCCAAAGGTCGCAAAACCCGAAAAACCAATTGCCACTGAGGTATGTTATAGTCAACATGTTTCCTTGTTTTACTACACATAGAAGTTCTATCTCGCTGAGCCTTCTTTAAAATAATTGTACAGGGTGGTAACAGTGCCAAAAGTCTCGAGCATGTTTGTAGGACCAAAGACAAATGTGCTGGGTGCCAAAAGACGGCATATCCGACCGAAAGGGTAATAAATCCCTCAAGTGCATAACTATAATAAGTAGCATATATGCTGTATCCATAGATGATGTGATCTTGAAGCATGAATTTCACAGGTAACCGTTGACGGAACTCGCATACCACAGGAGCTGCTTCAAATGCTGTCATGGAGGATGCACGATCAGCCCTTCCAACTATATGTCGCACGATGGGAAGCTCTACTGCAAGCACCATCATAACCAACTCTTCAAGGAGAAAGGGAATTATAGCCAGCTCGAGAACGAGGCAGCAAGCACGGCAGCAGGGCTGTAATTCATTAGAACGCATGTGTTTTCTTTTTCAGATATCCAATATGTGGTTACTCCTTATTTGTTCTGCAAATATGACCTCTCTTGAGTTGCTTCTTGAGTGCTGCTTGAATAGAGAGTTGATCCCAAACCTGAAAAATAATTCAGATCTGTGTGCAGTTTTGTACTTAAGAACCTGTAATGAAGTCACGGTGATCACAAATGAACTCTATAGTTCCCTCTGAAAATTCTCCATGTCTTTCTTGAGTTGATAACTGAAGCAAAATTTTCTGTTTTCCTGTTTTCTGTAGTCAACACTTGGGGGTAAATGGGTAAAAGATCAACACTGTACAACAGGTAGATTAGGGATCATGGTTTTGGAAACACTTGCTTGCGAAAAAATGCAATATAAGGCTGCATATCGGGAGATCCCATGCAACGAGATTCATTCAGTTGGAACTTGGAAGCAGTTGATAGCAGAAGTATGCCAGACAAAATCCTAATAAAAATCAAGTTCATATTAAATAAAATGTCAATACTTTGATTAACATGAACAACCCAACCCCTGATTCTTGGTTTTCATTTTTATAGGCATTCCATATTTTATTATGCATTCGGAATAGAAATCAAGCACGAGCTAAAATAATTGAGACATGCATTTTATTCACCCAAGAAATAGCATATCATTTAATAACAGATGAACATTATAGTATATGTATGGGATATACATTTCTTACCTTCAACCTAATATAATAACAAGATCCGGCTGATGTGGGTCAGACAACTTTCATGGACAGATGGTATTCCAATTCAACCCAAAGCCGCTTCTATCGAACTATACAGTTTCAACTATCTTAACCCATTAATCTGGGACCGCTTTAATCATCGTATCTGACTGACTATAAATCAAACTCAAGCTCATATTAATAAGTTTTCATCCAACTTGCAAATTCTTAAATTTCATTTCAGCATATTTTTGGAGGTTGGGCACCCTTGTTTTTCTAAAAGTGGAGGCCATCCCCTTTTAGCAAGTGGTCTTTGGCATTGTGCATCTTATGCCATCTGGGACTCTTTTATCTCAGGCAAGTAGTATGCGATAATATCAGAAGAATTAGTAGTCCGATTTTCTTCCCTTTTTTTTGGGTAGAGGAGTGGCTACTCAGTCAATACTCAATAGTCCATACCAATTCAACCAATGGAAACATCAGGGAAGTTGAGATCCCCATTGCCAGAGGTGTTTGCTTGCATATCCATTCTAGGAACGTACAATATAGTGTATACAGTCCGGTAATCTATTCGGAGATGCTACACATATACAGTTCCTGTAAACTATTCGTAGTGTGTTGTTAATAAAATCCAAACAGACCTCTTACCAGGTCAACTAGATTAATAAGACTTGATTACATCTGGTCGATCGACAAACTATGCCTAACTAGAGGGGTTTGTGCATTCAAGAGAAGTACATTAAAGTTTACAAGCTAAGAAAAACAGGTTTCTTGATAAGGCGAAAACTCTTCCGAGGCTCCGACCATGGAAGGCCGTTTCGCGTCACTATGTATATCCAAATACCGGGTATCGGCGATATATCGCCGATATATCGACGATATATCGTGTGTCGGCGATATATCGCCGACACTTGGCATATTCGTTTCTTTACATGTACGAAATGGAGGGCCCATGTCGGCTCATTTCGGCTATAAAATAGGCATATAACCCCATATCGAAAGCACCGAAATTTGGAACTCCAGTCTCTTGGTGGATTTATTAGCAAATTGGAGCAGAGATAATGATTTTCTATGAGGATCTAACTCTAATTTGTAATATAAGGCTAAGGGGAGAAGATTGATCGAAGAACCATTATCGAGTAGTGTGCGTGCGAACGCAATGCCGCCAATGCGACTCTCCACATAATGAGCACCCAGATCCCTTTTCTTTCTTGGTAAATGATGATTTGTGACACATTTGGTAGTTGCAACAGTCAAGATATGAGTCTCCACAAATTGACTTGGTTTCTTGATTGGAATGAGTATAGTTTGGTAACTTGGGTTACATGTTTTAGGCCTTAGGAAACAATATTCCATGTTGATTTTGTTAAGTCATGTTGTGTAATTAAATAAATCCGAAAATAATATATTTAATTCTTGAAATTATAGAGTAATTTGGTGGTCAATTTTGGAGCTTTTGATTTTTTTTGGGTTTATTAGGTACTCATATATTAGGATGGACTTGGATCTCATGATTTAGACTTAGTTTAATTTTAGGGATTTTATCACTTGTGCCCCTCCGAGATCTCGCAATTTCAGTTATACCCCTATCTTTTTGGTAATATCAGTTATGCCCCTCAAAACTTGATAATTTATCACTTGTGCCCCTCGGGTTAGTGACCGTCCATCCACAGTGCAAACGGCCGTTAACTTTGAGGACATAGGTGGAATTACTTTAAAAAAAAAAGGTTAGGAGGTCATTTTACACCCTCCTCATCTTCTTCTTCTTCCTCCTCCTCCACATCCTCTTCCTCCTCCTCCACCTCCTCCTCCTCCCTCGCTGCCGCCGCCCCCGCCCCTGCCCCGCGCCGCCCAGCTCCGCCTCGAGCTCTCCGCCTCCATCTCCAGGCGGCCGCCTCTATGAAGGCCCCCCATAGGCCGGCTATGCCGCCCACCATGTGGACCACACCTCGTTGCTTGGCTCCCTCGACCTCTCCCTTCCATTCTGTGCATCTATGCAAGAGGCAACATAGGCAAGAACATCCAGCTTCACTGCCTTCAGGGCAAGTGCATCGTACATGACCGGATATAGCCTCAGGGCCACAGGCACGAGTAACCCACCCCTATCAGGCGGCCGCAATGCCACAACACCCAGCAGCCAATGAAGCGCAAGCAGCCGGAAAACCAACGGTTGCTGGGTCTCACAGGCCATCGCTGCGAGCCGCCGGACTACACGCTGTTCATCCCGGGCGAATGCGTCTGAGAAATTTGAATACATCATCAGAACAACATGGCATAGCACGGGATCAAGCGAGTAAAGCAGGCCGAAGAATTGCACCTTCAGCAGCGCTGCCACCGACCCATGCAGTTCGGTCGCCTCAACAATCCCCATCAGTGTGGTGACCAATTCCATCGTCGCAACAGGTGTGAACAGATGCGGCCGCTCCATGAGAAAAGCCACCACCTTCCTCACCTCTTTCACATCAACAACGGCATCCCCATGATGCGAATTACGCAAACTAAAAGGAACCAACGGGATGGAGCTATTGAGGATCGAGCCCTCCGATCCTTCACGGGCAGCATTGAGCACAACGGAGGCGAGGAGGAGCATGTAATTCTGAGCGGCATGGGTGCGCTCCATCTGGGAGAGGTTCCAGAGGTGGCCGCAGATGTCGGAGAGGAGGCAGGGGTGCGCGAGCTCGAGCTCGCGGAGGCACTCGCATGCGATGGCGCGCAATTGGCGGTCCGGGGCGGAGTTGGGGCGGTTGGCGAGGGAGAGGAGGATGTCGAGGAGGGGGAGGAGGTCGCGGGGGAGGAGGAGAGGGAGATGGAGATGGAGGTGGAGGCGACGAGGGCGGAGAGGAGGAGGGGAGGGGGGGAGGAGGGGTCGGAGAGGAGGGAGGAGAGGGCGGAGAGGAGGGAGGGGAGGGAGAGGGGTGGGGAGGGGAAGAGGAGGTGGGAGTACTCGTCGAGGAAGGGGGGGATGGAGGTGCGGGTGGGGAGGGGGAGCTCGCGGCGGAGGAGGGAAGAGAGGAGGAGGGGGAGGGGTTCCGGGTCGAGCCATTTGGAGTGGCGCGAGGCGTGGAAGTCGTCGATTAGGGTCTCGATGTCCTGAGGTGGGAGGGGAGGGGAGCTGGGGCGGCGTCGGGGAGGGGAGGGGAGGGGAGCTCGGGGCGGCGCCGGGGAGGGGAGGGGAGCTCGGGGCGGCGTCGGGGAGGGGAGGGGAGCTCGGGGCGGAGCTCGGGCCGGAGAGGGAGGAGGAGGAGGTTGGAGGAGGAAGAAGAGACCTCTGGACAATAATACCCCTCTTAAATGCAGCAAGGTTTGAAAAAACCATGGTTAAGTCAATTCATTGACGGTCAACCTGACGGAAGGGCACAACTGATGACGGAGAAACTTTTGAGGGGCACAACTGATATTACCAAAAAGATAGGGGTATAACTGAAATTGCGAGATCTCGGAGGGGCACAAGTGATAAAATCCCTTAATTTTATTCGTGGTAATTTATGTTAGGTAAATTAGGGTAATTAATTAAATCCGAAAATAGTGGATTTAATTCTTGAAATTATAGAGTAATTTGGTGGTCAATTTTGGGGCTTTTGGTGTTTATTAGGTACTCATATGTTAGGATGGAATTAGATCTCATGATTTAGACTTAGTTTAAATTTTTTTCGTGGTGATTTATGTTAGGTAAATTGGAGTAATTAATTAAATCCGAAAATAGTAGATTTAATTCTTGAAATTATAGAGTAATTTGGTGGTCAATTTTGGAGCTTTTGGTTTTTTAGAGTTTATTAGTACTCATATATTAGGATGGACTTGGATCTCATGATTTAGAGTTAGTTTAAATTTTTTTGTGCTGATTTTATGTTAGGTAAATTGGGGTAATTAATTAAATCCGAAAATAGTAGATTTAATTCTTGAAATTATAGAGTAATTTGGTGGTCAATTTTGAGGCTTTTGATTTTTGGTGTTTATTAGGTACTCATATATTAGGATGGACTTGGATCTCATGATTTAGAGTTAGTTTAAATTTTTTTCATAGTGATTTTATGTTAGATAAATTGGGGTAATTAATTAAATCCGAAAATAGTAGATTTAATTCTTAAAATTATAGAGTAATTTGGTGGTCAATTTTGTGGCTTTTAGTTTTTTAGTGTTTATTAGGTACTCATATATTAGGATGGACTTGGATCTCATGATTTAGAGTTAGTTTAAATTTTTTCGTGGTGATTTATGTTAGGTAAATTGGGGTAATTAATTAAATCCGAAAATAGTAGATCGAATTCTTGAAATTATAGAGTAATTTGGTGGTCAATTTTGGGTCTTTTGGTTTTTTTGGGTTTTTTAGCTACTCATATATTAGGATGGACTTGGATCTCATGATTTAGAGTTAGTTTAATTTTTTTTCGTGGTGATTTAAGTTAGGCAAATTGGGGTAATTAACTAATCCGAAAATAGTAGATTTAATTCTTGAAATTATGGAGTAATTTGGTGGCAAATTTTGGGCTTTTGGTTTTTTGGTGTTTATTAGATACTCATATATTAGGATGGACTTGGATCTCATGATTTAGAGTTAGTTTAATATTTTTCGTGGTGATTTATGTTAGGTAAATTGGGGTAATTATTTAAATCTGAAAATAGTAGATTTAATTCTTGAAATTATAGAGTAATTTGGTGGTCAATTTTGGGGCTTTTGATTTTTTGGGGTTTATTAGCTACTTATATATTAGGATGAAATTGGATCTCATGATTTATAGTTAGTTTAGATTTTTTTGTGGTGATTTATGTTAGGTAAATTGGGGTAATTAATTAAATCCGAAAATAGTAGATTTAATTCTTGAAATTATAGAGTAATTTGGTGGTCAATTTTGGTGCTTTTGATTTTTTTGGTGTTTATTAGGTACTCATATATTAGGATGGACTTGGATCTCATGATTTAGAGTTAGTTTATATTTTTTCGTGGTGATTTATGTTAGGTAAATTGGGGTAATTAATTAAATCCGAAAATAGTAGATTTAATTCTTAAAATTATAGAGTAATTTGGTGGTCAATTTTGGGGCTTTTGGTTTTTTGGGGTTTATTAGCTACTCATATATTAGGATGGATTTGGATCTCATGATTTAGAGTTAGTTTAAATTTTTTTTGTGGTGATTTATGTTTGGTAAATTAGGGTAATTAATTAAATCCGAAAATAGTAGATTTAATTCTTGAAATTATAGAGTAATTTAATGGTCAATTTTGGGGCTTTTGGTTTTTCGGTGTTTATTAGGTACTCATATATTAGGATGGACTTGGATTTCATGATTTAGACTTTCCTTTATTTTTCTCGTGGTGATTTATCATAGGTAAATTGGGGTAATTAATTAAATCCGAAAATAGTAGAATTCATTCTTCAAATTATTGAGTAATTTGGTGTTGAATTTTGGAGCTTTTGAATTTTTTTGTGTTTTTCAGATCAATGATTCAAGATCATGGCACACTCCGGTTCAGACTCTGATGGTTCTCGTGGACAGATGGATTTCGAGAGTGGAGAGATTGGTTGGAAGTATGCCACCGCTCCAGATGGCAACAAAGCAAAACCACAATGCAACTTCTGTGGTAAGAGGCTGTGAGGAGGGGGTATTACTAGACTGACCTTCTAGCAGGTATACAAGTTGTGATGGAGAAGCTCGTCAAGGACAAGAAGGCACAAACCTCGTGCATGAATGAGGCAAGACCGTAAGAACGCTTGTATAATTTACAATCTATTTTGAGGCACAAACGATGTTATAACTTAAAGTTTCGATTAATGTGCAGATTAAATACTTTAGGGATGCCTTGGGTTCTTTCGGTAGGGTAACCACGGTTAATGGACGCGGTAGTACTCTTCCTGGTAAGGAGTAAGTCTATTGATTGACATGTGTAACAATTTGACTATTATTGATTTATGATTTATCTCTTTTGGATTTTCCGCAGCCGAATGGTGGTTACTGTATGGGATGGAAGCTCCCAACCTCCGCAAAGTGGCAGTGAAAGTATTGTCCTAAACAGCATCTGCCAGTGGTTGTGAAAGAAATTGGAGCACATTCAACTTGATCCATTCAAGGAGACGGAACAAGTTGGGAGAACAACGACTCCACGATCTTGTTTTCATGCACTACAACTTGAGGTTGAAGATGAAACATGCAAGAGAGGGGCATGACAGAGAGGACTACACAGACCCCCATCGATCTTGCATATATTTTCAAGATGCACGATGACGATGCAGATGAAGATGTTCTGCAGAGGTGGTTGGATTCCAACGGTGCTCCATTGCTCGATCAACCGGGAGGAAAGCCGAATGAGAATATAAGCCAACAAATGGGAGCAGATGTTGGCGACCACATGGCCAGATCTGGGCGAATCACGGACCCTCTTGGAGGGGTGGAACTTGATGCGATTGTGGACGACATTCTCTCTACTGGATCGATATCCAAATCCAAATCAAAAGATGACAGTGGGAGCGATGATGATGATGATGATGATGATGATGTTGGTGGCCGTGGAGGATCAGGTGATGGGGACACATATTCAGGGGGGTCAAGTGGTCGTGGACCACGTGATGATAGAAGATTCGAGTCAGAGCAAGAATACATGGAACGACGTGGAAATATACATTGGCAGTTTATCCCAAGTCCGAGGCCATGACCTATGGATTACGATGCATATGGACGACGTGGCCATCATCCTACATATAGCTACATAGACAATTTGATATCATTTGTAGGTTCGTTGAGTTGCATGGACATTGACAGCCCATACCGTGGAGGAACACCCAGTCCCATGGGCGGATATGGAACCTCACAAGATGAAAGATCATTTGGTGTCTTCCCTGAATATTTTCATGCTCCTCCACCTGGACCTCCTCCTCCTCCTCAGGTGTATACTCCTCTATCTTATGGATATGGTAGCAACAGTGGGTATGGAGGATATAGCAGCTACAGCGTTGAGAACTACCAAGGTAGCCAACCCGAGCAGACCTAGCTCATCCAGGGCAGCTTCTTTGGTGGTGACAGTTTCGATTTCTTCCCTAAGTATTACGCTCCTCTTCCAGGTCCTCCTCCGCAGAGATCTTCTCCTACTCCGTCGTCGTCGTCCCGAGGATCTCAAGCTAGTAGTTCGCAGCCTCGTCGTGCCACTCGTGATACTGGATCTAGTACTGCTTATCCTCGTTTCGAGATACTCATAGGCATCGATGACCACCAATAAAGGCAGTATGTGATGGATTACAAGACCATGTACTCGTACATGACATGGGAGAACTACTGCGAGTTCATTGAATCTGCGATGCGTTATGAGAGACAACAAGGAAGGGGGTGATTCAGATCCACCGCGAAACTCTTGGTTTTAAGCCTAGGTCATCTCATTTTACATTGTTAAATTGATTTGGATATTTCTCATTTGTTGTTGTAGCTTTTATATAAATAAATCATAAATCTTTATGCCAATTGCCAAACAATGATTGTCTCGTTATATATTCCCATCGATATGACCGATATGTGCAATTTAAGGACCATAGTCCTCATAAATTATCTATGTGTGTTATGACTTATGAGGTGTATATTTGTAGTATTTCATGTTATAAACTTATAATAACTTGAATGAAATCCATTTCCAATATTTATAAGTCAAGAATCAACATTAAGTTATTAACATCGACACGACCGATATGTGCGATAGCAGCGATACCGATATGTACGATACATGGTCTATAAATGGATCAATATGTGTGACATTAGTGTGTATTTGTACGTTATTTGTTGTTTTAATATCTTGGATGGCCTTAATTTCTGAAAAAATGCCAAAAAAATTGGCCTTTTTGCGCCATTTTCGACATTTCCACCGATATCGTCGATATATCCCGATATATCCATTTCCGGGCGGACCGAAACGATATCGATATCTATACAGCTTTCCATGGCTTCGACCACGAGCATGATTTACATGAAGAGGTGACAATTTATAGTTTTTTGAGTTGTCATGACCTCGTCGGGTCAAAAAGGTGCAAAATGATATCATTTGGTGATAGTTGTCCGTCAAAGTACCCACAGAGAAGTCCAAGTCTTCAATTCTGATAGATCCATGTCAGAATTACCATAAGGCAGCTAGAAACAAATTTTCCAATAGAAGCCAATTCAATGAGAACAACATAAGAGGAAGATAAATTTACAAACATCAGTTTACATCATGCATCAATATCGAAATTGGTTCCTGAAGATATTTAGGATTTAAAATTTGAAATTGCAATTCATTCTTCATGGTTCTCTTGAGAAATTGATAGAAGTGCTACACTGCATGGCAAAAAAGATCTGATTAAGCTCTCCAAACTTTCAGTCTAAAGCTCAAGTATGACAAGGGATGGATCTGCTGGGAGACAGCAAATCCTTGTAATTGATTCCAAATTATGGGACTAAAAGCTTAGTTTTTATTTTTGTTGGTTGTCTTATCGATCTAATCATACCACCAATACTAGATATGGATCATTAAGTATTTAAACCTTGAAATTTCTAACAAGAACTAAGCAACATGAATGGAGATGCAGGGAAAACTCTACATTATATCTGTTCTCTCAGAAATTTGTCTGGAATCAGCTTACTGCTGTGCTGTAAAAATGGCATTCCAGAATGAACCAATTCAATGATCAGATGGGGTCATCATTATACATGTATAAGCACTCATTAGCATATCTGTCTTGTTAAAACTGGCTCCACATAGGTATAGAGATGCCTTTTTAATTAGAACTTGAAAAACAATAATCAACACACCAGCTAAAATTCTGAGATGCAATCCTATGGAGAAACTTCTGCATCAGTTATCATGTGCAAAATAAGAACCACTAATAACAGCACTAGTACACTCCAGAGAGAGGCATTCCAACAGAACGTAAGACAATATAAAAATTTCCAACATACTATGCTATCAGTAAATAACACTCCACCAAAATCTCGTAAACAGCAAATAGAATACAGGAGATATACTCAGAAACCTTAACTAAAAGGAAGGAACTTGTAAACAATCAAGTTTACAAAATGAAATCGTGCGTTATTTTGAAAAGAATAACTCTTACATTGGTAAAGGGGAAATAATTACACCCTATCGATAAGTCATGACCTGTACAAAAGACCAATAGAGGATCATGAACTTGACATATCTTCATAATGTTCAGCAACATCAAGAAGTTGCCCATTTAATGCAACAGGCTTCAAGTCAATAATGCAACCACTCCCAAAATAGGCAAATCCAAAGGTCCCGCCTTTATATTGCCATAATCTTCCTTCTATATCATCAAAATTTGATGGCGGCCCAAAGAGAACAGGGGTGACCATATCACAAGCAGAACCAATTCCGAGTATTTTTGTTACTACTCTTTCTGTCATGGCCTCGTCTAAAGTGTCAGGTTGAGCATGTGTAAAGCTATCATATGTATCCACTTCTTCCCCTACGAAGGCGATTTCGTTGAAACTGGTGTCCGCAGTCCAAAAAATCGGGTCAATTCCGCCGGCAGATGGTTCCATCGGATCTAAAACTGAGTGACATGATATAACACCAGATTTGTGGTATTGAACAAAAAAGAAACCCAGCTTCCAGTTCTCGTAAAAGCCCTATTAAAGGATAGAACAGTTAGTAATCCCCCCCTATCATTATGCTCTCCTATTCATTGAAGAAGAAGTTACCACAATACTTTTATCAGCGATGGAAAGGACCACTACACACATCCGCTTATCAAGGTTGCAAAAGTCAGTATTTAGTATTTAATGAGAATTATTCAGAGTAACAAATTTATAAATTTAGTAATATAAACATGGAGAAATCGATCAATCTGTGTCTTGGATAAAATATGGAGATAAAGCCATACAAGTCAAAATATGGTATAAAAATAGAGTATTAATATATTCCTACTGATACTACCTACAATATTTATTTATAAAAACATACAAGTTGCGAAACATGGTACTAACTTCGAAACAGGGTACTAGTGAGATGCTAATTCCTATACAAGGTGGATAAGAACATGTCAAAGAAGATAAAACACAAGAATGTATATACACACACTATCAGGGGGCATTGCAAATCAATCGAAATTCCGATTCAACCTATAAACATGATCATAGTTGTAAAAGTCAGCCAACTAGGCCGACTAGTTGGTCCGACTAGTCGAGTCGGTAGGGTGGCCAACCGACTATTGATTAATCTGTCAATAGTCGGTTAGCCGACCAATCAGCCCGATTAGTGGGCCGACGGCTTAGTCAGCTTATTTTTGCATGAAGATACAATATTTTTTGTTTTTTGAAGCAAACTTAGTCTAAGATGCTTAATATCTTATCTAACTTCAATTATTTATTTTATTTCACTACAGTAGTATAGAAAATATATAAATCTTTGTAAATATATAAGAATATATGTATAAAATAATATTTATATATTTAAAATAATAAAAAAATCAAAACCGACTAAATTCCGACTACATCTGATTAATTGTCCTACTGTTGATTAATCCTTAGTCAGTGACCCGGCCGACCGAATACCAACTACCGACTTCTACAACCTTGGGCGTGAATTGTGATAAACTAGGTCTGAGACAAACAACGAATTAATACCATCCATATAATCAAGGCTGCAAAAGTTAGATTCGGTATTCAATCTTGAGGGTTGTAAAAGGTTACATACTGGAATGCATTATCAGAGGCCCAAGGGTTCCCTTATATAGGAGAAGAACCATTGGACAAATTACAAAAGGATGAAACAAAAAATAGAAAATTACATAAAAAAACATGCTAAAAATAGTAATTATCTCAACACTCCCCCCCAAGCTGGAGCGTAGATATCAATAAGACTCAGCTTGGAACAACATCTCTGATAAGGTCCTCTTGCTAGAGCCTTTGTAAGTATATTTGTTGTCTAGTCTCCAGAGCTGACATGCGTAGTAGTGATAATACCTTTCTGTATCATGTCATGCGTAGTAGTGATAATACCTTTCTGGGTTATTTGCAATGAAGAGAGCAGCTTGATTATCACATTGGAGGTGCATGGGAAGAGGTACTTCTATGGTCAGGTCAGTCATAACGGATCTGACCCACATCATCTCTGTACTAGCATGTGCCATGGCCCTGTATTCCGATTCAACACTTGATCTAGCAACCACAGTCTGCTTCTTACTCTTCCATGAAACCAGATAATTCCCTATGAACACAGCAAATCTAGATGCAGACTTTCTATTCTTTGGATACCCAGCATAATCTGCATTTGCGCATGCTGTCACTGAGAGAGATGTGCCTCTGCTGAAGAGAAGTCCAGTACCAGGTGAAGTCTTCAAGTATCTCAGAATCATATGGACTGCATCCATATGTGCATGTCTGGGTTGCTCCATAAACTGACTCACTTTGCTCACGGCAAATGCTATGTTGGGCTTGGTAATAGTTACATATAGTAGCAACAAGCTCTCTGTACCTTCTCTTATCGACCTCCTCAGTATCATCATCATGGAATTTCATGCTTGGGTCAAGCGGAGTAGTGGCAGGTCTGCAATCTGCCATGCCTATCTCTGAAAGAAGATCTATAATATATTTTCTCTGGGTCATTACAAGACCCCGTTGATTCCTGGCAAACTCTATTTTAAGAAAGTAACGTAAATGTCCAAGGTCCTTGGTCACAAACTGTTGACCTAAGAAGTCCTTGGCACACTGAATACCCTGCTCGTCATCCCCTGTAATAATAATGTCGTCAACATAAACAAGAATAACTGTAATACCTCTCTGGGTCTTCTGTATGAACAAGGAGTGATCTGCAGTTGATCTCACAAACCCCTGCTGCCCTATCAAGTCCGAGAGCTTTTGGAACCATGCTCTTGGACTCTGCTTGAGGCCATAGATAGCCTTGTGTAACCTGCACACCTTCTGACACTCCCCCTCAGCAGCAAACCCAGGTGGTTGCTGCATGTAGACCTCCTCCTGTAGGTCACCATAGAGAAATGCATTTTTCACATCAAGCTGATAAAGAGGCCAATCGCGTGTCACAACAATAGCAAGGAGAATACGTAGAGTAGAATGTCTGGCAACTGGGGAGAAAGTATCGTGATAGTCTATCCCATATGCCTGGGTAAACCCTCGTGCCACAAGTCTCGCCTTATAGTGATCCACACTCCCATCCGCACGGTGTTTCACAATGAACACCCATTTCCATCACACGACTGATGTATCAGTAGGAGCAGAAACCAAGGTTTAAAAAAGCGCGAGGCGATCCGAGGCGTTTTCTCTAAAATTGAGGCGAGGCGTAAGCCTCGAGGCGGTCGAGACATAAGCCTCAATTTTTTGAAAAAAAAAATAAAATTAAAGCAAAATACATTTAAAAGTATATAATACTATTACATTTTGCCAAAAACACATTCAGGAATAATTTAAAACTAGTAAAAGATATAATACATAAGCGATGAAGGCATTGAAGTTCAAAAAAACTAATATAAGCCACTAATATACAGAATATCAAGTTCCAATTCCAACTTTAATGACTCTATATGAGTATTAAACTAAAATCTATACTTAATACTAAAGTACAATAGAAACCATAATCTTTAGGGCGAATAAAAAAATATTAATATGCCTTGAATCCCAATCAATTGTCTTGTTGGACGTAGTTGGAGAACTGTCATATACATCCCCTCCTGCCATATCATACCCCAACAAGACGGGGGTCTCGCTGATATTATTACTAATGATACTATTTGTATTCAGCTACTCACAATAGAATGTAATAATTATTTTACTTCAGTCTTCACGTGTTTATTTTTCAACATTACTTCATATATCATATATGTGATAACTATTCTAAGTTCACAACTTATACAACCAAACAACAACATCAAGTTGCAAACTTGCAACTAATATAAAATTCTATTACAATTCAAACAAAAATATGTGTAATAGAACTAGTATGTGTAGATGTATGATAAATTGAATATGATGTATACAAGATCATGTAACTTCGCTTGTTTCAAGCTATCTCTTCTCTTTGCATGGAGTTATATATATAGAAATATGCAAGGTTTAACATGGAAACAAAAATACAAAAATAAAAAATATAATGCTAACAAAAAAATAGGGTTATGTTGTAACAAAAAATGTAAAAAAAGCCTCATGACTCGAGGCTTACGCCTCTGCCTCGCCTCGAGCGCCTCACGCCTCGAGCGCCTCAGGCGAGGCTGAGGCGTACGCCCCTAAGTCTGTACGCCTCGCCTTGAGGCGTACGCCTTTGCGCCTCGAGGCGCCGCCTTTTAAAATCATGGCAGAAACAAGACTCCACGTACCACGTGACTGTAGCGCAGCCATCTCCTCCTCCATGGCTAACCTCCACTGTCTATCGTTGAGAGCCTCCTGATACGTTTGTGGTATCTGCACGGCTGATAGTGCTAGCGTAATTCTCCTGAAATCCTCTGATAGCCTGCTCAAAGAAATCTGTGTTGCAAGAGGGTAAGTAGCACACGCTCGTTTCTGCTTTCGTAGAGCAACTGGTACATCAAGATCATCTGCCAAGTCCTGGGCATGTATATTTCCCTCTTGAGAGGGTATCTGCTCCTCCTGTTGTACAGTCAACTCAGTAGTGCCATCAGTGGAAATAGTATGCTCATTACATACCTGAGGCGTGCTGGATGATGGGCAAGGCTTGTGAGCATGGCAAACAGAGCAAGATCTACAAGGAACATCACAAGGCAAGAACTGAACCAACGGAGGTGGTGGAGGAGGTGGTGGAGGAGGAGTAGGTGAAGAACCAACAGTAGGAGATGGTGGCATGTATATCTCTTAATCAGAGTCAGATGGAGTAAGTCTGTCACCTGTAGGAGAAAAATACATGACCGACTCAAAGAAAGTAACGTCAGCACTAACAAAGTATTTCTGGCTTAGTGGATCAAAGCAGCGATACCACTTTTGGGTATGAGAGTAGCCAACAAACACATACTTGATAGCTCTAGGAGAGAGCTTGTCATGTCCTGGAGAGACATCATGAACAAAGGCAACAGATCCAAACACACGAGGTGTAAGAGAGAAGAGGTCCTTCTCGGGGAAACGCAATCGAATAAGAAATCTTCTCTCCTAACACGGACGAGGGCATACGGTTTACCAGATAGCAAGCAGTAAGGACGGCATCACCCTAGTAAGAATGAGGAGCACGACTCTGTATCAATAATGTTCTGGTCACATCAAGTAAGTGACGGTGTTTGCGCTCGGCAACACCGTTCTGCTGGGAAGTGTAGACACATGAGGTCTGGTGAACAATGCCATGGGATCTAAGAAACTCGGAAAGATGTAAGGTGCAAAATTCCAAGGCATTGTCAGAACGAAATATACTTGACATTGGCAGAAAAAATATTCTTTATTTCATTAATAAATACTTGATAGTGGATCCAGCCTCAGACTTATTCTTCAATAAGAAGACCCAGGAAAATCTGGAAAAATCATCGACCGCTACAAGATAAAAACGGTGTCCTTGGAGATCAGGAACACGACTAGAACCCCAAATATCTAAATGAAGGAGCTCAAATAGCTGAGAACTGCTCCGACTCTGACGGGATGGAAAAGAGGAACGGTGATGCTTTCCAGTTGACATGCCTCACAATGAAAGGATGATCTCGTAGAAATCTGAGGGAGAACATGACATAACTTCTGCAGAGGAAGATGTCCGGACCTAAGATGCCCACAGATAAGGAGAGACAGGTCCAGTAGGTATAATAGAAACACTAGCATGAGGAGGTTGGACCAGTCTGTAGAGTCCCCGCTGCTCACGATCACTTCCAATCATCCTGCCGTAAGTATGTCCTAAAACACAAGAGGATGACGGGTTAAAGATGGCACGACAATGCAGATCCTTAGTGATCTGACTAATAGAAAGTAAATTCATCTGAAAAGCAGGAATATATAAAACATTCTTCAAGCGCATGAACGGTGTCAACTGCACCTCCCCCTGTCCTGTAACAGGTAAGTGGTCGCCATTAGCAATGACAACAAATCTGCCAGGTGGTATAGCCCTGTAGGACTTTAGCTGCGTTTTGTCCCCACACAAGTGGTGAGAAGCACCAGAGTCCACAATCCACTCTGTCATGTCTACATTCGTACTACCATTAAAGGCATAGGTGATACCTGAGGGGCTCGAAGATGCTCTGGCTGCTGTAACGGTATCTGTGGTGTTGTCAGCACTAGGAGTCATGATCTCTCGAATACGAGAGACAATATCATCCAGGCGAGGATCAGCCTGGGGAGCTGAAGTCTTTGAAGACACAATCTGCTCTGTTGCTCGACCAGAAACAGGATATCCATGCTTCTGATAGCATGTATCCTCTGCATGTCCAGGCTTGCGGCAGTAGGTGCAGGGACCATGGTGGCGTCCACCACCTCTTCCTCGAGGTGTACGTCCTCTGGACCCCCACCTCGACCACGAGAAGTGGCCATCGTTGAGGAGTGCGAAGACGTGGCTGTCGACGGGATAGTGAGCCGGCTGAGACGGCTATAGGCCTCCTCTATAGGAGGAATGGTTGCTTCAGTAAGAAGATGAGTACGTGCAGTATCATATACTCTATCAAGTCCAGCCATGAAAACTCCAACCATCGTGGAGTTCCTATACGTCTTCTGCTGCTCAATAGACGTCGTGATGGGCATGTAGCTATGGAGTTTTTCAAACATGCCACACAGCGAAGAGTAGTAAACATGCAAGGGCGACCATTCTGCTTGGTGTTGTAGATATCAAACTGTAGTTGAAGGATTTTGGCCTCATTCTTCTCATGTGCATAGGTGGATGCCGAAGTGTCCCACGTTGCCTTGGCAGTGGGCTGAGTTAGTATATCTTTGGCTATCTCTGTAGAAAGAGTCCCACAAAGCCAAACACGTGCGTATGCATCATCTTGCTTCCAAGAAGCATTTGCCCCGGTCTTGTCCACTAGCTTGGGATCTGTCAGGATGTGCTCCTTGTTGTTGCATTGCATGAGGGTGAGCGACTGCATGGACCACAGCTCATAGTTGGTCCCATCCATCTTAACGATGGGAACCGGGCCCTTGAAGGCTCCGAACGAGAAGATGTCACCTTGTTGTCTGACATATTGATAGCCAAACAACGAAACTCGACCGGAGGATAGATCAATATAAACGAGTCTACAGATTCATACGAAGGATTGGTTGTATGTGTAGACTCATACAACCATCTTCCTACTTCTTGTTGCTTGCCGAAAACCGGAACTTAAAGGTCTGAAGTTACTCTGTCTGGCGTAGAACTATCCGTGAAAGGTCTGCTTCACGGTTCAAGGGGCCAGGTCGCGGCGTCGGCGCACAGAGAACAGGTAGCCGAGGGGGCGCAGAAGGGCCTGGTGGGGCGCCTGGAAGTCGGGGCAGGGGCCGTGGGGCGCAGGGCTTTAGAGGCTGTAGCGGCGCTGGGGCGCTAGGCAGGCGTTTCGCGTGGAGCGCGCAGGGCGTACGGGGTGTGCAGGGCGCCGAGGCGGACAGTCGCGCGGGGGGCGGGAGCCGTACAGGACACGCAGGTCGCTGGATCCGCACAGGGCGCGTGGGGCGCTGGGTTTCTGGCATGCGGAAGTGCAGGCGCGGGAGCAGGGGAAGGGGCCTGGCGCGGTGCAGGCGCAGGCGCGGGGGAAGGCGCAGGCGCGGGGGAAGGGGCCTGGCACGAGGCGCGGAGTGCGTGGGGTAGGGCGGCGTGGAGTGCGCGGGGGTGGGAGGGGGGACAGGGGTCGGGAGGGAAGGGTTAGGGTTAGGGATGGACTCGGTAACTCCGGTTTATGACCGTAGCTCTGATACCATGTAAAAGGTTACATAGTGGAATGCATTATCAGAGGCCCAAGGGTTCCCTTATATAGGAGAAGAACCATTGGACAAATTACAAAAGGATGAAACAAAAAATAGAAAATCACATAAAGGAACATGCTAAAAATAGTAATCATCTCAACAAGGTCATTGAAAAAGGAATAAATGGTATTCATGTGCCTAGTCGGTGAGATTCATTTTTTCAGTTTTTTTCAGTTTAAATACAAAAATTAGTTTTAACATATATATTCTTGTGTATTTACATAGATTTGGTCGTTTACACGATTTCTACAATATAAACCAATCAAAAAGACTGCACAGTCAATTACCAACTAAGAACCGGATACAGTTATCCTATAAGTCAATAGCCCAGCCCAAAACTGTATAATTAGCCCGTCTATTGCAAGAGCGCGCATAATTCAGACCCAAGTTTACAACTTTGCTCAGGATTATCGACATAAACTGCTAAAAAACAATAAATGTACCTTCCATATCCCCCTGCAGTGGCCGTGACGGTGTAGGATAACAATCAACTATCCTGATGTAATGCTTGGGCTCCCACCTCTTCCTCCCCCTCTCCTTCCTCCTCTGCTTCCTTGACGACTTGTCTGACCCTGGACTTGTCCGGTTTGCAAATACTGATATACCTCCAGCACCAAACTCTCCGGCGGCGACGAGCTCTCCAATCCCACCAACTCCAATTCCTCTTCGGGACCACTCCCCTCCCCGTTCCTCTCCACCAGCACGAAATGGCTCTCACCCACGAAGCTCAGCTCCACGCTGACCAACTCCCGGTCCGCAAGATCCAATTTTGACCCCGGTTTCGTCAATCCCACCGAAAGCCCACCTCCGAACCGGCCTCTCCCGCGTAGAGAACCCTCCTGTGGGCCGCTATCATCCACTCCTAACCATAAAAATGGCACTTTTACAACTCCATAGCCTTCGGAAGGGACGATCCTCGACCCCACGACGGAGGAGGAGCCCCACTCGAAGAGGACGAGAGGTGGGTAGTCGCGGTTGGACCGGGCGGTCTGGCGCCAGAAGCCTACGAGGCGGTCACAGATGGTGAGGGTCCGGTAAAGGTCCACGGAGGGGGAAGGCCAGGTTCTGACAGAGGTGAGGGAGCCGAAGCGCCGGAGGCAGAAGGAGAGCCAGAGCTTGGGGTGGGAGCAGAGGGCGAGAGAGCGGCGGGAGGCGGCGGAGAAGGGGTGGAGGTCGGAGGGGGACAGGAAGGAGAGGACGGCGATCTGGAGGTCCTCCGGGAGGTCGTGGAAGGACGGTGGTGACGCCATTAGAAGTAGCGTCAGGTAGATTTGGGGAAATTAGGGTTAGGGATTTCTCTCAACCAAAAGAAAATATATGGTCCCTATGTTAAAACGAACCTTATCGGCCTTCACGATGAAGTGAAGGGGTAATTTACTCAAACATATTTGTTTAAGCATACAAGCTAATTAATTAATAGTAAAATGAAGAGAAAAACATCATAAGAAATTCCAAGTATCTTTAAAGAGAAATGCATCCAAAATGAGAGAAGGGAGGATATAATATTCACAAAAGTCAAAGGATGGTGCTTTATACATAATTCGACGATCGAAAGCACTCCTCGCGTAGGGTTAGAAAGATTCCGCTTTGACATCAACAAGCATGAAAGCACTCCTCACGTAGGGTTTGTGTGATCCAAGTTTGGTGGAGGAAGATATATAATTTTGGAGTTAAACCGACTGATGATCCATTTAGATCTAAAAATACTTATTTAACCTCTTGTGATAAGGAATCCTAACCCTCACATGCTTGTTCTAATCTTAATTCCAATGAGATCAGACACTCTAATGAGCGGGGAACTCATTAGAATATCATCGGAAAAGAAGCCAGAGAACATGAAGTCTAGTCAGGGAGCTCTAAGGATGCACAAATAGAAGAGAAGATTTTCTTGGATTTGTGAAGTAAAAATATGACCTACTCCTTGTGCTTTCCATTATATACAAGTCATCTTCGTACCTATTTGATCTCCCTTTACCCTCAATATCATCGTCGTTACTTAGCTAAGTCAGAGAAGATTACATGGGAACATTGCAGTTCTTCTTAAGATTTGTTGTTGTTTTTTTGTGGTTCTTACGAGATCTTGGAGATCTTTGAATCATTTATCTTGTTAGTTGATGATCCACCATGAAGAAGAAGTTTTCCAACAAAGTTCTACAAAGCATTGCCATACTGATAACTATAATTTACATGTGTATATCTCCCGATGATTTTCATTATGCCTTGTGCCCATGTAAAGTACAACGTAACAATTAAAATATGATGCATGTAAATAGATGCTTAGTCCCTTAGAGTTATGTAATAATAGGAATAAAAGAGATGCCATTGAAATTAATAAAATAATGGGATTTTTACACCCATAATCCTGAGTAATTCCGTAATTACAATCATAACCCTGCATAATCATGATTACATGAAAAACCCTGTAATGCTTAACTCTTACATGGCATAACCCTGAGTTATATTCCGTTTGGGATACCCGTTATATTTGACGGTTTCAGTTTAAAAGACATAACTACCTTTAAAGCCCCTCAGCAGCGTCTCGTTCGCCTCCTCAAGCCTCCCTCCTCCCAGTCATAGCTCCTCCCCGGCTCGAAGCACTGCCTCCGAGCTCCTCCTCGCAGCCCCCCCCCCCACGTCGAGCTCTCCTCGAAGCTCCACCCTCACTCAGAGCACCTCTCCTGCTGCCGAGCCCCGTGCTGACCTTCGAGCCTCCCCTTGAAGAACGGCTTTGCTTGAAGCTCCCCACCACCACCACCACCACTCCGCAGCATCTCACTCATCTCCTCCTCAAAGCCCTCAACGTTCGGCTCCACCTCAAGCTCCCCTTTTCGAAGCCCGCCGCCCACCGAGCCCCCTCTTGAAGCCTACATTGCTCGAAGCCCGTCCCCACGGTCAACCTTCGAGCCCCTCCTTGAAGCCATGCGTTGCTCAAAGCCCCCCCCCCCCCCGGGCCCGCTCGCCTCCTCCTCGAAGCTCCTCCCTTGCTCGCCCGTCGAGCCCCATGCCGACCTTCGCGCCCCCTTGAAGATTCGATCTGCTCGAAGATAACCCCTTGAAGCCATGTGTTGCTCGAAGCCCACCCCCACAGCCGACCTTCGAGCCCCCCCCCACCCCCACCCCCCATAGCTCGGCTCCTCCTCGAAGCCCCCCCCCCCCCCCAGGCAGAGTTCCTCCCTTGTCAGCCCGCCCGCACACCGAGCTTTAGAAGCCCCCCCCCCCCCCCCCCCCCCGACAGAACACCTCCCCTGCTTGAAGCCCACCACCGCACGCCGAGCCCTACGTCGAGCTTCTCCCTTCCCCTCCACAGCGTCGAGCTTGAAGCCTCCCTGGTAGAGCTTCTCCCCCTACTCAAAGCCCGACGCCTGCCCGCACGTCGTCGAGCTTCGAGCCCCCCTCGAAACCCCCTGCTACTCGAAGACACCCCCCCCCTCTGCACGTTGAGCCCCCGCGGGTGTGAGATGAGGAAGGATGGAGGTTGAAGGGATAGTGATATTTTTTATTTCCTAACCGTTGGATTCAGGATGAGTTAGATTAACTCATTGATATGGTTGAGTTAACATATTAAACTAACGAAAGATTATGAGTGTGAGACGGAGTGTGACTATCTGAAGTTTCTCATGTAATTCATGATTATACTGGGTTATGATTTTAATTGCGGAATTACCCAGGATTATGGATGTAAAAATCCCTAAAATAATATTATACTTCAAGAGATAAGCAAAAATAAAGATGGTTATCTCTTTCCTTTTCCTCCATTGTTTACACATGTCACCTCATATCCCTTACACGTTGATATCTTTCCCCTCCCCTACCCCCATCTCTCTCTTCTATTAGTGAGAAATGTCCCCCTTACTGCTCCGTTAAGTCTCTCTCTCTCTGTCTCTCTCTCTCATAACTCCCATCCCTTAATATTTCTCCCTCTTCTCTCTTTCCTCGCACCTCCCTCACTCTTCTCTCTTTCCTTCTATTTTCATTATTCTTAGAGGGGTGCATATATGCCCCTTAAATGGTAATATTTTAATGCAAAATAGTTTGAGCTGAGATGATTTGATATAGATTGGGTTTTATTGTGCTCTTATGGTATGTTATGATTTAGTCATTTTAGTGAGATTTTGATTGCAACAAATCACGATGCTAAGGGTTTGTACATTATGCCCCTTAAGGAAAGACCTTAGTATTTTGGCACTTAGCATTTTAGATTGATTGATTAGATGCATATTGGGTGTTATTATATTCTCATAATATGTTATGGTGTAGTCATTCAAGGAGGATTTGATGACAATAGATCATAGTCATAGTTTTGGTTACATATATACAACCCTATAAACATCAAATATTGTCAAATTCCTTCAAACTCTTTGTTTTTGCTATACCTTTTCTTCATGCAAAGGTCTCTTAGATTGTACTCTATGAGTACCTCAATTTTTAAGTGAACTGCTTGAAAGGTCCTAAAAATTTGGGCTCTACTTCAAAAAAATGTCAAGAAAAGAATAATGACAATTTGGTGTCTAAAGTTCACTATTGTATCACTTTGTATGGTTTATCTTGTGTTAAGACGATAAAAGTAACCTATATTATTAGAAGATTTACATAAAGTGCATGAGTTGTTGTTGTCTTTAAGCAAAGATTTTTATGATAATGATTAGTATAGTAATAAACACATGCCTAATGAAATGTTAATTTTCAAATCTTAGATGAGGTAGATCATATCTATAAGTTGATATAATTGCCATTTTAATGGGAAACTACGTAGTCAAAGTTGTACAATATTCAAATGTTGAGCCACTAAAATATGATAATTTTCATCATGATCTTTTTTTAATGTATACCGTACTTTTTAGGATATTCTTATTCATTTTTTCCTGTGAATTAAGGATTTAAATGGTTTTGGCCATACATAAATTATGATTTTATCCTTTTTATACCGAACTTCAAGTACATATGGACACCTAAGAGGAGATTTGATTTTCTAAATTACTAACCAATGAAGTGCTAATCAACTTAATTAATATGTATTCGTTGCAATACAATCAATTAATAACTTATCAAAACCTAGATTAATTAATCTTAGTATAGAGATCGAGGTTAATTTATGTTGGATAAGTCCAGGGTCGAACAAAAGGACACAAGCAAGTATGATATTTAATCAGGATATAAATACCTAGGTTAAGTTATTTAGAGTGATATCTATGTAAATTATGCAAAATAATATGAATGCATGCTCTTTTTTATCTTTTTAAATGCAAGTCAATATATGTCATGCTACAAAATGGAATGAAATACCAAAAAATACAAAGGTACAATGAATACACACTATCATAGAATATGCTCCTGAATTACATCCTAGTAAGAATATCAAGTAAACGCATAATTAGTTCAAGTTAAGAAAACCAATTTGTTACTCCGATTCTAAGTATTCATTTCATGCTCTCAACGCATAAAATATCTAAAATGTTGAGTAAATATTTAACAATTAATTAGGTTATTGATGAACGAGATATATTACATGATAACCTAATTAACCTCTAAATACAACAAACAAATCAAGGTTTAATCATCAAATGAAAGAGAGTGAAAATGAAATAATGACATTCATATTTATGTTTAACAAGTAGAGTACTTCTCTGATTAATAAATAAAAACCCATAGGGCACATCATAGAACAAAGTATGCCATCAAGAAGATCATGAATAGAGCTTTAAAATGACACAAATTTCATTCAATTTAAACATCAAATGCTCAAGTTATTCAAGTTTTAATACATGGGCCAAAATTAAAAGAGAAACTCAATAATAATAATACATAATTATATAACAAAACAATGCAAAGAAGGTCTGTAATGCAAATAACATAATCCACAAGGGTCTTAATACAAAATATCAGTACGGAAGAGCTTATCTGCACTTTGAAGAACATGGAAGGGTCTGGGCACAAGATGCCAGACGGACAATGACGAATCTCTCATCACCTTTATTATTTTATTTTGACCTTGAAACCCTATCTAAATACATGTAAATAGCATCAATTTATACAAAATAGCATTCATTATTTATTGTATAACTAATGTATAAAATATTATATTTAAAACTAAAATAAAATAATAAAGAAAAAAAATAGAAAAAGAAATAAAATGTCAAAGGTATTTTATAACCCTAAACCTTGAGATCGAGGCATCATAATGACTGGGTCGACAAGGAATAAAGTAGGGAGAGATAAGGGTCGATCAATAAAAGAAATCCTAATCCATAATGTCCAATACTTCATTTTTTAAACTTATTTTATTCTTTATTATTTATACCTCAAATAAAGAAGTTTTGTACATGAAAGTTGTAGAGAAAATCACATAGAAAAATACAAAATTTATTTAACATTAAAATAATACATATTGTACATTATACACTCAGAATAAAAAAGCCAAAAATCAAACTTCCCAGGCCCATATCTTCTCCATATGAACCGAAAATGCATCAAAATCTCTTTAGTTGTATATAACTTTTTATTAGCTATTTTAATGAAGGTGTTTCCATGTAATTTGAAGTTAAGATGCAAAAGTTAGGTTTTTGGACCCCTACTATACAATATACCTGAATAAAATATTTATTTTTTTTCCTTCTATTTTTCACTATTTTACATTTTTATAATTTTGTAGTATGTACATATTTAGAATGAAACAAAACCATTAAAAATACACTAAATAAATAAAAGATACAAAAAATATATAGATGAATAAATTATACATATATGGTTAATACCTATATTTATTTAAATATGCAAATAACACCATAAAAATATAATAAAAATATATTTGTGTATATTTAAATAAGTTATAAGTATATAAATTATGAGTATAAAATAATAAAAAATTACAATACAAAATAAAAATAAAGCATACAATATATAGGTAAATATATCTATGATTATACATGTAAATATTACCTTATAATAAATAATCTCAAAAAAATAAATAAAAATATAAACTAAATACCATATAAAATAAGAAACATTTTTTATGTTTTCACCAAAAATTAATAAAATTATTTATTATTTTCTATCTATTTAGTAAGGCATTTCAGCCTTGGATTTTTCTGGTTGGTCCACATGGACCAACCAGAATCAAACCCTAGTTGACTTGGGGTCAACTGCCCCCATCTCTCCTCTAGGTGTGCCAAACCCGTCAACTCCTCGATTTTGCTCCATTTTCCAAGGCATCTCCTCGCTTATTTTCGATCCAATCTTCATGCAAATTAATCCCTGATTTACCGTAATACATGCCTAACCCTCAAACCCTTTGTACATAACCAGGATCAGCATGCAATCGTTAGTCAATAAACTCCCCCTCCATATCTACAAATAAAAGCCATCACCACCCACATCGGTTGATCCCCTTTTTCCCACTTGAACCCCCTTCCTTCAAATTGTTAGAGCTCTAGGTGACAGTTGTGAGGCTCGCGAAGGGTAGAGCGTGACGTAGAGCAGCGGAGGAGGTGCGATCCAGGTGGAGCTCCGGTAACACCTCTGCTCCCTAGAATAATCAGCTAAGATATGTATTTACCTAGCTTTTTATATTGCATTTTCATTCCGTAGTGTAGTCATAAGTATAGTGTCTTTTATATAATAGTAGTTTAAATCAAATTTTAATATCTTCGATCGCTAGATCTCTTTGCTCTGGCCATGTTTCGTAGTGCAATCGACTCGTTCCGACCCACCTTCCATGTTCATCTTGTTCCCTCTCGCATGTTGCACCCATCCTTCCTTTTCGATCCATCATGACCTTCGTAGATTAGTGAATCAGAGCTCCTTCGTTGTCTCTCGTTGGAGCTCCTCCATCCCGCTCATTGTGCATGAGAAGTAACTTCAAACCGGCCCGAAGCGAGTCGCCTCGAGGCCCTTAACTTCCCTCTATAGGTCAAAGCGTAAACGTACCCTAGAAGGGTCGATTTTGAACGTGCACAGACCCCCCAGGTGCCCGATATTTCAATGAGCTCTAGGCCCCTTCACAACGGGACCCGGGCCTTCTTATTGGTGCCACTCAAAGCGGAAGGTTCCCAAGAGGAAGATGAACCGCTCAACACGACGAATGAAGGCCGAAGTGAGGAGGAATGCTCGATCGAAGCAAGGGCAGGGAGATGTTCTTCCCTATTCTTGCTCCAAACCTCAATGCCGTCAAATGACAGGCATATTCCAGATCTAATCTGGGTCGTTGATTCCACGCAAAACACTGCCCATGCTCCATCATCCGATCGAGTGCGCCTGCGATGTTCTCTTCCACCGATTACAGGTTATTTTGTACAGACACCTCTGTTTTATTTTCTTTTATTTTAAATCCTATAAATAATATTTGTAGTATAAACAAACATATGAAATTTGCATGAACCCCATGTTCTTAATTATATTTGTTTAGGGGTTCGTGCCAACTCACTTCACATGAGCGCCCACATAAGGTGGGCAATTTGCAGGGGTACACCCCCAGTTTTTATAATTTTAAATTAGTCAATAAATTTTAAATATCAGTTGTAAACTTTTGGCAAATTTGCATGTAAACTTTTGTCTTATATTTTAATTGCAAATATGCCCTTTCCAGTTTAAACATTTTTATACATGAAGGTCTATTTTTATAAATATCATTCATGCTCCAAAAATAATGGAAAATAGGATAAGGTACCCGGATGCATGCTCTTTCATGTTATACAATTAGTTTGTCATTTTATGTACTTTCTTGTTTTTTTAAAAATCAAAAAGAGCACATTTTATCCCTGTTTGCGTTTAAAAACCCAAAAAAATATAAAAACCTTTTGAAAAATTCCAAAAAAATATATATTGTTTATTATAGTATTTTTTGCCTCCATACAAAAACCCCTAAAATAGAAAAAGAAAATCACTAAAAATTAAAAAGATCTAAATTCCTTATAAAACAATCTAAAAAAATCTTCAAGAGTAGCAAAAATAGTTATTTCCATCTCTAAATTATTTTATATTATATATTATATATTAAAATTAGTGACTTTATTTAGTATTTTTAAATTCCTTGACAATTCAACTTATTTATTGAAGTTCGTGATTTTGTGTATTTAGGAGTTTAAAAATACATAGAAATAAGCAAAAATTCCTACAAATCACAAAAAATATTAGAAAAATATCAAAAAAACAAAAATATATTCTTTTCTGGTTTTTTATTATTTTTACTTATATTTATCTCTATCATATCCTACTCAGCCTATATATACATATATAATATTATATATTTAATATAATTATTATAATTATTATCAAAATATTATAAATATTTTAAAACCTTTAAAAAATAGAAAGGATTATTCTTGTAGTTATTTTCTGATTATTTTTATTTATTATATATTATATATATTTATTACTTATATTATACATATTACTTATACGTAGTTATATATATATATAAATTATATATTAAAGAGAAAAAATTAAGGATCACAAAAATATAAAAAGAAAATAAAATTATAAAAAATTAATTAAATAAATATATATAATATAAAATTATTATTATTTAATTTTAAAACCCCACAAATTCATTAATCAATTAATTGAATAAGTATTGTCAAAATATACATATATTATTTATTTATAAATAATATACCTACTGCACCGACTTGTCTTCATGTGTTCGACACCCTACTCTGCTTGTCCCTATACACATTTAATTGTAGGGTTATAATAAATTTTGATTTACACCTTGGTTTGCATTGCTTCATTATTTCTGTGGGTTAATTGTTGCTTGGTCGCTTGGTCTCTGTGAGCGGTCGCCACATCGACTCGCTCCCGTCTTGTGCGGAGTGTAAGACGCTCCTCCCTTGTTCAAGTTCGGTCAATCAGACAAGTGCATCAAGCGTGACAGGAGCTTTGCAATTTGAAGAAGTCAATGGGGTTTGGCTGCAATTCTCCCATAGTCACGCATGAGGTGTGTGCAAGTGGAGGCCAGGGAAATGGTGTAGGTTCATGCCACCTGGTATGATCAGATGCCTCGGACTATCTTAGATGAATTCGAGGTTGTGTGGCTCGATTTGAGGCTGAGGGCACTCTTGGGTTGTACAATCAATACGATCATACAATAATTATATGTCGAAGGTTGCTCTTCTCCTCCACCGGCGGAGGCGGAGAGGCTACGCTCTTGTATCTCCTCATCCACTATTCCTCAGGCCTCACTGAAGGTCGAGTCAACTTTTGGATCCGCTGGCGAAGATGATGGTGTGTCACAGATAAAACGAGGATGTCTAAAGGATCCGATTGATGCAGGTTCGTCAGAGGAAGAGCTTGAGATAGGAGGAGATTTGATTCCTCCGATTAGTGAAAGTCTTGTTTACAAGTACAGTTAGAGCACACAGCCGAAGTAATAACAAGTCTTAAGGGTGATTCGTGGATGAGATGGATGGATATCAAAGGTTTAAGAACCTGGAGCCCTAAGGGGTTCAACCTCATGTGCAAGGAGGTCAAAGATTTGAATTGGATTAGGATATGAAAGAAGAAGGAGATGGAATCAAAGACATGGTGATGATGAGTGTCATGTTGCGATGGTGAACGAGTGAGTAGAGCAGCATAAGTATGTATGCACGTGTATAGAAAAATAGTAGAAAATAAAGGAAAATTGTAGAAAGGAATTACCTGGAGGATGAAGAACAAGGGTGGAGTGATGCCTAGAGATGAAGCCTGAGAGGCTTTTGATCTTTGCTCGAAGCTTCAACAAGGGTTGATCTCAAACAACCGATTGATTCCATGGTTGTGACATGACCTACAAGTCGTGGATCTTGCTGGAGTTCAACCTCCTTCATCACTCGATCTCACTCTCGTTCTTTGTCGTAGGAATGTAGGAGATGGCTAAGAGAACTCATGTAATGGGCGGATAGCTATGATAGGAGGTGGAGGTAGGGGTTTTGTTCATGATTAGATAGTCAAACAAGGTAGTTTCAACCGTCCATTATGAAGGCACGTGAGGAGGATGGTGAAGTTGAAGGACGTGGCATGAAAGAGGAACGAGAGACCTCTCGTTAAACACTGGATTCATGTTTGGAAGCCATGTGGAGCAACTGGAGAAAATCAGAGAAGTTACTCCAATGAGCAAACAGAACCTTTTGAGGATCAACCACCGGAGGTTGAAGATGACCCTTAGCCATCTGATATTGTGATCCGACTACAGAAGATGAGGTGCGATTGGGAAAAAGGGGGCCACTTGATCAAACAATCAAACGGTCCCAAATGAGGTGAAGATGGGCTAACAGGTGCTATCTGATCTTAAGATCAAACGATTGGGATCAAAGGCGGTGGCCAAAGAGAGGCCGTCTAGGTGGAGAGATGGATTGGCCCACGTGGCCCAATCAAAAAATGAAAAATGAATAAATCAATGTTAATTCAAATTAAAATAATTAATGATGTTGAAATAAAAAGTGTGCTACATGAAAGTTATATTTTTTTCAAGATCTACAACTTTTTCAAAATCAAAATACATTGTATATACATACTTAATAATTTTTTGTAAGTATTTTTAATAAATAAAAATACTTCTTTTATTACTTTTATTTTTTGGTATTTTTGAATAATAAATAATATACATATATTATATACATTATATTTTAATTTTTTAGGATTTTTAAAAATAAGTAAAATATAGAAAATAATGGAAACATTAAACATATATATATATACATTGATATAACATTTTATTTATGTACAATAATTAACCTTAGTTATTTATAAAGTGTTAAAAGTTAATTTTAATTAATTAATTATGTTAATGGATTAATTTAAAATAGAGGGTTAATTATATAATGATGATGAATCTGAGATTCATTACCCTCTATACTGAAACTTTGCTCATCCTCAAGCAAATAAAGAATGAATAAGTTAGTTGATGTGATGCCCCACCGCTCCGGCTATCCAAACTGACAGGACGAGAGCGCCAGACCTACGATCCAAGTATACCCATGATCTCTGATAGTCAACAAACCATCTTATGCACATTAGATCAACATTTGAAATATACATAACAACAGGAGAATAAAACAAAATAGAACGTAATTACAACATTCATTATCATTAACAATTATAAGTCCGTGTCCACAAAATGAGGTACAATATATGACTACATAACTCAAAATTCTCATTATATTTGTTGATGAATCTCCATTTCATCACCTTTATTCTTTCATTTTGGTCTTTAAACCCTAACTGTGACGCCCCTAAGGTCCAGATACTCACAATACACATCCAAAACATATGATTCTATATTTGAAATACCAAGCTGTGACAAACATGCAGGAGAACAGTAAATAAAGAAAAACTGTATTTTTTCATTCATTTTTCATTCCATTCATACATCATGTCCACCAAAAAGAATTATATACAATGCTCTAGAAGTAAAGAAACATGTATGGATACATCATATCTCTCAAAAAGAATTACAGGTACAACTAAGCAAAAGGATATGAACCAACTATACCATAAAAGAAGAGCTGCAACAAAGTCAGTCACAGACCACCTACCGTTGCGGCTGCTGCTCCGCGATCCTGCCCGATTCATGTAAATAGGTTTATGAGCAAAGCGTCTAGTACAGATGAAAAAATATCAACTAGAAAGGTAAACAGAAAGTGTACAAGAACAATTGTGAAAACCCACAAAGTATAACCAACTTCTCTGTTCCCGACATCCACTAAGAAACATAAACCCACAAAGAAAAATCATTCCATGCTAAACGACTTCTACCAACTTGGATTATAAAACCAACCTGGATATGGACATGTATTGAGAAACAATTCTAACTAGAAAGAGAGTAGGACCACAATAAAAATATAACCTAAGCTTCGTGGATAGTCTCTTGGTCCGAGTGAGACCTCCCACTATGACTCTAAGGTAAGAAGAAGGTCTTAGGATTGGGGTGCCTCCGTAGGCATGCAATAGGGTACAAAGCATCCTAACTAAGTTCCAACATGCCCACTAGCTTCACTTAACAAACTGTAGTTCCAATTCTTAATTCAAATTTCAACTCGCATATCATTACAAACCACGAAGTCCACAATCCATCAATATAGTTCACGATAGAAGGGTATGATATGATCAATACATTTGATTCTGGATAATCATTACTAACCACATAGTTTTACAGCTTTTAATTTAATAATCTCGGTGTCTTCCTCATAGAGGTGAATCGGGGTATTTATACGTGGGGCCAACACATATAAGTACCTAGAAGTCATGTCGGTAAGAAAAGATCAGATTGGATTGTAGTTTAATGCAGCTTAGGGCCACCACTCACTCAGCATTTTAGTAATACACATTCTCAAGAGGAATTACGTAGAGCCCGTAGGCCTCATCGTCATGCGGAGAACATAAAGAACATATCTCGTATCGCAAGGCACAAGGTGCATAACTGAGGACACATAGCCGCTTCTAAGAGGAGAACTAAGCAACACAAAACACACAGTGAGTTAGAGCAAAGTCTCCAAGAGTAGTCTGACACTTCCTATAGACCTTCAATGGGGGAGGCTAGCATACATCTGATGTCACCACTAGATGCAGAGCAAGATGACGATTTGGATGCTTTGCAGAAACATCATACTACTTACGATGCTTATCAGAAATCTCAGGTACCGTAGTTCTTTGGTATCACCGCATTAGTTGACGCAGAGTTGTGGATGGAGCATGTGTCCAAGGTGCTACGGATTATCCATGCTCCAACAAATAGTTGTTAAACGAAGAGAGTTGCAAAATATTGTTAAAAGAAGAGCTAGGGTTGCCTCTTGTTTTATAGTCTTTTGGGAGTCCATGGATCACTATCCGAATGAAACACAAAATCAATAGTTGAGATTGATTTTTATTTCTATTCAATGACCATGATTTTGTTGTATAAAAATACAACAATAATTAACTTAATTTAATATCAATATATATTGAATTATCATCAAAATAATTTAATTTAATTTAATAAATTTGGATAAGAGGATGAAGAATGAGTCCACTTACAAAATATGGGGGGACGACCACTCTTGATCAAATCAAGGGTGGTTGTCCACCATCTATATAAGGAAGGTGGCTCATCCTTTTAATTTATGTGAGATTTTATATCTCACATAATTCTCTATATATTTGCAACAACTTTTATTGCAAATATATTCACAAAATTAATTCGAAATCAATTTGTGAATATTCTAATCATGCCATTGAAAAATATGAATCATATTCATATCCCAAAATAACATGTAAATTGTATTTACAATTAATTATCTAATGTGAATCCAATTCGCATTAACAATTAATTTGAAAATACTATTTACAATAAGCTCTCTCTAATATATTATAAATCACATTTATAATATTGCATAAATAACATGGATAATGCTATCTGCATTATTCATATCCTTGACAATTAAATCACATTTAATTATCTTGGATCATCATTCTCATTCAACTAAATAATATGAATCACATTCAAATTATTCATGATAATTAAATCATATTTAATTATCAATTTCTCAATGCTCAGATATATAATTCATCAATGAAATTATTCTTGAACGCTTTCAAGTATAATGTGCTTTCTCCACGGATACTTGGAGATAAGGACGTGGCAATTGTATGTTCCACGTATACTGACTTGGATATTGAGGTCAAATCCATATCTCGGGGACCTCCCATAGATGTTTGATTAAATCAATATCATAAATCTATTCTTCTCATCGCATATGAATCACATTCAGATCAATGTCCAACATTTGGATTAAGATCAGATTACTTATCTACTAAGAGGAGTCACTAAAATTCAGACATGTTTCATCACTCCCTTCGAATGGAAGCGTCATGGTTATATAATCGTTTATTGATCACATCACCCTCATGTATTCCTAATACATGTACATCCTGCATACTAGAAGACCTAGAATAAAATCGAAGATATAGATCAATTTTACACTGTCATCTTCAGGCTTTTATCACTAAGTTTATCATTAGGTCATTGGGAGTTGGTATTGATCACATGCTTTTCAAAAGCATATATCATACCTACAAATTCTTGTCATTATTCCAAAGCAAGACGACCATAAGTGGAATTTGATTGATCCAAATACCTCATGAGTGAGCTCATATCTTGTGGTTCACAAATAAACCTGTATGATCCCTTTAAGAGATCGTATTACTCACATGCCCTTGTATGCATACCAACTCGTCGATGTATAGACCTTGATTAGGCCATCAACCTATCAGTCTGCCAAATGTACATACCCAGACATATAGCAATACATCTGTCTCTGGTTTGAGGATGCATACATAAATCATGACAACATACAACATAGGTCTTGGTTATCTCGATCTTGCTAAGTCAACTCTTTGGCCTAACTTATCTGACACCTCTGAATCTCTATTCCTGCGTAGAGGACCTACATCAAGAGGTTATTCATATATCATCCAAAAGAGAAAGGATTGTCATCTCCTACTCAGTCTGGAGATCATCTCTTAATAATCATTTGACGGTGCTTGATGAGTTCTCAATCTAATT
Source organism: Ottelia alismoides (assembly GCA_037367405.1). Lineage (NCBI taxonomy): Eukaryota > Viridiplantae > Streptophyta > Magnoliopsida > Alismatales > Hydrocharitaceae > Ottelia > Ottelia alismoides. Next base: position 288,130 of record JAZKJV010002942.1, read on the forward strand.
CTTTATATATCATGCAAGCACCGACCTTTATGATTCAACAATTGTATGATCGTCAAGATGGCCATGTTACATAATCCTAATTGTACTAAGGGACCTATTATGCAAATTAGTTATTCTTCATTTCAGATTATGGAATGATTTGCAATAACGTTTATTACATAATGGCTCACCGTGGGCTCGCATGTCCAACACCGATAAGCCCATAGTTAGAGTCAAGCAACTAAGACAAGTTCTTCCTATTTGACCTGACAAGTTTTTGCAAGATTGTCTTGATCTCCCTATTGGATAACTCGATTAAGCCATTCGATTGCATGTGGTAAGGAGATGCAACACGATGATTGATGTTTTACTACTTCATAAGTTTATTTACTTCTTTATTGATAGAATGGCTACCACCGTCTGAAATCAAAGTCTTCAGAATCCTATACCGTAAAATAATGGTGTACTTGAGAAAGCAATAAATGTTGCGATTATCAGCGGATTGGGCGGGAATAGCCTCCACCCAGTGACTCACATGATCAACGACAAGCAAGATTTATTCGAATCCTTGACTGTTAGGACATGGACCCATAAAATTAATGTCCTAAGCATAAAAAATATCTGATATCTGAATAAACTTGAGGGACATCGAATCTTTGGAACCGAGGGTTTCTCCCATTTTCTGAAAATCAATGCAACCTTTTACATAAGTTGTGGCATCCTTGAATAGTATGGGCCATCATAGTCTACATTGTAATACTTTCGTTGTCATTCTACTTCCGGAATGGTGTCATCTAATTCGAGTTTATGACAGTGCTCAAGGACACTGGTGTACTCATGAGGATTCCCTGAAAAGGTATGGATCTTCCCACTGGTATAAATGAATATCGAATAAAAATTTATACTTCTTTACTATTGTCCAATCTTGTGGAACTTTATCAGAAACAAGATAGTTCACAATATCGATATACCAGGGGAGAGAAGCAATACTGAGAATAGATTTGTCAGGAATGGTTTCTGTAATCGGTACGCTGCTCAAGGGAGTATATGTGCATTCAATTCTGCATAGATGGTTGCTACCACATTCTTAACTATAAGTTTATCTCTAATTTCCAAATCAATCTCCTAGAGGAGAAGGATCCATCTGAGTAAACATGACTTGGCTTCTTTCTTCTATTGTAAGTACTAGATAACAGAGTGGTCAGTGTAAACTATAACCTTTGAATCGAGGAGATGCGATCTGAACTTTTTAGAGTGAAAGTAACTGCCAGTAGCTCTTTCTCTGTAACTTTATAGTCTTCTGTCCATCATCAAGTTTTCTTTTGGCACAATGGATGGCAAAGGACGATCCTTATCTTCTTTGTCCTAAACACATCCCAATTGGCGAAATTAGATGTGTCTGTCATGATATCGGATGAGAGAGACCAATTGAATGGATGTAGGACCGGTGCTTGAGTGACAAGCCTTTTTAGTTGAGTAAAAGCTTGGAGAACCTTCTAATCAATAATGAAGTATGTTTTCTTTCCTAAAAGCTTTGTGAGAGGTCGGGCAATCCTACTGAAGTCCTTGATGAATCGTATATAAAAGCCAACATGCCTTATAAATGACATCATATTCTTCATTGTTCGAGGTGGCTCAAGTTGAGAAATAACACCCACCTTCACCGGGTAGATCTCCATAACTCGTTTAGAGACAACATGGCCCAGCACAATTCCTTCAGTAACCTTGAAGTGACTCTTTTCCCATGATAGAACAAGATTTACTTCACAGCATCTCTTAAGGACTCGATCTAGGTGTGCAAGAAAAGCATCGAAACTATCACCATAGATCGAGAAATCGTCCATAAAGATCTTGAGAAAGCTACCTACCATGTCAGAATAAATAGCCAACAGGTACCTCTGAAATGTAACAAGAACGTTACATGATCTAAAGGGCATCTGCTTGAAATCATAGATGATGAACGGACAGATGAAAGTGATTTTCTCTTGATCCTCAGGAGCGATTGTCACTTGGTTGTACCCAGAGTGTCTATCCAAGAAGTAAAAGAACTCTTCTACTACCAACATTTCAAGCACTTAATCAATAAATAGTAGAGGAAAGTGATCCTTCTTGGTTGTTAAATTCAAGCATATGTAATCAACATAGACACATCATGAAATCATAATCTGTGTCCATTGTACCCCAACTTGATCCAGTAATGATGAGGTCTACAAACTAGATGTTGTGGGTTGTGATAAAGATTCAAAAGAGGGATAGTCTACTGGCTTAAGAGGAAAAAGTCCTTATGTAAATGATGTTGTAAATAATATTAAAAAAAATGCAATAAAGACTCCAAAAAAGTTAGACGAGCAAAAACAAAAAAATCAATTCATGTCAGAGTTATGTATTCAATAAGCATAGCTTATGCTTCAAAGTCAAAGACTTTATAGTGCATGCAATTGAATGACTTGGCTACATTGGTCAAGCATCCTAGGATAGGTAGCTACAACGACTACCATTCATTCTCTTTTCCACCTCCTCTTCTTGAGTTGGTTGTCCTTGAACTTAGAAGGAAATACCCTACTCCTCGAGTAAAGAGTTGTTGGATTGGAGAATTAGGGTTACCATGTTGGAGAAGACTATATCTTTACCGCTTCAGCCGAAGGAGCTACATATCACTTACACTGTAAACGATAGACTCATAGTCATAAGAGTGTGTGTTTAATGTAGACTTGTTCTGACCTGGCTTTTGAGGAGACTTCGATAGAGTTTTGTGGTTCTTGAAGGATGTTGAGTTTCAAGTCCGATTCCCAATAAGGTTCCGACCAAACTTAAATTCTAAAAGGTCTGACAGAGCTCCAAACTTTGATCTTATGAAGATAAGTTTAAAAGTCAAAATAAATCCAACTTATTTCCTTTTCTTTTCTTTACATTCTTTTTATGCATCATTATCATAATTGTTTGCTAGGGACTAGCAAAGATAAGTATAGTGAGGGTGATGAATCTCTATTTCATCACCATTATTCTTTCATTTTATCCATAAGTCCCTAGTTAAATGCATGTAAATATCATTAATTTGTACAAAATAACAGTCATCATTTGACACATAAAATTGTATAAATATCGGTATTTAATTTCAAAATAAAAGAATAAAGGAATGAAAAGAAAAAGAAATGAAGTGTCAAATACATTGAATGACCTTAACCCTGAGACCAAGTCATCATGATGACTTGGTCGACAAGGAATAAAGTAGGGGGAGATAAGGCACCTAATTATATAGAAAACACCACAAAAGCCCTAATTTAATTCATCAATAAATAGCCATTCATACCCTATTTATTTTGCATTATACACACCTCAAATAATACAACACTCAACATGAAACTTGTACATAAAAATAATTGCACACAAAAATAATGCGTAATGTACTTGAGACATACTGATGAAGACCCATAAATAAAACTCCATAGACTGTATCTCCTTCATATGAACTAACAATTGATCAAACTCACCTTTATCATTAATAAAATTAAATTATCTATCTAATGAAGGTGGTTTCATTTAAAATGGAGTTAAGATGCAAAAGTCATCTTTTGGGTCCTTATTGTCCCATATACTTGTATATTTTATTTATTAAATTTATTCTTTATATTTTTAGCTTTCTTATATTTTTAAATACTTGTATGTATATTTGAAATACATTAAAAATATAATCACAAAATAAAAGCATCAAAAAGGTATTAAAATAAATAGTGTATTAAAAATATATAAGCATATTATACTTATATTATACATATCCCTATTTATTTAACTAAACAAAAATGTCAAAAAAATAAAATAAAAATATGTATATATACAAATATATTACATATATATAATATGTAGATATAATAATAAAATACTAAATAAAAAATACTTTAAAGACATGTAAATATATCTATATATATGTAAATATTAGCACTTAATTATTAAGCTTGTAAAAATATATACAAATTATAATTAAATACTAAATAAATAAATAAGTATTTTTCATGTTTTGAATTTATTTTAATAAAATCAATTACTAGTATTAACTTAATTAATAAGGTATTTATCTCCCTAATTTTTTTCTAAATGGTCTACATGGACTAACTAGAATCCAAGGACTATTGATCGCCAAGTCAACTGCCCCTCCACTCTAACACCTTTATCAGAAGTCATATGACTTTTGACTTCTCCAGCTTCTTAACCTTCCTCCACTCCACCATTTCTCTTGAGATCACCGCCACTCTACTCCTCCCTCTGTTGGATATGTGAGCCCACGACGAGCCATTATGCAATAAGTGTTATCGCAAATATCATGCCCTGGTCTGAAATGAAGAATAATTAGTTCGCATAATAAGTCCCTTAGTACAATTAGGGTTATGTACCATGGCCATCATAATGATCATACAACTGTTGATTCAATTATTGCATTGTAAAGGTAGGTGATTGGATGGATATCTAAAGAGTTAGATTGAGGACTCATCAAGCCCATCAAATAATTATTAAGAAAGGATCTCTAGCCTGAGAAGGAGATGGCAATCCTTTTCTCCAAAGGATGATATCCGACCGACCTCTTGATGCAGGTCCTCTGCATAGGAATAAAGATTCAAAGGTGTCAGATTAGTTAGGTCAAAGAGTTGACTTAACGAGATCGAGATAACCAAAGACCTATGCCGTATACTGTCATGATATAGCCACGCATCCTCTGACCGGAGATAGATGTGTTATTATATATCCAAGTATGTACATTTGGCAGACCAATAGGTTGATGACCTAATCAAGGTCTATACACCAGCGCGTTGGTGTGCATGCAAGGGCATATGAGTAATATGATCTCTCAAAGGGATCATAAAGGTTCATTTACTGAACCGGAAGACATGAGCTTACTCATGAGATATTAGGAAGGATCAAATTCTGTGTACGGTCATCTCCCTTTTGAAGCTTGACTGAATTTGTAGGTTTGATATATGCTTTTGGAAAGTATATGATCAACATTTGGGTATGATAAATGCTTTTGGAAAGTATATGATCGATACCAACTCCCAATAGTCAAATGAGAAACTTAATGATAAATCCTTGAAGTAGACAACATAAAATTGATTTAATACTTCAGATTTAATCTTGGTCTTCCAGTATGCAGGATGTACATGTATTAGGAATACCTGAGGGTGATGTGATCATAAACGATTGTATTATCATGAGACTTCCATTCCTAAGGAGTGATGAAACGGGTCTGGATTTTAGTGACCCCTCTCAACGGAGAAGTGATCTGATCTTGGTCCAAATGTTGGATATTGATTTGAATGTGATTCAGAGGCAATGAGAAGATTAGATTTGCGGTCTTGATTTAATCAAGCAACTATGAGAGGTCTGCAAGATATGGATTTGCGATGTGATCTCAATATCCAAGTCATTATACGTGGAACAATACAATCGCCATGTCCTTATCTCCAAGTATCCGCAGAGAAAGCGCATTATCTTTGAAAGAGTTCATGGGTAATTTCATTGGTGATATATGTATCCGAGCATTGAGAAAATGGATAATTAAATTCTATTTAATTATCATGAATAATATGAATTTGATTCATATTATAAGGAGAGTTATCTAAGATAATTAATGTGATTTAATTATCAAAGATGTGAATAATGTGAATGTGATTCATATAATTTTGGCACACGAGGATAGAGATCCAAGATGATTAAATGTGATTTAATTATCATGGATTAATAATGTAGACATCACTATCCATATTAATCTTATATATTGTAAGTATGATTTATAATATATAAGAGAGAACTATTTGTAAATAACATTTACAAATTAAATGTTGATGCGAATTGGATTCACATTGGACAATTAATTGAAAATGTAATTTATATTTTATTTTGGATTGTGAATGTGATTCACAATTTTCCAATGGTAAGATTGCAATATTCACAAAATAATTATGGATTATTTTTGTAGAATAATTTACAACAAGTGTTGTTGTAAATATTGGAGATTTTCATGGAATAATGTAATCTCAAGGGATTACATGGGATTGCCTCCTTCCTACTTGGGAGGGTGGACGACCACCAACTCCCATTAGGAAAGGGTGGCCGTCCACTCCTCTCTAATGGAAGGAGGCAATCTCCATTCGGTAATCTCCATGGTTGATTGATTTAATTTAGAATTAATTTATATTGATTTTTCAATATATATTAATCTAAAATAAATAATTGTTATTGTGTTTTTCCAATAAAATCTTGACCATTGAAAAAAGCGCAAATCAATCTCATCCATTGATTTTGTGTAGTCCATGCCTTGTGATCCACGTACTCCCGAAAAACTATATAAGAAGAGGTACCCCTTGCTCTTCAAAGCTCCAACTACTACAAAACATATGCTCTCTCTCTCTCTCTCATTCTCTACACATCATCTCTCTCTCATTGTGATCGTCCACCATGGAGCCCTAGAGAGAGTCGCCATCACCGCAGCATCATCGTTATGCTACTGGATTGTTTGCTTGTAAATCTCTGTCTCCTTAGGTGCGCCTCACTCGTGAAGAAGATGTCGGATCTCGTGTGATGAGATCAAGAGATTTGCAGCTTGGATCATCAACATGGATTGCGAGAAGCACGCATTCAACAACGCGCTCGCAAGCATCTCCTCTGTCAGATCGGACTTGAGACAGGAGGTCTCTTCATTTAGAGACTCGATCGTAACCGTGCTTCAAGAGCTAAACCTAGTACTTGTTTGTGGTTTAGATGAAATGATCCGAGAAGTGTTCTTGGATCATGTGGTTTAATCATTTGAAAATTTTTAAAATTCTGTTGCCCCGAGCAACTAGTTCGACTAGTCGCTCCTGATCGCATATGATGCGATCCTCATGCTTTTGTGATTTGCTTAAGAATTTTATCATATCCTTTAAGTGGTATCAGAGCCATAGGTCGGAGGATTCTGATACGATCCATAAACCGAGGATGACTTGGGCTCATTAGGGTTTGTGAAATTTTATCGCATTTTATTCCCAAAGCCATGTTTTGTGTGATTTTTCTACCTTGTTTAAATTTTTAAACATGAGATTATCACTTGGATTATGTTCTCATTAAATAAGGAAACTGTGGGATTTGAGTTTGCATGATTTGGAATCTGATTGCTCAAGTTATGAGCATTTTAATGAACATGTATCCACTATTTCGGTGACGAAACTTGACGTAATTAAAAAATTAATTACGATTTTGAAATGCATAGAAATACGTGAAAATCACTTATGTTCTATTGTAAATCAAATTACAAACTATGAAATTTTTTTGCATGATTTGAATTTAAATTGATTGAGACATGCTAATTTTAGTAAGGGTCACTGTTGAAAATGACTTTCCTAATCAAAAGCCTTGTGATTGTCATTTAGTAAATTAGTGAAATTAAATGGTTTCATTTCCTTAAATAATTATGGATAAATATTTGAGAAATATTTGATGATAGTTATTTTCTTAAATGATATTGCCTTAACCAAAATTGATTAGATATGATCTAGATCACAATTGATTACATGATCTTCTTTCCAACAAACAAGTTGCTTGAATAGGATTGGTGATTTGTTTAGCAAATATCCTTATAATGTTAATAAAAAGTATTTTGATTATTATTATAGGTATAACTTCGGTTGATAGACCGATTATCATCTCAAGTGCAAAGTGATCAATTGGCATTATCCTGACCTGAGGCGGATATAGTGTCTAGTAGGGAGCGTTGGGGTAGGAGGTTGCTCTATGAGCGGTCTGTCCCACTCCCGTCAGTACTGGTCATGACAGTGGGTAAGGAAGGGATAATGTTTGAAGGGATCATGGTGTATTTTTCTAATTATTAAAATACATCCTTGATAAGGTTCCATACAAGTAAGCTGAAATCTAGCACCAGAGAGTGCTACTTCATTTAGAAAATAAAGGATGGTATTGGATAGCTATTTTATGACCTTGAGATTCTTAAAACATTTCATCTATAAGGATATGATTATTAGAGGATGACTCTCTTGAGAATCAAGATGAAAATGAAGTGAAGGAACTCATTTAATCTTGAGAAGATAATGACACTCCTGAAATTGGAAACTAAAAGGACAATTAAAGATGAAACACTCATACCTCTTCAAATGAGCTTGAGGATGGGTTCGATGTATCAGTTAGGTCTGACAATGATCTTACTTCATGTGGTGAAGCTTTTGAAGATCATGACATGGAAAAATGGAAGTTTGCAATAAAGTCTAAAGTAGACTTCATATACAAATGTTGTATATGGACCCTCGAGGATCCACCTATATGGATAAGACCCATTAAGGTATAAATGGATCTTCAAGAAAAAAAGGAACCTGATGAGAAGGTAGAGACCTTTAAAGCACGGCTCGTAGCCATGAGCTACACACCGAAGAGAAATACATTGCTTGCGATGAGACTTGCTCTTCAGTGACCATGCTTAAACCCGTCATAATATTGCTAATTATAGCTACACAACTTGACTATGACATCTTCAAGATGGAAGTCAATATTGCATTCCTCTATGAATACCTCTCTGGGGATATTCACATGAAGTAGCCCCGGGCTTCACGGTTGAGGAAAGCAAAGTATGCAAGTTAAAGAACTCCATCTATGGACTCAAATAAGCTTCTTGTAGTTGGAACATCAGATTTGATGAAATTGTAAATGTTGTAATTTTAGATAGAATATCGATGAACCATGTGAAGCTTAGTGGGAGTGCCATTGTCTTCATCGTGCTAAACGTAGATGATATACTAATCATTTTGGAGTGATATGTGGATGATAATAAGTGTTTTATAATATGGTTGTTCCATATCTTAATATATAATCACAAGGATACCTCTTAGATCTTAGTTATGAAGTTGTTCGAAAGCAAAGAGAAGAGGACATTGGAACCGTCACATTAGTGGTACACCTTTGACATATTCCATTTTTTAGGGGAAAACCTCGAGTAAGGGATATGGTGCTGACCTATCTAAAGGGATATCGCCTCAAAGAGTTGAGGATGTGAATGCTAAAACTACATGCTCTAATGCATCAACTATAGGAATCTCTGTGTATACTAAGATGTGTACAAAAGCCAGAAGTCTACCATGTAGTGGGAGTAGTAAACTACTGCTAATCCTACTATGGAAATAAAACACTTGATTATAGTAATAACAATATCTTCAAAGATGAGAAGACTTTTAAGAAAGTGGTATAAAAGTCTTATCTTCAAGAAATTAAGACTTTATAGATAGAGATCTAAAAGGTCTTAACTGTGGATACCTTAGGAGATAGAGATCTCTAGGAATAAGGGTATTCTGATAAGGGTAATGGAAATTAACGATTATTGAATTGTAGTGTTAACGACACTATAATGAACAAGATTGAGTATTGGTTGCATAAGATGGAACATTCGCATTGGATGCGAGCACTATTACTAGGAGATATGCAAGTGCCGTAAAAGGACTTGGCGTAGTCTCTTGGGAACAGAGTGACTGATCAGCTTACCAAGCTATTTTTCTGAATAGCCTATGATTGTCACATGAGTGTGGGTTTAAATATTAGCCCATTAATGACTCTTTGGGCTAGTAAGAGATTGTTGGACATGCGAGCCCACGACGAGCCATTATGCAATAAGTGTTATTGTAAATATCATTCCCTGATCTGAAATGAAGAATAATTAATTTGAATAATAGGTACCTTAGTACAATTAGGGTTATGTACCATGACCATCTTAATGATCATATAGTTGTTGATTCAATTGTTGAATCATAGAGGTTGGTGCTTAGATGAATATCTAAAGAGTTAGATTGAGGACTCATCAAGCACCATCAAATGATTATTAAGAGAGGATCTCTAGCCTGAGAAGGAGATGGCAATACTTTTCTCTGAAGGATGATATCTGACCGATCTCTTGATGCAGGTCCTCTGTATAGGAATAAAGATTCAGAGGTGTCAGATTAGTTAGGTCAAAGAGTTGACTTAACGAGATCGAGATAACCAAAGACCTATGTCGTATACTATCACAATATAGGCACACATCCTCTGATCGGAGATATATGTGTTATTATATGTCTAAGTATGTACATTTGGCAGACCAATAGGTTTATGACCTAATCAAGGTCTATACACCGATGCGCTGGTGTGCATACAAGGGCATATGAGTAATACGATCTCTCAAAGGGATCATACATGTTCATTTACTGAACAGGAAGCCATGAGTTCACTCATGAGATATTGGGAAGGATCAAATTCCGTGCATAGTCGTCTCGCTTTGGAAGCTTAACTGAATTTGTAGGTTTGATATATGCTTTTGGAAAGTATATGATCAATACCTGTGTATGATAACTGCTTTTGGAAAGTATATGATCGATACCAACTCCCAATAGTCAAATGAGAAACTTAATGATAAAACCCTGAAGTAGACAGTGTAAAATTGATCTAATACTTCAGATTTAATCTTGGTCTTCTAGTATGCAGGATGTACATATATTATGAATACCTGAGGGTGATGTGATCATAAACGATTGTATTACCATGACGCTTCCATTCCTAGGGAGTGATGAACTGAGTCTGGATTTTAGTAACTCCTCTCAGTAGAGAAGTGATCTGATCTTAGTCTAAATGTTGGACATTGATCTGAATGTGATTAAGATGCAATGAGAAAATTAGTTTTGCAGATTTGATTTAATTAAGCATCTATGAGAGATCCGCAAGATCTAGATTTGAGATGTGATCTCAATATCCAAGTCACTATACTTGAAATAATACAATCGCTTTGTCCTTATCTCAAAGTATCCACGGAGAAAGCGCATTATCCTTGAAAGAGTTCATGGATAATTTTATTGTTGATATATGTATCCGAGCATTGAGAAAATGGATAAGTAAATGTGATTTAATTATCATGAATAATATGAATTTGATTCATATTATAAGGAGAGTTATCTAAGATAATTAAATGTGATTTAATTATCAAAGATGTGAATAATGTGAATGTGATTCATATTATTTGGGCGCATGAGAATAGAGATCCAAGATGATTAAATGTGATTTAATTATCACGGACATGAATAATATGAATAACATTATCCATATGAATCATATATATTATAATTATGATTTATAATATATAAGAGAAAGCTAGTTGTAAATAACATTTACAAATTAAATGTTGATGTGAATTGAAATCACATTGGATAATTAACTAAAAATATAATTTTATTTTGGATTGTGAATCTGATTCATAATTTTCTAATGGTAAGATTAAATATTGACAAAATAATTATGAATTATTTTTGTAGAATAATTTACAACAAGTATTGTTGTAAATATTGGAGGTTTCCATGCAATAATTAATCTCATGAGATTACATGAGATTGCCTCCTTCCTAGTTGGGAGGGTGGATGGCCACCAACTCCTATTAGGAAAGGGTGGTCGTCCACTCCTCTCTAATGGAAGGAGGTAATCTCCATTCCGTAAATCTCCATGGTTGATTGATTTAATTTGAGATTAATTTATATTGATTTTCAATATATATTTAATATAAATTAAATTATTGTTGCTGTGTTTTTACAACAAAATATTGGCCATTAAAAGAAGCACAAATCAATCGTATCCATTGATTTTGTGTAGTCCATGGATTATGACCATGGACTCCCAAAATACTATATAAAAAGAGGCACCCCTTGCTCTTTAAAGTTACAACTACAACATGTGACGAGATCAGAAGATTCACCGCTTTGATCATCAACATAGATTGCGAGAAGCACGTGTTTCATCAATGCGCTCGCAAGCGTCTCCCCCATTGGATCAGTCTTGAGATAGGAGGTCTCTTTGTTTACAGACTCGATCGCAACCATGCAAGAGGTAAACCTAATACTTGTTTGTGATTTAGATGAAGCGATCCGAGAAGTGTTCTTGGATCATGTGCTTTCATTGTTTGAAAATTTTTTAAATTCCGCTGCCCGATCAACTAGTTTGACTAGTCGCTCCTGATCGCATATGATGCAATCCTCACGCTTCCATGACGCGCTTACGGATTTTCTCATATCCTTCACCCTCATCCCTATCCCATGGGCTACATCTAGCATCCAGCAACCATGCATCTTCTTCACGCAACCTCACACCCTGTTTCACCAAAAATATGTTCTGTAAATAAAGCCTTCCTATAACTTTTTGAGTTTTTATCCCTTTTTATTCCACTGTAACTCCAGATTCGTCAAAGATTGAGCCCCTCAGTGACAGGGAGGTGATGCTCTCTAAGTCAAGGTGTGGGCAAGGCAGAGGAAGGTGATCCAGAGACTTGCCGGAGCTCCTCCGGTGAAGCCATATGCACCTTGGTTTCTAGTCATGTAGAGCTACTAACTTAGGTTTTCATATTGCATTTTTTCTGCAATCCAGTTTAGCTTTTAATTTGTGCATTTAGTGATTAACTTAGTTTAATTTATAAATTTTACTTAGTTTAATTTATAAATTTTAGTTTGTTGGATATTCTAACTCCAGCTTGATTTCATCGTGCCCCTGACTCTGTTTCGACCCGATGTCACCTTCGCATCTATCTTCAATGCCTTCTTTGTAAAACCCCCATTATTTCCCCTTGATTCTGCATGAATCAAGGTGTCTGAGCTTCATCTTTCATCTTCGTTTGGAGCTCCACCGCCCATCCACTCCATTTGCACAACAACTTCAATATAGGGTCGATGACATTTGTCTTGAGCCTGGGAGTATTTTTGTACAGGTATTGATCCTTGAGGAAACCCTTGGGGTCGAATCAAAGCTTCGCTTGAAGCTTCGGGTAATGAAGAAATGAAAGAAACCCATTTCCCTATCAATGGGATCTGGAGCCCATTGAGGTGTCCCTGCGATCGCAGTGGAGCCCCAACTACGTTCTGGTCGATCAAACTTGAAGGAGACATAAGGAGACAGGAGGATTCAACGATCGAAAGTCTCCTAGGGATGTGTTTTTGGTGTTTCTTGCAGCCAACCTCTCAGCCGTCAGTTTGCAGGTGTGACCCATATCTTATCTGGGTCGCTCATTTGAGGAGAAGCGGAGTCCTTGTCTGTCGCCTGATTTGACTTAAGTGAGCCATGTGGAGCGCTCACAACCGATGTATGGTGCCCTATTAGTGGGTAATTTGCTAAGTACCCCAGCCACTCTTCTTTATTTACTATTAAACCCTATAAATATTAAGTAACATTTTAATATTTCTGTATCTTTTGCAAAAGGCCTCCAAACTTCTTTTTAATTATAGTTAAGTCCCTTGTCAAGTCATCTCACATGGCCCCCCACGTAAGGCGCCTAAGCTATTTGCGCATAGGCCCTTATCGATTTTAAGTATTTCTGTATAATACTAAAAGTTGTATAATTAATGTTAAGTTTCTGGATATTTTGCATGCACGACTTTGGATTTTAGTTTATTTGCATATATACCCCTACTAAATGCTTATTAAATTCAATATTAATTGAGAATATTGCTTGTATGCCTCTAGACTTTGTGTTTACTGTTATTAAATATATTCGAACTTTATTTAAATTACAAAAGAGTCCCTACTAGTTTTAGAATTATATCTTATGTATATTTATTGTTATAAATAACATTATATATCTAAAAATTATAGGAAAATTATCTAAGGTGCATGCTATGTAGATTTATCACATATAATTTGGTTAGGCATTTTAAGTTATTTTCCTATTTATTAAAAATAAAAAACATACATTATATTCCCCACTTGCTTATTGAAATCAAAAAAATTATAAAATTACATTTAAATATTCCAAAAAAAATATATATCTTATTATCATATATTCTTCCTACCAAAAAATCACAAAACAATATAAAAAGAAAACTAGAAAATTTGTAAAACCCTAAGAAGACTAGAAAAATTAGAAAATTAATTTAAAAAATCCAAAAAAATAGTTTTTTATTCTATATTTTTCTTTATATTATATATTTTATATTAAAAAATAATTTTGAAAAATTTTGAACTTATTATATAATTTTAAAATCCAAAATTATTATGCCTATTTATTTATTCTTTATTTTGTAAATTTATTACTATAAAAGTAAGTAAAAATTAGTAATCATTTTATAAAAAATCTTAAAATAGAGAAAAATATGGAAAATAAAAAACATTTTATTTTCTGAATTTTAAGTATATTTATATGTATTTAAAATTAGAAAACCTTATATATTATATACTTTCTAATATTTCTATACTATTTATTATTATTACTTATAAATATAGTTATTTAAAACTTTCAAAAAATGATTGTTCCGATTATATATATATATATATCTATATTTATAAATTCTATTAATTTTTATAATATTTATAATAGCATTATTATTATATATAATATATATATTATATCTTAAAAATAAAAAAGAAATTAAAAATTTGTAAATTAAAAAGATAAATACAATTTAGAAATAAAAAATAAATATAAATAACTAAAAATCCTAAAAAATAAATATAAATAAAACCCACAAAAAATAAAAAAGGTAAAAATACAAAAATATTAAATATTAATTATTATTGATTAACAATAATTATACCTATCCACCATTTGCTCTTAGTGATTCGACCCCTACACTTGCTGAATATATACACATTTTGTTGGGTATACTAAACTTTACCCTGCACACTTAAATTTATTTCATATATCGTAGGTTGATTGTTGATTTGATTGATTCGGGTTCTGAGAGCTGAGAGAGACACCGATACAACGATTGCCGGATCTGACTTGTCGGATACCGTAGGCCCTCCAAGATCGGACGTCAGGATCCTCGTCTCGATCTTTCTATCACCATGTGGCTAAGGGAGACAAGTTCAGTTTCAATCAGTGTCCTGAGAATGATTTTGAGAAAACAAAGATGCAAAGAATTCCTTATTAGTTAACAATCGGAAGTCTAACGTATGCTCAAGTTTGTATTCGACCAGACTTGGCATATATTACCAGAATGTTAGGCAAATATTTGAGCAATCCGGGACAAGACCTTTGGCAAGTAGCTAAATGGGACCTAAGATATATACAAAGAACAAAAGAATATATGCTCACATATAGGAGATCGGATCAACTTGAGATCATTAGTTATAGTGACTCCGATTTCGTGGGATGTCAGATAACATGAAGTCTACATCATGCTACATATATCTACTTGTCGGGGGTGTTATTTCTTTGAAGAGTGATAACCAATCTCTTAAAACATCTTCTACCGTGGCAGTAGAATTCATGGCATGTTAAGTGGCATCCAATCACGGAATTTGGCTCCGTAGTTTCGTCATAGAGTTGTGTATAGTTGATGGCGTTGAAAGTATGCTAAAGCTATTTTGTGACAACAAATCTACGGTCCTATATTCCAATAAAACATGTGTTCGACAAAGTCTAAGCATATAAACAATACTTCCTAATTGTTAAAGAAAGGGTACAAAATGGACAATTATCTATTGAGTGTATCGGTATAAACACAATGATTGCAGATCCACTAACTAAAAGATTGCCACCTAAAGTATTTCATGTTCATACCATGAATATGGCGTCATTTTAATTAAATATATTTAGTTTTAGTGGGAGTTTGTAATTTTTGAAAATGCATGTAAATAGTTTTATTTGGTTCCTTGGTATTTTAATTTGGACATTATGGCTATTGTTTTGTATAAACAATTCTTTTATGTTCACTTTGTCATTCATCAAGTATAATCTAAAATTAAGTGGACCAGTTGGATGTTGATATGTTAAGATCACATTGCATATAATTTTCACGTGACATACATATGTTCTTATCCATATTATTAAGTTGTATTGACATGTGTGACCATAAATGCTTGAGTTACTGTAATCATGACGAAACTATTTTGATTCTATGATTTATAAAGCTTATACATTGGGTTTGTGGCAACAAAAAGGTTGGGCTCATTTGGATATAATACATTTTAATGCTACACATATATATCAAGTGGAAGATTGTTAGAATATTAATCCAACGATGATCTTATGCGTGTATAAAATATATCAATACTGTCAAATTTAATAATATGGTCTAATAGAATAAAAGTGAGCAAATAAGGAATTTGGTAGTTATTGGGGCATCAATGCATTTAGGTTGCATGAGACTTTACTATTTAGAGATCTAAGAGATATATTTGTGATGGGTAGAACTGAGATTTATTTAGGTAATTTGAGAATGAGTCGCGATCTCCAAAAGAAATCAACCCAACGCATACCTCTTCCCAAAAAGATTTGAATCCCCATCTTCAAAAGGGGAGTTACGGACAATCTCTCTTTTCTTTTGTGTGAGAAAGTTGTTGTGGAGAGAGTCTCTCACGAAAAGTTACAGGTGTGGGGTTTCCTTTTGGAAGATACGACTTTGGTTGATCAATGACAGGAATCCAATCATGTTAGTATTCCTTGTATCTTCCTTTGTTATTCTTCTATCTATTGTTAACAGTGTGCACTAATCCTCATGCGAATGTTCATTATTACCTTTGTTTCTTACTTAATATTAATAAAGAAGTTGCATGTGATTCATTAACTGGAAATTGACATGCTTGTAATATTGATGGCATGCCTTCTTATGCTTGTTATTCACACACGTTATTACTATCACACATTACAACACTATTTTGGAATGCCATTCTCATTGCTTATGATATTTTAATTAATGCCCTTTTATCATAAACGTTGTCAACGTGAGAATTGCCGTGTATGTATACACAAAAGGGAAATCGAAAGTTGCGTTTCTTGTGATTGATTTACGATTACATAATTTGACCTGATAATATTATTTATGGATGAATACGTGGTCAAAATGCGGGAGTTCAAATTGATGGTATGGAGTTGGTCAAAAACAAAGAAGTGTGTTAATAGCTAAATGATTTAAGGTTGGGACAACGGTGACGCAGAGAAGTCAGCCAAAGAGGCCCCGAATTTGACATGTGTACTAACTGACTGTGGCATCATCGGAGTTTCAATTTTAGAAAATATAGGGAAGGGAAGAAAATTCTAGAGAGCTTAGGATGAGAGAAATCAACGGTCAGGTCATTAATTTTAACACTGACATCAAGGGTGAAGAACGGGCCAAGAAGATCAAATAAATCTATAACATCTATTAAAGCAGGAGGTGTCCACCGGCCATCATTACTTTTCTGTCCGCGAATTCAATTTTCACCCCAGTGTCTACCTATACTCCCACTTTTGCCCTTTGCTTTGGCACGAATCCCACGTTCCGCCCCTCTTGTGCTTCATACTCATGATTTTATGATAGTTTATTAATATGATTTGCATTTCTTAAAAAGTGGAAACTGGATATCAGAGTCTTTTCCTCCTATATTTTTGCCTTATTAATATAAACTCTAAAAAACCTTGCAAGGGCATCATTAGAATTTTGAAGCTCATACTTTTGGGGATCGTTTTGCAAGGTGAGCTACTGTTAGGCTCTGTTTGGATTTCGTAGGTTTATTATTGTTTGTTCAATGAAAATTACAGCTAGATCAATTTACGGATTGGTTAAAATGTACCCAAATTTCTTGATTTATGCTTTATTAATCATGGCATAATTGCTAATTTGCATTAGAATTACATGGTGCCATGTTTTTCCCATCTATGTTATCATTCCAAGTCTTCCTAATTTACATGGCAATCGATAAATGTTGACGGGTCATTATGCTTTCTGCGAATTGATGTATGCTATTTGTTCATGGCACTCCTGGAGATCTTTACGAAGAATGTTCAGGTCGGGACTGTTCACGAAATATGTTCTCGATATTTCAATTTTATGTCGCAGTGGTAAGTTGGGGATGTTTGTGTTTCAGGTAATTTGCTGCTTGCATTCTTGTCATCTACTTAGCAATAATTTACTGGACATATGTTCCAGATTGGGGGTTACAATATACGATATCAACAGTGTGGATTGTGGAAAGTCCTTCGTTGTAAGTCTTAAATGATTCTCATATACTAAAGTTTCTCAACGGTTACAAGTTAATTTTATATGCAAGAAAAAATTTCGTCGATAACGAATTTTGCCATTTTGATGTTATTGTGATGATTTTTAATTATCAAGTAACCTATAATGTCAGAGGTAAGCTTGATCATCTTTGCAATGTTGTGACTTATATCGATCGACAGGTACTCAAGCTTACCTGTATGTATCAACATCATGCGATAAAGAGGTCTAAGGCGGAGTTGTCGTTTTTTAGTATATATACAGATTTATATCCATTTCCAGAAACTTATTGAGTGGTCCCTGAGGTCTAATTATAAAAAATAGTGCAATTTTGTACAGACAGGTCTCCCTATAAGGACCCTTTAAGAGAGGATGGTCTCGCATGGTGTTGTGCACCTTTTTGAACTGGAAGGAATTTTAAGATCAAGCTTTAACTCATATTTTTCGCCTGCAAGTTTATATCGACATTTTTTGTTGTTTTTGAAGTAAATAACTCCCGCATATCTTCTGAACTAAACTTCACATCCTTGGATTATGCAATCTTTTCAAGGTTTAGTCCGTGCAAATGCATGTCATCTGTTAACCATTGCTGAGTTGTTGTCATTATATGGGTTAAAAGGATGCAAGTGAGGATTTAACCATGTGGGAATATATATATATGTAACAAATCCCCCCTTTTTAATTTAACGAAGTGAAGACAATCTTAGTCGTCCGTGAGTGTTGGATTCTCCGCTCTTGCTATCAAAGTATTGGGTTCACCAAGTCAACACAATAAAGCCGTTAGAGTTAAACTATTTTTATATGGTCAATTTTATTATTGTTTTTCATGCAATCTGATAGCAAGTCCTTATTGGCTAACCCTATAGGAGAGTGCGTACTACCAGACAAGTGTCTTCCCACTTCTTTTTACCCTGTAGCATGTACTTTAAAAATCCTCGGTATTGGATCTATATCTACTACTCAGCCAAAGAATAGATGGGGAAGCTAATAGACAAAACAGTTACTTCCCCCCTTACGGGGTACTCGACCTAAATATCATCTGATCCTCTAACATTCGATAGTTACATTTTGATTTTGCAGATACTATCATTCTATGTAAATCTCTCACCGATCTGAAGCATGAGAACACCGCCTAAACTGGCTTGATGAGGGGGCCACAACTATATATTTGCAAATTTAGCTACTCGAAATTGTCATTTCTCCACTCAAAACCCAACTCCAATCTCAGCTTTTCATCCTACATCACTCCCGAGATAATCGCTAGCCACAAACCCTTGCAGCTGACACATCTCCCACTCGACTGCTACCTTTTCCCACCTATCCCTCTGGCCAACTCTCCACCTGATAGGTTTCCCCATTAGGTTTTATAGTTTGGGGGGAAAATCGTGATACGAATTGCTCCAGTTCACGAGTCACTACCACGACATCGTCGATCATCGAACACCCATCTTTGATTCCTCTATGTTGCCATCGGGATGGGAGAGCGGCGACGGAACCTGTGTGATGTCAAGCTATGGATCCAGCAAGGTTTTCCTTAAACACGATCTTCGCATTCGAGTCAATCTATTGTTGCACCACCTTTGCGAGTTCGAGCTTCGTCGATTCTCATGTGCTTTCAAGGTTGAATGGCCCCATGTGTTCTCCTTCCATTATCTTCACTAGAAAATTATAATCTTTTCTTTTTTATTTTTTATTTGACGAGCCAAATTATGAATTTTACGAGTATAGTTGAAGTAAATATGCTCTATCTAGCAAACACTCTATCCATACACAATTTTCTTATATATTATAAGTTTGGATGAAATAAATACCAGTTGCTAAACAGTTATATACAATTATACTTGCCCTATGCACATTACAATTTAAGAGACCGATTCAACGTTGCGATGGAAATTCATTTCACCTGTGCAAGGCACGGGTATGTACTAGTTAATTTTAACGAAAGAAACTTATGAATTAATTTAGCTGGGGCGGCATTTATGGAAATATTCAAACACGACGGCTCTCGGGTTGGAAATTTGGAATAGTAGTAGAGGAGAGTCAGGGTCCCCGACGGAATCTTCCACTACCATTTGTCGGAGATGATGGTGACGTGACGTCGATGCTCGAATGTTTTTTAGTGATCCAAAAAATTCCCTTTATAGTGAATGTGGGAAAATACTAACCTAATCTGTACGTGAGATTGAAACAAAAGAAAAGAAAAGGATATGCGGTTCCTATGGAAGTGCCTTGAGCCTATCCTCGCCGAATTGGTGCTGCGCCAGCCAGCCATCTCTGTCAGTGAACAGGTCAGCAGGGTCTATTATTAGACAATTTCTTTGTGGGAATGGCATGTTTCCGCACCCATTCTCACAGTAAGGTTATCCCAAGTTACATAAAAATTTACGAATTCTATCCGGTTCATGTTATCTCATGTCAAGTTAAGGGAACTTTATTCAACGATAAGCAATCTCACGTAAATATTCATATCGTGATTATAACAAAGATTTTAAAAATCAATCCGAATATCAAATCGAGCAGATGATGGTTTTTTTTATTTTTATAGTCGGATTAATAAGATCGATCGAACCATTGATGATGTCAACAATTAATACAAATCGGAAAGAACAACCATTGTATTGTTGGTTTGGTTCATATGGTTCAACCAGGTTGAATCGAGTTAGACTGATATATCATACAAATAAAAATGGAAAATACTACGTCATATTCTTAGAAGGTTTATACACTCGTATCATCAAGTTTTTCCAATAACACTCATACTATCTTTTTTTTACAATTACATGTGTACCCCTATGTTTTTACAAAATGCATAGTAGTGACTTTTTATTAGTACACTGTGCTCCTATATTATATCAACATAAGGATATTATTGTGATTTTTTTAAGAACATAGGATTACACCTAAAATGTAGGGATATAAATGTTGCTAGAAAAACTCAAAAGGGTATAATAAACATATTTTGGAAAATTCATTAAAACACATGTATGTGATGTATAAGATTAACAAATTTAAAACTAGTGAAACTTTAATTAATGACAAGTGTTGATAATTTATTATTTCTCACTATGACAATGTCTTCTTTGTTTGTTATTGGAAGTAGACAACCTCATGCACAACTTGAGAAAAGAGTGGCAATGCTCATATGGCATGAATGGAGACGCAATAAATGAGTATTATATTATGGGTTAGAATGAGACTAGTTATTAAATTATTAGAAATTATTTTTTGTCAAAAAATAAATGGTTGAACCAATGGTTTGATTCAATTGGTTCAACCAGGTTTAAGCAGTCCAATTGGATTTTGACTGATTTTTTTATCTTCTGAATAAAAATCAAGTGGTTGAACCGTTTTTCTTCTGATTCTTTGTTTAGCCAATTGAACCGACCAATTCAATTCTTAAAACATAGGTTACAATGCCCATTATATCTTTGTTTATGGTATTTATCCATTATTCTTCAAACAACTCGAAAAAGAACAAGCGATGAACCTGTATACCTTATCCCACCTTATTCTTTATCCATTATTCAAGTAGTTTATGACATAAAAATATATTACAATTATATTTTTTCGATGATAAGAATCCTTATTAATTTTTTTAAAGATGAAGAGTGAGATAACGAAGAAAAAGTTGAATGAATAGTATTTATGCACACAAACACGGGAGGATACGGTGATTGCAACTCATCAGCATGAACTCTCGTGTCCATCATCTCTCAACAACTCACACACATATGGTTCCGTGGCACATGCACTTGCGCATCCAAAATTAAGGTCTTTTTCCGATTTTAGTGCGACCACTATGATGGCCAGGTCTCACTTGGAAGATGGCTTCTCTCTAGCATCCTCTCAACATATTCAACCAGATACTCCTGGTATCCAGATGACCTGCGAAAAAACCTTAGCATATCTACTTCTCCTCTCCTCTTTTTGCAGTCTTCTTTTTTTAGCAGAGGATGGACTGTTCTAAACTCCCCTCCTCCCTCTTCTTCATTATTCCCTCTTTATCGATAATCCAATATACTATCTCTGCTTGCGTAAAAAGGATCATCTCTGAGCACAAAAATAGTGGGTACATATCAGTTGCTGAGAAAGTAATCAAAGAGATTAGTTTCTAAAAGTAGGGTGGGTTACCGAATTTGTGCTTAAATTAGGTAAAAGTCGAACAAATTTCAGATTGAAATCTCCTCAACCGGATCATCCCCAACTTTCCCCCAACTTTTTGCAGAGAAAGTGTTGGATGCTTCCACGATAAAGGAAGCAACATTCCAACCACCCGTGGTCCAGGTTGGCGTTGCAAAAGGTGAGCCATCTCTATAGCATGCCATTAACTCGAATTATTTGTAGGTTAGCATGTCTGTATGAGCTGGACAATCATTAAAACATAATGGAAGGTGCCAAACTTATTTCTTTCTTTATTTTGACCTATATTCTTACACGTAGGTGGGAAAGAGAGACCAAAAAAGTGTTGGAAAGCAAATGACATACATCTTATACTTTGAAACACATTAAACCTCCTGCAGGAGTCGCTCGACATGTTTTAAAAAAGTTAAACCGGTCGCTGTAATTGTAAAGAGACGAACATATATGTGAAACAAGATAAATGAAGAAGAGGCAATCAATGTCACTCGACAATAAAAACATATAAGAGAATCCAATTTCAACTAGATAGAGCAATCCACAATGCTTTTGTCACTTAACATCTAATGAAGCATCAAAGCATGCGACTATTGCATATTACCCAAACCCAATCCACACCACATACAACATATCATTCCATGACGATCAATCATGACCTCTTTCAGTATATGAGAAGTAAATCACCTCCATCCTTCCTCCGAAACCCATTTGCCGGCAGCACTCTCAAAAACAAGCATCCAAAAGGCAGCAACAGCAAAGGGCGGCCAAGCTGCATAACAATGTAGATATGAGGCTACATGCAGACCAACTCACTTAAAAACTTGCAAATTCAAGAAAACATTGCATGTTTGATTAAGTTCCAACAACATGGTAGAATACATTTACATACTCAAAGTTTAGGCATCCAGCGCTCAACTATATTACTGATAACTTTAGGAATCAGTAGAATTGGCGCGGTTCAAATACTAGTTTGTTTGATCTCTATATATGACAATGGTTTTCAAACAATGCAATCACAATAATCACGGACAGATACATGAAACATTCTTGTGCATCTCAATGCAATTTACATACTAGTTTGTTTAGTCTACACATTAATGCCAATGCTTAACCATCCCTTATACACAGTCAAATCTAAAATAAACATTTCTGAGGAAAGCTTCTTTTAATACTACTTTAGTTCCCATTCAACAAAGTCCATTTCGGTTATATCAAACATTTTTGGTCTGGAGAAAAAAACAAGTAAATGATGGCATGCAATTCTCTGATCTGAAACACAAATACCATTAAAAAGCAGTTTGAGCCAAGATAGAGCATACATAACTGCAAGATTTTTTTTTTCTAAAATATGGATTTCTTAGGGTCTGTTTGGTTACTAGGATGGAGTGGGTTAGGGTAACCTCATGTGAATAGTAGCTGTTTGGATGGTTAGGAGGGGTTGAAAGGATTGGAATAAGGAATGCGATGTGATGTCACATTGATTTGTGATGAAATTCCAATCCAGCAATGTAGGGGGTAAATCGGGTTACCTGGGGTTGCATTTGTATTTTTAATTAATATCAACAAATAGATTCAGAGATTCAGAATACATTCAACCACCAAATAAGCATTAAAAGACAAGCAAAATACAAAATCCATAAAAACTAAATATTTTTGGAAGGGAAAAGACTAAAAAGCACGATCATTGAGAGACAGGGACATCCAAGCTTAAAGGGCAATATACCAGAGAATAGGTAAAAAGCTTCCTCTAAGTTCTTTCTTCTTACATTTCCAGCTATTTTAACATATATTTTAGAGATAGTCCTAAGGCTGGTATATATTCAAATTTTTAATTTCTCCAAATGCCATAAAGAAGGAGAATCATAACAATCACTTAACTTTTCTTCCTAAAAATAGAAAGGGATGACTTAAGGCAGGACTCCACTGGGAACTAAAATGCTCACGCAGACATCCCAAACCCACCAAGAAACCCAAAATAGGCTTCACCATCACACAATCATCTTGGTCCAATCCCAAGGAAAACCACTTCTTGACCCAAATAAAAGTTTCCTCCGTGACAAATATCATTTCCCAATCCATTAAAGCTCTTGTTGCCACTAACTAATGCATGAGGTATCCTTTTCTTTAAATTCGATATAGCTATCAAAATTACATATCACAATTACCGTAAACTCTTGGATTGATTGTAGTTTGTCTCGAAAATTACAAAAAGTAATCCGGTCCCTAACCCTAGGATCGCATCCAACCGCGATCGATTTCAATCGTAATTTGGCTAGAACATTTGAGCCACGCAGTTTGTGACCTATGTCATCATTGAGCAAATTTCCAGCGGAAAAATCACTCACTCGGCAAGAAAAGAAAAAACAAATGAAGGAAAAAACTCGATCAAATAGTAAAAAAGATTTTTCTTTTCTTTTGAAAAAAAAACTACAGAATTAGATTTTCCCCAAATCTTAAAAAAATTACAAAACAAAAAAGATAGACTTTTCTACCGAACTACAAACAAATCAAACAACAACAGGAGAGTCAAGTCAAATCGGAAAGAGATTCGAGATCTCACCATCCCTCGAGGCACCCGACCTTTGCACCTCCGCCCTGTTGCTGCTGAGGTGGCGGCTGCCCGTACGCCGGGGGAGGGTAGCCCTGCGGGGGGTATCCCGCCTGCGGGGGATATCCTTGCGGTGGGTATCCTGCCGGCGGGTAACCCGGCGGCGGGTAAGCGTCCTTCGGGTAACCCTCAGGTGGGTAGCCTGAAAATAGGGGGAGGAAAACAAGAGAGCGGTCAGATCTAAGGAGGGAAAGGGGGCAAGAGATGGCGGAGATCAGAGAAGAGATCGACCTTGCGGCGGAGGAGCGCCGACGGGTGGCGGCGGCTGGTTGTAGTAGCTCATGGCTAGAGAGAGAGAGAGGAAGAATGGATTCTAGAGAGAGCGGAGGGGGAAGGGGAGAAAGTGGAGAGGGCTTTATATAGGACTTGGAGTCTTCGACGTTGAAAGCGCGTGAAAGGGGGGACTGGGGGAAGGTGAGGAGTGCAGTTTGTTACTTTCTGAGGAGGGGAGGCGTGTTGATTCCTTAGCTTGCAAGATATCCCCGTTTTTTTATTCTGGACAGTATAGGGATATTCCTGTGCAAATCTCGGGATAGTACAGAAATTTCCCTAATAAGATTGTATATATTAAGGGCCTGTTTGGTTGCAGGGTTGGACAGGGTTGGGTTGGGCAAGGGTACCTCTGTGAATAGTAAATTGTGAGGAGGAGAACCTTGTTTGGTTGGAGGGGTAACCCGGGTTGGACCAAGCCAACCCTGTCCAACCCTCCAACCAAACAGACCCTAAAGGACTACTTGATTTAATAAAAAAGGATTTTTATCCAGTAGACGATCTTTTGCACAACGTAATTATTAAATTATCTCAAGAACTTCCACGAGCTTCAAACAGATTAACCGTAGGGTTTATGGAGTAAGAGTTGGCAAGTTTATGGGATCAAGGGGAGAATTTGATTATTTCAAATGTCGTGAAGGTAATTGGCAAAGTTTATAGGGCCTATCATGTAAAAATCCCTGATAAAAAATAACGTTGAAAATGGAAGTGGAAAAGAAATAGCTGTCCTTCGTATCAGCAATTTTCATCTTTGTCATCAAATATAACGTAATAGAAATAAAAGTCTGGGAATTTATTTTTACGTTGGCTGTTTTTTAATAAGATAACATTTAAAAAAAGCTCACAACTATGCCTATATTCGTAATTATCGGCTTTGTCTATCACATTCAACAAAGATGATAAAAACCTTTCAATTTTAGGGCCTATTTGTTTGAGGGATAGGAAGATGGTAAGGTCATTATCTCTTTTTATCCCTCGAATTGATGCCCCTCATAAATATGATCAAATAACATGAGGGATAGGATTTTCCCTCTTCCATCATCAACATTTCCTATAATAAAAATACAGATAATTATGTTTCTCATATAATTAACTTCTGTCATTTATCCTTTCTTTTCCCATAGAACATAAGATAGAAAATAACTACTACTTATCCCTTATCCCTCTATCATTTGAAAAGTAAGATAGGTAATTATTCATAGTTGCGGGCTTTTTCATAGTTTACCCTTCTAAATATGCCAATGATTCAACAAATATATAATATAATTGAAATATGTGTGTTTGTGATTGTACATGAAATTGAAATATACAATAAATAAGTGAAGAAAATACGAAAATATCACTACCACGTATCTTCAAAACAATTTATTTATATTGTCATAAAATCAAGACGTTTAATTAAGATTTCTGTTTTTAACGACTTTCTTTGAAAAACTGGTGTAAAAATATTTATGTGTATCAAAATAGCAGGGCATGTGAAAAAATAACGATGTAGATGCAAAAGTAATATTATGCGTGGGAAAACAAAAGGGTTAGACTGAGTTTTGGGCCATCAGGAGAAATAATGATTAGAAGTTAGTAGGTACAACTACTTAGTTGTAGACATGTTGTCACATTTTTCTCCATGTATACAGGGCCTCTCCTCTCCAATGTGTACATTGCACATAACTATTTCACTGAGCACTAATTAGGAACTATCAATCACAGTTGATGAGCTTGATGCATAACCTTAATGAATTTCTTATCACCGACGACACCGTTCCGTCTTGCCAAACCCGGTCCACCATGTTGCAGCTGCAATGGCGATTCTCCATCTCTTCCAAAGCATCGTAGAGTGACTGGAATTGGAATTCAGCCAACCAAGTGTCTCACATCAAACTGACAAAATCTCCGTTTAGACACAGCATCTAAAAAGAACGTGATCACGAGATTCCCCTGCGCCAAAGTAAAGGAGGCAGACCTTGTCCTAGGGACGAAGCCAGGAATTTTTCATGGGGGAGCTAATTGCTTAGACATCATTTGTCTAATTTATTATCATTATCTTTTATTTTAGTTATTAATGTTTATTGAATTTTATTACTAGCATAATATAAGATAAATGTTTCGAACATATTTTTCATTAATATTCATAAATAATTTTTACAGAAATATACATGTAAAGTTAGGATTTTATACTAATATACCTCTAAAATACTATAATTTACCAAACCATCCTTACAAAATTCTTCATTTCAAAGAAATACACTTCCATTATTGTGATGTTAATTAATTATCAAATTTAACATTTCTAAATAAGTAATATTATATAAATATTTGCATGTAGGGATACAAATAGATGCATATATATTTACATCCAAATTTATATTGGATCATTTTTATACATAATATTGACATTTATATCTATATCAAAATTAGATATGAAAAAAGAAGTCGTTTTCATAAGCTTTGATATTTGTGTCTATGTTTATTCTTCATTTTTAATTATAGTTGTAAATTTATTTGTAACTCTGTGTTATGCAAGTTTATAGCATTTCTCATTATATGCAATATAACTTATATTGAACTAAACACGTCTGTTATATTTTGTAACGATAATCAAGTCAATAAATAAGTAAGTTAATGGATAAAGCATTTTTGTTATTATTTGTACTTAGCACGTATATATTCGTAGTCATTTCAGTGATATGGTAAGATATTTTTCTTTGTTAAGATATGCATCTGCCTCTGTATTAAACATATATGTTAATGTACATTAATATATGTACATACAATAAACATATGTGTTAGTAATATAGATATCCATATCCGTAAAAAGTAACTGTATCTATCCAAAAAAAGAAAACAGTTGTATCCATAGTTATAGCTGCAAAAAAATCTTATTTGAATCATATCCACCAAAATTAGAATAACATATATGTATCCGCTTAAATACGAATAAGATAGTGAATCAGATATATCTGTATCGGATTGCATCTTTTAGTTTGGTAAGATGTATAACCTTATCTATAATCCGACAATTTACATCCTTATTTTTGATATCTTACAAATGTAGTTATCATATGGATGCATTCCGATACGAATATATTTGTATCTGTATGTCATCATATATGTTTTAAAGCTGATATGGAAAAGATTATAGGGTCTGCTGTAGGGATGCAAACGAATGGATACGGATACGGATATAGGTATTATCGTATCCTTATCCGTTATTGAATATGAATACGGATGCCTATACGGATATTGATGGATATTAAAACTATCTTACCACATCCTCAAAAAATGGATACGAATATAAAATGGATATTGATCGTATACGAGTAATGTCAGAAATACGCTATAGAATTGACTTAAATATATACAAATTGGATGGAAAACACATGATATAAATTTACTAAATGTGTTTGTATCATAAAAATTATATAAATATGGTAAAAGAAGGTATACAATTATGTTATTTAGAGTTAAAAATAAATCTATACCTATATTTATATACAAAAACGGATATACGTATATTAATACGAATGTTTGCGGATATCAAAACAACATCCATATCCGTATCCATTTTAAAACGGATATGGATACGGATGTTAAAATCTATACAAAACGGATACGGTGACGGATCGGATACGGATATATCCGTAACCGTTTGCATCCCTAGTCTGCTGGGTAAAAATCCCTTCTAAATTATTTCTATACTCTAATTTTGGTAATTATTTTATTAATACTTACCTTGTGAATCATGCTTGAAGTAAAATTATTTTAAGAAGTTGAAATTAGGGTTGCCCCCGTGCCATTTTCCCGTAATTTTTTTTTGCAAAATATTATCATGTATATTCATCTATATATCCCTCAAATATGTCATTCGAATTTCGTAAAAAAACTGACTCATATACCCTTCATCTAGAGCAGGTAATTTTAACGGTCCAAACATTTTGTAATCGACATGTTCTAGGTGTAGGGTATATGAGTACCTATTTTTGATGAAATTCAAATGATATATTGGATGGATATATAGATAAATATATATGGTGATATTTTATTAAAAACGAAAAATTTTATGGAAAAATGACACAAGGGAAGTCTAAGGGGCAGCCCCCATCAATCTCATTTCAACAATACATATGTATTTTATAGATTTTTTGAGACTTGGGGGGGCTAAGCCCCCTCCCGTCCCCCTTGTCTCCGTCCCTGCCTTGTCCTGAAATATGCCAAACCTATGCAGACGATCCCGGGTGGCAAGATGGTTGATCGTTGTTTGAAAGATGCAACAAGAGCGTTTAGGGGCGGCACCTTTCGCCCAAACCTCTTTGAACCAAGAGACCAACTGTGAACTGAGCACGAACAAGCTCGCTTGCTTGTTGCTACATTCTTGGATCAATGTCTAACGTGCTTCAGAAGTAATATATAGACATTGCATCCGTCCAAGACATCTTACTGAATCTAATGGAGATGATTGAGATGTAAACCACACTCAGTGTTACAACTTGATGTAGACATGTTTCATTGCAGAATGCAATAAGGCACCTCAGTTAGAGCATTTACTAAAATGTTTGGGTACATCGCTAATATGGAGAAACTTGGGGTTGACATTGATGCTACCATGCAAACAGACTTTGTCTCTCCCCAAATATTTTAAAAACTTCATCCTATCATACCAAGTGAACAACTTGAAACTAATAAATGTTGAGTTACGTCATGCGCTAAAATCTATCTAGGATGTAATGAAGAAAAGAAATCCACCAAGCAGTGCAATGATTGCACAAGTCAAAGGGAAGCGCATCCGGAATCATGGATCTCGAAAGGGTATGGTTCAAAAGAAGAAGAAGAAAGGTCAATCTATTGTCCAATCTTTTAAAGCTTCAACACAACTATCATTTAAGAGATGGATGTTTATCACCATTACAATAAGCAAGGACACTTGAAACTCAATTGTCCTTAATACCTAAAGACCTTACAAAGGTAAAAGATGTCGCTCTGGCAAGTAATACATCTATATTCAACATTGAAACCAACTTACTTGAAGGATGAGAATGAAGTGGATTGTTTATTTCGGTACTTCTATTCATGTATGCAATTTATTGCATCTGTTTCAGGAAATTATAAAACTTGAAGAAGAGGAGATAATTATCTAGATGAGATCTGATGCAACTATTACAATGATTGCCATTGGAACCAGCAGGCTATCATTATCTAGTATAAAAGTCCTCGTTAATAGAGAATATCTCTATGTTCTAGGTGTTAGAAGAATCCATATCTAAGTTAGTTAGTCATGGATATTCTTTTATATTATGTGAAAAACTTATCATAAGTCGTTATGGAACATTTATATTATATGATTTTCTAACACTTGGAGGACTCTTCAAATAAGACATGAATGAATCGATCATGAATATAGATGCCACTAATGATAATATCACAAAAATATCAAAGGAGGATGCATATCGTTTGACAATGATTTGGAATCAAAGACTTGGACATGTGTTTTCTGATAGGATCAATAGAGTGGTAAAGGATTGAACCTTATTTTTTATGAAAAGTCAAGATTTACCAACCTATGAGCATTGTATTCAAGGTAAATATCTAGGGCACCCATCTTCAAGAAAGGTGCAAGATGCAAAGATATATTTGACCTAATACATATTGATGTATGTTGTATTTTTAGTACTGCAACAAGTAATGGATACATTTTATGTGACCTTTATTGATGATAATTCGTTGTACGTTTTGATCTTCTTATTAGGTTACAAGCTTGAATCCTTTGAAAAGTTCAAAGAATTCATGGCTTTGGTTAAGAACTAAACATGAAACAAGATCAAACGAGTATGATCGGACCAAGGTGATGAATACCTCTCAGATGAATTCAAGAATACCTTAAGGAATGCGGAGTAGTTTCCAATCTCGCTCTTCTAGGTACTTCTCAACTCAACAGATTTGCAGAGATACTCAACAGAACCATGTTGAAAATGGTAAGAACAATGATGAGTAAAGCACACTTATTTCTTAATTTATGAGAACATGCAATAGAGACTGAGACAAATGTAGTAAAGATTATTTCAAGTAAATCAACACCGAAAACCCTTCATGATTGTAGTTTGGAACCAAATCAAGTGTAAGACGCTTAAGAATTTGGGGTTGTTTGGTTCATGCTAAAAATATGAATGCAAGCAAGTTGGAATCTCGTGCTTGAGAATGCTACTTCATTGGATATTTAAAGAACAATATTGAAATCTAATTTATGATCCTGAGACTCAAGAAGTATTTGTCTTTAGAGACTCCAAATTTCTATAGGATGGATTCCTTAAGAGTTATAATAATAGTGAAGTAAAAGAACTCATTGAATCTAGTGTGACCAATGGAGTTCCTATATCAGAAACTGAAGAGATACTCAAGGAAGACAGATATGTACCTCTTAGAAAGATCTCAAGTGTGGTAAAACCGCTTAAGAGATATGGATTCCATGTATCAGAAGAGTCTGATGATGATCCAACTTCATATGATGAAGCACTAGCAGATCATGACATTGATAGTTGGATGCCAGCAATGAAATCTGAAGTAGACTCCAAAGACAAGAATGGTGTATGGACCCTCGAATATCCACCTAAAGAATTTAAACCCATCGGGTGTAAATGAATCTTGAAGAGAAATGGGGACCCGATGGGGAGATAGAGACCTTTAAGGCACGACTCCTAGCCAAAAGCTACACACAGAGAGAAGATATACATTATGATGAGACATTCTCCTTTGTGGTCATGCTTAAATATGTCATGATATTGCTAGCAATAGTTGCACAACTTGACTACGACATGTGGTAGATGGACACCAAGACTACATTCCTTAGTGGATACATCGATGAGGATATTTATATGGAGCAGTCACAGGGCTTCATAACAGAGGAATGCAAAGTGTACAAGTTGAAGAAATAAATCTATGATCTTAAACAAGCTTCTTCTGGTTGGAACATCCGAGTTGATGAAATCATAAAGTGTTATGATTTCATGTGGAATCCTAATGAACCGTGTGTTTAAAAGAAGCTTAGCATGAGTGGCATTGTATTCGTCATGTTTTATTTACATCATAATCATAAGGAATAAGTTTTGGTTGTTGATAAATCCTTGATTTATCATCACAATTATTAGTTCTTATCTCTCTTACTTAAATTATTCAATAAAATACAAAGCTAATTCACTATCTTTAACATTTGACCTCTTATATATAATTAACCATAATTATTATGTATAAATAAATTCTATTAATGTTCGCCTTTTTATGTATTTTATTATTAAAAATCTCATAAAAATTAGATAAATATTATACTTATTTTTTAGATTAAATGCAAAGTAAAAATGCAAAAAGAATCTCAAAAGAAATTAAAACAAGTGTTTTTAATTCATTAAAATATTTACAAAAATATAACCATGTATATATTACTTATTTTGACTTTTTATTCAACATGAAATCTTAAAAAGATCTACAACTTTTATGTTTTACACTTTTTCATTTGAAACTTGCACATATTTGTTTTGCATTTTCTTTGATTTTCTCTTTTTTCTTCCGATTGGGAAATGTGCCACCTCCACAACCGTCCATATGGCTCGGCCCTTCTTCCCTTATCGCCCGCCGTCTCAACCGTTTTATCTTATCCTAGGATATGATATGGACCTTCTGTTGGCTCCCGCTATAAAACCGCTTGATCTGATCTCCAAATCTCATCACCTCCCTTGTTTTGCGACCCTCCTTGGGCCGTTGGATCATGCAATCCAACGACTCTTGCTCATCATCATCCTCCCGTAATCGTCCTCTCCCCATGTTCACCTCACCGACCACCCATCTTCCCCTATTTATCCTAACCACTCCCCAGCTTCTCACCACGTCACTCTGCCTCTCTGATGAAACCCTAATACCCCCTATCAAACGTAGCCCTAAAGACTCCATATCTATTTCCTACAACTAAAGCATGTCGGTTATAAACTTCATGGACCATCTTCTGTGACCACCATGTTTCCTTCAAAATCTCCTCTGCCAGCCTCATTTGACCGGGTCCACCATTTCACAAGCCCCAGTCTAGCCATCCACTTCCTCTTGTGACAGAGGAGGAAGGCGAGAATGAGTAAAGACATCTGGCAGCTCAGGAGTTGACCCATGGTCACTCCGACCATGCCACATCCGCTCATCGATAGTTTGAGATTCCCTACACGATTGATAGGGTTAAGAGACGACCATGGGACTGATGAGGACCTCACCCCTAAGCCAATTCCTCCGTTGCCCATATTCTTCAATCTCCATGTAAGCTTCAATTTGTTTTTTATTTTGATTTTCTCTGATTTAGTTCGCAACACCCATACGTTCCCAGCTTTATTGACCAGCCCTCGACCTCCACTGAAAATCATTGATCTTCATGGGAGGTATCACCCAGCTTCTTTGATCCATCAGACCTCCCTCTGCATCGACCTGTTTCTTTTCCTCACGATGGAGGACCCAATTGGGCCTCCACCTTCTTCGCACCCTCTAGGCCTTAACTTCACTGCACGTACACACACACACACATACACACACACTTTGGTTCGCTAACATCTGCAGGTACCCCAACTCTTCAATGGTTGGAAGCCGTGGGAGAGCTCTGTTATAGACCTCATCCTCCAACGAAACTCCATCGTCCCGTTATGCTAGCCACCTCGAGCTCTTCCTTGAACCTCCAGCTGCTTAGCATAGCTTCTAACGAGGTGTTGTGACCTTCGGAGAACCTTTCAGAGCGAGGAGGAGAGATATGGAGGCCCATTGGAGAACTAAAAGCATCGCCAGGAGTCGAGGAGAAGAAATCCTTGACTAGCAGCTACCATTCGATTTCTTGATTGGACGGTCTATAACCCTCCAGTGGTTCTCTCCCAAGGCACTAGGCTTGGTCAGAGCAAACCACGCCAGAGGCACCTGCACCCATCCAAGCCAAGCCTTGAACTTCAACGTGTGTGCGAAGCACGTGCGGTGTGGGTCATTTGCAAGCCGAAGCTACAAGTTCTTCAAAATCGTAGACATGTCCATTAGGCACGTGCAAGGCATAGGTGTCGTAGGTAATTTACAGAAGGGCCTTATTGGGTTCTGAGATTTACCATACGTTATTGGACATGCGAGCCCACAACGAGCCATTATGAAATAAATGTTATTGCAAATCATTCTCTCATCTGAAATGAAGAATAACTAATTTGCACTTTAGGTCCCTTAGTACAATCATGGTTATGTACCATGGCCATCTTAATGATAATACAGTTATTGATTCAAATGTTGAATCATAGAGTCTGGTGCTTGGATCATATATAAAGAGTTAGATGTAGGACTCATCAAGCACCATCAACTGATTATTAAGAGATGATCTCCAGTTTGAGAAGGAGATGACAATCCCTACTCTAAAGGTTGATATCTAACCGACCTCTTAATGCATATCATCTAGAAAGGAATGGAGATTCAGAGGTGGTAGATAAGTTAGGTCAAAGAGCTGACTTAGCAAGATAGAGATAACCAAGACCTATGTCATATACTATCACGATATAGAAACGCATCCTCTGATCGGAGATAGATGTGTTATTGTATGTTTGAGTATGTACATTTGGCAGACCGACAGGTTGATGATCTATAAAGGTATATACACCTACAAGCTGGTATGCATATAAGGGAATATAAGCAATACGATCTCTCAAAGGATCATACAGGTTAATTACTGAATCGGAAGACCTGAGCTCACTCATGAGATATTGTGATCAAATTCCGCATACGGTTATCTCGCTTAGGAAGGTTGATTGAATTTGTAGGTATGATATATGCTTTTGAAAAGCATATGATCAATACTAGATATGATATATGCCTTTGGAAAGTATATGATCGATACCAGTTTCTAATGATCAAATGAGAAATTTAATGATAAAACCCTGAAGAAGACAGTCTGAATAATATCTAAAACTTCGAGTATATTTTAGGTCTTCGAGTATGCAGGATGTATGGATTTTAAGAATACTTGAGGGTGATGTGATCATAAATGATTGTATAACTGTGACTCTTCCCTTTCAAGGGAGTGATGAAACATGCTTGGATTTTAGTGACTCCTTTCAATAAGGAAGTAATCTGATCTTAGTCCAGATGCTGGATATTGATCTGAATATGATTCAGAAGTAAAGAGAAGATTAGATTTACATTTTGATTTAATCAAACTTCTTTAAGAGGCCTTTTTGATCTGGATTTGAGATCTGATCTCAATATCCAAGTCACTATATATGGAACGTACAATCGTCATGTTCTTATCATCAAGTGTCCACAGAGAAAGCACATTATTGAAAGAGTTCAAGAATAATTTCATAGTTGATAATGTATCTGAGCATTGAGGAAAATGATAATTAAATGTGATTTATTTATTATGAATAATGTTAATGATATTCATATTATTTGGACAAATGAGAGTGTGCATCTAAGATAATTAAATATGATTTCATTGTTAAGGATAATGTAGATATCACTATCCATATTAATAATAAATATTATAAATGTGATTTATAATCTATTAGAGAGAGTTAATTATAAATAAGATTTACGAATTAAATTTTGATGTGAATTGGATTCACATTGTACAATTAATTGTAAATGTAATTTTCATTTTATTGGGTGGTTGAATTTGATTCATAATTGTCAATGGTTTTGTTTGTGATTATCACAAATCATTTGCAATAATTGATGATATTTTTTTGATAAAAGATTCCATGAAATAAGACTTAATGTAATAAGATTACATTAGGATTTGAGATAGATTTTCTCTCTCCAATCAAGATGGTCATCCACCATGTTTAAGGCGAAGGAGGCTATCTCCTTTCTCCTTACATGGGAGGAGGCTCTCTAGTCCTTTTTCATTTGAGAGATTCTTGATTTAATTGAAACTAATATGTTAAGATTATTCACAATATATTTATTTTCTTTTAAATTAAATTAATTGTTGTTGCAAATTTTTATCAGATATTCATTTCTATCAGTGAAAGGATCCACATCTCTTTCGCGAGGGGGTATATTGCATCTATAGAAGGTGCATTCCTCAGGAGGAAGTCCACAGTATCCTCAAGCATTGCCATGCCCGGGAATTGGGACGACACCACTCTGGGAAGCGTACGAGATCAAAAGTTCTACATTGTGACCTATGGTGACCGACTCTCTTTAAAGATGCAGAAGACTTTGTGAAGCATTACACCGACTTTTAGAAGATGGGTGGCACAATTGGAATGAGAGACACAATGCTCTTGAAGTATATTCAGATTTCAGATGTATTTGATGCATATGGCATTGACTTCATGGGCCCATTTTCCAACAGTCAGGAATATGAGTATATTCTGCTTGTTGTCAATTACGTCTGTCGTTGGGTGGAGGCTATCCCAACCCGAGCTACCGACAGTCGTACCGTCTGCCGGTTTTTGAAAGAACATATCATTACAAGATTCGGGACCCGCAAAATTCTGATATCCGATAGGGGTAGCCATTTCATAAATAGAGAAGTGAAGAAACTAACTCTATAGTTTTGCATTGAACATCGAGTAGCTTCTCCGTACCTCCTCTAGTCTAATAGCTTGGTAGAATGTTCTAATAAGGAGATTAATATTTCCCGTAAGCTTGTATGTCCAGACGGAAAGAATTGGTCTCAACTGCTAGATTCTGTTCTATGGACCTATCGGACTACGTATAAGTCACCTTTGGGAATGTCTCCCTACTGCCTGGTATACGGCAAGCCATGCCATTTTCCCGTTGAGCTCATTCACAAATCTTTATGGGTAATTAATATATGCAATTTGGATTCGAAGAAAGTAGGAAAGAACAGAAAGCTATATCTGAACAGACTTCTCGAATTCCCCGACTATATATACGACAACAACCTTATGTATAGGGAGAAGGTCAAGAAGTGGTACAACAAGCATATCAACTGCAAAACTTTTGAACCAGGTCAGAAGGTGTGGTTGTTTGATGCAAAGTTGAAACTATTTCCAAAGAAGTTTAAGAGCAAGTGAACCATCCATTTTGTAGTAAAGCATGTACATGACAACGACAGTATTGTCATATCCATATTTTCAGTTGACGCACAACCTTTCATCATCAACAGAAAGATTATGAAGCTTTATCTCGAGCATGATACTTTTTTGTCCGTGGTTGACTCTATTCAGGTGGTCTACAATGAAAAGCTTCCAACCGCAACATCAAAAGATTCAGACAATGCAATCAAAAACATTTTCGGGTAGTTAATCTTTTTCTTCTTTTCTTCTTTTTGTTTTTTATTCTTCATTCTACCGACAAGTCACTCATCCCATTCATCATTGTTATACTTAGGATATTCTTCATCCTAAGTATAGAGATGATGAGTGCATACATGTGTTCATTCTTCAATCCCTCATATGTCTCCTCAACTCTTAATATTCTGCATATACTTAGCGATAATTTACCCTAAGTATAGGGAGAGACAGACTAAGCCAATAGTTTATTTGTTTATTCCCACCATCGACCCTCCATGCTTGGTTTACAGTCTGCTATGCTTAGGATTAATTGATCCTAAGTATAGAGGGGACAACCAACTTCTTATTCTTTCTTCAATCGTTGTAGTATAAACTTTCCTCTACTTTGTACAAGTTATCTCTTCCTTTTCTCTCCGATCTACGTAGCTCAAGCTAAGTATTGGGGGGGTCATATAAACGCTATATATATATATATTAGCCATAACTCGTACTTACGTATTTACAATAATATGGCTAATTAATAAAAATAAAAACAAATCAAAATTCTTTTGTAATTACGATTAATAAATCGGTTAAAAATATTTTGCAAAATGTTTGAAAAATGATTGGAAAACTTTTGTGAAAAAACTTTTGTAAGACTGTTTGAAAAATATTTTGTAAAATATTTCAAATCTTTGTAAATATATTTTGTTTGTATGCAAAATTTATTTATCAAATTACTTTTCAAAATAAAGTTTTCAAAATGTTTGAGAAAATATTTTAAAATTATTTTGAGAACTGTGTTCGTAATTCAAGCAAATAAATTGTTACAAATTCTGTACATAAACCTGCAAAAACCAAGTGTAAATCCTTTCACCTAATTTTTGTAGATAACAAGATGCACTCCCATTTAAATAAACACACACATTTCTTATTCTAATGCTTTTATTTTAAAAAATCAATAAAATTTTATAAAACTAAAAATCAATAAAAATTTGCAAAATGTTTTCAAAATTGCATAAAAGTTTGCAAAACTTTTTCAAAAATCCATAGAAATTCAAAATCAGAAAATGATTTCACAAAAACATTTTTACCTGCATTGCATAACATTCACATTTTTTGGATTGATAATGACAATTGAACATGTCTAAATACAATCTGAATGTTGGATCTTGATAGGACCTTAATCTACTTAATCACATGAACCTTTAAGGAACTGGAATTGAGGAACTTCATGTCGACTAGACTTAATTCTTTGAGACCATGAGACTTGGTTCCATGTCGTCTTTACTACCTAAGTAGAATATTTCAGAACAACACACATGATTCTTATCGATAGTGACCTAGCTTACAAACCTGCACCTTGCACTTCGCTCAACTCAGTTGAAGTGGTAGAGGGCTGGATTTGTCGGCATGAAGCACAAGCGAATGGAAACATACGAAGTCACGATACCATTGCCATCGTGCCCCAACCCGATCCAGTAGCCATGAGGTCTAAAGATAGAATATTGTGGGTTGTAATAATGCTTCAAAAGAGGGATAGTCTACTGGCTCGAGAGGAAAAATTCCTTATGTAGATGTTGTTGTATATGGTATAAAAATGCAAAAGTAAAAAACTCCAAAAAAATAGATGAGCAAAAATTCAAGAAAATCAATTCCTGTCAGAGCATGTATGTATTCAATAAGCAAGGTTTAGCTTCAAAGTCAAATATACATGTGAGCCTACAGCTGAATGACTTGGCTACACTGGTCAAGCATCCTAAGATAGGTAGCTACACTGGTTACCATCCATTCTCTTCTCTAGCTCCTCTTCTCAAGCTGATTGTACTATAACTTAGAAGGGAATACCCCTCTTCTCGAGGAAAGAGTTATTGGGTTGGGGAATTAGGGTCACTATGTTGGAGAAGCCTGACTTCTATGGCTTCAGCCATGAGGAGCTATATACCACTAACACTGTACAAGATAGACTCATAGTCATAAGGGACTACATATGACATCGACTTATTCTGACCTGGCTTTTGAGGAGGATATGGGCAGAGTTTTATGATTCTCATAGGTTGTTGTCTTTCAATTCCGATTCCTAACAAGGTTCCAGAAATTAAAAATCCAAAGGTCTGACTGTGCCCTAAACTTTTATAATATGAAGACAAGTTTAAAATTTAAAATCAATCCAAGTTCGTTCTTTTTCTTTATCTGGTTTTCTTTTATGTACTTATAGGAGTAAGTGTTTCTTAGGGGCTAGCAAAGGCATGTATAGGGGGTGATGAATCTCCATTTCGTCACTTTTATTCTTTCATTTTGGTCTTTAATCCCTATCTAAATGCATGTATATATCATTAATTTATCAAAATAAGCACTCTTTAATTTGTAAAAAAATATTGTATATTTAAAATATATAATTTTAAAATTAAATAATAAAAGAAGAAAAGAAAAATAAATGAAACACCGTAGGTGTTGAGTGCCCCTAAACCCCAAGACCTAGTCATCATGATGACTTGGTCGATAAGGAATAAAGTAGGGGATATAGGGCAGATGACTTGTACAGAAAAGATCTAAAAATCCTAATGTTTAATTCATCTATAAGTACCTTGTGGCACCCATTTGATTTTATTATTTTACAACTTAAATAATAAAACCCTCAACATGAATATTGTAGATCAAAATACAAAGAAAAATATAAAATTGAGTTCAATAAAAATAATGCACAGTGTGCTCGAGAAACACAATAAAAACCCTAAATAAAATCTTCATAAACCTGTATCTTCTCCATACCGTATCAAAATGGGCAAAAATAACATTTAACTGTATATAACTTTTAATAAGCTATTTAACAAAGGTAGTTTCATTTAATTTAGATTTAAGAAGCAAAATTTAGGTTGGCGATATATTATCATCCATAAGTTGGGCTGGATAGAAATCATTGAGAAAAAGCAGTGCCAGGGCATGGACAAGTTCAATAAGATTGATGAGCTGGCCCAAACATGGAGTGACCTGAGACCTAGATCATGTGTCTCTAAGAGGCACAAATGGCTTCTCATCCCCTTCCCAGGTCATGGACTGATCCAGGGAGCAACACTTCATAGCCTTTCACCTCATACCGCCAGGTCCATCACATTCAGGCGAAACCCACTCAACAACTCCAGCAATACCAGCTACCACACCCTCTTCAGACACTCAGATGGTGGTATATCATTCGGATCAGCTCTTGGCAGCCCTTCCCTCGCCACTCCATGAGCAGTAGTAGCCTCCGGCACAGGTAGGGCAGGGTAGCCAACCACAACAACACCATTATTCCCAACAGCAGCACGGTCGTCGTACCTAGTATCAGGGACAATAGTGGAGATAGCAACAACCTCACCAGTGGTACTCCCAACCTCCTCCTCACTACCAGCAGCAGACTCAACCTCATTACCAGCGAGGCAATCCATCCGGTTCTCAGGTTCACTCTTGTGAGAACCCAACACTCGATGACCTCATTCGCATTCTCTCTGATCAGCAAGCCACCTTCTGGCGAGAAATGGACGAGTTCCGGCAAGAAATGAGGGAGATAATAAAGCGCAAAGCCATCATATCCACTCAGATTGAACCTTTCGAACAATCTAAAGAGAAAATATGAGAAGGTATAGTCCACAGAGACCACCTCTCCTAGTGATATTCTAGATGACACTTCTTCTTCTTTATTTGATGTTGATTTTGTGACACTTAGGAGCGGTAGGAAGCCAGTCGATAGTGACTCGTCTAGGCGACACCATAATGCAGATTCTAGGGTTGCAGACAAAATCAAGAGTGGTGTTGATGTCGCTCACCATGATGAAGATGGCGGTGGTATTGAAACCACCAAGAATGTTGATCCAGACGATGGAGCTGAGGCCATCATATTCCTAGTTGCAGATGGTGGTGTTGATTTCACCAATTTATCAGATGCAAGACCAGAGTGCGGTACTAACGTTGTAATTTCCAGACGCTATCAGTGGTACTGATGCCACCAAAAATCATGCAGTTGCGTTGACATCTCTTGTACCTGAGGATTTATTTAGAAAAACAAGAAATGGAAAAACTTAAAAAATCAAGAATATGAATAAAGGAAAGGTTTCTATATCTCCTATGAATCCATCTATTGTGCTGGATGATCTTTGTATGGATTCTAGCTTGTTGAATGATCAGGAACCTACTCCTGACCCTCATCTATCTGGAGAGGGTCCCTCCATTCCCTTCCCTCAAGTAGGGCTACTAATCGAACCGGGCTGTAACGAACGAACCCTGTTCGAGTTCGTTTCGATAAGGAAGTTCAA
Organism: Ottelia alismoides; assembly: GCA_037367405.1. NCBI lineage: Eukaryota > Viridiplantae > Streptophyta > Magnoliopsida > Alismatales > Hydrocharitaceae > Ottelia > Ottelia alismoides. The sequence goes on from JAZKJV010002942.1 coordinate 329,585, forward strand.
AAGTTTGAGTTCAACTCGATAAATGTTCGTTAGGATATGTTCGAGTTTGAGTTCGTTTAAAAAAAACGTTCGAGTTCGGTTCGATAATAGTTCGTTAACAATTTAACTTAACTAAAACATGTTTATATAAACAAGTTCAAAATTGAAGTTCGATAAGAAGGTTCGATAAGCAGTAAAAATAAGAAATTATTCAAATTAAAGTGATATAAAGACCAATAAACACCACAATTTCTTTAACTCGAAATTTATCATGTGTATAAATAGCGAGTTACACAAATAAATACAAATGCATATACATATATCGAACTCGAACTTTTATCGAACGAACATATGTTATGTTCATGTTCGGTTTGTTAGGCTATCGAACTAAAATTTGAAGTTCATGTTCAGTTCGTTTAGAAACGAACGAACATTTTTCGAACTATTATCGAACGAACTCTAATCAAACACGAACATGTTCAGTTCGATTACAGCCTTACCCTCAAGCACTCCATTTAGGAAAGGGACCAAAAATAGAAAATCCCAAGAAGAGGCACCAATTAGAGTTCAGCGAGCAGATGATACACAGATTTCAGATGCAACTGACTCTTTAGTAGGCACTTGAGCACATCCCTCTATTTCAGAAGAACTTGAGAGAGAAAAGACCACAATTCGTAGGAAGAAGAGGAATCACAATGCAGAAATCCTTGCATCGCCATCCAGAACCGATTGCCAGCCAAGAGACCCGATGCAGGAGCTCCATATGTCAGATGCCATATTCACGAGCAACGGTTCGATCACACTATATTAGACAACGATTCCTCGATTAACCTCCTCCCAGCTACCTTACTTGACCCGAGTTTGGCCCTCTTAAACAGAGCAGGACAGTCCTTCAGTTTGTAGATCGATCTATTAAGAGGCTGAAGAGGTTATTGGAGGATGTTGTCATCACAATTCAGGGTCTAAAATTCTCCATGGACTTCATTGTGTTGGACATGGAGATCCCCTAATCTGTGACCGATTCCCCCATCATCTTATGATGACCATTTTTAGCCACAACCAAGGTAGTGTCCGATCATGATAACAGGAAGGTATACTTCGCGTCGAGGGCGAGAGTGTACAAATAGAGACGATTGAGGAGATTAGAGCCAGAGACTCAGCTTGCTCAAAGCAGACCACCGATTTAGAGCAGATGATAGAGGCAGAGCTAAGCGTCCACCAGGTGTATGATTTTGTGATTACTGATGATGAAGCAATTTGGACAGATCCAACATCATGAGCTCTTATCACACCTTCAGACATTGCAGAGTTATGGATGGCAGCTGATGAGAGTTCGGAGAGCACACTTATGGCACAAGACATTTCAGAGGCTGACGATTGTGATCTAGGTAGCGAAGCAGTGTATATTTCTTATGACTCGGATTCAGATCCCTCGAGCTCAGACACCTATTTTGATTGGTCGGACTTTGATGATTACTTACCATGTCTGATGTCCACAGATACCATATCTAAGACAGAGGTCGAGCCAGTACAGCTGATAGATATACCAGCATGGTTATCTTCATCAGAGTTACAAATTCAGTGAGAGTTCTCCCACGCAGATTTGGTCGCTTTCATGCAGACTTTTCAGAGTCCAGATCTGCTAGCTCTCACTTGTCCTGAATTGAAGACTTTGCCGCATAATATGAAGTACAGATTCCTTGCGGGTGAGCCAGACATGTTCCCAGTCATAATTTCAGTAGATTTGACTGAAGACCAAGAATCTCGTTTGATGGAGGTTCTCGAAAGAAACTGCAAGGTAATCAGATGGAGTGTAGTTGATCTCCAGGGGATAAGTTCGGCCCTGTGCTCCCACCACATTTATCTTGAAGATGATGCCAAGCCATCACATGAGTTCCAGCGGAGGCTGAACCCAAATCTTCGAGATGTAGTTATGAAGGAAATATCTAAGTGGTGGAGTGATGAATCTACATTTCATCACCTTTATTCTATCATTTTGGCCTTAAAAACCCCAGCAAATGCATGTAAATAGCCTCAATTTGTACACAATAGCATTCATTATTTATTGTATTAATGATACATTAAATGAGGTTTTTAATGCCAAAATTATAGAATAAAGAGAAGAAAAGAAAAAGGAATAAAATATTGCAAATATTTTATGACCCTAACCCCGAGACCAAGGCCAGCATGGAATTGGTCGACAAGGAATAAAGTAGGGGGAGATAAGGGCCAATAATACAATAAATACCTCATTTATTTATTTATTCATTTCTGCATTCTGACACCTATTTTATACATAATTATTTATTCATCAAATAAAGAAATTTTGTTCATAAAATTTGTAGATAATAATATAAATAAAAATACAAAATTGAGTTTGTACAAAAATAACACACATTGTACATTTCATACACAAAATAAAAAGCCAAAATCTCAACTTCACAGACCCATATCTTGCAAATAAAAACTCCAAATCACCCAAACTCATCTTTAATTGTATATAGCATTCCAAGAACTATTTTATAAAATTGGTTTTATAATTTTTGGAGTCCATCTGTGGAAGTTAGGTTTTTGGTCCTTCTTGTAAATAATACCTTATTAAAATATTCATTTTATTCAATATTCATTGTTTTTATAAATTCATATTTTTAGAATTTTGTAGATAATGTATATAATTCATGTACATATTGACATTAGAATAAAACCAAAAATAATTTGTAAAATAAAATAAGCCTAGGTAATACCTAGGCAAAATACCTATGCTACCTATATGTACATAAATAAAAGGGATTTTTATTCTTTTATTTATATTTTTATAATAATGTATATATTATATATAACTTATTAAAAATACAAATCCAAAATAAAAACAAATAAAATTCATTAAATAAATAAAATGTATATAATATATAGGTAAAATACCTATAAGTATACCTACATATACACATACCTATTTATTTAAAAATATAAATAAACTCATAAAAATAAAAAAAATATATTTATACTCATAAAAATAAGTTATAAATTTATAAAATAAGAAAATTAAATAATTAAATAAAATAAACAAAATAAAAATAAATATATATAAATATACTTATAAATACATTATTTTAATAAAACCGTAATAAAATACTTCAAAAAAATAAATAAAAATCATAAATAAATACAATATTAATTTATAAACAATTTTTATTTTATAAGTAAAACCTAATTAATTCATTTAATATGTTAAATAAATCAGTCAATTTCTTGTTGACGTGGACCAATCAGGTCCTGGCGTTTGTTGACCGCTCGGTCAACTGCGCCCCCAGGCGTCTGACTTGACGTGAACCATCTTTTCCCCCGATTTCTTGCCTTTTTCCCGTTCGATCTATCGCTCCATCACTCTCGATCCCTTCACGGATTTTTTGCTCTGATCTTCCAGGAATCTCGTCGAAATCTTGGATCCATTGTACATAGCCCCGATTCTTTAATATTCGCCGGTCACTGGGGGTCCTCAGGAATGTTTATAAATAAAGTCTCCCTCCTCCTTGGCCGAATTTGGCCAATTTCATCCCCTTCTTTGAGCTTGAATCAGCTCCTGGTGGAGCCCTCGTGACAGGAGGCGCTTCACAGCACCTCGATTCAGCCATGGCGGAGGGAAATTTTGTCGCGGCGGCGCTCCGGCGGTCGCCCTGCTCCCTGGTGGCCCCCAGGTATAAAAGCTGCGCATTTTATCTTTCTAGGTAGTTTTTACTTCCAGCATTTCATTCCTGCAATTAGTTTTATGTTTCGTTTATTAGTTTAGCGTAATTTAGTGACTTCGTAGTTCACCGGAGCTCCGCTCCGGCGAGCTTTTCATCTTGTTTTCGACTGTGCCTCGACACCATTTCACCTCCATTTCGTTCCCCTTCGCCTTCTCCACCTTCCAGCCACCTCCTATCAACCGGAGCCTCCTTGGCTCCGCGAATCGAAGCTCCTCCATCACATATCGCCGGAGCTTCCTCGCCCACCATCATCCGCTTGCTTTCAGCTTCAAACCCCGGGTCGAGGGTGACGCCCTCGAGCCCCTCTACCTTCCTGTACAGGTTAGGTGCGCCAAAGAGCACCAGGAGTCGATTCGCACGCGGGCGGAGGTACCTGGAGCCGCGTTTCTTCACCGAGCTCGTGGCGCCGCTCCAGGGCACCTCTGGCCGATCCAACACCTCCAGCAGATCAAGCGACCTTCCAGGAAGCGATTGGGACCTTCAGGTGCAGCGAAGACCGGCTAGGGAGCGAGATCGAGGAGGAAGAAGCTCGCCCGGTGAGCGTTCTTCCCTGTTCTTGCATGTGTGCTCCCAACCGTTGGATGAAGACGAAGGCCCAGCTCGATTGCCAACCGTCCGATGAGGCGATGCTACGACCGTCAGATCACGCGAGTGATCTAATCCTCACCGCTCATCGACGAAGTGTCATCGGCGCACGTGGAGGCGCCACGTGGATTAGTGAGAGAAGATCAATCGTTGGATGAGCGCCTATTGGGGGTAATTTGCACATCTAACCCCCGCTTTTTTTTGTATTTAATTTTTAGTTTTGTAAATAAAATAGCACATTATAAAATAATTGTAAATTTTGCAGAAAGGACCCGGTTTTTATTAGAATTACATTTAGGTCCTTCCGCGCCTCACGTGCAGTCCCACGTGAGGCGCGTGAAAATTGCATGTAACCCCTGGCGGTTTTTGTATATTGTGAAATAGTTCTAAAAATTAAAATAAATGTTTATTTCAGTAGGGATTTTTGCACATGTGCCCTTGTAACTTATTTTAATTACAAAAATGCCCCTGCCAGGCTTAAATATTTTTGTGTCTTTTATCTATTTATTAAAAATATCTATGTGGCTTCTAAAAATTCACAAAAATTAGGATAGATGCTCTATGTGATGCTCTTACACGCCCATATTTTATTTCACATTTTTTGCACTTTTCCTAATTATTAAAAATGAAATAGGAGCCATTTTTGTACTGTCTAATTTATAAAATACAAAAAAAATTAGAAAATGATTTTGAAAAAATCCAAAAAAATTATATATGGTATATTTATATCTATATTGAGTCCAGAAATTGAAAAACCCTAAAAATATGAAAAAGAAAAATAAAAAAATAAGAAAGCTCCAAAATCCAACAAAAAATAGAAAAATCCTTTAAAAACCCCAAAAATATATTTTTCTCTTTTATAATTATCTATATATTATTATTAATGTATTAAAATTAATTTGGGAATTTTTGGAGTTTATTTTATATTTTTAAAACCCAAATTATATTCGGCTAGTTAATTAGTACTATATTGTAGACATTTTTGAAATTAAAAATACATAAAAATTAGAAATATTCCAAAAAAATAACAAAAAAATTAGAAAAATATTAAAAAGCTAAAAAATTATATCTATATATATTTCAAGTATTTATGTCTCTATATATATAATATATTATTCCTCTTTCTCTCTCTTCTTATATATATATATATCTCTTTATATATATCTTATATATCTTATATGTATATATATGTATCTATATATTTATATTACAAAAAAATATGAAATATATATATAATATAAAAACAAAATAAAAAAATTATAAAAACAAAATATATATATATATAATCCAAAACCCACAAAAACAATCAAAGGACATGAACAATTGATTGAATAATTGAATGATACATCACATACAACCATTCGCCTCCCAGTGTTCGACCTCTACCTGTGCTTACACCTATATACATTTACATGTAGAGTTATAATAAATTTTAACTCCACATTTTTGGATATTCATTGCATACATTGATTGTGGGTTAATTGTTGATTGATCTGGGGATCTTTAAGAGGTCAATTCAGCGACTGGATTTCTCGCCTTATGAGATATCTAGACCCTTGATATTCCCCAGTCATCAAATGGCGCCGTTGCTGGGGAGGCAACGGATTTTGTATGATTTTGAGAGCTTATTTGTTCATTTATTCAATTATCTGCTCATGTCCATCATTTATTTCTTTGTGTGATTTTTTAGTTTTATTTTAACATTATTTGATTGATTGTTCTGACTCATCTTCTTTCTTTGTCTTGGATGCGAGGGACCGCCAAGCGAAGGAGGACCTCTTAGGAGGACCTAAGCACCCAAGCAAGGTGGAGTTGGCTCTTCTATGCCAAGCCAACAGGAGAGAGCATCCATGACAGAAGAAGGAGAAGTTTTGAAGACAGTCTCTATTTTTATTTTATTTTATTTCATTTTATTATGTATATTCATGTGAGAGAGTGACACTTAGAAACAGGTAATAATACATGACTCTCACAGGTGCACGAAGACTCCCGAGGTCCAGTGCCCGAGGGATTGTTCCCTTGGGGGCCTCGATGATTTTTGACGCTTTTCTTTTATTTTATTTTTATTATTTTGTGTGTGAATGAGCCTTAGCTTAGGAGTTGCTTGCTCGTAGAGATAGGACCAAACACTAACATATATTTGCATGTACCTATAGCTCGCTTTGGACCTAGACCAAGCTCTAAACAGCCGCTCATTTATCTCTTAGCCTTTGTGCCACAGCAAGCCCCGCAAAGCGCTTTCTCCTAAGCTCAAGTGTGTTGAGCACAGAGGAGGGGTGAGCCAAGACTGGACTTTTTGAGGCTAAAGGTAAACGAGCGACTTGTGGTGCTTCACGATAATAGCAATTTCTGAACCTAGGGCGATTTCTTCGGTTTGCATCTGCACATAGCATACGTTTCAAATTCTGTTATGCATCCCGCATGGAGAGAGCTGGGAGGCACTGTAAGTCTTCTTACTTGGCATGCATCATCGTTTTCCGACTTGCATTGCTTTTCCGATCTTCTCCCTCTGTTTTTGCCAACCTAGGGTGCTTAATGGAAATTGGAACCTCGATAGGCACGTGCATTGAAAATACCCAAAAAAGTGATAACTTAAATAAAATCGGGACCGCTAACTCTATTGGACTTAAAAATAAAAACGTAATGGATTCCTTGTCTTGGGGAGAGCAACCCCCTCATTGCATGCGTTTTAAATTGCTCACGTACACACTGAGGAGTAGAGCCCAAATCCTATCAATCCTCATAAGTGTTTGTACAACTTTGTGATTCTCACCTCACTCTAAACTTGAAAAGATAAATGACCGTCACCTGATGGTCTTCACTGTGTTGAGTAGGTAAATCGGAGGTTTTCCTTGTGTCTTGATTGTGACTTGGAGTTCAGTGTGTTTTTCTTTCATCCCTAGAGTAGTCGGTCTCACCGTGTGAGTCATGCATTTTTTATCTTTGAGTCTCTCTACCTCTCTTATACGTACAGCTCTTCATATTGCATCGAGTCGTGATATTGGCGCTTGAGCTCAATCATTCTTCGCCAAGTCCTTTGTTTCCCGCTTCTTCACCATCTTCTATGTATCCATCGTACCATCTTCTCTGGTTCGAGGAGAGACCGCTCTTCGGACCGCAATCTTGACGGTGTTCCCGCCCTGTGTGGAACACCCAATTTTGTTGTGTCTCGATCTTCTTGCCCGCCCTCCTCGTACCCTCTGTATCACTCTTCTACCACCACGATATTGGCACGCCCGCTCAATCAGCTTCTCCACTTCACTATGTTACCCTTCTTATCCATCTTCCTCGTGTACCCCGTATCACCTCTCCCTTTACCCGGGAATGCTGTGCATAATGATGAGGCCCGCATCGAGGATTATTTATACTGATTATTTGTAAGCCGGGCCTATGGTGTTGAGATTGCTGAGAGCGATCTGGTGGATTTGATTTTGGATACAAGCATATGAGCTTATTGAGGATTTTTGATGATGCATAGAGCATAGGTGTGATGCATTATTGAGGAATTTTAGTTATCGCACACCGGATTAAGGATGTGATATGATGCGATTATTCGATGAAGAGTTCATGAGTATTGATTGATCTATCTATCTTGAGGTTCCACCCATCTTGATTTTGAGGATTGAATGATTATTCTGATTTGGACTTCCTGATATTGGTGTGCGGATCCTACATGATCTCTCATCTTTCCGACTGACCCATCCTTGATCTCCTGACTCTCAAATCCATCCTGGCACTTATAGGATTCCTGACTATTTTTCGTGCCATCTCAGCTGCCTGGATTGACCCAAGGGAGGTTTGGTGAATGACATGATTATTTGCTCCCTTGCATGATCTTATGCCCTCCGGATGATTGAGTAATTTATTGCTTTTGAGGACCTGAGATGACTTGCCAGCATTCCCATGACCTACATTGATATAGCTCGCATTACTCTCCGAGGACTATCTGCGGGAGAATGCGACAATTTCTAGGACTGTGGTTTCATCCACTGCTTGGGTCGCCATTGTTATAGGACCTGGAACCGAGTCAGATAATATGCTTGATTGGCCTCCCACTATGATTGTGTACTTGACCTGGTAGTACACGAGGCCAATGTACTAGACTCATCTGAGTCCGCTCTCCTTGACGGTCCTCGCAAGGCAGAGCTCCACTTTTCTGATTATTCCATGCCTAGTTCATAGCTCTCCGAGGGTTATCTGCGAGAGGCTATGACACAGTATAGCTCTCTTGGTCTCTTCTACTGATAGACGGTCTGCCGTCTTTCGAGACCACATGATCTGTGGGTCCGTCTGATGGATCCGGCTCCTTTGAGCCATTCTCTATCCTTGACGACCCTCGCAAGGTAGAGACACGGTCTGACTATTCTTTGCTTAGTTCACAGTGCTCTCCGAGGACTATCTGCGAGAGACTGCGACACTCTCTTTACGCTCGGTTCCCACTGCTGATGTGTCTCCGATCTACGGAGCGCGGAACCGAGTCGTCTGATATATATGATTTTTGGTCCCATCTCGAGTTGTGTATCCGATCTGCGGATCATGGGACCTATCTGATTAGACTCCTTTGAGTCTGCTCGCCTTGATGGTCCTCGCAAGGTGGAGATTCTGGTACCTGCTGTTTTCATGCCTAGCTGGCAGCACGTTCCCTGAGGGTTAACTGCGGGACGTTGCCACACTTTCTCGATTTGACGGTCTCTTCTGTTGGTAGACGATCTGTCGCCTACCGAGACCGTTTCTATGATCCGTCTGATGGATCAGGCTCCTTTGAGTCCGCTCTCCTTGACGACCCTCGCAAGGGTGAGCTTCTGTTCTGATTATTCATTGCTTAGCATGTACTAATCCCCGAGGGTTATCTGTGGGAGGGTACATCGCCTTGTAGGTACTCGGTCTCCTCCCTGGTTGTGTCTCCTGTCTGTTGGAGCACGGAGCCGAGTCTTCTGATTATTCTCTGATTTTGCTCACCTTGAGGACCCTCGCAGGAGTGAGCCATGTATTGTGTTGTTCGGTGTATTCTTGTGACTTTCAGATTATATCACCACCATGCATCACACACTCTCATACGCTTTATTTCCGATCTATCTGAGACCATGATTGACTAGGAGGAGTTTGTACTGCTCTTTCTTCCTCCCGGTCTTACGGTATCGGCTATATTCCCTCATGCTGACCTTCTATGCCGATTGAGTGCTTCACGCTACCGGTCCCTGCTTTACTTTCTGATCTGTGTGTCCCCGGTAGCCGACACCCACCTGACTTCATATCAGGGTGTCTTTTCACCTTCTGGTTGCGTCCTCGTTCTCACAGGGAGACGACGACGATAGTACGGTAGTCGCTTACCAAGATACCGTCCTGTGCTTCACCAGCTTCTCCACCAGTTGTATATATGTGTTTGTCTATTCCTTCTTTCTCACGTATGTTATGTGTGCCCCAGATCTATCGCCACATCTTTGTGTCTACACTTAGGATGTACCTTGTCCTAAGTATAGGGGGCACACACCGCGTTGTTCTTTCGTTGTTCAGTTTGGTCATTCCTGTTGTTGCCTATACTAAGGGATATCTCACCCTAAGTATAGGAGGAGTGATACGTATATTCTTTACGATCATTTCATCTATCGGTATATGTCTCTCTTTTCTTCTTTTCTTCTTTTCTTCTTTTCCTTTTATATATTTTGTATCTAAATAAAAGGTGTGACCCTCTTTGTGTCAGTTTTCTGTACTTAGGACGTACTTTGTCCTGAGTATAGGGGGGTGCACCCCTGATTTGTTCATCTGTCTATTCCCACCCTTGACCCTCCCTGCTTTGTGTACGGTCTGCTATACGTAGGATTACTTGATCTTAAGTATAGGGGGGACGGTCAACTTCTCATTCATTCATTTCATTCTTATTTATTCTTTAGACTTGTCTATACTCAGTACGAGTTATGTCTTCTCTTTTCTTTCCGATCTATGAGGACATAGCTCAAGCTAAGTATAGGGGGGTCGTATATACTATGTATATACTTTAGCCATAACTCGTACTTTTGTATAAATATGGCTAATAATTCTTTAAAATTCATTAAAAACCCTTAATAAAAAAAAGGTGTGGTTCTTCCTCAAATTCTTTTTGTATATACTGATTAATAAATCAGGTGAAAATATTTTTTGCAAAATGTTTGAAAAATAGTGTGAAAATCTTCGTGAACATTTATTGAAAACTATTTTGAAAACGTTTTGTTACATGTTTTCAACCTGTGTAAAAATATGTGGCTTGTAAAAATTTATTTTCTTTGTGTGAAATAAAATGTTTGAAAAACGATTTGCAAATGGTTTGAAAAATGGTTGCAAAAATATCTTGAAAATCTATATATACTGTTTTGAAAAACCTTTGCAAAATGATTTTCAAATGTGTGTACATGTTTGTCAAAATATTTGTAAAAATTATTGTGGACTATAGTTTTCAAAAATTGTTTGAAAAACTTGTGTCAAATAAGTTTGAGGAATAGTCACATATAATAAATAACTAAATAAAAATAAGTAAAAATAAACAAAATTCTTTAATAAGTGTACATATATACCTATAAATAAAAACTAAATTGTAAATTCTTAATTCCTGTAAAATAAATCGGCACGCCCGTGTAAATAGTTGTACGTATCCTCTACTGTGAGTGCCCAAATTATTTTATGTGCAAAAATTCTTTGTGTAAAAATTCTTCTCTTTATTTTCAAATTCTTTGAAAATTTGCATTATTCTTTGCATATTTGTAAATAGCATTTTCATAGCGTTTATATTCTTTGATTGAGCCTGATGATTGAACTAGTCTAATAAAGTCGAAGATTGGAGCTTGGTTGGACCTTACCGCACCTAATTGCACTGGAACCGTATGGGAACTAGGTTTAAGGTACTTCAGGTCTATTCAGACTTAATTCTTTGAGAAATCAGGGCTGGGTTCAAGTCACCTCAGTGGACTAACTAGAACTTTTCGAAACACACGTATGACTCTTGTCGGTCGTGACCTAACTTGGACACTTGCACCTTTCACTTGGCTCAACTCAGTTGGAGTGGTGAGGGGGTTGGATTTGCCAGTCTGAGACGCACACGGGTGGAAACATTCGTCCTCGTCTAGGGAGGGAAGTGCACCCCAACCTGGTCCAATAGCCATGAGGTCAAGACAGGAGATTGTGGGTTGCGATAAAGCTTCAAAAGAGGGATAGTCTTCTGGCTCAAGAGGAAAATGTCCTTATGTAAATGCTGCTGTAAATAGTATGTTGAAAAAAAAATGGTCAGGCCTGTAAAAAATAAAATGCCTGCAAAGTATGTATATAGAAAATAAGCAAGCTTGAGCATCAAAGTTATACCATGTGAGCCTGCAGCTGGATGACTTGACTACACTGGTCTTGCATCCCAGGATAGGTAGCTACACTGGCTACCATCCATTCTTTTCTCTACCTCCTCCTCTTGAGTTGGATGCCACTTGAACTTAGAAGGGAATACCCTGCTCCTCGAGGAAAGAGCTGTTGGATTAGGGAATCATTGGGTTGTCATTCTGGAGAAGTCAGTTCCTTTGTCATTTCAGTTGGGGAGAACCAATATCACTTACACTGTACAAGTCAGCTTCATAGTCATAAGGGTTTGCGTATGATGTAGACTAGTTCTGACCTGGCTATTGAGGTGGGTTGAACCGTGTTCTGTGACTATCGAAGGCTGTTGTGTTTTAGAGCTAGTTCCCGACTAGGTTCCACACACATTCTCACACCAAGGTCTAACCTGAGCTCCAAACTTTGATTTTGTACAGATGAGTTTTATAATCATGATCAATTTAATTTATTCTTTAAATTCTTTATTTTTGCTTTTTCTTTTCTTATTCTTTGTTCTTTTTGTACTTATTGCATAAGTGTTTGCTAGGGACTAGCAAAGGCAAGTATAGAGGGGTGATGAATCTCCATTTCATCACCTTTATTCTATCATTTTGGCCTTAAAAACCCCAGCAAATGCATGTAAATAGCCTCAATTTGTACACAATAGCATTCATTATTTATTGTATTAATGATACATTAAATGAGGTTTTTAATGCTAAAATTATAGAATAAAGAAAAGAAAAGAAAAAGGAATAAAATATTGCAAATATTTTATGACCCTAACCCCGAGACCAAGGCCAGCATGGAATTGGTCGACAAGGAATAAAGTAGGGGGAGATAAGGGCCAATAATACAATAAATACCTCATTTATTTATTTATTCATTTCTGCATTCTGACACCTATTTTGTACATAATTAGTTATTCATCAAATAAAGAAACTTTGTTCATAAAAGTTGTAGATAATAATATAAATAAAAATACAAAATTGAGTTTATACAAAAATAACACACAGTGTACATTTCATACACAAAATAAAAAACCAAAATCTCAACTTCACAGACCCATATCTTGCAAATAAGAACTCCAAATCACCCAAACTCACCTTTAATTGTATATAGCATTCCAAGAACTATTTTATAAAATTGGTTTCATAATTTTTGGAGTCCATCTGTGGAAGTTAGGTTTTTTGTCCTTCTTGTACATAATACCTTATTAAAATATTCATTTTATTCAATATTCATTATTTTTATAAATTCATATTTTTAGAATTTTGTAGATAATGTATATAATTCATGTACATATTGACATTAGAATAAAACCAAAAATAATTTGTAAAATAAAATAAGCCTAGGTAATACCTAGGCAAAATACCTATGCTACCTATATGTACATAAATAAAAGGGATTTTTATTCTTTTATTTATATTTTTATAATAATGTATATATTATATATAACTTATTAAAAATAGAAATCCAAAATAAAAACAAATAAAATTCATTAAATAAATAAAATGTATATAATATATAGGTAAAATACCTATAAGTATACCTACATATACACATACCTATTTATTTAAAAATATAAATAAACTCATAAAAATAAAAAAATATATATTTATACTCATAAAAATAAGTTATAAATTTATAAAATAAGAAAATTAAATAATTAAATAAAATAAACAAAATAAAAATAATATATATAAATATACTTATAAATACATTATTTTAATAAAACCGTAAAAAAATACTTCAAAAAATAAATAAAAATAATAAATAAATACAATATTAATTTATAAACAATTTTTATTTTATAAGTAAAACCTAATTAATTCATTTAATACGTTAAATAAATCAGTCAATTTCTTGTTGACGTGGACCAATCAGGTCCTGGCGTTTGTTGACCGCTCGGTCAACTGCGCCCCCAGGCGTCTGACTTGACGTGAACCATCTTTTCCCCCGATTTCTTGCCTTTTTCCCGCTCGATCTATCGCTCCATCACTCTCGATCCCTTCACGGATTTTTCGCTCTGATCTTCCAGGAATCTCGCTGAAATCTTGGATCCATTGTACATAGCCCCGATTCTTTAATAATCGCCGGTCACTGGGGGTCCTCAGGAATGTTTATAAATAAAGTCTCCCTCCTCCTTGGTCGAATTTGGCCAATTTCATCCCCTTCTTTGAGCTTGAATCAGCTCCTGGTGGAGCCCTCGTGACAGGAGGCGCTTCACAGCACCTCGATTCAGCCATGGCGGAGGGAAATTTTGTCGCGGCGGCGCTCCAGCGGTCGCCCTGCTCCCTGGTGGCCCCCAGGTATAAGAGCTGCGCATTTTATCTTTCTAGGTAGTTTTTACTTCCAGCATTTCATTCCTGCAATTAGTTTTATGTTTCGTTTATTAGTTTAGCGTAATTTAGTGACTTCGTAGTTCATCTTGTTTCCGACTGTGCCTCGACACCATTTCACCTCCATTTCGTTCCCCTTCGCCTTCTCCACCTTCCAGCCACCTCCTATCAATCGGAGCCTCCTTGGCTCCGCGAATCGAAGCTCCTCCATCACCCTTCGTCGGAGCTTCCTCGCCCACCATCATCCGCTTGCTTTCAGCTTCAAACCCCGGGTCGAGGGTGACGCCCTCGAGCCCCTCTACCTTCCTGTGCAGGTTAGGTGCGCCAAAGAGCACCAGGAGTCGATTCGCACGTGGGCGGAGGTACCTGAAGCCGCGTTTCTTCACCGAGCTCGTGGCGCCGCTCAAGGGCACCTCTGGCCGATCCAACACCTCCAACAGATCAAGCGACCTTCCAGGAAGCGATTGGGACCTTCAGGTGCAGTGAAGACCGGCTAGGGAGCGAGATCGAGGAGGAAGAAACTCGCCCCAGCGAGCGTTCTTCCCTGTTCTTGCATGTGTGCTCCCAGCCGTTGGATGAAGACGAAGGCCCAGTTCGATTGCCAGCCATCCGATGAGGCGATGCTACGACCGTCAGATCACGCGAGTGATCTAATCCTCACCGCTCATCGGCGAAGCGTCATCGACGCACGTGGAGGCGCCACGTGGATTAGTGAGAGAAGATCAACCGTTGGATGAGTGCATATTGGGGGTAATTTGCACATCTAACCCCCGTTTTTTTGTATTTAGTGTTTAGTTCTGTAAATAAAATAGCACGTTATAAAAATAATTGTAAATTTTGCAGAAAGGACCCGGTTTTTATTAGAATTACATTTAGGTCCTTCCGCACCTCACGTGCAGTCCCACGTGAGGCGCGTGAAAATTGCATGTAACCCCTGGCGGTTTTTGTATATTGTGAAATAGTTCTAAAAATTAAAATAAATGTTTATTTCAGTAGGGATTTTTGCACCTGTGCCCTTGTAACTTATTTTAATTGGAAAAATGCCCCTGTCAGGCTTAAATATTTTTGTGTCTTTTATCCATTTATTTAAAATACCTATGTGGCTTCTAAAAATTCACAAAAATTAGGATAGATGCTCTATGTGATGCTCTTACACGCCCATATTTTATTTCACTTTTTTTGCACTTTTCCTAATTATTAAAAATGAAATAGGAGCCATTTTTGTACTATCTAATTTATAAAATACAAAAAAAATAGAAAATGATTTTGAAAAATTCCAAAAAAATTATATATTGTATATTTATATCTATATTGAGTCCAGAAATTGAAAAACCCTAAAAATATGAAAAAGAAAAATAAAAAAACCAGAAAGCTCCAAAATCCAACAAAAAATAGAAAAATCCTTTAAAAACCCCAAAAATATATTTTTCTCTTTATAATTATCTATATATTATTATTAATGTATTAAAATTAATTTGGGAATTTTTGGAGTTTATTTTATATTTGTAAAACCCAAATTATATTCGGCTAGTTAATTAGTCATATATTGTGGACATTTTTGAAATTAAAAATACATAAAAATTAGAAATATTCCAAAAAAATAACAAAAAAAATTGAAAAATATTAAAAAGCTAAAAAATTATATCTATATATATTTCAAGTATTTATGTCTATATATATAATATATTATTCCTCTTTCTCTCTCTTCTTATATATATATCTCTTTATATATATCTTATATATCTTATATGTATATATATGTATTTATATATTTATATTACAAAAAAATATAATATATATATAATATAAAAACAAAAAAATTTAAAAACAATATATATATAATCCAAAACCCACAAAAACAATAAAAGGACATGAACAATTGATTGAATAATTGAATGTTACATCACATACAACCATTCGCCTCCCAGTGTTCGACCTCTACCTGTGCTTACACCTATACAAATTTACATGTAGAGTTATAATAAATTTTAACTCCACATTTTTGGATATTCATTGCATACATTGATTGTGGGTTAATTGTTGATTGATCTGGGGATCTTTAAGAGGTCAATTCAGCGACTGGATTTCTCGCCTTGTGAGATATCTAGACCCTTGATATTCCCCAGTCATCATGGAGCGCCAATTTTATCTACCCCATATCCGACTCCAAATGGGTTAGTCAGTTTCTTGTGGTACTGATGGGCCGCCCGAGCGACTAAGGCAAGAAGGTGTCAATGGTCGTTGCGACCTCAACCTCTCAGGAATCAGCTCAATTAAGAAAAATTATATCAGACCACCAAAATCAAAGATAAAACAATAAAATCAAGAAAAGCATCCTCGCTAGAATTATTAACCTGGTATAGCGACCAGGGTCGGACTCAGGGAGCACAAATTGGTCTTGCGGCCTACAAAGTTGTCGAGATCAAAAATGAAGAGAAATTAATTTTTTGTGGATTTTAATTATTTTTAAATATTTTTTGGATATTTAATAATGAGGAAAAATAAGAAAAAGGCAACACAAGCAACTTAAGCAATTATTAAAAACATTCAAAAATACACAGAAAATTCTAACAAATTTGTTTTTATGTTTTTTTTGATTTTTTAGTGTTTTTGGTGAATTTTTCAGATTTTTTTAATTTTTATATGATTTTCTACAAATCAAGAAAGACAAAAACAGTGTGCTACTGTACAGCCAGACTTGAAAGATCCATTAAAAATATAAAATGGATCTATAAAAGTCTGAAGAATTTTTTATGAAAAATATAAATAAAAACTAAGGTTCAAAAAATGAGTTTGTATCTTTTGATTTTTATAGAATTTTTTAGAATTTTAATAAGATTTTCAGTGTTTTTTAATTTTTAAGGGTTTTATATATCCAAAAAGTATAAAATTGGACATAAAATGAAACACACTAAAACTAACTATCCCTAATTTTTTTAGAATTTCTATAGGAGTTTAATATTTTTATTTGATTTTCTAAATCAGACAGAAGCAAAAAATCACTGTTTTTGACTTTTTAAAAATATCAAAAAGCCTCAAAAATGTCCCAAAAATTTAGGGAAAATTTTACACAGTGGCAGGAGCCATGTATCCAAATTTCATTTAATTTGGATTTAATTTGATATTTTATTCAATAAAAACAAGGCTCACTGCTCATCGGGACCTAAATGCAAAGAAAACTATTTCCAGGGACCAAACAGTAACAAGCAAATAAAATGCAGGGGTCCTTATGCAAAAAGTCCACACATGCACGTGCAAAGCACGTGGATCAGGCACAGAGGGACCTAAATGCCATTCCTATTTCTAAAAGATCAAACAATAACACATAGGAAACAACGGACTAAAAGTGCAAATTCACCAAATCCTCACGTGACAAAGCACGTGACTCACATATATAAGGAGTGATATGCAAATAATAGAAACATCGAGGTCCACAATGTAAAATGTCCAAAATAAAAACAACTAACTAAAATATTTACAGGATTAACTAGAATTATCAAAACAGAAGAGGGCCTAAGTGCAATTACCCCTTATTAAAAGCGGACGGCTGAAGACGACGCCACGTGGAGGATCGGACGGTGGGAAGTAGCAGGCGCTTCTTCGCGAGATCGACGCTCGAGGGTTCGCCACGTCTAAGATCTGACGGTTTTGAATCGTGGAAAACCCTCCGCTAGATGTACGGTCCAGATCGACTCCCAGATGGATCGAACGGTGGAGGCTCCTCGTGAATGGACGTCTCTGATCAGATCTGGAGCGGGAGGCTCGATCGAACGACGACTGGATGACCTCCAAGAACAGCTCGCCGGCAAAGTTCGCCGGCCTAATGCGTGCGGTGGAGGCATCCTCTGGAGCTGCTGAGGTGGGGAATAGATAGCCTGGGCTGGTCTGCAGCTGCTAGGGCCCTCCGATGAGTCCAGGGACCATCGGAGTGGCTCGGCATCGCCGGAGAGCTGGAGCTATTGTGGCTAAGTGTTCGGACCCTAAGATGGGTCCCTTTCGACCTGCAAAGTGCACAGAACAACTCCAGGGTTGAGGGCAAAGTGCCTCGACCCGTTAGCGCACGAAAAGGGTGCGTATAGGAGTCGGGGCGGCACCCTCCGGCGAGGCGACGGCGGAGGAGGGTGAGGTACCTGCTCCGGGGCGAGACAGGGGGAATGAAGGGGTGCAGCAGGGGGAGAGGAGTCTGGCGAAGGTGGTGGAGTGGTCGGAATGGCAAATGGGTAGTCGGAGATGGCGGGCGACGGTGGCGGAGCTAACTGAATGGAAATTGCAAAACCTAAATCTAGCCTAACCTAAGAGAGATCTAAGCTACCTGGCGGTCGCATTCGTCTGGGCTGGAGCTACTGGAGCTCCGGGGGTCATGGCCTCGATGGATCGACAGCTCTAGAGGCTGAGCGCACCTCTCGGCGACACACGGCTATGATCATCGCCAGATCAGTGGTTCCCGGCTGCCCGGGCCTCGTTGCAACACTCCCGCACACTGATGTCACTCTGGTGGAGGAGAGGAGCTCACTGGCATCGAGGGGGAAAGCCAAAGATAGCGAGAAATGTGCGGCGGAGGTGGAGCTTTATACTGAGGAGGGTCCGAGAAGATGGGGTCGGGCGAAGCTCGGTGAAGCTCGGATCCCTAGGATAATGATCGGGAGAGGGTCTCGGATGTATGAAGTGTAATTAGGACCCGGGATTTAGGCAAATGGAGATCGGATCGTCTCCCGAAAATTTGGAGAAGACGGGTCGGTGCAGACGGATCTGGGTCGAATGGTCCAGGGGGGGGGGGTTGACCGGGGGTCAACAATCCCCCGTGGACCAATCACAGGCCTCCATTCAATAATTATTTAGAAATTCAATTAAATAATAAATGATTTAATTTCGAAAAAGCTAAAACAAGAAAAATGTTTATTTATTTTCAAATTAATTTTTAGTGATTTTTATTTATTTTTTTGAAAAATAAATAACGTGTTTACATTATATTATTATTATATATAGGTATATACATATAGGTATTTTTTATTTTTATTTTTAATTATTTATTTTTATACAATTATTACAATTTTATATTTTATTTATTTAAATAATAAAATTTGGAATAAAAAGGTATTTTTATTTTATTTTTATTATTTATTTACATTAGTTAAATAAATAGATGTATATACATATGTAAATGGTATATGTACAATGTAGAAAAAGATTTTTATTATTTTTATTTTTATTTTTATTTTTCTGATTTTTATTTGATTTTTATAAATATGTACAAAATAACAAAAACACATTTTTATTTTTATTTAGAGGAAAATATATTTATTTATATACATAGGTATATATACACAAATGATTGACCCTATCTCCCTCTACTTGGATTCTCTTGCGGTCAGGCCCATACTGAGCCCTCCTTTGGGATCAGGTCACTCAATATTTATTTAAATATTTCTCTCTTTTTCTTTTGTTTCTTTGTTCTTTTATTTATGCACAAAAATATGTTAATTATTAGTATTTACACAATGCATGCATGTTGACAATTTATGCTATTTACACAAATATACATGATATTTTGCATAGGTTTTGTAGCTAAAATAAAAGAATAAAGAGTGATGAATGGGTATTCATCACCCCCTATACTTAACTTTGCTAGTCCCTTAGCAAACACTTATTTGAAAAAGAAGTGAAAAAGAAGAAGGAAAAAGACAAAGAGGAGAAATGCATGGATCAATGTTGATTATTAAACTTGCATTCACTAAATTGAAATATGGAGTTCGGTCAGATCTTTGGATTGTTAATGTGTCGGAACCTTATTTAGACTTAGGTTTAAAACTTAACAGCCTCTAAGATCCACTAATCTATAGTCAAGACTCCTCAATAATCCAGATCAGAACAAGGCTACATACACAAACCCTGAAGACCAAGAATCTTTCCTTGTACAGTGTAAGTGAGGTATAGCTCTCCACCTCATAAGTAGCAAAATGACAACCCTCCCCAACAAGGTAACTCTATGACCCTAGTCTGGCCACTCTTTCCTCGAGAAGCGGGGTATTCCCTTCTAAGTTCAAGTTCAACCAGCTCAAGAAGAGGGGGAAGAAGAGAATGGACCATGGTCAGTGTAGCCATGTATCTTTGGGAGCTCAACTAGTATAGCTAAGTCTCCCTGCTGCAAGCTACATAAGATGGAACATGAGTCTCAAGATTTGTTTATTGCACTATATACACTCCGGTGGGATTATCATTTTCTATCAGACCCACCACTTTTTTGGAGTTATTTTCTTTTTGCATTTTTTTGATGTGCATCTGTACAACATATTTACAAGGTGCAACATATATACATAAGGAGTTTTTCCTCTTGAGCCAGTAGACTATCCCTCTTTTGAAGCGCTATTGCAACCCACAACTCTTGTCATTAGACCTCATGGCAACCAGACCAAGTTGAGACGCAGTTCCTTCACTATAAGAAGAAGAGAGATTCTGCCTAGAAGTACTATCCTCATATGCTACCCCAAGTCAAGGAAGACTGCCTCCTCACCACCTCATCTGTAGAGAGCTCGGTGTAAAGTGCGGGTCCAAGTCAAGCCATTGTCTATATGAGTCATGTGTGTGTTGTTAAGTGCTCTACTTAGGCTCATTGAGATGACATATGATCATAGCCTAGTGGACTCAAAGAATTAAGTCACCATGGACCTGAAAGTCTCAACCCTAAGCCCTATAAGGTTCCTCTTATAATTAGGTGGATTAAGATCTTAACCAAGCTCCATTTTCCAATTTAATTCCAGGCTAGTTTAAATGTCAACTATAATCCAGGAAAAACTATACAAATATTTACAAAGATGCTATTTACAAATATTTACACATGTGCAAAATTTTTGAAAAATGCTTTGAAACCATGGATGTATGCATGAATGCAAGTTTTGCAAAATATTTACACAAATTTACACAAGGTTTTTGCAAACTTTTGATTTTCAAAACATTTAGGAAAAATTTTGTACTATATACATAATTTTGATAAGAAAATATTTACGCACTATTTACACAAAAAGTTTTTACAAACATTTTTACAAAAATAATTTGTACAATAGCTATGTATGTGCAATAAAAGAATTTTATTTACAAGGAAAAAAATTTTAATTTTTATGGATTTTTGGGTTTTTAGCCATTTTTATTTATTAACACACTCACACAAAGTACGAGTTATGGCTAAAGTATATATGAAATATATACACACCCCCCTATACTTAGCTCGAACGATGTCCTTAGAGTCAAGAGCGATAAAGAAGACATAACTCGTGCTTAGTATCGGGAAGTGAAAAGGAAGGCTATATACAAAGACGGATGAAAGAATAGAAATCCAAGAGGATCTCGGCATTTCCCCCTATATTTAGGATCAAATAATCCTAACTATAGCAGGCTGTACACAAAGGGAAAGCCAAGTGAGAATGTACAGGGTCTACCCCCCTATACTTAGGGTAAAGTATCCCTAAGTATAGGCAGCAAAACAGAGGTAGAAAAAAACACGAAGAAAATCAACAAATATATACAAGATGGAAGGGCATCACTCCCCTTATACTTAAGGTGAAGAATCCTTAAGTATAGGCAACGACAGAAGTGATGAAACCGAACGAAAGAACAACTCGGTGTTTCCACCCCCCTATACTTAGGATGAGGTATATCCTAAGTATAGCAAAGATAATCCTATACGAGACATGGGGTGAAAACAAAAATGGAAGAAAGAAAGATCAAAGCAAGACGAGACCCGTATATACAAAAGGGTACAATGTTGAGGTGCCTCTCAACAAGCGCAAGATTTTACGCCCCTAGCTGGGCGCAAAGGCTAGGATAATGCTGTGTCAAGGTTCAGGACGACATCTGTAAGGCGAATGTCGTACTGTCGTCGCAGTCTCGGTATGAGAACAATGACAAAATCAAAAGTGTAAGAAGGACACCCAGGTATGCAATCAGGCAGGTGTCTACTACCGGCCAAGGATATGGAAATATGTGGTCGGGATCCGGTAGCACAAAAGAAATCATCGGCTCTGGATCAGACTGGAGTGGAAGTGTAGAGCCGAAGAAATCAAACGTGGAGAAGGATGGATCAGTCATGGAATCCTCCACGTCGATCAGTATCTCAAAAAGGTGTGGACAGTCAAGATCAGGAGACTCTCTAAGAAGACTGATATCCGATGCATATAATAGAGACAAATCGGGCAGATCATCGAATATCTCAAGTATCGGCTCATCCTCGCGAGGGTCGTCGAGGTGAGATGACTCAAAATAAGAAGGATCAGAAGACTCGGTTTCGTGATCCGCCAGATCGAATACACTATCAGAAGGTGAAACCGATTACTCATCGTGGGTGGCATCCTCCCACAGATAACTCTCGGGGAGAAATGCAAGATCATCAGTAAGAAATAGAGGATCGGGATCTAGAAGGGCATCTGTGATGTGCTCAAGTATCCACTCGGTGCACCAGGTTGCATCATCATCTGAAGTGTGGCTCTTGGCAATCTGGAAGCAGGAGAAGGTACTGGTCAACACCGCGAAGGCTGGCAATGTGTCTGCAGCTGATCCTCGCTCTGCGGCAATGCTGGCTGCCAACTCGTCCTCAGCAAGTGTGTCTGTCTCGTCAAAGTGGAGGACAAAAGGCTCGAATACAGGACTATCTGTGTCTGGTCTCTCAAAGTGGTGTCCCATATCGAACTGTGGCTGCTGGGCTGAGTCATGGTATCTGTCGAACTCCGAGAAGTGTCTCTGTAGAAAAGAAGCTGACTCCTCCGGGACTGGACGCTGAAGTGGCTGAATCAATGGCTATAAAAACGAGGGCTCCTCCGTCTCTTGGAGTATCTGAAGATCTGATATCCAAGAATTGTCGACTGAGAACTCTGGTGCTAACTTGAACTCTAGCTGGAGTACCAACGGGAGCTCGAGTAGGCTCTGGGTCAGAACCTCTGTTGTAGTAGTCATCTCCTCTATCGTCTGTGGTGCTACATCATCCAAGTCCTCAGGCTGGTGTGTAGAAACTGTATCCTCATGTCGTGCGACACACCCCACTGGTACTGCAACGTCCTCATGTGCTGTCCCAACTACGGCATCTCACGAAGATGGTCTCTGTGAAAGTAACCTCGATATGGTATCCAGTAAGTGAATGTCAGAACTGCGGTGTGAAGCGCCACATGTGGTAATCACCAGTGCTATCTACTTTGCGGTCATCCCCCACATGGAGATCTCAATAAGGTCTGTCAGTGGAAGTCCGTGGTCGGGAAATCTCCTCTAGAGGTCAAGAAACCTCAGCCATGCCTTATGCAGTGGCTCCTGGGGGTCAATTGAAAACTCAATGATCAAAGACCGCATCATGTCTGCTCTACGTTGGGGAAAGTATCTCTGTAGAAACTCTCGACGTAACTCTCCCCACGTAGCGAATCTCCTCCCCAATCGTCTGTGCCATCTCATGGCTCTGTCCTGAAGTGTGAACGGGAAGGTCCTCAGCATCAACTCCTCTGCAGTGATATGTGAATAAGGCTGTGTCCTGCAAAACTCCTCTAACTCGGATAAGTGAATATATAGCTCCTCGTGCACCTCCCCTGAAAATGTCGGCAGTCTCTGAATAAGCTCCAAATCCAGAATAAATGGACCTAGTGTAGAAGCTGACTGAGCTCCCTATCTTATCTGCTCCTCCATCAATTTGGCATAGGATCTATATGATAATCTCATCTTCTCTCTCTGATCACGAACGGAGTGCACTCTCAACTCAGCAATGGCATCGTCCGGGTCTCGCGTCTGCTCCATCTGATATCCACGGACGCCTAGCGCAGCATGCCCAGAGTAGTGAAAGGGATGGGCGGGAGGGAGCGGGAGGTTGGTCGGGGATCCGACCTCCCTCGAAGGTGGACTGGACTGATGGTCAGAAGGTGAAGAAGAAGCTTCAAGAGTCAGCCAGAAGTGAGGGGGATCCATCATCCAGGGATAAAGAAGAGGAAGAGAAGAAGAAGACTGAAGGGAGGGTGGGAGGGAGAAAGATGGGTGGGAGGGAAAGTGGGAAAGTTGGAGGGATCTGGAAACATACAAGATGAGAAAGCAAACCCCCGATTCACCTACGCACACTGAGCTGAAGACCGTAAGAGATCGGTCAATTATCTTGTCAATTTTATTTTAGGTGATCAAGTCAGTCTTTCAGAGCGATTACGTGAGCTAATAGGAATCCAATATTCTCAACCGACTATCCCGAATAAAAGGTCGGTAGTCAGTCAAGAAATCAGATATGGCTCTAACCTAGGATGCGGTTCACTGTCTCACTCATCCAAACCAAACAAGGAGGGGGTTACTCTCCCCAAGACAGATTTTTCAATGATGTGTCTTTGAGGTCAAGTGTGATTAGTAGTCCCGATTTTATTGTTTTTTTAGATATTTTTCAAATCAAACAACGTCTAACGAATTTTTCGGTTCTCCTAATTATTTTAAGTCCAAAACGGGGGAGAAGATGAAAAAGCTGATGCGCGGGAATCAATGATGCATGCAGCTACATGCAGAGTGATCCACGCATAAATAAAAGACTGAATA
Organism: Ottelia alismoides; assembly: GCA_037367405.1. Taxonomy (NCBI): domain Eukaryota; kingdom Viridiplantae; phylum Streptophyta; class Magnoliopsida; order Alismatales; family Hydrocharitaceae; genus Ottelia; species Ottelia alismoides. The sequence continues at coordinate 354,099 of JAZKJV010002942.1, forward strand.
TAAACTACCTATATGATGCAAGTGGAAAATCGACCCTAAGCAAAGCAGTTCTACACGAAAGAACAGATGGCTAAATGGTCAATAGGAGGGGTCGGTGTCCGGTTTCGGATGCCGATCGGTGCCCACCACAATGGGTCCTGCCAGCGCTGTATACGACCTCTAGCGGCTCTGGACCCCTCAAGTGACCAAGTAGTCTTTTTTATTGATTTTATTTTGGTCTAATTACGATCTAATAGGTACAGGCAAATTATTAGGTGTGTGGACCCTAATTATTACGTCGTAATCAGTAAAAATCCTAAGCTAGGGCTGAAAACCGCGTAAATCAATAAGGCAATAACTAAACGGTCAAAACCACTAAAAGCTGCGAAAAACTCGGTGAGGTCCCCCGAGCACACTAGTGCTCGGCGAAACAGACCCCATAAAGTCCAAGTCCTTATTCAGGTCCCTGTATTATTACAAATTAATAATATCTGCTGAAAAGTAAACTAAACTAATCTACGCTACTCTGCGGCTATTCCGCAGCTCCCGAACTTCGGCTCCTCCTCCTCACGCTCTCCTGCAGCTTCGTAGAGAAAGAAGCCACCTCCGACTCCTGCGGTTGCTTCGGCTCTCCGAGAAGTACCGCCTCGATGCTCAGGCCCCTCGCAAGAAAAAGAGACCAAAGTGTGTCAGACCAGATTATTATATAAAATAAAGGTAAAGCAGTAAAAGAGACTATATGCAAAAATGGAAATAAAACACACAAACAGACACAAAATAAAATACGAGAAAATAAAAACAAAAAGAAAACAAAAGGCCGCGAAATGCCGCGGATGAAACAAAAGCCGCGGAAAACCACGAAAAACAAAATTAAACAAAACAAAAACAAAAACAACTACTAAGCCGTGCTCCCGGCAATGGCGCCATTCTGATGAGCCGCCCGAGCGACTAAGGCAAGAAGGTGTCAATGGTCATTGGACCTCAACCTCTCGGGAATTAGCTCAATCAAGAAAAATTATATCAGACCACCAAAATCAGAGATAAAACAATAAAATCAAGAAAAGCGGTCCTCGCTAGAATTATTAACCTGGTATAGCGACCACGGTCCGACTCAGGGATCACGAATTGTCCTTGCGGCCTACGAAGTAGTCGAGATCAAAAATGAAGAGAAAATAATTTTTGGTGGATTTCAATTATTTTTAATTTTTTTTGGATTTTTAATAATGAGGAAAAATAAGAAAAAGGTAATACAAGCAACTTAAGCAATTATTAAAAACACTCAACAATACACAGAAAATTCTAATAAAAATATTTTTATGTTTTTTAGGTTTTTTAGTGTTTTTGGTGAATTTTTCAGTTTTTTTAATTTTTATACGATTTTATAAAAATCAAGAAAGATAAAAACAGTGTGTTACTGTACAACCAGACTTGAAAGATCCATTAAAAATATAAAATGGATCTATAAAAGTCTGGAGGTAATTTTTATAAAAAAATATAAACAAAAACTAAGGTTCATAAAAAGAGTTTGTATTTTTTGTTTTTATAGAATTTTTTAGAATTTTTATAAGATTTTCAGTGTTTTTAAATTTTTAAGGGTTTTATATATCCAAAAAGTATAAAATTGGACATAAAATAAAACACACTAAAACTAACTATCCCTATTTTTTTAGAATTTTTAAAGGAGTTTTAATATTGTTCTTTGATTTTCTAAATCAAACAGAAGCAAAAATCACTGTTTTTGAATTTTAAAAATATCAAAAGCCTCAAAAATGTCCCAAAATTATAGGGAAATTTTTACAAAGTGGCAGGAGCCATGTATCCAAATTTCACCAAATTTGGAATTAATTTGATATTTTATTCAATAAAAACAAGGCTCACTGCTCATAGGGACCTAAATGCAAAGAAAACTATTTCCAGGGACCAAACAGTAACAAGCAAATAAAACACAGGGGTCCTTATGCAAAAAGTCCACACATGCACGTGCAAAGCACGTGGATTAGGCACGGAGGGACCTAAATGTCATTCTTATTTCTAAAAGATCAAACAATAACACATAGGAAACATCGCACTAAAAGTGCAAATTCACCAAATCCTCACTTGACGAAGCACGTGACTCACATATATAAGGACTGATATGCAAATAACAGAAACGTCGAGGTCACGTGTAAAATATCCAAAATAAAAACAACTAACTAAAATATTTACAGGATTAACTAGAAATATCAAAACAGAAGAGGGCCTAAGTGCAATTACCCCTTATTAAAAGCGAACGACTGAAGATGACACCACGTGGAGGATCGGACGGTGGGAAGTAGCAGGTGCTTCTTCGCGAGATCGACGCTTGATGGTTCGCCACATGTAATATCTGACGGTGCTGGATTGTGGAAAACCCTCCGCTGGATGTACGGTCCGGATCGACTCCCAGATGGATCGAACAGTGGAGGCTCCTCGTGAATGGACGGCTCTGATCAGATCTGGAGTGGGAGGCTCGATCGAATGGCGGTTGGACGACCTCCAAGAACAGCTCACCGGCGAAGTTCGCCGGCCTAATGCGCGCGGTGGAGGCATCCTCTGGAGCTGCTAAGGTGGGGAATAGATAGCCTGGGCTGGTCCGCAGCTGGTAGGGCCCTCCGATGAGGCCGGGGACCACCGGAGTGGCTCGGCATCGCTGGAGAGCTTGAGCTGCTGTGGCTAAGTGTTCGGACCCTCAGATGGGTCCCTTTCGACCTGCAAAAGTGTACATATTAACTCTTGGGTCGAGGGCAAAGTGCCTCGACCCGTTAGCGCACGAAAAGGGTGCGTATAGGAGTCAGGGCGGCACCCTAGGACGAGGCAACGACGGAGGAGGGTAAGGTACCTGCTCCGGGGCAAGACAAGGGGAATGAAGGGGTGCAGCAGGGGGAGAGAAGTCTGGCGAAGGTGGTGGAGTGGTCAGAATGGCAAATGGGTAGTCGGAGATGGCGGGCGACGGTGGCGGAGCTAACTGAACGGAAATTGCAAAACCTAAATCTAGCCTAACCTAAGAGAGATCTAAGCTACCTGGAGGTCACATTCGTCTGGGCTGGAGCTACTGGAGCTCCGGGGGTCATGGCCTCGATGGATCGACGGCTCCAGAGGCTGAGCGCACCTCGTGGCGGCGCACGGCGATGATCGTCGTCGGATCAGTGGTTCCCGGCTGCCCGGGCCTCGCTACAATACTCCCGCACACTGTTGTCACTCTGGTGGAGGAGAGGAGCTCACTGGCGTCGAGGGGGAAAGCCAAAGATAGCAGGAAATGTGCGGCGGAGGTGGAGCTTTATACTGAGGAGGGTCCGAGAAGATGGGGTCGAGCGAAGCTCGGTGAACCTCGGATCCCTAGGATAATGATCGGGCGAGGGTCTCGGATGTATGAAGTGTAATTAGGACCCAGGATTTAGGCTAATGGAGATCGGATCGTCTCCCGAAAATTCGGAGAAGATGGGTCGGTGCAGATGGAACCGGGTCGAATGGTCCGGGGGGGAGTTGACCGGGGGTCAACAATCCCCCGTGGACCAATCACAGGCCTCCATTCAATAATTATTTAGAAATTCAATTAAAAATAATAAATGATTTAATTTCGAAAAAGTTAAAACATGAAAAATGTTTATTTATTTTCAAATTAATTTTTAGTGATTTTTATTTTTTTAAAATAAATAACCTGTTTATATTATATTGTTATTATATATGTGTATATACATATAGGTATTTTTATTTTTTTAGTTATTTATTTTTATATAATTATTCCAATTTTATATTTTATTTATTTATAACATAAAATTTGGAATAAAAAGGTATTTTATTTTATTTTTATTATTTATTTACATTAGTTAAATAAATAGATGTATATACATATGTACAGGGTATATGTACAATGTAGAAAAAGATTTTTATTATTTTTATTTTTATTTTTATTTTTCTGATTTTTATTTGATTTGTATAAATATGTACAAAATAACAAAAACACATTTTTATTTTTATTTAGAGGAAAATATATTTATTTATATACATATGTATATATACACACATGATTGCCCCTATCTCCCTCTACTTGGATTCTTTTGAGGTCAGGCCCATACTGAGCCTTCCCTTGGGATTAGGTCACTCAATATTTATTCTAAATATTTCCCTCTTTTTCTTTTGTTTCTTTATTCTTTTATTTATGCACAAAAACATGCTAATTATTAGTATTTACACAATGCATGTATGTTGACAATTTATGCTATTTACACAAATATACATGGTGTTTTGCATAGGTTTTGTAGCTAAAATAAAAGAATAAAGAGTGATGAATGGGTATTCATCATGTACCTAAAAAGACGGATATCACCATAATTGTGAATGAGTCTGGAGAGGAGATAGCTACCCGAGTACCCACTTCTTGGAGGGTCTGAGTGGACTACAAACGATTTAATCAGGCCACCAAGAAGGATCATTTCCCACTATCATTTATTGATCAGATTATTGAAAGGTTAGCTGGGAAACGTCACTAATGTTTCCTTGATAGGTGATTGGGGTACAATCAGGTGTCCATAATGCTCGAAGATCAGAAGAAAATGATATTCACCTGTCCATTCATAACGTATGCGTTTAGACGGATGCCCTTTGGTCTACGTAATGCCCCGGCTACATTCCAAAGGTGCATGCTTTCCATCATCTCAAACATGGTGGGCGAATGTTTAAAGGTCTTCATGGATGACTTTTCGGTCTACGGTTGATGCTTGTCTTACTTTCCTAGATCGAGCACTTCACTGCTGCATAGAGGTCAACCTTATGTTATCTTGGGAGAAGAGTCATTTCATTGATGACTCAAGGGATGATCCTTGGTCACATCATCTCCAACAGGGGAATGGAGGTTGATCCAGCTAAGGTGGATATCACCAAGAAGCTCAATCCACCATTCACTTTGAGACTGTTGCGATCTTTTCTAGGGCATATCGGTTTCTACCGACGGTTCATACAGGACTTTAGCCGTATTGCCCAAACTCTCACTGATCTACTAACAAAAGACACCGAGTTCTTTATAGATGATAAGTATCTTTCGCCATTTGAGACTCTCAAGGGATTAGTTGTGCAAGCTCCTATCCTTCAGCCACCCGATTTGTCTCTCCCATTCGAGATAGTGATGGACACTTTTGATTTTACCATAGGGGTTGTGCTTGGACAGAGGAAGGATAGATTGTCTTTTGCCCTTCATTACGCTAGCCGGACTTTGGATACTGCTCAGCGGAACTATATTGTGACTGAGAAGTAGATGCTAGTCGTAGTTTTTGCTTTGGATAAGTTTCGATCTTACATTCTTGGATCTAGAGTGATTATTTACACAGATCATACCGCCATCCGATACCTTATGTCAAAGAAGGATGCCAAAGCCAGGTTGACCAGATGGATCCTTCTACTCCAGGAGCTTGACATAGAGATGAAGGATAAACCTGCAGTTAAGAATGTGGTGGCGGATCACCTCTCCTGATTAGAGCATCTTGAGGATTATGAATAGACCACACCTATTACAGAGACATTCCCAGATAAGGCGATTCTTGCTATCACCTCGTTTCCATGGTACACCGACATTGTAAACTATCTTGTTGCCAAGAAAGTACTACAAGGTTGGCCCGGTCAGTGACTTGAGACCTTCCTCGCGAAGGCAAAGTCGTACCATTGGGAGGATCCCACGCTTTACCATGAAGGGGGATAGTGTATGGCATCAGTGTATTCCTCAGGAGGAGCACCACAGTATCCTCACCTATTACCACAAGCTTGAGGCTGGAGGACATCACTCTGGGAGACGGACAACACATAAAGTTCTCCAATCCGACCTTTGGTGGCCTACTCTCTTCAAGGATTCAAATGAATTCGTGAAGAGGTGCATTGAATGTCAGAGGATGTGCACTTATGGACAGAGAGATATGATGTCGATGCAACCCATTCACTTCTGTGAGGTTTTTGACGCATGTGGCATCGATTTCATGGGCCCATTCTTTAAGAGTCAGGGATTTGAGTACATTCAGCTTGTTGTAGATTATGTTAGTCGTTGGGTTGAGGCCATCCCCGCTCGAACCGCAGATGTAAAGACTGTTTGCAAATTTTTGAGGAAGAATATCATTTCACAGTTCGGGGTACCTAGAGTCTTGATTTCTGACAGTGGGACTCATTTTATCAACGACAAGGTAAGGGCCCTGGTTAACGAGTTCCACATTGACCATAGAGTTGCCACTCCATATCACCCACAGACTAATGGTCTTGCTGAAGTTTCAAATAGGGAGATTAAGACTATTTCATAGAAGGTTGTCCGTCCAAACCGAAAGGATTGGTCGCAGCTTTTGGACTCGATCTTGTAGGCCTATCGAACTTCCTTCAAGACCCCTTTGGGCACATCTCCCTTTCGACTCATTTATGGCAAGCCATGCCACTTACCAGTTGTGATCAAGCACAAGTCACTTTGGGTAGTTACTGAGCTATTATTGGATCCCAAGAGTGTAGGAGATCAAAGGAGAGCAAAATTGACAACCCTGGAGGAATTAAGAGACACAACCTTCTCAAGTAGCCTACAATATAAGTAAAGTGAAGATATGACATGATTCTCATACCGACCATAAATAGTTTGAGCCCAATCAGAGAGTATGGCTATTTGATGCAAGGTTGAGATTATTTCCAAGTAAATTACAGAGTAAATGGAGGGACCATACTTGTTCAGAAAGGTACATGACAATGACAACATCGATATATCTGAATTATCTTCCGAATCCACCTTTCGAGTCAACGATCAGTGCCTGAAGCCTTATTTTGATCATGATCCGCTGATCATCGATGTTGCCTATATTCATTTTGTATGAGATGTGATCTTTGACTCACATCACCTGCATCTCATACCTGATTCTCCCTTCTTCTCCGCAGCTGCATAGATCCACATTGTCTATATCATTCATTTTTTCGGTTTAATACTCCGGATCCATCTTTTGATTTTGCTATACTTAGGATATACTTAATCCTAAGGATAGGGGGTATTAGACCGGTGATTTTCCATTTTCTCCATTACCTTTATTTTGTTGCCTATACTTAGGGATATTTCACCCCAAGGTTAGGGGAGGTAATGTATGTACAATCTATCCCTCGGTTTTCCCTTTTGTGTACAATCTTCTATACTTAGGATTACTTGATTCTTATATAGGGGGATCACCAACTTCTATTGATTCCATTCTTTCATTCTTTTAAGTTGTTATAGTATAGCATTCTTTTCACTTCCCCATACTCAGCACGAGTTATGTCTTCCTTCATCGCTCTCTGATCACTCTGAGGACATCATTCGAGCTAAGTATAGGGGGTATTGTATATATTGTATATATATACTTTAGCCATAACTCGTATTTTGTATATTAATAATATGGTTATTGTTTATAAAACATGAATAAGAAATGCTTTCAAAATCTGTTCGAAAATTATTTTCGTACATGTTGTGTAAAAATGTTTGTAAAAATGTTTTGCTTTCAAAACATTTGTAAAATTAATTTCTGTGTAAAAATTAAGTATACTGTACAAAATATCTGAAAACCGTGTGAAAATAAAAAGTTTGTAAAAATAGTATGTAAAAACATCGTGAAAACTATTTTGCAAAATTATTTTATTACATAAGGAAATAAATCTGGGGTATGAAAACTACTTGTATATATGTACATTAAAAACCAGAAGCTATACCTAGAATCCATCTTGTACATAAAACCTGTAACATAAACCTTTTATAAATATGTATATATCTTTCCTAAGTTTTAAAAAATATCTAAAAATTTTGAAAATATCAAAATTTCCATAAAAGTTTGCATATTTTGAAAATTCCCTACAAAAGAGTTTTGCATGTGCATTCTTCAGAATCATGTTTGACATTTAAACTAATCTGGAATTAAATTGAAAAATGGAGCTTGGTTAAGACCTTAATCCACTAAAGTTCAGAGGAACCTTATATGACTTGGGATTAATATTTTTCAGGTCCCTGGCGACTTAATTCTTTGAGTCCACCAGGCTATGTTCACATGTCATCTTGATGATCCTAACTCGAACACTTAACAACGTACACATGACTCTCAGAGACAATGGCTTGACTTGGACACACACCTTACACATAGCTTAACACGGATGAGGTGGTGAGGAAGCAGAATCCTTTGGCTTGGAGTAGCATATAAGGGTAGTACAGCTAGCCGAAACCTCTCGTCCTCCTCTAGGAAGGGAAGTATGCCTCAATTTGGTCTAGTAGCATTGAGGTCTAACGACAGGAGAGTGTGGGTTGCAATAATGCTTCAAAAGAGGGATAGTCTACTGGCTCAAGAAGGAAAACTCCTTATGTATATGTTGCACCTTGTAGATATGTTGTATATATGTCGAAAAAAATGTGTGCAAAATTGCAAAAACTCCAAAAAGGGGACATGCCTGATTGAAAATAAAATGCATACCGGAGTGTATATAGTGAATAAGTAAAGCTTATGTATCATGCTGTCTCATCTCAAGGAAACTTGCAGCTGGAGACTTAGCTACACTGGTTAAGCTCCATGGGATATGTGGCTACACTGGTCACGGTCCATTCTCTTCTTTCCCCTCTTCTTGAGCTGGTTGTACTTGAACTTAAAAGGGAATCCCGCTCCTCGAGGAAAGAGTTGCTAAACTAAGGGATTAGAGTGGTCTTATTGAGGGAGGTTGTTTCTTTGCCATTTATGAGGTGGGGAGCTATATATCACTTACACAGTACAAGGAAAGATTCATAGGCAGTAGAGTTTGCGTATGTAGACTTGTTCTGACCCGGTTATTAAAGAGACCTGACCATAGAACTGTGGAACTTGAAGGATGTTGAGTCTTAAACCTGTTTCCCAATAAGTTTCCGCCAAATTAATAATCTTAAGGTCTGACTGAGCTCCATACTTCAATTTAGTGAAGACAAGTTTAATAATCAACTTTGAATCCTTTTTTACTTTTCTTCTTGTTTTCACTTCTTTTTCAAATAAGTGTTTGCTAAGGGACTAGCAAAGGTAAAGTATAGGGGGATGTTGAATCTATGATTCTCATTCTTTATTCTTTTATTTTAGCTTCATCTTTTAGCAAAAATATCTATAAATAATTGTAAATACAATAAAATTACCATTGTATCGTCCTTGTTAATATTACATATTTAACACATATTTTCCAAAAATAAAAGAATAAAGAGAAAAGAAAAAGAAGAAAGATGTATTTAGAATAAATACAAAGTGACCTAAACCCCGAGAGAAGGTCAAATCTTGGCCTGATCGACAAGAAATATAAGTAGGGGGAGATAGGGTACATTGTAAATAATACCTGTACAAATAAATATTTATTTTACATTTTTGTGAATACCATATTTGAACACTTGTATATAGTCCAAACAATAATATTAAATATAAAATAAAAATCAGAAAACACAAAATAAAATCCACAACTCATTGGACAAAATCCACATGTGTGTATATTGTATACATTACCTAGTTATTTAATACCTTTGTTCAAATTGCAAAAAACAAATAAAAATCTTTGTATATTCCTCAAATTATTTTGTAAATAAATGAAATATAAAATAAAATATATTTTGTAAAAATAATAAAATAAATATATGTATATGTACATAATATACATGTATACTATACCTATACATAATACATTATACTGTATACACCCTATATATGTTTTTCATAAAAATAATTAGAAATTATAGAAAAATAGTTTGATAAATAATAAGCATTTTTCATTTTATTCATTTTGTATTTTAAAATCATTTGTTATTTTATATTTATTATTCTTTCACTTTTTAGCCTGGAATTTTTCTTTGGTCTACGTCAGTTGTTGACCTCGGCCAACCCCACCTCCCAGCTGACTCGACTCGACAACCTACTTCATTAGAGCTTCTTCTAGGGCTACTAATTGAATTGAATCATTCGAATTCGATTAGAATTCGTTCGATAAAAATTCGAAAAAAGTTCGATTCGAAATCAAATGAACTGAATTTGAATTTAACTTTTGGATTCAATTCCCAAATGAATCGAATCTGAATTCACTTGGATTCGTTCAATAACAATTCGATTCGATACACACACATTTATGATATGGTATGGAGCTTTATATATGTAAATAAATGTAGTATATAATTTGTGAAATCCCCATACGTGATACACAACTTAATATAATAAATAAATTTTTTCATCATCTTATTCTAAACATCCCAATCTTGGGATGCCCATTGCATACACCATACCCCCTCTTTACTCCCACAAATTCTCTCTCTCCCCTAGTCACTCATGAGAAAAAAATCCTAATATATGCTTCCGCTCTCCAACGCCACCAGCCCCAATCTCTCGCTCCTGCTCGCTCTCTCCAACGTTGCTGACTCCAGCCTCCCGCTGCTGCTTGCTCTCTCCAATGCCGCCGGCTCCAGCCTCCTGCTCTTGCTCGCTCTCTTCAATGGTGTTGGTTCCAGTCTCTCGCTCCTGCTCGCTCCCACCACAGACAACACCACCCTCCTAGTAGCTAACCCCGCCACCAGCTCCCGCCCTCCACCGTCGTCAACAACGACACCGGTTCTAGACTCGCCAACGTCGCAGACATCTCTCCATCACCCCCGTAGTACTGGTATTACCACACACTCCCCTTTTAACCTAAAATCTTAAGATTTGGGTTTTATACAAATAAATTATGTGATTCTAAAATACATCATCTTCAAACAAATACATGCTAAATTTTTAAAAATCATCCCGAGGTCACAGATTTCAAATGTCTAACAATCTTTTCCTTAATCGCAATCTTAATCCTCCCATCCGTCATAATATCCAGATCTTATGGTAAGGACAATTAACCATTTAAATACAAACAATATATTAGAGTCAATTAAGGTATGAATACATTTCATGAATTTCGAGCTTTGCCTAAACGGCTAAATGTGCAAAAGATCATAACTGCAACTAAATTCCATTTCTCATCAAGATTACAAGGGGACTAGGTTCAAGAAGGAAATATCATCATAATCTTTAATAAGCCCAACTATGCCCCCATAAGAGTGCATTGAAATGAGGTAAGCATGAATTGTTCATGCTTAATGTAGAAAAAATATTACATATTAGAAAATTGAACATCAAAGCCATACCAACCGAGTTCTCAGTATGGTCTGTCGGCTTTTATACACCTCAGATGCTGGATTCAACTCCATAAGTCAGTTCACATCGTCCTTCTATGGTTCTGATGGAATTTAGTGGTTCTTTTTTTCTCAGCTATCATGGAGATAGGTCACAATGGGAGGGAAGATATGGATGATTTTTCAGAGAAATATGGAACACAATCTTCTGGTTATTATTTGAACATGTATATCTATTAATCTATATCTTGTATTTCTATATTGGTATGGAATTTAAAATATAATTTTGAGTATGTGTTTTTATTTTGTTTTAAGAAGTCTAATTCAAACATACAATCCTCTCAAGATAGAATCCATGAAAGGATCATTGGGCATGATGCCGATATTAATGAAAAAGTGGAAGAAGATGTGAAGAAAAAGAAAAATCGATTCCTGAAATAATTAATAAGATTGATAGAAAGAAAAGATCAATGATCTATGAATCATTTACCAAAGAGAATGAGAAAGTTGGAGTGCCAGTTGAAAGATGGAGATGCATTGATTGGATTTTCATCATAGATACAATAAGAAAAGATCAATGGTTTATCAAGATGTCAATAATTATTTTTTCGTTATATATTCGATTCACCATAGGTACAAAAAGAGCAAGTGAGGATTGCAAAAGACATACACGAACGACAAAAGTTAGGTAATGCAATTTATATTATCCATTGAATTTTACCATTTATGTTGGAAGTTTTTTACTTATTTCAATTATTTTTCACAAATCAGTATCACAATGTCTATTAAATTATTTGAAACGTAAAATATTATTATATATATTATTAGTTATATTATTAAATAAAATTCTAATTCGATATAAAATGAATCGAATTTGAATATTCGAAACTCCAAACGAATTGAATTTGAATTTAGATTAGAAATTCGTTTAATATTCGATTCAGATTCAGATTCGAAAATTTTATAATGAATTGAATCTTAATCTAGGTGGATTCGAATGTATTCGATTCGATTAGCACCCCTAGCTTCTTCTCTCCTTTTTCCTGATCAGGTCAGACCTCCATTTACATCGATTTTTATGCCCGATTATGCTCCTATGATCCATGATCCTTGCGGATCCCTAGGTACAGTCGGATCATCCTAGAGTTTCGCTAAATCTTTCGATCTTTCTAGACCCTAACCTTCCCCTATAAATAATCTCCTCCTCCCGAGCTCGGCAGCTCGTGCCTTGCACCACCACGTCAATGGTATATTAAGTTTAACAATACCATTACAACATATGATTTTGTAGAAAATATTGTAGATAGGTGTATCTACATGAAAGTTAGTGGGAGCAAGTTTATTATATCAGCCCTATATGTTGATGACATATTATTGACTGCGAATGATTTAGGTTTGTTACATGAAACAAAGAAGTATCTTTCCAAGAACTTTGAAATGAAAGATATGGCGAGACATCCTATGTGATTGGAAGAGAAATATTCCGTGATAGACCACAAGGACTATTAGGATTGTCTCAGAAAGCATATATTGAGAAGGTCTTGGAAAGATTCATGATAGACAAGTTCTCTGCAGAGATTGTTCCTATTCAAAAAGGTGACAAATTCAGTTTGGATCAATGTCCAAAGAATGAATTGATGAAATGAAAGGAATTCCTTATGCATCAGTGGTTGGGAGTATCATGTATGCTCAGACATGTATTCGACCCGATATTAGTTTTGCCACTGGAATGTTGGGTCCATATCAAAATAATCCCGGTATGGATCACTGAAAAGTTGCAAAGAAAGTTCTTTAGTATTTACAAGGTATCAAAGATCATATGCTTGTGTATAGATGATCTGATAATCTTGATATTATCGAATATTCAGAGTTTATGGGATGCATCGGCACAAGAAAGTCAACCTTTGACTACGTATTTCTACTCGCTGGAGGAGCTGTGTCATGGAAAAGTTTGCAGCAGTCTGCCATTGTTGCTTCGATTATGGAGGCTGAATTTGTAGCATGCTTTGAGGCTACAGTTCAAGGATTGTGGCTGCGGAATTTTGTTTCAGAACTTGGAATAATCGACAGCATTGCCTAGCCACTGAAGCTTTATTGTGATAATGCCGCATCAGTCTTCTTCTCAAAAAATGATAAGTATTCTAAGGGTGTAAAGCACATGGAATTGAAGTATTTATCAGTAAAGGAGGAAGTTTAGAAACAAAGAGTGTCAATAGAGAACATCAATACTAATTTAATGATTGCGGATCTATTAACTAAAGGTTTAGCACCTAAGATTTTCCTGAGCATGTTGTAAGAATGGGTGTTTTAAAGAAGTTCTTGCTATGAAAGGTTAATTAGTACATTTTGTTTGGTGCTCATTATGATTATGACAATCTTATTTACTTTATGTTTCTGAATCATTTCATTGTTATATTATGCATGTATGTTTGAAAATAAATAACATAACCGTCGAAATGAAATTAAATAAGGAGATGTTATTCTTCTAAATTACAGATGATTGGATTCAATTAATATTAATGCATGGAAGGGATTGTGTCAAGTAATATGATGTGTGATCGCCATGATCATATTTAATTCAATTAAAGTATATGGTTCATTGCATTACATAAAACCCATGAAAAGGTACGCTTAAGGTTATTATCTCATAATTAAAGATTATGTGGACCAAGTGGGAGAATGTTAGAATTTATCCCGTATGTGGTTCACATAAAATATTTATGAGAAGATAAATATTGGGTTTTACCAAGTCAATGGATAAAACGTAACAACATTATCTTGATCCACGTTGATGAGTAGTGGGTTATCGGGAGTCGGTTACGATAGGGTTGTTATCCTTTTGAACCATCCAACTCTACCCTATAAAAGACATGATGGCTCATTATGCAACACACCGAATCAAGAGATTCAGAGAACCACCATAAAAACTCTCCAGCATCTGAGAGAGTCTTAACGATTGGGGTCAACGGAAGGAGAAAAAGAGGAAGAAAAAATTACTGTCAGTTTCTTCATCATCTCCGTTACAAGTTTCCATTTAATTTATGATGGAAGGAGGTAACTCGCAAATCATTGTTTTTATTGATTCTTTAATACTGCGTCTAAATTTCCTACACTACTATCCGAAAAAATACTTCTGTCGCTCCAATAAACCTCTATTTTTGCTATTGATGATTAATCCTCGTGGCCATTAATATGTATGGCCCAATGACCTCTGTTGAGAAGAACTCTTTCATTGATGATATGCATGCTTTTTGTTTCAGACATAGTCGTGTCATTTTCTTTGACAACTTCAACATCACTTCCCCCGCATCTGACAGATCGTTTGAGACTGTGAATGAGCGTATTGCAAAATGTCTTAACTTGTGGATTAACTCATTTGATCTTGTAGAATTGAAACCATCAAATATCAAATTCACTTGAATGGACTGCAAGGATGATCCCTCTTGGACAAGGTTAGACCGTTGTTTTCACTCTCATTCGGTTTTAGGCCTTTTTAAGAGAACGAGTGCTATTGGAAATAGACTGACAGGTCTTCCTTGATCCTTCTCATATCAGAACCCCATGCTCCTCTTTAAAGACAACAATGGAACATTACAAATCTCTTAAGGTCCCACTATGTAGTCCTCATTTCCGTTCGTTTGCAGAGATAGGATTCTGAGTGATAAGAAATGATGAATGGTAGTTATGTGTTATTCTATATTCGATTAGCAAAGAAAGGATGCGAGATCCGGTATGGAAGTTAGTTAATTTTGATAGGATTTGTTGTGTTTTATCAAATTATAAGACACATATTATAGATTTTTCATTCATACTTGACTAACATCGAAACAAAATATGTGATTCATAAAAATAGGAAGTTGATGCACTCGTAGTAACTAAAATGGAACGTAATTTGATGTTTTTGTTCTAGTGCGCAGTTTATAGGGTTTTTAGCACTTGTACCCTTGTTAACTTCTGCAATATCAGTTATATCTCCTTTTTTGGAATATCAGTTATGCTCCTATATTCTTACAAAATCCTACAATTCCATCCTTTTGTAATATCAGTTATGCGCCTACTTTACCTTAAGAAGGGTAGAACTGTAATTTTCATAAGGAAGGGACACAATTGATATTCTAAAAAAGGAAGGGCATAACTGATATTGCAGAAGTTAAGAAGGGTACAAGTGATAAAAAATCCTAGTTTATATTACACATAAGAAGGTTTTATTTGAGGTACATTACAATAGAATTAAAATGCATCATCTGATGGCAACCATTATAAGAATGAATTTTGTGAATTGTTGATCGATACATTGCTTGAATACATCCAAACTATCCAATTCTGAATCTTCAAGGTAGTTGGCAAACATTTGACCGCTGCTTTAACTAAGGGTTCGTTTGGTTGCAGGGTTGGGCAGGGTTGGGTTGGGATAGACATAAAGTTCGATTTTCCGTGATATGAATAACAACAAAAAGGTGCTTGGTTTGAACAGAACACTATTATTGTTGTTGCAACCGTTGTTTATCCTCAACATAGTTGTAAAACCATGTTCTCTTTCCCCACTTTGAACAACTCAAAGCAGTAAATCTCACATGGATATAAAGAGTACAAGGCACGTTCGAAGAGGAACTAACTCTATGCACAGTATGGTCGGTATAATCCATTATTCCAATTTCAGAGATGATGGTACATCCATGAGATGAAGCAGAACAAGGTAACTACGACTATTTGTATGAAGGAAAAGATGGACATCAATAAGTCCATGGAAGATGAGCATGAATGGCTATGGTATGTCTCAATCCAGATGATGCTCAAGAAATAATAAGTTAGTTTTACTCGATATATTTCTCAATAGCGCATGCAAATTCAATGATTTCCATAACAAGCAACATCCAATCTCCTACCTTGGCGATCTTTGGCAACCTACTCACTTCATAACTCTAAACAACCTCCTTCATCTTGTCTGCCAACGCCCTCAGCCACTTTCCCTGGGGATCCAAAATTGCAAACAGCTCCAATGCCCTCCTTACAAAACCATCAACCTCTAGAACCCAAATCATCTCTCAAACCACCTCTCAACAACAACCTCGTCCTTGTCATGAGCTCGACACCCGTAGTCGTGGTTGCAACCAGTGATCTTGGAGTAGAAGAGGATGGTGTCGAGGCCGTGCGGACGTCCTTCTCATCTCTGAAATCACTGGATAGGTACGAGTCGAGGGAGGAGATGCCATCATGTGCCGCCTCACAGGAGAGGGCAGTTGCGAGGTCGAGGATGGAGGAGAGGGTCGAAGAGGTGCGGATGAGGTCGAGGGGGATGGCGTCAGCCGCAGCCAATGCTAGAGCCATGGACAAATAGAATGGCGGGAGAAGGGCCGAGGGAAGGGGTAGCGGGAATCGAGGGAGATCGTTTGGGGAGGGGAGGAAATATGAAGAGTATGGGTAGACGATGAGGATGGAAACAGAGGCCGAATCGTCTGCTGTAGTAAGTGATGTACTACAGTAGACGATCCACTCAAGATGGAAACAAACCCCTAACTCGTGAGAGGTGAGATCGGAATCGATTTTGGTCTTCGAACTGCACATAACACTACAACCTTGTAGAAGAACTTATACGTTGCAAGATGCAAGAAGAGACATCGGTCATAGACTACATAATCAAAATGTGTGGTTACTTATTTGAGCTGGAGACCCTTGTGGGAGAGATGGGTGCAGATATGCAATTTGATTTCATTTAATTGTATCTACTCAAGTCTTTCAACAATTTTGTGGTATCATAAAACATAAAAAAGTTGAGATTGACGAACTTTGAACTCATGGATTCGTTGAAGTTAATAGAGGATGTCATGAAGAAAGATAATCATGTTGGCAATGCAATGGTTACATAAGTCAACGGGAAGCATTGTCAGAAGCATGGGAAATGGAAGGGGTCGGCTCAGAAGAAGAAGAGTCAAAGTCTTGGCTCATCCTCTCAAACTTTTACACATCTGATATCCAATAAAATGAATGTCTGACATAACTACAAAAAGTCGGTGAACTGGAAGAGAAACAGTCCGAATTATCTTAGAACCTTATAATAGGGTAAAGGTAATACTCCAGCAGGTACAAAATATACTTTCATCATTGAAACAAACTTTCTCATATGCGAGAAAGTGGTTGAGTCATCAACTTTGGTGCTTCTGTTCATGTAACCAATTTATTGTAACTATTTCAGGAAACTAGAAAACTTGATGAAGGGGATATAGTCATCCAGATAGGATCTAATGCTATTGTTCAGCAGTTGCCTCGGGACATGCAAACTATCATTGTCCAATTGGGGATGTTAACAATGTGAGCCCGAGGCGAACCATTCCTACAATAAATGTTATTGTAATAAATGATTTATCAATAAAAGTTATTGATTTTGTTTCACTCCCTTTCTGAGATTGATTGAATGAATGCACCATAAGGTCCCTCTGTACAATAAGGGTTGTGTAACATGGCCAACTTGATAATCATACAGCTGTTGATTTATTGATTGAATCATAGAGGTTGATGCTTGGATGAAAATCTAAGGAGTTAGATAGAGGACTCATCAAACATCATCAAATGATTGTTAAGTGATGATCCCCAGCCTGGGTAGGAGATGGCAATCCTTTCTCTTTAGGCTGATATCTGACCGACCTCTTGATGCAGGTCCTCTGCATGGGAATAGTGATTCGGAGGTGTCAGATTAGTTGAATCAATGGGTTGATTTAACGAGATCGGGATATCCAAAGACCTATGTTGAATACTGTCACAGCATAGGCATGCATCCTCTGACCAGAGACAGATGTGTTACTATATGTCTGAGTGTGTACATTTGGCAGACCAATAAGTTGATGACCTAACCAAGGTCTATACACCAGCGAGTTGGTGTGCATGTAAGGACATATGAGTAATACGATCTCTCAAAGGGATCATACAGGTTCATTTGTGAACCGGGAGACATGAGCTCACTCATGAGGTATTGAGACTGATCAAATTCCATGCATGGTCGTCATGCTTTGGAAACATGACATGAATTTGAAGGTAAGATATATGCTTTGTGAAAGCATATGATCTATACCAAATCTCAAAAGACCAAGATTGAGAAACTTAGTGATCAAACACTGAAGATGACAGTATAAAAGTGATCTACATCTTCAGAATGATCATAGGTCTTCCAGTATGAAGGATGTACAGGTGTTGGGAATACCTGAGGGTGATGTGATCATAAACGATTGTATAACCATGACGCTTCCATTCCGAGGGAGTGATGAAACAGGTCTAGATTTTAGTGACTCCTCTCAGTAGAGAAGTGACCTAATCTTAGTCCATGTATTGGACATTGATCTGAATGAGATCCAGATGTAATGAGAAGATTAGGTTTACGGCCTTGATTTAATCAAGCATCTATGGGAGGTCCATGGGATCTGAATTTGAGATGTGATCTCAATATCCAAGTCACTATACATGGAACAATACAATCGCCCTGTCCCTATCTCCAAGTATCTGCGGAGAAATCGCATTATTCTTGAAAGGGTTCAAGAATAATTACATAGGTCTAAGCATTAAGAAATTGATAACTAATGTGATTAAATTATCTTAATGTGTGTGGAAATTATCCAATATAATTAAATGTGATTTAATTATTTTGGATAAGAATAATGTGGATAGCAATATGTAATTATTCATAATATATATTATAAATATGATTTATAATGTATTAGAGAGAGCTAATTATAATTTATATTTGTTAATTAATTATTAATGTGTATTGGATACACATTGTGTAATTAATTGAAAATGTAACTTATATTTTATTTTGGGTTGTGAGTGTTATTCACAAATTTCTAATGGCAAGATTGCAATATTCTCAAAATTAATTATGAATTATTTTTGGAGAATAAATCACAACAAAAGTTGTTGGAGTAAATAATGGAGATTTCCATGGATATATGCAATCTCATGAAATCTCACGAGATTGCCTCCACATGGAAACATGTGGACGGCTACCAAGTCCTATATGGAATTGGAGGCCGTCCACCATGTTAACATGGGAGATGTAATCTTCATGTTGATTGTCTCCTTATTTGATTGGTTTAATTTTAAGATTGATGTATATTTGATTTGTCAAATATATTTGATCTAAATTAAATAATAAATTGTTGGCTTTTACCAACAACAATCTTGACCATTGGATTAAACATAAATCAATCTCATCCATTGATTTTATGTGTCCCATGGATTGAGATCCATGGATCCCAAATCCTTATAAATAGAGAAGCATAACATGCTCTCTAATGCAATGCTTTTGAAGCAGATCTCTCTCTCTTTCTTCTACACGTCATCCTCTCTCCTCTCTCTTGGTGGCCGTCCACCAAACCCTAGAGGAGAATAGCTGTCGATGCCCTCGCCACCGCGCCGCCACTTCGACGTTCCTCGGTTCTCCGTCTTCTTGGAGTGCTACGCTCGCGAAGAGGACGTTCGATCTCGTACGACGAGATCATGAGTTTTCCGTACTTGGATCAACTTGTTGGATTGCGAGGATCACGCGGCTCATCCCCGCGCTCGCAAGCTTCTTCTCCGACGATCGGACTTGAGACAGGAAGTCTCTTTTGTATAGACTCGATCAACCACGCTTCAAGAGGTATTTCGTTATACTTGTTGTGGTTATATATGAAACGATCCGAGAATCGTTCTTGGATCATGTGGTTTCATCGCATAAAAAATTTTAAATTCAGTTGCACCGAACAACTAGTACGACTAGTCGTTCTTCGTCATATTCGATACGACGTTCACGCTTCCGTGATTCTCTTGAGGGTTACACCATATCATTCAAGTGGTATCAGAGCCTTAGGTTGAAGGTTTTGGATACGTTCTGCAAACCTAGGATGACTTGGGTTCGTTGAGGTCACGAAAGTTTTTGTCGCATTTGATTTTCGCACTTCTGTTTGGTGAATAAATTCGGCCCTATTTAAAATATTTAAACACCAATTAATCACTTGAATTTTGTTCCCCATTAAATAAGGAAACCATAGGATCTGAGTTTACGTAATTTGAATTCCGTTTGCTCGAGATATGGTTGTTTTAATGAACATGTATTCACTGTTGCGAGAACTGCAAATCTTAACATGATTAATGAGTTAATTACTGTTTCGATCTGCCTCTAAATGCATGAATTATCACTTAGGTTCTGTCCTAAATCAAATTAGCAATCTTTGAAAATTGATTTTGTCTGATTTGTGTTTAAATTGATTGAGATATGTTAATTTTAATAAGTAGAGGTCACTGCTGAAATTACAGTCCTAATCAAGAACCATGTGATTGTCAATTAGTGAAATTAGTTGTTAACTTCATGAAATAATTATGGAAATTATTTGAAAAATATTGAATGATGATTATTTCCTTAATTGACTTGGCCTCAACCAATAAATTGATTAGATTTGACCTAGATCATAATTGGAAATACAATCATCAAACTCCTTGCTTGAATAGGATTGGAAATTTGTCTAGCAAATTTCCTTATAATAAAAAATGTTTTGATTATTACTATATGGTATAATTTCGATTGAAGAACCGATGATCATCTCAAGTACAAAGTGATTGACTCGGTATTATTTTTTCCCGAGGCGGATATGGTGTCTAGTCGGGGATCGCTGGGGTAGCGGGTCGCACCAGTTGTGGTCCGTCCCACTCCCGTCGGTACTGGCCATGACAGCGGGTAGGGAACGAATGATGCTTGAAAGATCATGATGTATTTTTTAATTATTAAAATTCGAATTAATATGCATTTTGAGATAATACCATATATATATTCAAGTAAAACAATCAAGTTTGTTGATTGAATTGGATTGATAATTAATTTAATGTGATTAAATTAATTATGTCCAAATTGCAACATTCTATTATGAATAGAGTCATTATTTCCCTTGGAATAATTAATTATATGAATGTGATTCTTGATAATTGATTAAAATTTGAATAAGAGGTGGAGGATCACATAAGTGACATCCCTGGTCTCCCGTCAAGGCGAAGGGTTTCCGTCGCCAGGGATTGCATATAGGAGATGCATGTACGAAGTGACAGCTCCTATATGCAAGCGCATCTGGATCGGGTTCTTTGCTTCTCGAAAGAGTAAGACCATATGTGTAATGACCCCAATATCAGATCCTCATATTATTGGACGATATTGGATTACGCATAGCGAGTACTATTCCTGTTGACGATTAGTTCAATTAACGAAGGGTCAACATCACTTTAGGGGTGGTGGGCCCGGGTGTTAAAGACCGAATTGGGAAATGCAAGTTGGACTTGCAAGGCGGAATGTGTTCCCGCTTCTCTTTATTGGAGTTGAATATTCTCTATTATTGAGATGTGATAAAGATAAAGAGGAGATCCCAGTTCTTGCTTGAGATATAGCGGTAAGTATATCTCTTACTTTGAAAGTGATTAAGGGAATAAACTTTCATAGTTGACAGAGCAAGACTAATTTGATTTAAAATGTCTTAATCAAATATCATAAATTGAATGTATCATTATATGTTCTTATATAATGCATTCTTAAATTTCAGAAAATGAAATCCATGAACCCACTAAGCGGGCTTCTGGAGGTCAACCAGTTGACTGGACCGAATTACTCGGATTGGATCCGTAATTTGGAGCTTGTTCTCTCCGTTGAGCGCATAAGTTATGTGCTCTCAGAAGACAAGCATGAAAGCCCTAAAACGAAGGAAGAGAAGGCATACAATGACAAGTATGATGAAGATCATGTCTTGGCTAGATGTTATATCCTGGGTTTTCTCTCCAATGTTCTTCACAAGCAACATGTGGAGATGAGCACGTGCCAGGAAATTATGCAGAATCTAAAAGATATGTTTGGTGACATTAACCGCACCCAGCGATACAATATTATGAAAGAACTCGTTCGTTGCAAGATGCAGGAAGGAACGTCGGTCCGTGAACATATACTCAAAATGTTTGGGTACTTGTCGGAGCTGGAAACTCTTGGGACAACCATGGATGCAGACATGCAATCTGATTTCATACTGTTGTCGTTGCCCAAGTCTTTCAATAACTTTGTAGTTTCATTCCACATGAACAAGCTGGAATTGACAAACGCTGGACTTCTTGTTGCATTAAAGTCTGCAGAAGACGTAATGAAGAAAGATGGTCCCGTTGGCAGCGCAATGGTTGTACAGGTCAGAGGGAAGCGTGGTCGGAAGCAAGGTTCTCGGAAGGGCCCGACCCAGAAGAGAAAGAAGAAGGGTCAAGGTATTGGCTCATCTTCCAAGGCATCCACACTGATAGCGTCGAAGAAAACCGATGTATGTCACCACTTCAAGAAGCCAGGGTACTGGAGGCATAACTGCCCAGAATACCTGAAGTCGGTCGACAAAGGTAAAGCCCCAGCAGGTATGAAATCTACTTTCATCATTGAAACTAGTTTTCTCATAGGACGAGAAGGAAGTTGGGTTGTTGATTCTGGTGCTTTTGTTCATGTATGCAATTTGTTACATTTGTTTCAGGAAACTAGAAATCTTGAAGAAGGGGAGATAGTCATCCAGATGGGATCTGATGCAAGTGTTGCAGCAGTCGCCGTCGGGACTTATCGACTATCATTATCTAGTGGTAGAGTCCTAGTACTTAAAGAGTGTCTTTATGTACCTGAAGTCAGAAGAAATTTGATATCTGTATCTAAATTAGTTAGAAGTGGATATTCATTCCTATTCTGAAATAAATTAGTTATAAATCGTTATGATAAATATATTGCGGATGGTATTTTGACTTCTGGTGGACTCTATAAATTGTGCATTGATAAATGTATCATGAATGTTACAGTCACTAATAAAAATCCTAAAAGATCCAGGGAAGATGAAAATCTTTCGAATGAGATTTGGCATCAAAGGCTTGGTCATTTATCTGTTGATAAGATCAATAGATTGATAAAGGATGGACCTTTGGATTTTCTACAGGTTCAACTTTTGCCTACCTGTAAACATTGCATTCAAGGTAAAATGACTAGGATGCCTTTCCGTAACAAGGTTACAAGATGCAAAGGTATTATTGACCTAATACATACCGATGTATGCGGTCCCTTCAGTACCACGACTCAAAATGGATATCGATATTATTTGCCGTTTATTGATGACCATTCGCGATACGGGTTTGTCTTCCTACTACGTCATAAATCTGAAACCTTTGAAAAGTTCAAAGAATTCAAAGCTTTGGTTGAGAACCAAACCGATGGGAAGATTAAATGGATTCGATATGATCGAGGTGGCGAGTACCTCTCAGATGAATTCAAGGAATATCTTAAAGAGAATGGAATTGTCTCCAATCTCACTCCCCCTGGAACTCCCCAACTTAATGGTGTTGCTGAAAGACACAACAGGACCATCATGGATATGGTTTGTTCAATGATGAGCAAAGCACATTTACCACTTAGTTTCTGGGGATATGCAGTAGAGACTGCAATATATATCCTAAATAAGATTCCTAGCAAATCTGTACCTAAGACTCCTTATGAGCTCTGGTATGGAACTAACTCGTATTAATCACTTGAGGGTTTGAGGTTGCTTGGTCCATGCGAAGAACATGGACGCAAGTAAGCTAGAATCTCGCTTTCGTGAGTGTTACTTCATTGGGTATGTTAGAGATGGTATTGGATAACAACTCTATGACCCTGAGACACAAAAGGTTTTTGTTTCTAGAGATGTGAAATTTCTGGAGAATGATTTCTTTAAAAGTCAAGACAAAAAGGAAGTAAAGGAACTCATTGAATCCCCTGAGGTTTTTGAGCTTCCTGAGCCAGAAACTGAAGAGATAAATAAAGATGAAATACGCATACCTCTTCGAAGGAGTTCGAGGATTATTGCACCACATGAAAGGTATGGATTCCATGTGTCAAGTGAGACTGACAATGATCCTACTTCATTTGATGAAGCACTCGCGGATCATGACATGGATAGATGGATGCTAGCAATAAAGTCAGAAATTGACTCCATGCATAAGAATGGTGTATGGACCCTATAGGATCCACGTAAAGGGGTAAAACCCATTGGGTGTAAATGGATCTTCAAGAGAAAGAGGGGGCCTGATGGGAAAGTAGAGACTTTCGAGGCACGGCTCGTAGCCAAGGGCTACACATAGAGAGAAGGCATCGACTACGATGAGACATTCTCTCCTGTGGCTATGCTTAAATCCATCAGGACACTGCTAGCTATAGTTGCATATCTTAACTACGACATCTGACAGATGGACGTCAAGACGGCTTTCCTCAATGGATACCTCGAGGAGGATATCTATATGGAGCAGCCCCAGGGCTTCATAACTGAGGATGGCAAAGTATGTAAGCTGAAAAAATCCATCTATGGGCTTAAGCAAGCTTCTCGTAGCTGGAACATCAGATTTGACGAAACCATAAAGAGTTATGATTTCGTGCATAATCATGATGAACCTTGTGTGTACAAGAAGCTAAGTGGGAGCGCCATTGTGTTCATCGTGCTTTACGTAGATGACATCCTTATCATTGGGAATGATACAGGGATGATGACCAGTGTGAAGATTTGGTTATCCCATACCTTTGAGATGAAAGATCTTGGAGAAGCCTCTTACATCTTGGGTATGAAGTTGTTCACAAACAGAGAAAAGGGGATTTTGGGATTGTTACAACATGGATATATTAAGAAGATTCTTGAACAATTCCGTATGGGTAGTTCCAAGAAAGGATTCCTAACCTTAAGACATGGTATCCACCTGTCTAAAGAAATGGCTCCTCAAACTGTTGAGGAAAAAAAGCCATGGCTGGATGCCCTTATGCATCAGCTGTAGGAAGCTTAATGTATGCCATGATGTGTACTAGGTCAGATATCTGCCATGCAGTGGGAGTGGTAAGTCGTTACCAATCCTGCTATGGAGAACAATACTGGAATGCAATAAAGAACATATTCAAATATCTAAGACGGACGCAAGATTACATCTTGTTCTATGGAGATGGTGATCTCCAAGTCTTGGGATATACAGATTCTGACTTCCAATCAGATATTGATGATCGAAAGTCGACATCAGGGTTTGTATTCCTGTTGAATGGTGGTGCTGTGAGCTGGAGAAGCAAAAAGCAGGACACTACAACAGATTCAACAACAGAAGCCGAGTACAATGCCTCATCGGATGCTGCAAAGGAGGCGGTGTGGTTGCGCAAGTTCATCCTAGAGCTTGGCGCAGTTTCCTCTGATACTCCTACCCCGCTACTCTGCGATAACACGGGAGCCATTGCCCAGGCGAAGGAACCTAGATGGCATCAAAAGAGCAAGCACGTGGAAAGGAAATACCACAACATTTGGGAGATTCAAAAGCGTGGTGATATCATCATCACCAAGGTGGCCTCTACCGACAACGTTGCTTATCCTCTGACCAAACCTCTAACACATAAGGTTTTCGACCAACATGTAATGAGTATGGGTTTAAGGATTGTTCCTGAATGGTTCTGAGGGCTAGTGGGATATTGTTAGCAATGTGAGCACAAGGCGAACCATTCCTACAATAAATTTTATTGTAATAAATGATTTATCAATAAAAGTTATTGATTTTGTTTCACTCCCTTTCTGAGATTGATTGAATGAATGCACTATAAGGTCCCTCTGTACAATAAGGGTTATGTACCATGGCCAACTTGATAATCATACAGCTGTTGATTCATTGATTGAATCATAGAGGCTGATGCTTGGATGAAAATCTAAGGAGTTAGATAGAGGACTCATCAAGCATCATCAAATGATTATTAAGTGATGATCTCCAGCCTGAGTAGGAGATGGCAATCCTTTCTCTTTAGGATGATATTTGACCAACCTCTTGATGCAGGTCCTCTGCATGGGAATAGTGATTCGGATGTGTCAGATTAGTTGACTCAATGGGTTGATTTAACGAGATCGAGAAAACCAAAGACCTATGTTGAATACTGTCACAACATAGGCATGCATCCTCTGACCAGAGACAGATGTGTTACTATATGTCTGAGTGTGTACTTTTGGCAAACCAATAGGTTGATGACCTAACCAAAGTCTATAAACCGGCGAGCTGGTGTGCATGTAAGGACATATGAGTAATACGATCTCTCAAAGGGATCATACAGGTTCACTTGTGAACCGAGAGACATGAGCTCACTCATGAGGTATTGGGACTGATCAAATTCCATGCATGGTTGTCATGCTTTAGAAGCATGACATGAATTTGAAGGTAAGATATATGTTTTGTGAAAGCATATGATCTATACCAAATCCCAAAAGACCAAGATTGAGAAATTTAGTGATTAAACACTGGAGATGACAGTATAAAAATGATCTACATCTTCAGAATGATCATAGGTCTTCCAGTATGAAGGATGTACAGGTGTTGGGAATACCTGAGGGTGATGTGATCATAAACGATTGTATAATCGTGACGCTTCCATTCCGAGGGAGTGATGAAACAGGTCTGGATTTTAGTGACTCCTCTCAGTAGAGAAGTGACCTAATCTTAGTCCATGTATTGGACATTGATCTGAATGAGATTCAGATGCAATGAGAAGATTAGGTTTACGACCTTGATTTAATCAAGCATCTATGGGAGGTCCATGGGATTTGGATTTGAGATGTGATCTCAATATCCAAGTCACTATACGTGGAACAATACAATGACCCAGTCCCTATATCCAAGTTTCTGCAGAGAAAAATCGTATTATTCTTGAAAGGGTTCAAGAATAATTCCATAGATCTAAGCATTAAGAAATTGATAATTAAATATGATTTAATTATCTTAATGTGTGTGGAAATTATCCAATATAATTAAATGTGATTTAATTATTGTGGATAAGAATAATGTGGATAGCAATATCCAATTATTCATAATATATATTATAAATATGATTTATAATGTATTAGAGAGAGCTAATTATAATTTATATTGGTTAATTAATTATTAATGTGTATTGGATACACATTGTGTAATTAAATGAAAATGTAAATTATATTTTGTTTTGGGTTGTGAATGTGATTCACAAATTTCCAATAGCAAGATTGTAATATTCTCAAATTAATTATGAATTATTTTTGGAGAATAAATCGCAACAAAAGTTGTTGGATTAAATAATGGAGATTTCCATGGAGATATGCAATCTCATGGGATTGCCTCCACATGGAAACTTGTGGACGGCTACCAAGTCTTATATGGAATTGGTGGTTGTCCACCTTGTTAACATGGGAGATGTAATCTCTATGTTGATTGTCTCCTTATTTGATTGGTTTAATTTTGGGATTGATGTATATTTGATTTGTCAAATATATTTGATCTAAATTAAATCATAAGTTGCTCGCTTTTACCAACAACAATCTTGACTATTGGATTAAACATAGATCAATCTCATCCATTGATTTTATGTGTCCCATGGATTGAGATCCATGGATCCCAAAACCCTATAAATAGAGAGGCATACCATGCTCTCTAATGCTATGCTTTTGAAGCACATCTCTCTCTTTCTTCTACATGCCATCCTCTCTCCTCTCTCCTTGGTGGTCGTCTACCAAACCCTAGAGGAGAATAGCCGTCGACGCCCTCGCCATTACGCCGCCGCTTCGACGTTCCTCGGTTCTCCGTCTTCTTGGAGTGCTACGCTCACGAAGAGGACGTTCGATCTCGTACGACAAGATCAGGAGTTCCCTGTGCTTGGATCAACTCGTTGGATTGCGAGGATTACACGGCTCATCCCCACGCTCGCAAGCTTCGTCTCCGATGATCGGACTTGAGACATGAGGTCTCTTTTCGTAGAGACTTGATCAACCACGCTTCAAGAGGTATTCCTTTATTCTTGTTGTGGTTATAGATGAAACGATCTGAGAATCGTTCTTGGATCATGTGATTTCATCGCATGAAAAAATTTAAATTCCGTTGCACCGAACAACTAGTACGACTAGTCGTTCTTCGTCGTATTCGATATGACGTTCACGCTTCCGTGATGCGCTTGAGGATTATAAACCATATCCTTCAGGGGAGTCATAGTACTTTGAGAGTGTCTCATGTTCCAGATGTTAGAAAGTAATATATGGATCTAATCTAGTTGGACGTGGACATGCATTCTTATTATGTAATAAATTTATTATAAGTCGTTGTGATAAATATAATATGGAACGTTTTCCAACTCCTGGTGGACTCTATGAATTGTGCATTAATAATTGTGTCATGAGTGTTGAAACCAATGATAAAAACCATAAAATATCTAAAGAGGATGGAGATTATTTAACCATGGTCTGGCATCAAAGGCTTAATCATTTATCTATTGATGTGATTAAAAGGTTAGCAAAGGATGGACCGTTAGATTTTCTAAAAGTAAATTTACCTACCTACCAACATTGTGTACGAGGTAAAATGACCATAACACCCTTCTGAAATAAGGGTACACGATGGGAAAGTATAATTGACCTCATACATTGTTGACACGAGATTTGGTGGATCGGATAAATTAATGATATAGATGTCGTTGCTATTCCCAAAAATCTTGTGACAAACAAACAAATATTTTTTTTGCTACTTATTAACCTGTATAGCGGACAGGGTCGAACTCAGGGAGGCTATAAATCCCGAGGGTTATTCAATTAATCAAAAAGTCAATTAAGAGAAAAACATGAATCTTAAAGGATAACTATCCTTGGTTTTTGTGATTTTTTATCTTTTTAATTTATTTATTTTTTTATTTCTAATTTTTTTTTTGCATTTTTTTATTTTCAAATTTTTAGCGATTTTGATTTTGCAAATTTTTTTATTTTCAAAAATAACACGAAGCAATATTCACAAGATCAAAAATACGTACACCAACTCTTTTTGTAATTTTTCAATTTATAAAAAATGCTCAGAAAAAACTAGAGAAAATACTTTTGGGTTTTAAGTTTCGAAATGTTTTGGAGAATTTTTGTGGAATTTTCAGATGTTTTTGTATTTTTCTAAAAATCAAACATTGAGAAAATACGAAATTATGCACAATCTGGAGTAATTTGCAACTTAAAAATATTTTAATATCCAAAACTCTTGGTGATTATTTTTACGACAAAATAGAAGCAATTATCTACAAATAGGAATTGAAATCACTATTTTTGGATTTTTATAGAATTTTCTGTGATTTTTATTATATTTTTAGTATTTTTCATTTTTTGGGTTTTATTAGGAACTAATGCGTGAAATTTGCATAAAAATTGAAATAAAATGAAACACAACTACCCTAATTTTTTTTAAATTTTTGAAGTTATTTCCAAATTTTTATGAATTTTTGAATTTTAGGAAGAGAAAAATGGCATGTTTTTAATTTTTTGAATAACAATAAATGAAGTTAAAATGCAATCAAAAATTTATGATAAAAAGATAATCACATCAGGAGTAGAGCATAATTTTCTTAGAATTTTTTAGCAATAAAAACTATTTATTCTAATGAAAAGATCACGTAAATTTAAAGTCTGGAATTGAGGGATTAAAATGTAAATATGTGATGTTTCTGCACCAAAAGATAACAAAAAAGTTAAGGCAGGGAAAAAGCTATAAATTACCCTAATATCACATGCTAAGCATGTGCAGTTCTGGAGAGGGGGCTCTTTTCGCAAATGCTGAAACTTCCAGGGGTTACTTTGCAATTTTTCCATTTTTTTCTAAAATCTTCAAAAAAAACCTTAGGGTTTGTTTCTTCTCTTCCAAGCCAAACAGATGAGGAGGATGCAAGCGTCACCCCCTTCAGATCTGGAGGTGTCGGCGGTTCTGTGCTTGGCCAATGGACAGAGGATGCGCGGCCCGCGCACATGTGGTGTGGCGCTGAGGAAGGAGAAGAACAGCAGGGGCATCGCCGCCCGTACGCGGGCACGGAGGTCGGGGACTATCTGGGCGGCCACGGGGTGGCGAAGCAGGGCGGTTGGGCGTCGGCGACGGCGGCACGTCCGAAAGGGCGCAGCGCGCCGAGCGGCGTTGCTGGATGGCGGAGGAGCGCTGACAGGAGGCAGACTCGCAGCCGCAGGTGGCAAAGCAGAGCGGGAACGCGGAGGTGGCTCGCTTGGATCTGGGCGGACCGCGCTGAGGAGTCGAGGCACGGGGGTGACGGAAGGGCGGCTCGCGGAGGAGTGCGCAGGGCGGTGCCTGGATGGAGGTGGAGCGCGGCGCTTGCATCAGGGTCGCGACCTGCGGCGGAAGACCACCGCAGGGAAGGAGAAGAGCAGGCGGGGTGGGCGGCGGTCTCGATGCTGCGGAAATTCTTTTTTTTTTCCCTTTTTTTTCACTTTTTTAACTGTACACAGGAATAGTAAATTTTTTATTTTATTTTTTTATTCGGGAAATGTAAACAGAAACAAAAGCACAATTTTTTTATTTTTATTTTTTTATTATTTTGATTTTCCTACAAAACAAAGGTTAGATACAAAAATAAATATAATAATTATTATTATTTATTTACAAATAAAAAAATGAATGAGGATTCGATGGAAATGAAATGAATCGAATCCGATTCTCCGACCACCATGTGTGGTCGAGTTGATAGATCGTGGGAGGTAGAAATTGAACGCGGAGAGATCAAGAATCGTGGGATGAAAAATCGAGTCGAAACGGATCAAATCGTGGTGGAATTATTTTTTAAGATCTTAGAGAAATAAAATACGATGGAATTAAAATGCGACAAATGAAACTACGATTAACCTATGTAAAAAAATGATGGATCTCAACTTAGGAGTGAAAATGACCGTGATCGCCTCGGCAAAGCCGACTCGCTGTCAACTGACGGCTCGGAGGCTAGGCACTTTTCTCGATGAAATTTTCTCTCGGAGATCAGGCTCCTCTCTCTAAAGATTGATCAAGTTGGAATGAGAGAGAAGGAGCCATATAAATAGAAAAGATAGAGAGGAAGTTTGAATTTTTGAATTTTTGATTTTTTTGGTGGAAGAGATAAGAGAGATGAAATTTGAAATGAGATAAAGATAAAAAGAGATAAAACTATTTACAAAATTATCTATTTTTTTTGAATTTTCGTAATTCTATTTATTTGAAATAAAAAAAATGTTATTTTTTACGAAGGTTAATTAAAAATAGCAACTATATGTATATACTATATACATATATGACATTATATACAAGGGTAATTGAGGAAATTAGTTTTTTTTAATAATTTTTTTATTTTTATTTTAAATAATTAGTAAGAATAATTTACAAATATATACAAATACAATATTTACAAAATACATGGGAAAATTGCACAAACCACCCCAGAAAACTAACTTTTTACTCGTAACACTAAAAATTATGAAATCACGGCCATTTTAAAGATAATTTAATTTAGAATCCAATGGAAGTGGTTCAATTTGAGTTCATATGGAGCCGGAATTGGTCTTTCAGTGCTTAGTGGCTTTTTCCAAGTGTGGTTGCTTTTATTTTATACATGATTTAATGGTGCAATTATTTTTATTAATTAGAAGATATTTTTATTTACAACTTTGATTTTGAAAGTTATTTGATTTGAGGTCAATTAAGATACAAATAAATTAGTGTCAGTTTAATACAGATATACACAAAATAAGTGAGAAGTATTTACAACAACACACACATTTTTTTTGGATTTTCTGCTTAAGGACCCTATCTCCACCTACTTTATTCCTGGTCGATCAGGTCAAGTCTTGACCTTCTCTTGAGGTTTGGGTCAGCCTGTATACAATCTTTCTTTTTTATTTTATTTTCTTTATTTTTCCTTTCTTTCTTTCTTTATTTATTTTAGGTTAAAATTAGTAAGAAGTGTACATTATTTATACACAGATGCAAGTTAGTAAAAATATGGAGTTCGTGTCATATGTAGGTGTTTTATAAGGGATTTTAAGCTAAAATAAATGAATAAAGATAACGAATCACAGATTCATCATACATATTGATGTATGTGGTCCCCTTAGTATTGTGACACGTAATACTATGCGACATCTATTGATGACCATTCATGATATGAGTTTATCTTCCAATTACGTCACAAGTCTGAAACCTTTGAAATGTTCAAAGAATTCATGCCTCTTGTTGAGAACCAAACCATGGAAACATCAAACGAATTCAATCTAACTGAGGTGGTGAGTGCCTCTCAGATGAATTCAAGGAATACCTTAAAGAGAGAGAAATTGTCCAATTTCACTTAACCTAGGAATTCCCAAGTAAATGGTGTTGCTGAAGACGCAATAGGACTATTATAAATACGGTTAGATCGATGATGAGTATAGCACAATTACCTCTTAGTTTCTGGAGATATCCAGTAGAGACTGTAATGTATATCCTTAACAAGATTCCAAGCAAATCAATACCCAAAACCCCTCTTGATTTTTGATTTGGAACCAAGCCCAGTGTTAGATACTTGAGGAATTGGGGTCGCTTGGTTCTTGCCAAAAACATAGACACAAGTAAATTAGAATCTTTGCATTGTTAAGTGTTATTTCATTGGGTATGTAAAGGATGATATTGGATACCAATTTTATGACCTTGAGACTCAAAAAGTATTCATCTACAGGGTCATAAAGCTCTTAGAGGATGATTTCCTTAAAAGTCAAAGCAAGAATGAAGCGGAGGAACTCATAGAATCCTCCGAGGATAATGTGATTCATGGACTAAAAACATAAGAGTTAATTGAAGATGAAACACATGTACCTCTTTGAAAGAATTCGAGGGTGGTTGAACCACCTGAAATATATGGATTCCATGTGTCAGAAGAGTCTGACAATTATCCTACTCCATATGATGAAGCATTTGTGGATTATGACATGGATAGATGGTTGCTAGCTATGAAGTTTAAAATAGACTCCATGCAGAAGAATGGTGTATGGACCTATAGGATCCACTTAAGGGGGTAAAACCCACTGGGTGTAAATGGATCCTCAAGAGAAAAAAGGGACCTGATGGAAAGGTAGAGACCTTCAAGGCACGGCTCATAGACAGAGGCTACACACATAGAGAAGACATCCACTACAATGAGACATTCTCTCATGTTTGCCATACTTAAGTCCATTAGGATATTTCTATTTATAGCTGCATATCTTGACTATGACCATTGGCAGATGGACGTCAAGACTGCATTCCTTAATAGATACCTCAAAGAGGATATTTTCATAGAGCGGCCCCAAGTCTTCATGACTGAAGAAGGAGAGGTATGCAAGCTAAAAAGTCCATCAACAAGATCAAACAAGAATCTCATAGCTGGAACATCATATTCAATGAAACCATAAAGAGTTGTGATTTTATTCAGAATTCTGATAAGACATATGTATACAAAAAGCTTAGTGAGAGCACCATTGTGTTCATCGTGCACGTAGGTGACATCTTTATCATTGGGAATGACATATGGATGATGACTAGTATTAATCTGGTTGTCTCATACCTTTAAGATGAAATATTTTAAGAAGCCTCTTACATCTTAGGTCTAAAGTTGTTTAGAAATTGAGAAAAAGAGGATTTTGGGACTACCACAATAAGGGTACATTACGAAGATCTTGGAAAGGTTTTGTATGGAACACTCCAATAAAGGCTACCTTCAGTTAAGGTATGGTATACATTTGTCTAAATGGATGGCTCCTAAATTCTTGAGGAAATAAAAGCCATGGTTGGGTGCCCTTACACGTTTGTTGTAGAAATGCCAATGTATAAAGTTATTAAGTTATCCACTCGTTTTCTGAGATTATAATATGCATGCACTTATTAGGTCCCTTTGTATAAACAATGTAATATATCTTGGCCATCTTGAGATTATATAGTTGTTGGTCCAATTGTTGGATCATATATGATGGTGCTAGGTTGAAATATAAAGTGTTAGATTGAGGACCCAATAAAATCGTCAAGTGATTATCAAGAAGAGATCTCCGACATGAGAAGGAGATGGCAATCCTTACTCTAAAGGTTGACATCCAACTTACCTCTTAATGCAGGTCTCCTGCATAAGAATATAGATTTATAGATGTTGGGTGAGTTAAGTCAAAGAGTTGACCTAGAGAAATTGATAACAAAGACCTATGTCGTAAACTGTTACGATATAGGCACACATCCTCTGACCAGAGACAAATGTGTTACTATGTATCTAAGTATATACACTTAGCAGACCATAACGTTGATGACCTAATCAAGGTATATACACTTGCGCGCTAATGTACATATAAGTGCATATAAGTAATATGATCTCTCAAAAGAATCATGCATGTTCACCACTAAACCGGAAGATATGAGCGCACTCATGGGATATTGGGATAAACCAAATTCCATCGATGGTCATTTTTCTTTAGAAACAAGTCATGATTTGTGGGTATGATATATGATTTTATAAAGTACATGATCAACATGAACTCCAATAATCGAATGCGAAACTTAATGATGAAACTCATAAGGAGATAGGTGAAATGAGATCAGATTTTCAGGTTTATTAAAAGTTTTCCGGTATGTGGGATGTAAGGATATTAGGATTACTCAAGGCAATGTGATCTTAATTAATTGTGCACTATGACACTTACTTTCCTAGGGAATGATGAAACATGTTGGATTTTAGTAACTCTGCTTAGCGAACTAGTTATCCAACCTAAGTCCTAAATGTTGACATTGTACAGAATTTTATTTATATGCAATGAGAAGATAGGGATACTTTGTTTGATATGATAAAACAATGTTGAGAGGCCTTTTATATCTGGACATGAGATTTGGCAATATTCAAGTCATTGTACATAGATCATACAATTACTCTGACTTTATCTCCAAGTATATGCAGAGAAGGCAAACTATCCATCAAAGAGTTCGTGGATTGTTCCTTAAAGAAATAAAATCCAATTATCAGGAAAAAAGAAAAAATTAGGATAATTAAATTGGATTTAATTGTCCAAGATAAAATTAATGTGGATAGTGCTATTTGTAATAATTTTGAAAAAGTGTGGTTAAGATACACAAAATTAGTTGGAGACTTATTTGTGAATATGATTCAAAACTATTTGTGTATGTGGATTGAATTCACATTCCAATGTAATGTTAATAATTTACATTTTTATTTGGACCAATGAATATGATTCATAATTAATCAATGACCAATTTGTAAATATTGCAAAATATTTTTTAATTATTTAAATTTCAAGATAAATACACTTCAGTGATGCATGAAGCCTAAAAATCCCCCTTAAGGAACTTAAATGGAGTGTCCTAAAGATTGATTTTAGCAAAGAACTTGACTCTGTTGACCGGATCTTCCTACTTTTAACCCAAAAACAATGTGATTTAGATTAAAGTTCATCACCTAGATTGAAAAACATTTTTTCACCACTAAGCTACTAAGCTTTATGTTAGAGTTAACAATAATGAAACAAACAACTTTTGTCCAACTAAAGGACTAAAACAGAGTGACCCTTTCCCTCTTTCTTTTTCAACATAATATGTTTATTTCATAAAGAATGTTCCACAATGCGCAACAAAGTGGTAGAATCAATGCCATTAGGTCAAGTAATAAGAAAGTTGAGGTTTTCATGATACCGTACATGGATGGCATCCTTATATTCACTGAAAATGAGGAAAATACCGAACGCAACTCCTTAAACATACTTAAAGTTTTCACTATGCTTTCGGGTCTTGAGACCAATACTAACCAATCCTTATTTCTTCTCTGCAAAGCAAACTCTGAACCTTGTGCGGCATGGTAGCTACTGGATTTACTGAGAAAGATTGGCCCATAGACTACTTGGGTGTGGGACTTCATATATTGAACCTATCCAAATAATTTTGGGGATGTCTCATTAATAAAGCACCAAAGAGAGTGGCAGTGTAGAGAAAAATCAACCTTACAATTTCGCCCAGGTGCATTTCGCAAATGTAGCATTTGCACCTTTACTAACCTATACTTGATCCATCTTGCTTACTCAAAAATACATCGTTAAATTTTTTATGATACTAGAGTCAATTTTGTTTGGAATGGCAACTATGGGGAGCGGAAAATATACCTTACATAGTGGGATGGAATTTGCTAATGTAAGGAATTCAGAGGATAGGGTATCTTAAGCAAAAGAGTTTGAATTTGGCCTCTCTTGCAACAAATTTAGGAAAATTATAAATGTTGAAAAAAAACTCCAACCAACTATGGTATCCTTGATCAGGTCCTAATAGGGTAAGCTAGGATCGAGCCTACACTTTGGGCATGCTTCCTCTTTCTAACAATTGCCTAAAAGCCTGAGAAATCCTTAACTTGGGTGTTAGTTGCGATATGGACACGAGTGAGCATCTACCATTTTGGCGCTCCAAATTGTTCCTCAAGGTCACACTTTCAGATGTGTACCTCTTAACCTACAAAATGGTAAAAAAACAAATGTGCAATTCTTGCATAAGTTCTTAGCAGAAGCGAAGCATCTTATAGTTGGGCTAAAGCCCTACAAAATAGGTTAACTCCTATCTCGCCTTCCTCAACTGAATATTTCATGGATGATATGAAATCTATTACTCTCAATGAGAGACCTTACACCTTCCTCTTCAGTAGTAAATGTTTCAATCAAAATGTGCTATGAGAGTTTACTGAATGGGGGCATTAGTGATTCCTATTACAGAATTATATGTCAAATTAAAGCTCCACCTAGAGTAGCTTACTTTTGTTGTCTCTTCTTTGCAATGTAATTTTGATCATAGACGTGATGAAGAGAAAATGATATGATTTTGAATCCTTTTGCTAGTTATGTGGTAATGGTGAGGAAACCATTGACCACTTTCTACTGGATTGTGTTTATGCAAAAAAAATCATATGTTAATTCATAATGAAACAATAAACGGGCTTCAACATATTTTAATCCTAGATCGTAGATGCATCTCTACAATTGGCATGGACATACCCACTTGGATGCATATTGCCTTTACTTCTCTGTGGCAACTCTGAAAAGAGAGATGTCAAAAATAATGGGAGGCTAAATCCTCATCGTATCCAAAATTTTATCAACTATCTTATGATTTACTGCATGATGTAACCTAATTGATGCTCTATTCTGATTTATGCTTACCACAAGAATATCCTCAAAGATGTGATCGATGAAACCAAGGCCAAGAGGGAAAGTGAAGCGTACTGCTCACATCTGGAGGTATTTTTTGGGAATTCCACTTTTATCCCATCTTCCTTGTGAGACAGAGCTTGGATCTCCACGACGTCTACTGCGTACTCATAACTAGGGCATGCCATGACCTTCTCTTTGATTTTTTTTATGTAATTTTTTTAGCTCAGATCTATAGGGCTTGGGGTTCAACCCCTCCTTTTGTTATTATGTAAGAAGATTGCCATGATGTGAATGTTGTCTGGTTGGGTGTAGTTATTCAATATACTATCTAGATTGATTGCCAAAAACAAGATACATGTGAATGTGGTTCACTAAAGGGAGGTTTTTAGTCCTCGCGCATCACAGAAGCATGGAGATCTAATCGTATCCAATCAAACATATAGATTCTTCAAACGAATATAGGCAGCAATAGAATTTTAAATTAAAAAGCAAAGATGAAGCTACGTGTATTGGGAACCATTCCCATTCTGTTTCATCAAATCACAAGAGTATATAACCTCTTAAAGCATGCTTGTAATATTCTAGCCTCGAAAGCAAGAAACCTCCTGTCTAAGTCCGATCCTTGTGGGTGTGGGGATGAAACATATAACTTCCATAATCCATAGAAATGATATAAATTCCTAGTCATCCTTGGGGTAGGGGGATGGCCAAAAGCTGAGAGATAAGGGATGTCGAGAGAGAGAGAGAGAGAGAGAGAGAGAGTTGTGTTGCTTAATTGTCTTATGAAGAGCAGGCTCTGCCCTTCCTCATATACAAATTTGTCCCATTAGGATTGCAACCCTCATTGCAAGATTAATGGTTAGTATTGAAGGAGCTCAAAACAACTTCTACGATTGAGAGAGTAAAACTGTGATTTTCTGTGTGTTAAGAAGTCTATTTACGAGTGTCATTGTGCACACAAGTAAACCAGGATATTCATATATAAATTTCAACAATTACAAGCCAACATATATTAAAATATATATAGGCAAGTAGAGTATTGATCCACAAGGGCTCAGACATTTTTACGTGAATTTTTATTCTATTTACAAAGGCATTTTCAACTTTATTGACTCAAATAGAATCCTATTTTTATTTTTGTTCCTGGTAATATAAAATGTGTTGAAATTTTTGTCACTAGTTTTAGATATCTTAAGGATCGCACATAAATTTTCTAGGAATTTTTTGAATTTTTCTACTATTTTTGGTGATTTTTGGAAGTGCCAGGGATATTTTTGAGATTTTCTAAGAAACATAGAGGCTTGAATGCAAATAAACAGAAAGTTAAGGGCATGATTATAATTAAATAAAATAGATTGGACAAAATTGAAATTTGCTAACTAAAAAAATACCTTAGTGGGTAAATTTCTAGGAAGAGAAATAAACTTTAAAAAATACAAAAAGTCATTCAGGGGTTGAACTGTAAATAAAAATACTTCAATAAAATAAATGCAAATATCACAGAATATAAAATACAAAAATAGAAAATAGATGATGAATAGATAAAGATTTCCTAAAATTATGTCCAGGACCAAAACTTATAAAAAAAATTAAAAGAAAAATGGAAATTGCAAAGGGGTCCTTCTCCCTTGAGCTGTGGTGGGCGGCAGCGCTAGGAGGGCGGCGAGGAGGATGAGGGTGGAGGTTGCGGTTATGCAGCGATGACATACGGAGGAGGGGGGGTCTGACGGCTCACGATAGGGACGGTAGTGGTTGGGGGAGAAGTCAAAGATACGGCGGTGTTGATGACATGGAGCTTGAGCTCCAAGTGATGGCTTCAATGGGTTCTCCTCCAAAATGGGTTCTCTTTCCCCCATCTTATAGATCACGAGGAAGATGAGGAGATAGAGGCAGTGGCACTGGGACAGAGGCCAATTGCCTTTGCGGGGGTTGCAGGAAGGAGAGAGGAGGAGGCATGGGTGGCGGCCATCGGTCGTGGGAGGAGGAGAGGGGCATGAGCGATGCCCACAAGTTGTGGAGAAGAAGGTTGGCGTCAGCCCCTGGTGGGATGATGTCAGCAATTTTTTTTTCTTATTTTCCTTTTTTTAAATGAAATCGGGATGGGCTTTGGCTCGTGTGACCTGCAAATAAAATAAAATAAAAATTAGAAACATTGTATGGGATTAAAATTTCAAAAAAAAGGTTAGTAATTAAATACATTATTTTATAAAGATAATAAGAGCAATTGAAAATCTTCAAAAAGTGTCATTTTATTTATTATTTTATCGTTATTTCTTAACTTCCACTATTTTCTATTTTAGCAGTTTTAAAATGCAATTTATGTGAAAAATGAAAAGTGAAATTGTGCACAAATTGAGATGAAAATGTGATGAAATTAGCTCATGATTTTGCTTAATTTTGGCATATTAATATAATAAATGGGTAATTCATCATACCCCATGATTAAATCTTCTAGTCTCGAGCAAGACAATGATATGCAAAGAGAAATAAGAATGATTAAAGAAATATAAATAGGGTTTGCATCAAACACAAAGACTGATTCGATATTTAGATTAATAATGTATTTGGGCTCCCCTTAGATTCAAGTATTCAATTCGATGGCCCCCAAGTACTTTAGTCGGTTCCACCATAGGTCAAATCAGATCATCCTGATCAACATATATTCTCTTTAATCTTGAGTTGAACGTAAACTGTGTGAAAGTCGCAGCGCTTCCCAACTTGCGAGACAAGTATACCTTACAACTTTAAGCAAGGTACCAAGAGATTCACAAAATCTAAAGCCTCTATTATCTCTAAGTCTAGGGTTATTCTCATTT
Source organism: Ottelia alismoides (assembly GCA_037367405.1). NCBI lineage: Eukaryota > Viridiplantae > Streptophyta > Magnoliopsida > Alismatales > Hydrocharitaceae > Ottelia > Ottelia alismoides. The sequence continues at coordinate 394,022 of JAZKJV010002942.1, forward strand.
CACCTGAATCTACCAGCAAAAGAAGATATGTGAAAATTGTAGAGAACTTGGAGTTTTGGTGGTTTTCCGTAGACCACTTTGGTCTGTTGCTCTCATTTTTTCTTTTTGCAGAGCATAACACTTGGCCTCTTTGGCCTCTTTTAAACTAGTAGAACATTGGTTTGCTACTTAATTTATTTGGTAGAGCTGAGTTATTTGAGAGTAGTTTTCTTTGATAGATCTTTGTTTTGCAATTCTATTTTTAGAACAAGCATCTCTTATTTTGCCTTATTTTTTATAGGATTTTTGTGACATTTGATATCAAGAGTGTGCATGTATAAAATATGACTTGCATATACATGTACAAGGCAAGTTTGCTGACAGACCTCGACTTATAGAGAGTAAGTGGTTCATGAACTTAGATCATTGAATTTTGCTTAATCCAAGATTTAGAGTCACTCCCTTCCCTTGCTAGAGATCGAAACAATCCCTTGTACAAGCAAACTAAGTTGAACTAAAGTGTAAGGTGTAGTTTGTCCAAAAATCAATCAAGAGTAAAAGAGTGACATAGCAATTAAGGTGATCTATTTAGATATTTTAGTCACTGCATAAAATTAGTAGAACTCAAGGAATTAAGTTTAAAATAGACATGAATAACCCAAATACTTAAACCTAATGAAGTCCAATGAAATTAAGTGGATTAAGGTTTTCTTGATATATGTCCAAAACTTGTAAAAACTAGGCCTAAAAAGTTAGGAGAAAACTAGAGAAATATTTTTGGATTTTTGAAAAAATTGCTAACTTTTTTTTAAAAAATATTTTTGGGAATTTTTGTTTTTTGTGGGATTTTGAGTATATGCAAAAAACGACTTTTTTAAAAATGTGCAAAAATGATGCAATTTTTTTTGAAAATGCTAGAAAATTATGAATCTTTTATATTTTTTTTAAAAATAATGCAATTAAAAAAATCAGACTCTTTGAAATTAAAGTAATGTAAAAGATGGGATGTGTGAAATGAAATGGGAAAAAATGTGATAAAATAAAAATGACATGCATGAAATGTGGTGCACTCCCATGCTTAGCAAGAGTCACTCCACATGGTGATAAAACCATGGAAATACAAAATGTCGAACAACACGAGGGGAGAGAATGTAAGATGCAAGTGATCAAAGATGCTTTTTCATTATTTTCTAATTGATTTTACCCTTTTTTGTGGGGTTTCTCCCATACATTTGTTGAACTACTTATGAGAAATGGAGTAGAAAAAATGCAAGCTAGAGAAATACCTCAAAGATAACTATGGGAAGTATCCCATGATGCTTGCTGGTTTTAACGCCCCCAGCCAGGCTCCTGGGTTAGGAATAACCCGTGTTTCAAGTGTGATCAGCATCTGTGTTTGAAATACTATAATGAGGCAAGTGGCCGAGAATGGTAGTGTGTGGAAAGATGGTAGATAGAGTTGAAAAGTTTAGTATAAAATCCCCAAATACCAAATGTGATTCATAATCATCTCCCTCCATGATATCACTATAATTATCTAGGATGGCATCATCTGTAGATTCCAAATCAAAACTTAGATCAGGTCATCGAGATTCAACCTCAACATATTCAATTATATAGAGTACGGGAGGGAGGGAGGGCTCGGAGGAAGTATGTATGTAATCAATGTGATCTTCCTCTATAGTAGCTACCAGTGAGGACGTGGCCACATACGATGGTCCAACCAAGGTGGGCCTTCTGAATTAGTAGGTCGATCATCCTCAAGTTCATGGAGGTATTCCTCTAGTTCGATCCAGAAAGGATCAGGGACATGAGGACATCATGATCTGAAATCGATTCGATGATAGAGAATGTGTGCTGAGAATCATACATTGAGTGATGTAGCTCTTCTTCCCATATTGTGAAGGAAAAGGATTTAGACACTACTTTCTCATCCTCGAGAGAGTCATCGAGGAATACTTCTGACACCTGGTCAAGGGTTGTTGGGATGATGGTATCATACATTACTCTATTAATCTATCTTTCAATCCATTCTTGAAAATTTTGTCAGGTCCAATTCATTATCACCTTTACATTTAAATTTTAATCTAACCACAAAATCATATTTATATTTTCATTTCTTCCCAGATTTAAACCATTCCCAAGTTAACCTACAAACTCATCGATTATCTCATGTTCAGATAGTTCATCACTTGATTGTTAAAGTTCATTATGTTTTATTTGAGTCATGAATCTTGAAATTATTTCACTTTCTTATTTTTCAAAATTTATTTCAAACTTAAGATCATCCCCAGAATCAATGTCTAGAACATGCATTTCAGAGTTCCAACATTCATACAACATAGTTTTATCTGAATCAATATAATTAACTTCTAAATCAATGGTGATTTTGATAATAACATGCTCCTATTGTGAATGACAAAAATTAGGGATATCACCATAGTTAATCAGTTGGATATTTTGAGGAATCAACAAGGTCTCTTCAAGAAATTCATCCTCAATAATAATGAAATATAACTCATCAAAGTACGACTTTATCTTTTGAGTTGAGAGGTTATATTACAATCAGTAGTTTCTCTCTCAATTACAAGTTTCTCAAACACTACCCCCCCATGCTTATCCTCAAAATTATCCAAAAATGTAATCACGGAATCCTCATGGAGCATGGTACTCAAATTCAGATCATGTTGACCTAGAGTGGTTGTATCTAGGTCAATTTATTGGTCAAAAAAGGAGTTTGGGTTTCTTGAGAAGTATCCGATGGTGTCCAATGGAGGTGTGACTGATCGAAATCCTTTAAATGACACCTCTCATCAGCAGAAGTTCCAAAAAAATCATGTAATGTTGAAGAAGATAAGGGATGGTTGGATTTAGTGAAAAGTAAATATTCATCCTTGAGAGACTCGTCAAGGAGGACTTTCGGTAAACTAGCTGATTTTGTGGATAATTTATTTTTTCTTGCTCTTCCAAGAGTCTAGTTACTTCCTTAATGTCATACATCAATAAATAAAGCATTTTGGGTCCTTACTTGGTCAATATGGGAGGGTTAAGTAGCATCTCCAAGATCCCTTATTTTGCAAAAGCTATGGAGATGAGAGTTTGCAATCTACTTTCGAGTGGAGTATTGACCAAGTCATTTGAACTAACAAACCTAGTTAAAGACCTGAGAGGGACTGACATATCAAACTATGTATACATCACAAACACAAGACAAATATTTATTCAATAACACAACACAGGTTACCGTAAAGCAGTTATCTGTCTGATTTTTAATTTCATTGTGCAAAAAATCAAGCACACATGTATCCTAGATAGATCTACAGGTGAAACAATGACTATCTCGAATTTATAGGACTAGTTGCCTCTACTTTCAGCAAGTATGGGTGTAAGTACATACCGTAGAATGGATACTCGTGTTTACTTAAGGATGATGCCTTACATGTTGTCCTTTAACCACCCAATCCGCTAAGGGAGATAGTAATTCTCTCACTGAGAAGTAGATAATCGTTTTAGATTTCAATAGTCAAAAATTTCACATGGATTTGTGCCCTAGCCTAGGATTGTGTTAGTGCACGTGAAAAATGTGTTCAAAGTGCAACAATTCAATCACTTCAATCCGCTTTTGTCCGAGTTTCGGTAACTTTCTAGACTTATCTGATTTATGCGAGCAATAATTTATGATCTTATTTAACTGGTGAATAGAGGGAGAGAGATCATGTAGATGAATTCAGCAAGAAGAAACTGGTTTTATGATTTTCGGGAATTTTCTAAATTTGCACACAAATGCAAGCACCTAAAAATTTCTAAGTGATTGGAAAATTTTTACATCTGTCAATTCTTCCCACCTTCAAAATTGAATAGATGAGTTATGAATTCAATAACTTCTTTGGAATAATACATGACAATAGATGACAATTGATTGAATAGAGATGAACAAATCCATAAATATTTGCTACGCAGCATTTGATGCAAATGTTACCGAACACATTGTGTTGTACACTGTTTACAAATGCAATGCATGTCCTCGAGCATGAATTTGATGCAGCCCCTCGACTAACATATATGGGCACGCAAACAAGGAAAATCACCATATACAGAACATTGTGGCCACTGACAAAGATCGATATAGGCGTCAACTTACTTTTGACAATTACATTCTTGATATTTGATCATACGAATGTCGTGATATGAGTGAGGTGCATAGATGGCTTTCTTGTCCAGGAGGCACATTTTCAAGGTGGTCTGGATGCAAGACTCACAACCACATCCGGAAACTTAAAAATCACCGTATATAGAACCTTGTAAAATAGAATGAGTAAACCAAATGTCCGCACATGCCAAGAGAAAAAAAAACTATCTCTCTACACCTGCCGATGGATATCAATCGCAGCTCAGCTCAAATCAACGGATCGTTAAAGCCAAAAAAAGGAACAATGACGAATACGGTTTTGCATGCACCCTGTAGATTGACATAGCCCATGTGTTTGCATATTCGACACGATTCGATAACGAGATCGGAGCCCAAACCCCATCGAATAGAAAATTGTGGAAACAACAGCAAGATGGGATGATCCGTACCTCACGGATATGATGAACGACTCCCTCAAGGTGAGATCTTCATGTCGGTGTCTTCGGCTTCACAATCGGATGACTCCGATGACCTAGGCGGCTCTACGACGAGCTCTGGGCGGAGCTCCAATGGCTAGGAGGTGGGGAATGCGGTTTGGTTGACCAAGCCCTATCCAAGCCCCCATTTTATACCCAAGTTTGGTTAATCAGATCCGGGTTCAGATCCAGGTCCTGTTACCGACCCTTGATCGTAAAATAATTATATCTCTATCATCCAATGTCGGATTTGGACGTTCTTAGTACGGTTAGAAAGATCTTGATGTGTACTACACAATAGGTTCTCTAGCTCAATTTGGATAAAAGACCAGGCTTGAAAATTAAAAATAAGAGAACGAAAGTAAAATCGAGTCGGATTCAGATCTGGGTCTCGAAACCATATCGAGATTGGATTTGAATGAGAATTTGGAATCTAACCCATACTACTGTATCTCGATATATATCGGAGTCTCGAGATCTTATAATTATAAAAATCTCAAAGGAAGTCTCGTCCTCGAGACTTGATGTGTGTTCATACTATTCTTGTATTTGTGCAATCCATAAAAATCTCAAAGAGAAGGATGAAACTCATAAAAATCTCAAAGAAAACTAGATTAGGATTTCATACTTCTATATTATGAAGCAAATGAGGAAATTTATCCCTAATGTTGGTATTTAGTTTCCACGTAACCTCCTCTACAGTATGCCTAGTGCAGTTACTAGGTGATGTACACAAAGAAGAGTAGACACCAAAGTCAAACTATTTGTGAGATAAAATCCTATATGTAGAAACCACACCTCTGGCAACTGAAGCTGATGCATGGCCATGCTCTTGAGTAACAACATTCAGCTGCCCTCGTTGTGCTAGTGAATAAATGGATCCTGCTGCACTATGGGTATACTGTGGTGGAGGGCACTGGAAACCACCATCTCTATGTTGAAAACCCCATCCATGTGTATATAATGAACCGCCTCGTACTCTGTTGAGGTGTACCCGAACCACTAGCACGTTGGGGACGATGTGTTATGAAGTGACCAGGATGACGACAATGGAAACAAACTCACGGTGAGAGAGATCCTCTAGAAACCATACTATCCCCTCACGATTTGTGGCTCTGATGGTGTATCAGAGGTCGAGGGGATGATGCACCACGACTAGCCAAAGTCTGACCCAATGCGTGAGACGAAGTGGAACCAATGGCAGTTGGTGCTGCTGCGAATGGGTGGAAACGGTGATTTCTGTGAGGCCGAAGTGAATCTCGATACGTTGTTCTGTTGTACTGTTTAGTATGGGATTGATTCTACCCCACAAGCTGTCGTCTCTGAGTAGCCTCCCATTGTGTCACCTTCGTTGTCACCTCCTTGATAGAGGTAAGGTCTAAGGTAGATAAATGATCTAGTACTTCCTTCCTCATGCCACGGATGAACTTCTGCAAGTTCTCCCGTGGGTATGTTGTGGTGGCAGGAGAGTGGAGTGTAAGCTCTGTATAGTGGATCAGGTACTCTTGAGCTATCACGGAATCATGTTTCAGCTCTGTAAACTCCCTCCTATGTTCTTCACCCCAATGGTTTAGATAGAGCTCGTCACGGAACTTGTCCATAAATATATCCCAAGTAATGGGCTCTGTGATGTGCTCTTTGATGGTGTTCCACCATCTCTCAGCATATCCGGCCAGTGAAAATTCCGCGAAGGTAAGCCAACTATCTGCTGAGCGTGGATAATCTGTAGCACCTTGGACACATGCTCCATCCACAACTCTGCGTCGACTGGGTTAGTGGTGCTAAAGAACCGTGACACTTGAGATCTCTGGTAAGCATCGTAAGTAGTATGATGCTTTTGCAAAGCATCCAGATCCTCATCTTGATGTAAATCTAGTGATGTCACCGGATGTACGCTGGTCTTCTCCCCTGAAGGTCTATAGGAGGGGTCAGACTGGTCTTGGAGCCTCTGCTCTACTTCTGACGTTGTTGGATGTCTTGAACGTCCTGAACCAGCATGGCCAACTGATGCACCACATCTGGATCGACTCGTGGTGGCATGGTCATCCACAAAAAGTATATCATTACTATTTTTTTATTCTTTTACCTTTGAAAGACATGTGGACATGGAATTGAATATACTAGTCTCCTGAAACTCTTGTAGGCTCAAGAGTTGTACACTATCCGTATTTTGAATACTGCATAAGAATCATATTTGTGAAGTGTATTGGAGTATCATTGCTCTGATACCATGCTGGTATGATCGCACCCAGGGTCCAAATACTCAGCAATACACATCCACAACATACGATTCTACATTCGAAATACCAAGTTGTGACAAACATGCAGGAGAAAAGTAAAGAAAGAAGAACTGTATTTTTTCCATTCATTTTTCATACCATCCATACATCATGTCCATCAAAAATTTTATACAATGCTCAAGAAGTATGGCAACAAGTATAGATACACCGTGTCTCTCAAAAAGAAGTACATGTACAACTACACAGAAGAACAAGAACCCATTGTACCAAAAAAGAGAATTGCAACAAAGTCAATCCCTTGTCGCTTAACATTGCAGTTGTTGCTCCTGCAAACCTGTCGAATTCACACAAATAGGTTTATGAGCAAAGAGTCCAGTACATATATAAAATAATAACTAGAAAGGTAAAGAAAAGGTGCACAAGAAACATTTGTGAAAACCCACAAGTAGAAACAACTTCCCTATTACCAACATCCATCAAGAAATGTCACCTCGCAAAGAACAACCATCCCACTCAAAGTGACTTCTAACAACTCGATTTATAGATCAAATCTAAATATGCATATGTATTGTACACAAATTTTAAACTATGAAAGAGCAGGATCATAATAAAGTATAACCCAAGCTTCATGGATAGTTTGTGGTCTTAGTCCCGTGGGACCTCACACTGTGACTCCAAGGTTAAAAGAAGGCCTTAGGGTTAGGGTGCATCTGTAGGCATGCGATGGGGTATAATGCATCCTAACTAAGTTCCTAACATGTCCACTAGCTTCACTTAACCAACTAAAGTTCAGATTCCCAATTCAAATTTCAACCCGTGAATCATCGTAAACCACCCAAATCCACATTTCATCGATAAAGTTCCCAACGGAAAGGCATGATCTGATTCAATATATTTGATCTTGGATATTCTTACCAATCATATAGTTTTACGTCTTTTTACTTAATAATCTCGGTATTGTTCCTCACATGGGTGAATCCAGGTACTTATACATGGGGCCAACACCTATAAGTACCTAGAATTCACATCGATAAGAAGAGATGAGTTTGGACTGTAGCTTAATGTTGCTTATGGTCACCACTCACACCCATGTTAGTAACACACATTTTCAAGAGGAGTCACATAGAGCCTGTAGACCTCATCGCCAGACGGAGAACACACAGAACACATTGCATAGCACATAGCACAAGGCACGTCACCGGGGGCACGAAGCCGCTCGACGCCATAGCGGAAAAATCACTAAGACGTCAAAAGGAGCACTAAGCAGTGCACACAATACACGATGAAAAAGCAGCATTAATCTCTCGAGCGGATTATTTATGATTGTCCAAAACTCTATCCGAGTTTTCAAGGAGGCATGCTTCTCCATGGATGATACATCTTTTTATCATTAGATTTAATCACCAAGTTGATTCATATAAGATCACTTAGGCACTAAGCCAACATGAGTCGAAAAGTCATGCCTCTCTCTATTTCCCTATCATATATATAGTAATCGAGGTGTTAAGTAAAAGATGCCTAAATTGACAAACTTTAGCCACTGAGGTAATTCAAACCATCCAATAAATATAGGATATTATACACAATATATACTTTTGACCTACTAAGAAAATTTGAAACACCAAACTATTTCAACATGATGAATAATCACTGATTGTACTACTAATGTTTAACAAAGTAGCGAAATGGTAAAAAAAGCAAGCTATCTTTGTCTGGTGGCAAGGATTGCATCCATTCATTTGTTCTAAATTGTAGCATTAATACAGTGTAGAGTGTGCTAAATGGAACCACAACTTACAGTCCATGACTTTTTATTATGTCAGAGTAATTGATAGACAACTCTTGCACATAAAAAATGTGACGAAACATCTAAAACCATTTTCCATAACCATCTGCTAGTGCTAGTGTTAGTGGCTTCCCCAATGGAAACCGTTTCCCCAAAAATATGAAGGATATGGTTAGATCCTCAAGCGCATCACGGAAGCGTGAGCGTCGTATCGAATACGACGAAGAGCGACTAGTCGCACTAGTTGCTCGATGCAGCGGAATTTAAAAAATTTTATTTCGACGAGACCACATGATCCAAGAACGCTTCTCGGATCGTCTCGTCCAAACCACAAACAAGTAATAGGATTACCTCTTGAAGCGTGGTTGCGATCAAGTCTTTAAACGAAGAGACCTCCTGTCTCAAGTCCGATCCGACGGAGGAGACGCTTGCGAGCGCGGGGATGAACCGCGTGCTTCTCGCAATCCATGTTGATGATCCAAGCGGCGGATCTCCTGATCTCGACACACGAGATCCGACATCTTCTTCACGAGCGAGGCGCACCGAAGGAGACGGAGATCCACGAGCAGAAGAACGGGCAGCATAACGACGATGCCGCGGCGATGGAGAACCTCTCCATGGCATCCATGGTGGACGGCCATGAGAGGGAGAGAGGGCTGACCTCCAAAGAGAAAGAGAGAGGGAGAGAGAGATGCTTCTCAAGCATTATGTGTAAAGAGAGAGCATGGGTATGCCTCTCTATTTATAGGGTTTTGGGATCCATGGATCTCAATCCATGGGACAACACAAATCCAATGGTTCTCATTGATTGTGTTTCTTTCAATGGCTAAGATTTATGTTGGTAAAAACCAACAACAATTAATTTAATAAAAATCAAATATATGTAGAATATAATTTGATTTATATTAAATCAATCTCAATTAGAGAAATAGGAAAGGAGGCAAGCCTCCTTCCATAAGAGGGGTGGACGGCCACCACATTCCTTTGTGGGAATTGTGGCCGTCCACTCTTCCTATATGGAAGGTGGATGCCTCTCCTATTATATGAGATTGCATTATCTCATAATTCTCTCTAATATTTCTCAACAACTTTTGTTGAATATTATTTCACAAAAATAAATCCAATTTATTTTGTGAACATTGCAATCATGCCATTGGAAATTTGTGAATCACATTCACAACCCAAAACAAAATGTAATTTATATTTTCAATTAATTAGACAATGTGTATCCAATACACATTAATAATTAATCTACTAATATAAATTATATTTAACTCTCTCCAATACATTATAAATCACATTTATAATATATTATGAATAATTGGATATTACTATCCACATTATTCTTATCCATAATAATCAAATCACATTTAATTATATTGGATAACTTATTCTCATGTGCTCAAATAATATGAATCACATTCATATTATTTACATCTTTGATAATCAAATCACATTTAATTATCTAAGATAACTCTCCTTGTAATATGAATCAAATTCATATTATTCATGATAATTAAATCACATTTAATTATCCATTTTCTCAATGCTCGGATACATATATCAACAATAGAGTTATCCATAAACTCTTTCAAGGATAATGCGCTTTCTCCGCGAATACTTGGAGATAAGGACAGGGCGATTGTATTGTTCCACGTATAGTGACATGGATATTGAGATCATATCTCAAATCCAGATCTCGGGCCTCCCATAGATGCTTGATTAAATCAAGACCGCAAATCTAATCTTCTCATTGAATCTGAATCACATTCAGATCAATGTCCAACATTTGGACTAAGATCAGATTACTTCTCTACTGAGAGGAGTCACTAAAATCCAGACCCGTTTCATCACTCCCTAGGAATGGAAGCGTCATGGTTATACAACCGTTTATGATCACATCACCCTCAGGTATTCCCAATACCTGTACATCCTGCATACTGGAAGACTCAGAATAAACCCGAAGTATTAGATCAACTTTACACTGTCTACTTCAGGGTTTTATCAGTAAGTTTCTCATTCGATCATTGGGAGTCAGTATTGATCATATACTTTCCAAAAGCATATATCATACCTAGGTCTTGATCATATACTTTCCAAAAGTATATATCAAACCAACAAATTCAGTCAAGCTTCCAAAGCGAGACGACCGTGCACGGAATTTGATTCTTCCCAATATCTCATGAGTGAGCTCATGTCTTCCGGTTCAGTAGTGAACCTGTATGATCCCTTCGAGAGATCGTATTACTCATATGCCCTTACATGCACACCAGCGCGCCGGTGTATAGACCTTGATTAGGTCATCAACCTATTGGTCTGCCAAATGTACATACTCAGACATATAGTAACACATCTGTCTCTGGTCAGAGGATGTGTGCCTATATCATGACAGCATATGATATAGGACTTTGGTTATCTCGATCTCGTTAAGTCAACTCTTTGACCTAACTTATCCGACACCTCCGAATCTCTATTCCTATGCAGAGGACCTGCATCAAGAGGTCGGTCAGATATCAACCTAAATGAGATAGGATTGCCATCTCCTACTCAGGCTGGAGATCATCTCTTAATAATCATTTGACGGTGCTTGATGAGTCCTCAATCTAACTCATTAGATATTCATCTAAGCACCAGCCTCTCTGATTCAATAATTGAATCAACAGCTGTATGATCATTAAGATGGCCATGATCTAGTACTTCCTTCCTCATGCCACGGATGAACTTCTGCAAGTTCTCCCGTGGGTATGTTGTGGTGGCAGGAGAGTGGAGTGTAAGCTCTGTATAGTGGATCAGGTACTCTTGAGCTATCACGGAATCATGTTTCAGCTCTGTAAACTCCCTCCTATGTTCTTCACCCCAATGGTTTAGATAGAGCTCTTCACGGAACTTGTCCATAAATATATCCCAAGTAATGGGCTCTGTGATGTGCTCTTTGATGGTGTTCCACCATCTCTCAGCATATCCGGCCAGTGAAAATTCCGCGAAGGTAAGCCAACTATCTGCTGAGCGTGGATAATCTGTAGCACCTTGGACACATGCTCCATCCACAACTCTGCGTCGACTGGGTTAGTGGTGCTAAAGAACCGTGACACTTGAGATCTCTGGTAAGCATCGTAAGTAGTATGATGCTTTTGCAAAGCATCCAGATCCTCATCTTGATGTAAATCTAGTGATGTCACCGGATGTACGCTGGTCTTCTCCCCTGAAGGTCTATAGGAGGGGTCAGACTGGTCTTGGAGCCTCTGCTCTACTTCTGACGTTGTTGGATGTCTTGAACGTCCTGAACCAGCATGGCCAACTGATGCACCACATCTGGATCGACTCGTGGTGGCATGGTCATCCACAAAAAGTATATCATTACTATTTTTTTATTCTTTTACCTTTGAAAGACATGTGGACATGGAATTGAATATACTAGTCTCCTGAAACTCTTGTAGGCTCAAGAGTTGTACACTATCCGTATTTTGAATACTGCATAAGAATCATATTTGTGAAGTGTATTGGAGTATCATTGCTCTGATACCATGCTGGTATGATCGCACCCAGGGTCCAAATACTCAGCAATACACATCCACAACATACGATTCTACATTCGAAATACCAAGTTGTGACAAACATGCAGGAGAAAAGTAAAGAAAGAAGAACTGTATTTTTTCCATTCATTTTTCATACCATCCATACATCATGTCCATCAAAAATTTTATACAATGCTCAAGAAGTATGGCAACAAGTATAGATACACCGTGTCTCTCAAAAAGAAGTACATGTACAACTACACAGAAGAACAAGAACCCATTGTACCAAAAAAGAGAATTGCAACAAAGTCAATCCCTTGTCGCTTAACATTGCAGTTGTTGCTCCTGCAAACCTGTCGAATTCACACAAATAGGTTTATGAGCAAAGCGTCCAGTACATATATAAAATAATAACTAGAAAGGTAAAGAAAAGGTGCACAAGAAACATTTGTGAAAACCCACAAGTAGAAACAACTTCCCTATTACCAACATCCATCAAGAAATGTCACCTCGCAAAGAACAACCATCCCACTCAAAGTGACTTCTAACAACTCGATTTATAGATCAAATCTAAATATGCATATGTATTGTACACAAATTTTAAACTATGAAAGAGCAGGATCATAATAAAGTATAACCCAAGCTTCATGGATAGTTTGTGGTCTTAGTCCTGTGGGACCTCACACTGTGACTCCAAGGTTAAAAGAAGGCCTTAGGGTTAGGGTGCATCTGTAGGCATGCGATGGGGTATAATGCATCCTAACTAAGTTCCTAACATGTCCACTAGCTTCACTTAACCAACTAAAGTTCAGATTCCCAATTCAAATTTCAACCCGTGAATCATCGTAAACCACCCAAATCCACATTTCATCGATAAAGTTCCCAACGGAAAGGCATGATCTGATTCAATATATTTGATCTTGGATATTCTTACCAATCATATAGTTTTACGTCTTTTTACTTAATAATCTCGGTATTGTTCCTCACATGGGTGAATCCAGGTACTTATACATGGGGCCAACACCTATAAGTACCTAGAATTCACATCGATAAGAAGAGATGAGTTTGGACTGTAGCTTAATGTTGCTTACGGTCACCACTCACACCCATGTTAGTAACACACATTTTCAAGAGGAGTCACATAGAGCCTGTAGACCTCATCGCCAGACGGAGAACACACAGAACACATTGCATAGCACATAGCACAAGGCACGTCACCGGGGGCACGAAGCCGCTCGACGCCATAGCGGAAAAATCACTAAGACGTCAAAAGGAGCACTAAGCAGTGCACACAATACACGATGAAAAAGCAGCATTAATCTCTCGAGCGGATTATTTATGATTGTCCAAAACTCTATCCGAGTTTTCAAGGAGGCATGCTTCTCCATGGATGATACATCTTTTTATCATTAGATTTAATCACCAAGTTGATTCATATAAGATCACTTAGGCACTAAGCCAACATGAGTCGAAAAGTCATGCCTCTCTCTATTTCCCTATCATATATATAGTAATCGAGGTGTTAAGTAAAAGATGCCTAAATTGACAAACTTTAGCCACTGAGGTAATTCAAACCATCCAATAAATATAGGATATTATACACAATATATACTTTTGACCTACTAAGAAAATTTGAAACACCAAACTATTTCAACATGATGAATAATCACTGATTGTACTACTAATGTTTAACAAAGTAGCGAAATGGTAAAAAAAGCAAGCTATCTTTGTCTGGTGGCAAGGATTGCATCCATTCATTTGTTCTAAATTGTAGCATTAATACAGTGTAGAGTGTGCTAAATGGAACCACAACTTACAGTCCATGACTTTTTATTATGTCAGAGTAATTGATAGACAACTCTTGCACATAAAAAATGTGACGAAACATCTAAAACCATTTTCCATAACCATCTGCTAGTGCTAGTGTTAGTGGCTTCCCCAATGGAAACCGTTTCCCCAAAAATACGAAGGATATGGTTAGATCCTCAAGCGCATCACGGAAGCGTGAGCGTCGTATCGAATACGACGAAGAGCGACTAGTCGCACTAGTTGCTCGATGCAGCGGAATTTAAAAAATTTTATTTCGACGAGACCACATGATCCAAGAACGCTTCTCGGATCGTCTCGTCCAAACCACAAACAAGTAATAGGATTACCTCTTGAAGCGTGGTTGCGATCAAGTCTTTAAACGAAGAGACCTCCTGTCTCAAGTCCGATCCGACGGAGGAGACGCTTGCGAGCGCGGGGATGAACCGCGTGCTTCTCGCAATCCATGTTGATGATCCAAGCGGCGGATCTCCTGATCTCGACACACGAGATCCGACATCTTCTTCACGAGCGAGGCGCACCGAAGGAGACGGAGATCCACGAGCAGAAGAACGGGCAGCATAACGACGATGCCGCGGCGATGGAGAACCTCTCCATGGCATCCATGGTGGACGGCCATGAGAGGGAGAGAGGGCTGACCTCCAAAGAGAAAGAGAGAGGGAGAGAGAGATGCTTCTCAAGCATTATGTGTAAAGAGAGAGCATGGGTATGCCTCTCTATTTATAGGGTTTTGGGATCCATGGATCTCAATCCATGGGACAACACAAATCCAATGGTTCTCATTGATTGTGTTTCTTTCAATGGCTAAGATTTGTGTTGGTAAAAACCAACAACAATTAATTTAATAAAAATCAAATATATGTAGAATATAATTTGATTTATATTAAATCAATCTCAATTAGAGAAATAGGAAAGGAGGCAAGCCTCCTTCCATAAGAGGGGTGGACGGCCACCACATTCCTTTGTGGGAATTGTGGCCGTCCACTCTTCCTATATGGAAGGTGGATGCCTCTCCTATTATATGAGATTGCATTATCTCATAATTCTCTCTAATATTTCTCAACAACTTTTGTTGAATATTATTTCACAAAAATAAATCCAATTTATTTTGTGAACATTGCAATCATGCCATTGGAAATTTGTGAATCACATTCACAACCCAAAACAAAATGTAATTTATATTTTCAATTAATTAGACAATGTGTATCCAATACACATTAATAATTAATCTACTAATATAAATTATATTTAACTCTCTCCAATACATTATAAATCACATTTATAATATATTATGAATAATTGGATATTACTATCCACATTATTCTTATCCATAATAATCAAATCACATTTAATTATATTGGATAACTTATTCTCATGTGCTCAAATAATATGAATCACATTCATATTATTTACATCTTTGATAATCAAATCACATTTAATTATCTAAGATAACTCTCCTTGTAATATGAATCAAATTCATATTATTCATGATAATTAAATCACATTTAATTATCCATTTTCTCAATGCTCGGATACATATATCAACAATAGAGTTATCCATAAACTCTTTCAAGGATAATGCGCTTTCTCCGCGAATACTTGGAGATAAGGACAGGGCGATTGTATTGTTCCACGTATAGTGACATGGATATTGAGATCATATCTCAAATCCAGATCTCGGGCCTCCCATAGATGCTTGATTAAATCAAGACCGCAAATCTAATCTTCTCATTGAATCTGAATCACATTCAGATCAATGTCCAACATTTGGACTAAGATCAGATTACTTCTCTACTGAGAGGAGTCACTAAAATCCAGACCCGTTTCATCACTCCCTAGGAATGGAAGCGTCATGGTTATACAACCGTTTATGATCACATCACCCTCAGGTATTCCCAATACCTGTACATCCTGCATACTGGAAGACTCAGAATAAACCCGAAGTATTAGATCAACTTTACACTGTCTACTTCAGGGTTTTATCAGTAAGTTTCTCATTCGATCATTGGGAGTCAGTATTGATCATATACTTTCCAAAAGCATATATCATACCTAGGTCTTGATCATATACTTTCCAAAAGTATATATCAAACCAACAAATTCAGTCAAGCTTCCAAAGCGAGACGACCGTGCACGGAATTTGATTCTTCCCAATATCTCATGAGTGAGCTCATGTCTTCCGGTTCAGTAGTGAACCTGTATGATCCCTTCGAGAGATCGTATTACTCATATGCCCTTACATGCACACCAGCGCGCCGGTGTATAGACCTTGATTAGGTCATCAACCTATTGGTCTGCCAAATGTACATACTCAGACATATAGTAACACATCTGTCTCTGGTCAGAGGATGTGTGCCTATATCATGACAGCATATGATATAGGACTTTGGTTATCTCGATCTCGTTAAGTCAACTCTTTGACCTAACTTATCCGACACCTCCGAATCTCTATTCCTATGCAGAGGACCTGCATCAAGAGGTCGGTCAGATATCAACCTAAATGAGATAGGATTGCCATCTCCTACTCAGGCTGGAGATCATCTCTTAATAATCATTTGACGGTGCTTGATGAGTCCTCAATCTAACTCATTAGATATTCATCTAAGCACCAGCCTCTCTGATTCAATAATTGAATCAACAGCTGTATGATCATTAAGATGGCCATGATCTAGTACTTCCTTCCTCATGCCACGGATGAACTTCTGCAAGTTCTCCCGTGGGTATGTTGTGGTGGCAGGAGAGTGGAGTGTAAGCTCTGTATAGTGGATCAGGTACTCTTGAGCTATCACGGAATCATGTTTCAGCTCTGTAAACTCCCTCCTATGTTCTTCACCCCAATGGTTTAGATAGAGCTCTTCACGGAACTTGTCCATAAATATATCCCAAGTAATGGGCTCTGTGATGTGCTCTTTGATGGTGTTCCACCATCTCTCAGCATATCCGGCCAGTGAAAATTCCGCGAAGGTAAGCCAACTATCTGCTGAGCGTGGATAATCTGTAGCACCTTGGACACATGCTCCATCCACAACTCTGCGTCGACTGGGTTAGTGGTGCTAAAGAACCGTGACACTTGAGATCTCTGGTAAGCATCGTAAGTAGTATGATGCTTTTGCAAAGCATCCAGATCCTCATCTTGATGTAAATCTAGTGATGTCACCGGATGTACGCTGGTCTTCTCCCCTGAAGGTCTATAGGAGGGGTCAGACTGGTCTTGGAGCCTCTGCTCTACTTCTGACGTTGTTGGATGTCTTGAACGTCCTGAACCAGCATGGCCAACTGATGCACCACATCTGGATCGACTCGTGGTGGCATGGTCATCCACAAAAAGTATATCATTACTATTTTTTTATTCTTTTACCTTTGAAAGACATGTGGACATGGAATTGAATATACTAGTCTCCTGAAACTCTTGTAGGCTCAAGAGTTGTACACTATCCGTATTTTGAATACTGCATAAGAATCATATTTGTGAAGTGTATTGGAGTATCATTGCTCTGATACCATGCTGGTATGATCGCACCCAGGGTCCAAATACTCAGCAATACACATCCACAACATACGATTCTACATTCGAAATACCAAGTTGTGACAAACATGCAGGAGAAAAGTAAAGAAAGAAGAACTGTATTTTTTCCATTCATTTTTCATACCATCCATACATCATGTCCATCAAAAATTTTATACAATGCTCAAGAAGTATGGCAACAAGTATAGATACACCGTGTCTCTCAAAAAGAAGTACATGTACAACTACACAGAAGAACAAGAACCCATTGTACCAAAAAAGAGAATTGCAACAAAGTCAATCCCTTGTCGCTTAACATTGCAGTTGTTGCTCCTGCAAACCTGTCGAATTCACACAAATAGGTTTATGAGCAAAGCGTCCAGTACATATATAAAATAATAACTAGAAAGGTAAAGAAAAGGTGCACAAGAAACATTTGTGAAAACCCACAAGTAGAAACAACTTCCCTATTACCAACATCCATCAAGAAATGTCACCTCGCAAAGAACAACCATCCCACTCAAAGTGACTTCTAACAACTCGATTTATAGATCAAATCTAAATATGCATATGTATTGTACACAAATTTTAAACTATGAAAGAGCAGGATCATAATAAAGTATAACCCAAGCTTCATGGATAGTTTGTGGTCTTAGTCCTGTGGGACCTCACACTGTGACTCCAAGGTTAAAAGAAGGCCTTAGGGTTAGGGTGCATCTGTAGGCATGCGATGGGGTATAATGCATCCTAACTAAGTTCCTAACATGTCCACTAGCTTCACTTAACCAACTAAAGTTCAGATTCCCAATTCAAATTTCAACCCGTGAATCATCGTAAACCACCCAAATCCACATTTCATCGATAAAGTTCCCAACGGAAAGGCATGATCTGATTCAATATATTTGATCTTGGATATTCTTACCAATCATATAGTTTTACGTCTTTTTACTTAATAATCTCGGTATTGTTCCTCACATGGGTGAATCCAGGTACTTATACATGGGGCCAACACCTATAAGTACCTAGAATTCACATCGATAAGAAGAGATGAGTTTGGACTGTAGCTTAATGTTGCTTACGGTCACCACTCACACCCATGTTAGTAACACACATTTTCAAGAGGAGTCACATAGAGCCTGTAGACCTCATCGCCAGACGGAGAACACACAGAACACATTGCATAGCACATAGCACAAGGCACGTCACCGGGGGCACGAAGCCGCTCGACGCCATAGCGGAAAAATCACTAAGACGTCAAAAGGAGCACTAAGCAGTGCACACAATACACGATGAAAAAGCAGCATTAATCTCTCGAGCGGATTATTTATGATTGTCCAAAACTCTATCCGAGTTTTCAAGGAGGCATGCTTCTCCATGGATGATACATCTTTTTATCATTAGATTTAATCACCAAGTTGATTCATATAAGATCACTTAGGCACTAAGCCAACATGAGTCGAAAAGTCATGCCTCTCTCTATTTCCCTATCATATATATAGTAATCGAGGTGTTAAGTAAAAGATGCCTAAATTGACAAACTTTAGCCACTGAGGTAATTCAAACCATCCAATAAATATAGGATATTATACACAATATATACTTTTGACCTACTAAGAAAATTTGAAACACCAAACTATTTCAACATGATGAATAATCACTGATTGTACTACTAATGTTTAACAAAGTAGCGAAATGGTAAAAAAAGCAAGCTATCTTTGTCTGGTGGCAAGGATTGCATCCATTCATTTGTTCTAAATTGTAGCATTAATACAGTGTAGAGTGTGCTAAATGGAACCACAACTTACAGTCCATGACTTTTTATTATGTCAGAGTAATTGATAGACAACTCTTGCACATAAAAAATGTGACGAAACATCTAAAACCATTTTCCATAACCATCTGCTAGTGCTAGTGTTAGTGGCTTCCCCAATGGAAACCGTTTCCCCAAAAATATGAAGGATATGGTTAGATCCTCAAGCGCATCACGGAAGCGTGAGCGTCGTATCAAATACGACGAAGAGCGACTAGTCGCACTAGTTGCTCGATGCAGCGGAATTTAAAAAATTTTATTTCGACGAGACCACATGATCCAAGAACGCTTCTCGGATCGTCTCGTCCAAACCACAAACAAGTAATAGGATTACCTCTTGAAGCGTGGTTGCGATCAAGTCTTTAAACGAAGAGACCTCCTGTCTCAAGTCCGATCCGACGGAGGAGACGCTTGCAAGCGCGGGGATGAACCGCGTGCTTCTCGCAATCCATGTTGATGATCCAAGCGGCGGATCTCCTGATCTCGACACACGAGATCCGACATCTTCTTCACGAGCGAGGCGCACCGAAGGAGACGGAGATCCACGAGCAGAAGAACGGGCAGCATAACGACGATGCCGCGGCGATGGAGAACCTCTCCATGGCATCCATGGTGGACGGCCATGAGAGGGAGAGAGGGCTGACCTCCAAAGAGAAAGAGAGAGGGAGAGAGAGATGCTTCTCAAGCATTATGTGTAAAGAGAGAGCATGGGTATGCCTCTCTATTTATAGGGTTTTGGGATCCATGGATCTCAATCCATGGGACAACACAAATCCAATGGTTCTCATTGATTGTGTTTCTTTCAATGGCTAAGATTTATGTTGGTAAAAACCAACAACAATTAATTTAATAAAAATCAAATATATGTAGAATATAATTTGATTTATATTAAATCAATCTCAATTAGAGAAATAGGAAAGGAGGCAAGCCTCCTTCCATAAGAGGGGTGGACGGCCACCACATTCCTTTGTGGGAATTGTGGCCGTCCACTCTTCCTATATGGAAGGTGGATGCCTCTCCTATTATATGAGATTGCATTATCTCATAATTCTCTCTAATATTTCTCAACAACTTTTGTTGAATATTATTTCACAAAAATAAATCCAATTTATTTTGTGAACATTGCAATCATGCCATTGGAAATTTGTGAATCACATTCACAACCCAAAACAAAATGTAATTTATATTTTCAATTAATTAGACAATGTGTATCCAATACACATTAATAATTAATCTACTAATATAAATTATATTTAACTCTCTCCAATACATTATAAATCACATTTATAATATATTATGAATAATTGGATATTACTATCCACATTATTCTTATCCATAATAATCAAATCACATTTAATTATATTGGATAACTTATTCTCATGTGCTCAAATAATATGAATCACATTCATATTATTTACATCTTTGATAATCAAATCACATTTAATTATCTAAGATAACTCTCCTTGTAATATAATATGAATCAAATTCATATTATTCATGATAATTAAATCACATTTAATTATCCATTTTCTCAATGCTCGGATACATATATCAACAATAGAGTTATCCATAAACTCTTTCAAGGATAATGCGCTTTCTCCGCGAATACTTGGAGATAAGGACAGGGCGATTGTATTGTTCCACGTATAGTGACATGGATATTGAGATCATATCTCAAATCCAGATCTCGGGCCTCCCATAGATGCTTGATTAAATCAAGACCGCAAATCTAATCTTCTCATTGAATCTGAATCACATTCAGATCAATGTCCAACATTTGGACTAAGATCAGATTACTTCTCTACTGAGAGGAGTCACTAAAATCCAGACCCGTTTCATCACTCCCTAGGAATGGAAGCGTCATGGTTATACAACCGTTTATGATCACATCACCCTCAGGTATTCCCAATACCTGTACATCCTGCATACTGGAAGACTCAGAATAAACCCGAAGTATTAGATCAACTTTACACTGTCTACTTCAGGGTTTTATCAGTAAGTTTCTCATTCGATCATTGGGAGTCAGTATTGATCATATACTTTCCAAAAGCATATATCATACCTAGGTCTTGATCATATACTTTCCAAAAGTATATATCAAACCAACAAATTCAGTCAAGCTTCCAAAGCGAGACGACCGTGCACGGAATTTGATTCTTCCCAATATCTCATGAGTGAGCTCATGTCTTCCGGTTCAGTAGTGAACCTGTATGATCCCTTCGAGAGATCGTATTACTCATATGCCCTTACATGCACACCAGCGCGTCGGTGTATAGACCTTGATTAGGTCATCAACCTATTGGTCTGCCAAATGTACATACTCAGACATATAGTAACACATCTGTCTCTGGTCAGAGGATGTGTGCCTATATCATGACAGCATATGATATAGGACTTTGGTTATCTCGATCTCGTTAAGTCAACTCTTTGACCTAACTTATCCGACACCTCCGAATCTCTATTCCTATGCAGAGGACCTGCATCAAGAGGTCGGTCAGATATCAACCTAAATGAGATAGGATTGCCATCTCCTACTCAGGCTGGAGATCATCTCTTAATAATCATTTGACGGTGCTTGATGAGTCCTCAATCTAACTCATTAGATATTCATCTAAGCACCAGCCTCTCTGATTCAATAATTGAATCAACAGCTGTATGATCATTAAGATGGCCATGATACATAACCCTAATTGTACTAAGGGACCTATTATGCAAATTATGTATTCTTCATTTCAGATCAAGGAGTGAATTGCAACAACATTTATTGCATAATGGCTCGCTGTGGGCTCGCAATTCCAACAATCTCCCACTAGCCCAAAGAGCCATTAATGGGCTAATCATTTAAACCCACACTCATGTGACAATCATAGGCTATTTAGAAAATAGCTAGGTAAGCTGATCAGTCACTCTGTTGCCAAGAGACTACGCCAAGTCCTTTTACGGCACTTTCATATCTCCTAGTAACAGTGCTCGCATCCAATGCGAATGTTGCATCTCATGCAACCGATACTCAATTTTTGTTGGTTATAGTGTCCATGACACTACATCTTATTAATTATCATAACCAGTATTCCCATAATCCTTATTAGAATACCTTCATTCCTGGAGATCTCTATCCCCTAAGGTAACTGCAGTCAAGACCCTTATAGATCACTATCTACAAGATCTTAAACTTTTGAAGATAAGACTTTGAGATCACTATCTCCAAGTTTTATCATTTTTTAAGATATTATTATTACTGCAATCAAGTGTTTTATCTCCATAGCAGGATTAGTAACAGTTTACTACTCCCACTGCATGGTAGACATCTGGTTCTTGTACACATCTAGAATACATTCAGCTTCTCATAACTGATGCACAAGTGCAAGCAGTTCTAGCATTCACTTCCTCAACTTTTTGAGGTGCTATCCCTCTAGACAGGTCACTACCACATCTTAAGGGAAGGAAGCTTTTCTTGGAATCGTCCAGAAAATGGAATAAGTCCAAGGTGTACTACTAATGCGACAGTCCCAATACCCTCTTCTCTTTGCTTCTGAATGACTTCAGAACTAAGATCTAAGAGGTATCCTTGAAATCGTATCTCAAGGTATGGAACAACCAAATTATAAAACACTTATCATTTATTCTTATATGATTAGAATAATATCTACATTAAGCACGATGAACACAATAGCACTCCCACTAAGCTTCTCATGGTTCATCAAGATTTTATCTGAAATCACAACATTTATAATTTCATCAAATCTTATGTTCCATCTATAAGAAACTTATTGGAGTCCAAATATGGAGTTCTTCAGCTAGCACACCTTGCTTTCCTCAACCATGAAGCCCTGGGGCTACTTCATATGAATATCCTCAGAGAGGTATTCATAGAGGAATGCAATCTTGACTCACATCATGAAGATGCCATAGTCAAGTTGTGCAGCTATAGTTAGCAATATTCTGATGGGTTAAAGCAAGGTCACTGGAGAGCAAGCCTCATCGCAAGCGATGTCTTCTCTTCGGTGTGTAGCTCATGGCTACGAACCGTGCTTTGAAGGTCTCTACCTTCTCATCAGGTTCCCTCTTTCTCTTGAAGATCCATTTACACCTTACTGGGTCTGACCCATATAGGTGGATCCTCGAGGGTCCATATACAACACTTGTATATGAAGTCTACATTAGACTTTATTGCTAACATCCATCTTTCCATGTCATGATCCTCAGGAGCTTCATCACATGAAATCCGATCATCGTCAGATTTAACTGACACATGGAATCCATCCTCAAACTTATTTGAAGAGGTATTAATGTTTCATCTTTAATTATCTATTTCAGTTTCCGATTTCAAGAGCCTCATTATCTTTAAATGAGTTCCTTTACTTCATTTTCATCTTGATTCTGCAGAGAGTCATCCTATAAGAATCATATTCTCAAAGATGAGATCTTTTAAGAATCTCAAGGTCATAAAGTAGGTATCCAATACCATCCTTTATTTTCCTAATGAAGTAGCACTCTCTAGTGCTAGATTCCAGCTTACATGTATGGAACCTTATTGAGTATATAATGCAGTCTCTACTACATATATATCTTGGAAACTTAAGAGATAATTATGCTAGGATTAATCATTGATTAAATCATGTCACACATGATCAATTGTATCTCCCTACAACTCCTTTGAGTTAAGGTTCATTAGGAGGATTGAGATAGGAATGATATTCATATCTCCATAAGGTATTTCTTGAATTCATCTAATAGGTACGGGCTACCTTGATTAGATCGAATTCATTTCATCTTCCTTTAAACTTTGGTTCTAAACCAAAATTGCGAAATCTTTGAACATTTCAAAGGTCTCTTAGGTGAAGAGAAGAGATCTCATATCATACATAATCATTAACAGATATCACATATCCATAATGTTTACTATGATATAGATGATCTGCATACATCAATATGTATGAGATCCTTAATACCTAGGCATCTTACACCTTTCCCAAGGAAGGGTGTATTGGACAATTTTACTTTGAATACAATATTCACAAGTATGTGAGATCTGAATCTTTAGACAATCTAAAGTTTCATGTCTTACTAATCCATTGATTTCATCAACAGACATATGTCCAAAATTTGATGCCAGATCATTGTCAAATGATCTTTATCTTCCTATTGATCTTTTAAAGGTTTAATTTTCAGTATTAGAAATCTTAATGAACCATTCAATAATTTTCTAATTTAATAGAGTCCTCTAGATTTTAGATTACTATCTGAAATATTTCCATCATAACTCTTTATGATAGATTTATTACAGAATTCATATTTATATCCAACAATTAGAAATAAACAATGAGTGTATTCTAATATCTAGGTCATAGAGACATTCTCTAAGACTAAGGGCTCCCATTGAAAATATGAAGTCTATTGATCTCATGGAAATTGTTGCAAGACTTGCATCACTTTCAACATGGATGACCAATAAACCTTAAGATCAAATTTCTAATACATATGCAACCAATTGCAAGTGTCATTAGAAAATTTGAGATACAATTATTAGACTTTATCTTATCAAATAAGTAAGTCAATATCAATGATTATATGTAGATTATACTGATGCTCCATCCGAGTCCTTTTCTGAGGATTCTAGACAGACTTGATAGTCATACTATCAACACATCAACTTATTGCAGCATTGGCATTCATCCAACTCTTTGGATGTCATATGGAAGTCACAGAAGTACAGTCAACTATTTGATTATACTTCTTGCTTGAGTCCAACCCATGCTTCCACTGCGCTCCCTTTATCTATAAACAACCATTGCTTAAGAATAAGGATCTCTTATGTTAAAATCAAAAATTTCAATATAAGAGTACTTCAACATTTACACAAACTTCATTTAAGTTCATACAATATGAATATTATGAAGCTTCATGAATGACTAGAGTATAGTCAGTAGAATGATGACACCCATCATCTACATCCATCTAAACTCTTAAAACATAGGTTCAGGTAGGTATTCAAACAATTTGAATATATTATATTTAATAGAGCTACCATTCTACATGATGTAGAGAACCATGTCATTCATGATTAAATGTCAAGAGCACATATATATGCCAGAATATCTTTATTGATTTTATAAGGATTAATTTTGACAATTGTGATCATCATCAACATGTCACTTCCAAAGCACATTTGATGATATCAAGATCATAGAAACATCCAAACCCTAGGTTTGAAGTCCTATTATCTACTTAATTGTCATTCCTCATTATTATGAGGAAACTTGCATATTGCAACCACATACATTATGTGTCCAATCGCAAGTATAATATCTGGATCAAGAGTCTATCCATGATATTTCACTGGTTATCATTGAGTATAACATTGAGTGGGTTTAATGAAGGATTTATCTGAAATAAGTAACTTGCATAAATATATATAAATATTTAATTTACTTTGATTTAGGAATTTTTTATATCAAAGTTGTCTTGCCATGTCAACAATGAAAGTTCATTCCCTTAATCACTTTCAATGTAAGAGATATACTTACCATTATATCTCAAGCAAGATCTGGGATCTCCTTCCTTATCTTTGTTGCATCCCAATAACATGAGAACCTACAACTCGGATAAAAAGAAGCGGGAACACATTCCGCCTTGCAAGTCCAACTTGCATCTCCCAATTCGGTCTTTAATACCCGGGCCCACCACCCCTAAGGTGATGTTGACCCGTCATTAATTGAACCAACCGTCAACAGGAATACAACTCGCTATGCGCAATCCAATATCGCCCCAATAATATGAGGACCCGATATTGGGGTCACTACGCATACGTCCTTACTCTTTCGAGAAGCGACGAGCCCGATCCAAATGGATCATATGCAGGAGCTGTCACTTCGGACAGGCGTCTCCTACATATAATATCTGGCGACGAAACTCTTCGCCTTGACGGGAGACTATGGATGTCACTTATGTGATCCTCCATATCTTATTCAAATTAAATTAATTTCTATGAATCACATTCATATAATTAATTCTTCCAAGGGAATTATCAACTCTAATCATATTAGAGTATTCTTAATTGGATATAATTAACTTAATCATATTAAATTAATTATCAATCCAATTCAATCAATCAAACTTAATTTTATGCTTGAATATATATGATATTATTCTCAAAGTACGTATTAATTCGAATTTTAATAATTAGAAAAATACATCATAATCCCTCGGACATTATCCCGGCCCTACCCGCTGTCTTGGCCAGTACCGACGGGAGTGGGGCGGACCACATACGTTGTAACCCGCTGACCCAGCGATCCCCGACTAGACACCATATCCACCTCGGGAAAGGATAATGCCAAATTGATTATTTTGTACTTGAGATGATCATCGGTTCTTCAACCGAAATTATACCATATAGTAATCAAAACAATTTTGATTTTAAGGAAATTTGCTAGGCAAATTCCCAAGTCCTATTCAAGCAATAAGTTTGATGATTGTAATTCCAATTAGGGTTTAGATCAAATCTAATCAACTAATTGGTTGGGGCCAAGTCAATTAGGCAAATAATCATGTTTCAATATTTCACAAATATTTTTCAAGATTATTTCACGAAATTAACAATTAATTTCACTAATTGACAATCACTTGGTTCTAGATTAGGAAAGCAATTTCAGCAGTGACCCCTACTTACTAAAATTGACATATCTCAATCATATTAAATCCAAATTAAACAAAGTCAATTTCTAAAGTTTGCTAATTTGATTTAGGACAGAACCTAAGTGATGTTTCACGCATTTCGAGGCAAATCTAAACAGTAATTAACATTTTAATCACGTTCAGATTCACAGTTCCCGCAACAGTGCATACATGTTCATTAAAACGACCATATCTCGAGCATACGAAATCCGATTTACGCAAACTCAGATCCTATGGTTTCCTTATTTAATGGGGAACAAAATCCAAGTGTTATTTTCGTGTTTAAACAATTTAAGCTTGGCCGAAAAATTACACTAAACAGATCTGCGAAATCAAATGCGATGAAAACTTTCGCGACCTTAACAAACCCAAGTCGTCCTCGGTTAGCGAATCATATTCGAAACCATCGACCTAAGGCTCTGATACCACTTGAAGGATATGGTTAGATCCTCAAGCGCATCACGGAAGCGTGAGCGTCGTATCGAATACGACGAAGAGCGACTAGTCGCACTAGTTGCTCGATGCAGCGGAATTTAAAAAATTTTATTTCGACGAGACCACATGATCCAAGAACGCTTCTCGGATCGTCTCGTCCAAACCACAAACAAGTAATAGGATTACCTCTTGAAGCGTGGTTGCGATCAAGTCTCTAAACGAAGAGACCTCCTGTCTCAAGTCCGATCCGACGGAGGAGACGCTTGCGAGCGCGGGGATGAACCGCGTGCTTCTCGCAATCCATGTTGATGATCCAAGCGGCGGATCTCCTGATCTCGACACACGAGATCCGACATCTTCTTCACGAGCGAGGCGCACCGAAGGAGACGGAGATCCACGAGCAGAAGAACGGGCAGCATAACGACGATGCCGCGGCAATGGAGAACCTCTCCATGGCATCCATGGTGGACGGCCATGAGAGGGAGAGAGGGCTGACCTCCAAAGAGAAAGAGAGAGGGAGAGAGAGATGCTTCTCAAGCATTATGTGTAAAGAGAGAGCATGGGTATGCCTCTCTATTTATAGGGTTTTGGGATCCATGGATCTCAATCCATGGGACAACACAAATCCAATGGTTCTCATTGATTGTGTTTTTTTCAATGGCTAAGATTTATGTTGGTAAAAACCAACAACAATTAATTTAATAAAAATCAAATATATGTAGAATATAATTTGATTTATATTAAATCAATCTCAATTAGAGAAATAGGAAAGGAGGCAAGCCTCCTTCCATAAGAGGGGTGGACGGCCACCACATTCCTTTGTGGGAATTGTGGCTGTCCACTCTTCCTATATGGAAGGTGGATGCCTCTCCTATTATATGAGATTGCATTATCTCATAATTCTCTCTAATATTTCTCAACAACTTTTGTTGAATATTATTTCACAAAAATAAATCCAATTTATTTTGTGAACATTGCAATCATGCCATTGGAAATTTGTGAATCACATTCACAACCCAAAACAAAATGTAATTTATATTTTCAATTAATTAGACAATGTGTATCCAATACACATTAATAATTAATCTACTAATATAAATTATATTTAACTCTCTCCAATACATTATAAATCACATTTATAATATATTATGAATAATTGGATATTACTATCCACATTATTCTTATCCATAATAATCAAATCACATTTAATTATATTGGATAACTTATTCTCATGTGCTCAAATAATATGAATCACATTCATATTATTTACATCTTTGATAATCAAATCACATTTAATTATCTAAGATAACTCTCCTTGTAATATGAATCAAATTCATATTATTCATGATAATTAAATCACATTTAATTATCCATTTTCTCAATGGTCGGATACATATATCAACAATAGAGTTATCCATGAACTCTTTCAAGGATAATGCGCTTTCTCCGCGAATACTTGGAGATAAGGACAGGGCGATTGTATTGTTCCACGTATAGTGACATGGATATTGAGATCATATCTCAAATCCAGATCTCGGGCCTCCCATAGATGCTTGATTAAATCAAGACCGCAAATCTAATCTTCTCATTGAATCTGAATCACATTCAGATCAATGTCCAACATTTGGACTAAGATCAGATTACTTCTCTACTGAGAGGAGTCACTAAAATCCAGACCCGTTTCATCACTCCCTAGGAATGGAAGCGTCATGGTTATACAACCGTTTATGATCACATCACCCTCAGGTATTCCCAATACCTGTACATCCTGCATACTGGAAGACCCAGAATAAACCCGAAGTATTAGATCAACTTTACACTGTCTACTTCAGGGTTTTATCAGTAAGTTTCTCATTCGATCATTGGGAGTCAGTATTGATCACATACTTTCCAAAAGCATATATCATACCTAGGTCTTGATCATATACTTTCCAAAAGTATATATCAAACCAACAAATTCAGTCAAGCTTCCAAAGCGAGACGACCGTGCACGGAATTTGATTCTTCCCAATATCTCATGAGTGAGCTCATGTCTTCCGGTTCAGTAGTGAACCTGTATGATCCCTTCGAGAGATCGTATTACTCATATGCCCTTACATGCACACCAGCGCGCCGGTGTATAGACCTTGATTAGGTCATCAACCTATTGGTCTGCCAAATGTACATACTCAGACATATAGTAACACATCTGTCTCTGGTCAGAGGATGTGTGCCTATATCATGACAGCATATGATATAGGACTTTGGTTATCTCGATCTCGTTAAGTCAACTCTTTGACCTAACTTATCCGACACCTCCGAATCTCTATTCCTATGCAGAGGACCTGCATCAAGAGGTCGGTCAGATATCAACCTAAATGAGATAGGATTGCCATCTCCTACTCAGGCTGGAGATCATCTCTTAATAATCATTTGACGGTGCTTGATGAGTCCTCAATCTAACTCATTAGATATTCATCTAAGCACCAGCCTCTCTGATTCAATAATTGAATCAACAGCTGTATGATCATTAAGATGGCCATGATACATAACCCTAATTGTACTAAGGGACCTATTATGCAAATTATGTATTCTTCATTTCAGATCAAGGAGTGAATTGCAACAACATTTATTGCATAATGGCTCGCTGTGGGCTCGCAATTCCAACAAAATATCCATAATCCCATTGAGCTTACCCCGTTTTACGACTTTATCATTACCCTTAAACATATTTCTTCCCTCTCATTACTTTGATCCCTCATTGTAGCCACCTTGTGAGGCACTTCACTTCTTTTGGGACCTCGGGTGTCCATAAAAGGGGTATTGCCTCCAGGGAATGGATCGTCTACTGCAATGGGGAGCCAGCAGACTCTGCAGCACCCATTTGAGCCGCTCGATCTTGATCGAGCAGTTCACGTGATTTTGCACATTACGGGTCTACAAAAAGTGCAAAATCACGTGAACCGTTCGATCAAGATCAAGCGGCTCAAATGGGTACTGCAAAGTCTGTTGGGCTTCCCATTGCAGCAGACGATCCATTTCCATTGCCTGCAAGTCTCTTATCCACTTCGTATCCTTGTTCATCCCCAAGGGGAGCATATACAAATACTGAGCATTCTTTTATTTCACTAGCATCCGGATCTCCATGTCCAGAGGTTATTTGATTTACACTTAAAACACGTGTTACACCCCTTATTGCATATGAAACCTCCATAACATGTTGGTTCACATCACTATTATTCATCCCTTCCAAGACGTCTATGGTAACATGTTTTGCACATCGAGCTTCAATCATACCAGTATACATGTGAATATCTGTTTCGGGGATCATGGCATCCATATGCTTCTTGAACTTAGATGATTCATCATTTCCATGACCATGAAAACCTGAGCGAGCTGCATTCACAGGTTCACTCATTATTCTAATACCTAGAACCCTTTTTATCCCATCATTAACATTCATATTGTCCATTATGCAGGCTGAAGCTCCATCTATTACATAGCCAGAAGCCATTGTATTTGAAGACTCAACTACAACTCCTAAACCGACATCATCCCATTTTCTAACACCCCCATGGTTGTACACCATTTCACAATATTTGCACATCAAACACACCAATTTTTCTCATTTTCTTTGAAGTGAAGATTAGCACTTACTTCTCTAGTAGCGCTATGATATATCTTATCTAATCCATTTCCAAAGTTTGTGCATCCACGTTAGCATATAATTTCACTAAAATGGCTCACCACTCGAATTTCAAGCTCCTACTGCACGAGATGTGTTATCATCAATAAAATCGTCACCAGAAATACCTACAGTGCCTTCTTATTCACCCAACACAAAATGAGTTAAATGTGACATCTGTCAATTTTTCCCACCCTCAAAATTGAATAGATGAGTACAATAACTTCTTTGGAATAATATATGGCAATATATGACAATTGACTGAACAGAGATGAACAGATCCATAAATATTTGCTACGCAGCATTTGATGCAAATGTTACCGAACACATTGCGCTGCACACTGTTTACAAACGTAATGTATGCCCTCGAGCATGAATTTGATGCAACCTTACGACTAACATATATGGGCATGCAAACAAGGAAAATCACCATATACAGAACATTGTGGCCACTGACAAAGACCAGTATAGGCATCGACTTACTTTTGACAATTACATTCTTGACATTTGATCATAAGAATGTCATAATACGAGTGAGGTGCATAGATGGCTTCCTCGTCCAGGAGGCACATTTTTAAGGTGGTCTGGATGCAAGACTCACCAACACGTATGGAAACTTAAAAATCACAGTACATAGAACCTTGTAAAATAGAATGGATATCAATCGCAGCTTAGCTCAGTTCAACGGATCGTTAAAGCCAAAAAAAAGAACAATGAGGAATACATGTTTGCATGCACCCCATAGATCGACATAGCCCATGCGTCTGCAAATCCGACACGTTTCGATAACGATACCGGAACCCAAACCCCACGGAAAAGAAAAATACAAAAATGACAGCAAGAGGGGATGATCCGTAGCTCATGGGCATGACGAATGACTCTCCCGTGACGAGATCTTCGCGCCGGTGCCTTCAGCTTTGCAATCGGATGACTCCAGTGATCTAGGCGGCTCTCCGGCGAGCTCCAGGGCGGAGCTCTGGCGGCTAGGAGGTGGGGAATGTCGTCCGGTCGACCAAGCCCTATCCAAGCCCCATTTTATACCCACGTTTGGTTAATCAGATCCGGGTTCGGATCCGAGTCCGGTTACCGACCCCATATCGTAAAATAATCATATCTCCCTCGTCTTATGTCGGATTTGGACGTTCTTGGTACCGTACGAATACTATGCAATAAGTTCTCTATATGCTGCTTTGGATAAAGGACCAAGTCTGAAATTTAAAAATAAGAGAACGGAAGTAAAATCAAGTCGGATTCAAATCTGTGTCTCGAAGCCATATCGAGATTGGATTTGAATGAGAATTCAGTACCTAACCCGTACTACGGTATCTCGGTATATATTGGAGTCTTGAGATCTTATTATTATGCACACAAAACAATGCAACACATGGGAATATGCAACAAAATGCATTTTTTGTTTGATTTTCATATGCATGTTAATTAAGTGAACAGAATTAAAAAATGTGATGAAATAAAAACATATACAAATACATAAATATGCCCCCTGAAATGATCCACTAATTGAGCAATAATTGTATAATCAATTTCATGATTATTTAATGCATACAATAAATCAATGGTTCATTCATGGCATTTAATAGATCAAGTGCATGGCACATTATATCTCTAATTCATTCATGATGTTTCAAAGTGTCAAATCAAAGATGTAATAATGTCATGAAATCGATAATAAAACAAGCATCCAACTGAAGTTGATTTCATTAAAATCCAAGTTCACATGCTCGAGATATTGCTAATTTAGTCCAAGGGCATAAGTACAAATAAACATGACAAATATATGCAAAAACATTGCTACAAGTCCTGATGGGGGCATTTCTGTAAATAAATAAAGCTACGAGGCCTTATCTACAATTTTTGCTCATGTGCATGGAAATTAGTGGAATATTAGAAATCCAACAGGGTCTCTACGCAATTTCTCCCTACCATTGTGTGCCTTCAATGTGCTTGGAAAGACATGTATGCTATTTGAAGAATCATCATAGGCATAGCTGCAAAAATCCCAAGTATTCACATGTTGGGCACGTATGGAGGCTCGGGCAGTGGTTAAGGGCCAATTTAGGTGCCTCGGGATGCATGGGTGGCCCAAGGAGAATCGATCCCACCGAACCTCCTGCACTTCAACGTATGATGTGGTATATCTGTAGCCGTTCGATAGACACAAGGAGGGTGCCATCCAACGTCACATGTGCGTTCTCTGGTCTCCTCCTGCTCCCTATCGACGATGGCACAAGTGGAATCCAATGAGGATGTCAGATCTCCATCGTGCTCCTCCATGGATATTGTAGTCCCATTAAGCTTCCTGAGAGTTTGGCAATGAAGCTCGGTCGTTAGAGGAGGGCAGGAGCCTTTTAACAAGTGTTGATGACACTTGCTCGCTAGAGGCGAGGCTCTAGAATGGAGCTTGGCCCAAAGTACAACCATTGAAGGGGGAATACCTACAAAATGTTAGTGATAGACAAGGCATGTGTGTGCATGAAGGGAGTGAGATGGAACAGGAGACGTGGTATGGAGAAAATGGTGGCTCATATTGGGTTCTTCTTCGACAATCGAAGAAGAATGGGTCAAGTGGGGTCGGGTCACGGAGAATGGGATTCGATGTGTGAGACCTCTTGCGAGGCTCGGATACCATAGGTGAATGTCATAATCGGATTGGATTGAAGTGAAGGTTCATGTGCAGTGCTAGAAAAATCAAAGAAAAAGCAAAGAAAGGCATATTACCCTACCCGTATATTGAAGAGGTTGTCAGCGAGTCAAATTTTGGCTTAGGCTGAGGTCGAGTTGACCTCCCGTTGACGCTTAGCTCCTCTGACCATGGGGAGAATCTCTAATGACCACCAGAGATGCCATAGCATGGTCGGATGACCATGGGTCTCACCGGAGTTATTGGTCTTGGTTGTCGCTCCAATATATCCTCCTCTATCACAAGAGGGAGAAAGGCAACTAGGGATTCACTTGTGTGAAGGTGGACAGTCACGAAGGCAGCCGATAGATGGATACTTGAAGAAGTGAGGAGTGGTTCCAGGTGGTTGACGGGTCAAGATTCAACCTCTTATCAGTTATTGGTGGTTAGAGGAGAGTGGGAGTTAGGATTAGAGTGTGATTGAGGGCAGTCAGATCTACGATGAGGAGATGGAATGAGGTGGAGAAGAGGCATGAGGTGGTTGGGAAAACGTGGAGAAGTCGGACAATTATGGCTCAAGATGTCATTGGGAGAAGTGGTTAGAGGTTGAAGTCGATACATCAGCCGTTGGATCGTGTGATCCAACGGTTGGGGGAAAGATGCGAGTGTGCAATTCTGATAAGATCAGAGGATCCCATCATACGATTGGAAGGTATAACTGGAAAGGAAAGAGCAGCTCTGATGAGATCTGATGTCTCATCAAATGCCTGAGAGTTGAGCTGAGAGGAACCAGTCTGATCAGATCATCAAAGCCGATCCAACAGTGGGAAATTGATGTGGGAGTTGATGAAGGGTCGGGCCATGTGGGCTCTTTAGAGAGAGCCACACGCCCCAATAGGAATAAAAGAAAATAGAAAATAGTTGGTAAAATAAAATTAAAATATATACATGCTCAAATTAAAAAGTGTTCAATATGAAGTTCTAGATCTATTCAATATCTGCATGTTTCATGTAGAACCAAAGTCAAAATACATCATTTGTACATATATATACTTTTGGCAAGTATTTTTAAATAAATAAAAATACTTATTTTAATTTATTTTGTGATTTTTATGTATTTTTATCATAAATAATGTAAATACAAAATTTGTACAATATTAAACTAATTTTTATGGGATTTTTAATAATAAGAACACATAAAATAAAGGCACATTAGTATGTTTATTTTTATACAATAATAAGATTAATTGTATAATGATATGAGATGTTAATGTTAGTTAATTAATGATGAATCTTATTGAATTATTTAAGTAAGAGGAATAAATGAATAATAACATGATAAATAATGGATTTATCAAAACTATGTGTAAGAAGTTGTATGTATGACAAGCTCCAGCAAGTTCTACTCCCTCGGTCAACCTTATTCATCATCTACGTGATTGGATTATCCAGAAAAAAGTCCAAGGATCTTCGTTCTAGTTTTATCTACACGTATAGGGACTTAATGGTTCTTGGGGATGCTTCACTGCTTTTTGAAGGCTCCTTAAATGGAGTTAAATGGTGCTCTCTGACCAGTCACCTACAAAGGTAATTCACACCTTGATTCCCCTTGGAATTGAGCTTGTTAACATTGCAAGGAAATACAGATCATGAGACATGGTGAATAGGGTCGATTTGAGCTTGGTTTGAATCTAAAACATCACCAAAATTGGAAGCTCCATACCTTCAATAAGTTAACAATAAAATCTAAATTTTTGATTCTGGGAATATAGATGATGAGTGAAGGGTCTTACAAACAATCCTCGATTGAAAAGGATTTAATCCTCTTCCTAATGATGGGAAGAGGGAGGTCAAAGGTAGATATAATACGGAGAATTAGATGAAAAAGTCGGAAAGGGTCGAATTTAATAGCATGTAAAAAATGAAGAAACTAAAGGTGCAAACGTGAATGAAAATCACAAAGAAATCAAGGTGTTTGAGAGAGAGAGGATGAGAAGTTGTACTGTATTGGTGAAGGAGTCCGAGCGAGAAGATGGCATGAGTAGTGGGTAATGAAGATTCGACTTTTGTTTCGATGACCAACAACTTTGGAGGCTAATTTTAAGATTATTTAATCTTGAAGGAATTTGATAGGGATTGTGATTAACGAGCAAGAGCGTAGCATATATGAGTAGTCATAGTTGTTCTTTTCTACTCACTCTCACAAAGCTTTTGAGATTCAAAATCGATTGGGTTCAGGCTCTCCCTAGTTGCATGACCAGGCCAAATGTGTTAGACATGTGAGCCACGGATGAACTATTTCTATAATAAATGTTACTTGTAATCTTTTGATATATCTATGAAAGTTATTGATTCTTTTCACTCCCTATTTGAGATTAAATTAACAAATGTAGTTATAAGGACCCCTAGTGTAAATAGGGTTATATACCATGGCCATCTTAATAATCATGAAACTATCGATTCAATGGTTGAGTCATAGAGGTTGGTGCTTGTACGATATATAAAGAGATTGACGAGTCGCTAAATACGATAACTAATTCGGTCACGTTGTAGCACGTGTACTCAGCGATTCGGTCAGAACCGAGAGAAGATCTCCGTGAAGAGTGTCTCGGCTTAATTTATATCCCGGGCAAGTCCGGGGTCGAACACAGGGAGGCAAAGGAACAACTTAGGGGTTAATTCGCAAACTTAGGTCTAGATATCCACGCGGTATTTTTTAGATTTTTTTATGCAAGTAGAATGCCAAAAACAAAATGCGGGTGAATCAAGACACTAAGAAAACATACAACAAGGCCAAATTAATTTTAATGTTAAATTAGTCCAAATTAACCAAATTATATTTTTTCTAAAGTCCTAATCCAGTGGAGAACACAAAACACATTTTTTTGTATTTTTTAGGTTTAAAAAGAAATAATGAAAAATACACACTTTTTATGGGTGTTTTTGCAATTTTGCACACAAACAGTAAGCAAAAATTATGAAAAAATTACTGGAAGTAAAACATGATGCAAGAAAGCTACAGTAATATTTTTAGAATTTTTTGACAAGTTATGATTTTTTTATGAATTTTTTAGTGAAAACAGAGTGATCGTGAGTAATTAATTTCTATTAAATCCACGTTATCAAATTAATCAAAAAGCAAATTATCTCAAGTAGATATTTAGATTAGCAATCCAGGAGAGGTGAAATTTCGCAAAAAAGATATTTGTGGATTTAATTAAAAATCGATTACTAAATACACTCTATAATTTATTGTAGGCACAAGACAACTCCAATAGCTGTGAAATTTGGACAGTAATTACATCACATATCAAGGCATCACATATAATTTTTATGGAATTTTTAGAGCAACCGTTTGTGAGATATTAATTTAATGGCACAGAACGGGTAAACTATGCAAAATTTCAGTTAAACAATTATAATTAATTACCCACGAGTCACAAAAATATAAATAAATACCCACAATGTAGAGAATTAGTTGCTCAGTACAATGCTATTTTTTCATTGAATAAAAAGATGCCATATTGAAGTCCAAATTGCTAGTCGAACACAGGGGTCTTTGTGCAACACAGAAAACATTATTTACAAAGCAAATATATACAGGGACCTATTTGTAGTTACAAAAACATGAGAAAGAAAAGATGTAATTTTTACCAATAGAAAAAAGTAAGAAAAGAAAACAGTCTTCTTCTACCTCTGGACGAACCCAACAAGGGAAGAGGGCGGTGGCGGGCGGCGCGGCCGTGAGGAAGGGCGGCGGCAGTGGGGCGCCGCTTGGGGCGAGGGCGGCGTGGGTGCCCTTGCAGGCGAGGGTGGCGAGGGGGTCCCTGTGGCTGGCGGCCGGGGCGGCGGCTGCGCCACGCGGTTGGGCGGTGACGGGCCGCCGGTGGCGGGCGGCGGCCGACCGCTTGGAGATGGAGGAGGGGCGGCGGCGGTGGGTTCTCCCACCGCTGCTGCTTGCTGCGGTTATTTTTTTTTTGTTTTTTTTTAATTTTTTTGGATCTTTTTTTCTGCTGTAATAAAAAACACTTTTTTTGTTTTAATTTTTTTTTTATTTTTTTTTAAAATTTATCAAGAAAGGGAATATGATTAAAAAATAAGAGGGGTTGGTGGTGGTGGTGATATGATGGAGATGAAATAAAATGAGAAAAAAAATGCTATGATGAAGGTGCTTCAATAAAAGGATTTTTTTTGTTTTAATTGTTTTATATATTTTTTACTTTTGTTTAAAACAGGGAATGACATGATGAGAAAAAAAAATGTGATGATGATGATGGTGATTAAGGTGGAGAAAGGGGATATGAACTAAACAAATGGAAAAAAAATGATGTGATGGTGGTGGTGGGAGGGTTGATATGTGGTGTGCTAAAAAAAATTTGCAAAAATAACAAGATGATAAAATGAGACGACAATTTACCTACGATGGAGACGATCGCCTATGGAGTGCTCTCGTGAGCACGGTCTTCGCTCAAATCGCCGGCGCGCGATGAGCTCGAGCAGCGCGCGAGTGCGGCTGCGATGTTGGCCAAAAAGCCAACGGATCACACCGGAGAGAGGGCCGTCGTCGCTCGACCGCGGTTGCGTCGCTGTCACCGATTCAACTCTGGGAACTTGGCTCTCCTCACATAAATATGGATCAAAGGCAAAAATGAGGAGAATGGCATGTATATAAAGAAGAAGAAAAATGGAAGTTAGAATTAAGATGGAGTGGGATGGAGGTTAATAAAATTGTGGAGTTGAATTAGAAGTTAGAAAATATGGTGGAGTAATGGAGTTGAATGGTGGTTATTGTAGAGAATGTAAAATAATTAAATAAATAAAATGAAATAAAGTTATCTACTTTAATTACAATAGAAAAAAAGAATAAAATAGATAGTGGACAATTTACAAGGGAAGACAAACAACATGTACACATTTTTTTTACTTTTCTAATATGTAATTTTTTTGTCTTTTTAATAAGAGATATTTACAACGGAAAAATACAATAAAATAATATAAATAAAATACAACACAAGCATGATATTTTTGTATTTTTAGTAATTAAGAAAGATAAAATAAAAATTAAAGAAAGAAAAATATATACAAGGTATACAATGTACATCTAGGTCCCAAAACCCAACTTTTGCAAACGAGCTCCGATTTTAATGAAACCACTTCCGTTGGATAGATAATTTTCTAACTTGAACTTTAAAAGTGAGTTTGGTGAATTTGGAGTTCATACGGAGCGGGAATTTAGCTTGGAAGTTGGACTTTACGGTATTGGGATCTAGGAGCATTTATTTGAGATATAATTTGTTTTGTATTTTTGTATTTTTATGTACATTATTATGAACAAGTTAGAGAAAGAATTAGCCAAAAAGGAGTTGAAATGAAATTATTAAAAATAAATGAAGTTTTGGGTTATTTACAAGTATAAAACTCCTTTATTTTTGCGGCTTTTTAGTGTTGATTTATTTTATACAATTTAATATATAATAATTAGTGTGTTTTATTTACATAAGTCATTTTGTTAATTTATTGATTTTATGGACATTTTTATGGGATTTTACTCGGGGATTTTGCTAAGATCAAGATATTGTGATGATGAATCACAGATTCATCACCCCCCTATACTTAAACTTTGCTAGTCCTCGAGCAATCGCGGTCGAGCGACGACGGCTCTCTCTCCGGTGTGATCCGTTGGCTTTTTGGCCAACATCGCAGCCGCACTCGCGCGCTGCTCGAGCTCATCGCGCGCCGGCGATTTGAGCGAAGACCGTGCTCACGAGAGCACTCCATAGGCGATCGTCTCCATCGTAGGAAAATTTTCCATTCATTTTATAACCGTTGTTATTTTCTCAATTTTTTTTATCACCATCATCATTTCATTACATCCCCATTTGTTTAGTTTACCTTCATCTCCATCACCGTCATCATCATATCATTTTCATCCCCCTTCTTTTTGTGTACATATGTCTAAAGAAAATTAGAAAAAATTAAAAAAATATAAAACAAAAAAAAATTCGGTGATGAATCTGTGATTCATCATCACAATATCTTGATCTTAGCAAAATCCCCGAGTAAAATCCCATAAAAATGTCCATAAAATCAATAAATTAACAAAATGGCTCTTGTAAATAAAACACACTAATTATTATATATTAAATTGTATAAAATAAATCAACACTAAAAAGCCGCAAAAATAAAGGAGTTTTATACTTGTAAATAACCCAAAACTTCATGTATTTTTAATAATTTCATTTCGACTCCTTTTTGGCTAATTCTTTCTCTAACTTGTTCATAATAATGTACATAAAAATAAAAAAATACAAAACAAATTATATCTCAAATAAATGCTCCTAGATCCCAATGGGAAAAAGCCGTAAAGTCCAACTTCCAAGCTAAATTCCCGCTCCGTATGAACTCCAAATTCACCAAACTCACTTTTAAAGTTCAAGTTAGAAAATTATCTATCCAACGGAAGTGGTTTCATTAAAATCGGAGCTCGTTTGCAAAATTTGGGTTTTGGGACCTAGATGTACATTGTATACCTTGTATATATTTTTCTTTCTTTAATTTTTATTTTTTCTTTCTTAATTATTAAAAATACAAAAATATCATGCTTGTGTTGTATTTTATTTATATTATTTTATTGTATTTTTCCGTTGTAAATATCTCTTATTAAAAAGACAAAAAAATTACATATTAGAAAAGTAAAAAAAATGTGTACATGTTGTTTGTCTTCCCTTGTAAATTGTCCACTATCTATTTTATTCTTTTTTTCTATTGTAATTAAAGTAGATAACTTTATTTCATTTTATTTATTTAATTATTTTACATTCTCTACAATAACCACCATTCAACTCCATTACTCCACCATATTTTCTAACTTCTAATTCAACTCCACCATTTTATTAACCTCCATCCCACTCCATCTTAATTCTAACTTCCATTTTTCTTCTTCTTTATATACATGCCATTCTCCTCATTTTTGCCTTTGATCCATCTTTATGTGAGGAGAGCCAAGTTCCCAGAGTTGAATCGGTGACAGCGACGCAACCGCGGTCGAGCGACGACGGCCCTCTCTCCGGTGTGATCCGTTGGCTTTTTGGCCAACATCGCAGCCGCACTCGCGCGCTGCTCGAGCTCATCGCGCGCCGGCGATTTGAGCGAAGACCGTGCTCACGAAAGCACTCCATAGGCGATCGTCTCCATCGTAGGTAAATTGTCGTCTCATTTTATCATCTTGTTATTTTTGCAAATTTTTTTAGCACACATATCAACCCTCCCACCACCACCATCACATCATTTGTTTTCTCCCATTGATTTAAATCCTCATCTTCATCACCATCATCACAAGTTTTTTCTTTCCACAATCATTTTATTTCCTGTTTAAGAAAATTAAAAAAATTTGAAAAAAATTAAAAAAACCTTTATTACAGCAGTAACAAAAAAAACTAAAAAAAATATATAAAAAACGAGCAGCAGCGGTGGGAGCCCCACCGCCGCCGCCCATCTCCATCCAAGGGCTGCGGCGCCGGCCGCCGCCGCACCCTCACCGCCACCCCACAGCAGCGGGCGGCCGCTCCTCCGCCGCCCTACGCGCCGCGCGAACGGCGCCATCTGACGAGTCGCTAAATACGATAACTAATTCGGTCGCGTTGTAGCACGTGTACTCAGCGATTCGGTCAGAACCGAGAGAAGATCTCCGTGAAGAGTGTCTCGGCTTAATTTATATCCCGGGCAAGTCCGGGGTCGAACACAGGGAGGCAAAGGAACAACTTAGGGGTTAATTCGCAAACTTAGGTCTAGATATCCACGCGGTATTTTTTAGATTTTTTTATGCAAGTAGAATACCAAAAACAAAATGCGGGTGAATCAAGACACTAAGAAAACATACAACAAGGCCAAATTAATTTTAATATTAAATTAGTCCAAATTAACCAAATTATATTTTTTCTAAAGTCCTAATCCAGTGGAGAACACAAAACTCAATTTCTTTCTTCACCACTTCCCGTAGATTGGGGTTAAGTCTCCTCTGAAACTCACGGGAAGGTCTCACGTTATCCTCAGTAAAAATGTGGTGCGAGCAGAGAGCGGGGTTGATGCCCACGAGATCCGACACTGTCCAGTCTATTGCTTTGCGGTTCCTCTCTAAGACTTCTAACAACCTAGACTCCTGCTCTAAAGACAAGTCTGAGCTAATGATGACAGGATATCTCTCTTTGGGTCCCGCAAGAAAGGCGTACTTGAGTGTAGGAGGTAGTGATTTCATTTCTGGCAATGTGGTATCGTCAAGCAGATCTGGCTGAACTGAATCTGAATCTGGTTCCGTGGTGCATGAAGGTGGGCTAAGCTGAGTAGTACTCGCCACCAAATCAGAAGTATCGGGAGTCGGATCGTCAAAAGTATCAAAACAATCGGCAAAAGCCACGTCCGACTCGTCATCTATGTCCCATGATTGTTCCGAAGAGGATGGAACTGACAGATCCGGATGGATCTCTAAGTCATCATGAGAATAGGTTGATGCATCTCTAGCAAGATCAGACAACACCTGGCAAACTGCATCATGCACTATATCCTCTCCAGATGAAAGGGTCTCGCTCTGTCCTGAAGGAATCTGTCCCCAAATCCCAACTGTGCTAATCAAA
The DNA here is from genome assembly GCA_037367405.1 of Ottelia alismoides. NCBI lineage: Eukaryota > Viridiplantae > Streptophyta > Magnoliopsida > Alismatales > Hydrocharitaceae > Ottelia > Ottelia alismoides. The sequence goes on from JAZKJV010002942.1 coordinate 436,333, forward strand.
CTGCAGTCTGCCTCTGAAGATGAGTACTCTGTGCTACTCTCTGAATCGGGTCGCTGACACTTGGTTTGCTTCATCTCTAGGTTCACTTCTCCGCCTGGAGAACGGAACTTCATCATTCCCGTATCATAATCGAAAGCTGCGCCTGCGGTCCTAAGTAAGGGTCGCCCGAGAATGATCTGAGATTCTCTCCAATGATTGGGGGTCTCCATGTCCAAGACTGTGAAGTCCACCTGATAGTTCTGCCCCTCAATCGAGATAACGACGTTCTTCACTTCTCCCTTAGGTCTCTTCATTGAACGATCTGCGAATTGGAGTAAAGCTCTAGATTTGCGAAGTGGTCCCAACTCCAATTTCTGATATAAGGCTAAGGGAAGTAAGTTGATCGAAGAACCGTTATCTAAGAGTGTGCCTGCAAACGCAATGTCGTCAATACGACTCTCCACATAGTGAGCACCCATGTCTCTCTTTTTCTTTGGCAAAGTCTGATTCTTGAGACAATAGGTTGTGGCTACTGATAAGACATGTGTCTTTATATTTCGGTTATCTTGTCAAATGATTGTTAAATGATTGTTAAGAAAGGATATCCAACATGAGAAGGAGGAAATTCTTCTATAGAGGTTGGTATCTGACCGATCTCTTGATGTATGTCCTCTACATAGGAATAGAGATTCAGAGGTGTCAGATAAGTTAGGTCAAAGAGACTTAACGGGATCGAGATAACCAAGACCTATGTTTCATGTTGTCACGACATAGGCATGCATACTTTGACCAGAGATAGATGTATTACTATATGTCTAAGTATATATATTAGGCATACCATTAGGTTGATGACCTAATCAAGGTCTATACACTGGAGAGATGGTGCGCATACAAGGGTATATGAGTAATACGATCTCTCAAATGGATCATACAAGTTCACTACTTAGACGGAAGACATGAGCTCACTCATGAGATATTGAGGCCAACTAAATTCCATGCATGGCCGTCTTGCTTTGGAATCACGAGAGAATATGCAGGTATGATATATGCTTTTGGAAAGCATATGATCGATACCAACTCACAATGATCGAATGAGAAACATACTGATAAAACCCTAAAGAAGACACTTCAAATATGATCTAAAACTTCATATTTATTCTATTTCTTCCAGTATGCAGAGTACGGGTAGTAGGAATACTCGAGGGTGATGTGATCGTAAATGATTATATAACCATGACACTTCCATTCCGAGGGAGTGATGAAACATGTTTGGATTTTAGTGACCCCTCTCATAAGATTAGTAATCTGATCTTCATCCAAATGTTCGACATTGATCTGAACGTGATTCGAATGCAATGAGAAGATTAGATTTACTGTTTGATTTAATCAAACATCTATGAGAGGCCGCCTATACCTGGATATGAGATAAGAACTCAATATCCAAGTCACTACACATGAAAGTACAATCGCACTGTCCTTATCTCCAAGTATCTACAAAGAGTGCACATTATCCTTGAAAGAGTTCAAGAATAATTCTATTATTGACAACATATCCGATCATTGGAAAATTGATGATTAAATCTGATTTAATTGTCCTGAATAATATGAACGTGATTCGTATTATTTGGACACATGAGAAGAGTAATACAAGATAATTAAATGAGACTTAATTATCAAAGAGATGATTAATGTAGATATCACTATCCACAATAATCCTAAATATTATAAATATAATTAGTAATATTATGGAGAGACTTATTGCAAATAGGATTTGCAATTAAATGTTAATGTGAATTGGATTCACATTGTACAATTAATTGTAATTGTAATTTAAATTTTATATTGGGTGGTTAAATATGATTTATAATCGTCAATGTCATGATGAAATTGTCAGAAAATAACTTGGGATTATTTAGGTAAAAAATATGCAATAATTGCTATTGCACATATAGAATCATTTATGAGATACGAGATCTCATCAATATTGGAAAGAAGTAGTCTCGTTTCCTTAATAGGAGTGGACAACCACATGGAGGCTCTCTCCATGGTGGTCGTCTACCCTATATATAGAAGGAGGTTCCACTCCTTTCCATATTATTCCATATGAATTGATTTAATTGAGTTTAAAATTGTTGAATATTTTTTAGCATATTTATTTTCTTTTAAATTAATTAATTATTGTTGTAAATTTTACCAATAAAGTCATGGCCATTTATTTGAATTAGGAGTGCATCTCCACCATCCAATATGTTATAAAAGAAAGGCTAACCCTAGCTCTTTCTCTTACACAAGTTGAAAGCAACAAATCTCTCTTGCTCTCTTCTTCTCGTACACATCCAAGGGGTTCTCTCTCTCTCTCTCTCTCTCTCAACCCTATGACCATCCAGTTTGTGGGTATTGAGAGCATCATCATCGTTGCGTTGCCGGATCGATTGGTCATGGATCTCCGTCTTCTTCAACGTTTCATGCTCGTGAGGAAGGCTACAGATTTTGTGAGATGAAATTAGGAGGTTTCACCTCAGATCGTCAACTCAGATGCGGGAAGCATGCATCTCATGCATGTGCCTGCAAGTGTATCCTTCATTAGATTGGACTTGAGGCATGAGGTTTCTTCATTTAGAGACACGCGATCGCAAACACGCTTCAAGAGGTAATCCTTGTACTCATTTGTGATATTGAAGCTACAGTCAGAACGAAGTTCCTGATGCTGCTTTTGATGAGTTCCTTCGATATTAGCATATCCAACGCATAGTGCATTAGGTATCGAGATGATTTCATGTCGACTTACAAAATAGGTAATTGAGTGGTGGAACCAAAACATTAAATGAATGACGTATGTGTGATGGAATATCAATCCCCTAAGATTGATTAAGTGAATAGAAGGTGTGACATCGAAAGGCAAGTAAATTTAGTTAAAAAGTAAGAAGGACAACGATGGACTAGGGTTTTTCCTTATAGGAGTGAGGGAATTTATTAATGAGACAAAAGAAAAATTAATGAATTAAATTATTGTGAGTTCTAGAATAGTGTGATCGTTGGTAGAAGCTAACCAGATCGAGCTCCAAGTATTGAGATTGTAACCTCGATGGATCCTCTTATAAGAGATGTTATTGAAATGTGATCGAAGCTTTAAACGAGGAGATGGTAGACCTATTAATCAATCAAATATAGCTCTAATCCTCGTGCATGAACTTGCTAGGAAACTCATAAACACCACAACAATCCTTCTTCCACTTCACACCATCTCTCTAACATCTTAGTCATCTCCACAAGTCGCCACCACTCCTATTCTCTTCGTTATTTTTCCTTCTCCAACCCCCATATCCTAACTACTCCACACTTATCATATCTCTCTAACTACCATCATTTTAAAGGCTATGGTTTAGGCCTTAGCATATCACAGAAGCGTGAAGATTGCATTACATGCGATCGAGAACAACTAGTCATACTAGTTGCAAGGGGCAACATAAATTTAAAATATTAACAAAGATGAAATCACGTGACATGAGAACCTTTATCATATCATTAGGTAAATTTAAAAGACATGAACTATTTCATGATTGACCAAAGCTAAACTTCATTTGCTGCAACATTCTCTCGACACGAACCTTATTCAGATGTTGAATTAAGAGGATAATAACATCATTAGATTACCATATCTATAGGGCATTGTTCTCGTTTTGTTGTAGGTTAGTTGAAGCGTATACGAGCATGAATCATACAAGATCCATATTATGTGGAGTGATACTGACGATGCCTCATTTAAAGGTTGAATCAAAAGATCCATAACACATTTGAAGGTTGACCATAGAGAGAGAGAGAGAGAGAGAGAGATATCAAAGCTACTGAAGGAGTTCACTTCGTGTTTCATCCACACATGAAGCTTAATAACATGTGTAATATTTGGCCAATGCTCCATTGACTGAACCAGAGTATTTCCCAAGTTAGGCAGAAGGGCTAGCGTTTTTACATCAAGTCCCTTGAACTTCCAATCATTTTATTTCCTTAATTTTTCAATCGATTTGTTTATTTATTATTTTATATTTCTCATATTTTTTTGTTTTCATAGGAACTTTTACAAGATTTGCATAGGGCAATGAATTAACATCGCAAGACTAGGGATTTTACCTAATGTACCCCGAACCATCTTAATACACACACATTATCTTTAAAATCTAAGAATATCTACTTATTGCAGTATAAATCTACAATATATGTTTTTAGTAGAATTTTATATTAAGCATGAATGTTATATAAAAATACAGACCATATAAGTAACTATTCTCTACATAAATAATTTTAAATTTATATTATGTAAAACATAGCAAAAATTCACATTATATACGATACTATAGTACTAGTACTTTATCCCATAAAAATCAGCTAATAAAGCTAGCCTTATATACATAAAATGAATAAAATACATACAACACCATAATATAGTATAATCCAATAAAAAAACGAGGAAAAAATAAACTAAAATCTCATCATCACTTATAGTATATAAATATTCAAAAAAGTTATCATAAAACTATAACATATAAACATTCAAAAGTAAAAAACAAAACACCATAACAATTACTATTGTTTATCCATATAAAAAAGTCTCAAAATATATTAATAGTTTATTATAAAAATAAACAAAAAGTATAAAAATATCAAAAAACTCTAAAACTAGTGAAAATATTTAAAGATAATTTTTACATTAATTTTAAATACTATTCAACACTCTTAAAAATAAAAATATAAACATTAGAAGAGCCTTTAAAAACGAAAGATCTTTAAAAATCAATAAATAAAAAGTTTCAGAAAAACTTATAGCTAATAATAATAATAATGCAATCTAAATACTATATCGTCGTGAGATTGACATTTGCATACTGTACACGAGTTAAAATAAGATATCTAAAATGATTTTTGACATTATAAACATGTTGAGAGGGTAACATTAGAATAAATAAAATGAATAAACATATTGTAATTTGAACACGTCACAAGGTTAACGATCTTCTGTGAATTATTTCTCAGAATGGGTACCTCAGGGAAAGTATTTCCCAAAATGTGTACGGACAGAAAATTTTTCTCAGAATAGAGATGTATTGGCAAATCGTTTGCCGTTCGCCAACGTGGCGTGGCAAATGATTTGTTGTGGTGACATGACATCGACGACAAATCGTTTGCCGCATCTTGTAGCTCGATCGACGAGGTGACGCGGTTTTCGACGCCTGTGGTGGGGAGCATTTCAGATACAAAGTACGACAAACAATTTGCCGTCGATACCATATCATCACGACAACGACTCTACATTGATGAACGACAAATGATTTGCTAATACATCTCATTCCCGGAAAATTTTCCGATTACTATTTTTGAGAAATACTGTTCCGGAGTACCTGAGAAATACTTTTCTTGGTCCCATTCCGGGAAATAACTATCTTCCGTCTTCCCTCACCTATGCTCTCTCCACCCCGACCACGCCTCCCCCTACCTCCATGCGCAGAAGCCTTGTCCTCCAAACGCAGCATACGCGCACCCACTCGCTCATCCTCTCCTCGCAGTCCCTCTCCCACACCCTCCAGTCCCACGCTCAGGCCGTCGTCCAGGGCCTCCTCCACCATCACCTCCCCACCTGCGCCGCCCTCATCCTCTCCTATGCCGACCTCCGACGCCCTTCCTCCTCCCTCCTCCTCTTCCACCACTGCCCCCTCAGGCATTCCCAGCCCTTCCTCTGGAACGCCCTCGTCCGCTCCCACACCAAGTCCGGCCTCCTCGCCGACGCCTTCTCCGTCTACAACGGCATGCTGCGCCGCGGCTTGCGCCCCGACAGCCGCACGTTCCCCTTCGTCCTCAAGGCCTGCGCCGACGCTGCGTGCGCTCCCAAGGGGAGGGAGGTCCATGGGTCCGTTCTCAAGTGTGGTTTTGAAGGGGACGTGTTCGTGGGCAATACCCTCTTGGCGTTCTACGGGGCTTGTGGACTTCTGGATGATTCAGGCAAGGTGTTCGATGAAATGCCCCTGAGGGATGTCGTGTCCTGGAACTCAATTATTACGACGTTTTCGGATAATGGGTTGGATTCTCAATCCATCAGGTGTTTTATGGAGTTGAGAAGGACCTACTTAACGGTTAATTCAGTCAGCGTGATTGGTGCGGTGGCTGCTTGTGTGGCGTGCAAGGATAGGGTGGTTGGCCAATTAATCCACGGGTTTGCTGTAAAGGCTGGGATGGACTCTCAGGTGATTGTTGCCAACGCCTTTGTTGATTTGTATGCCAAAATCGGTGATCTGGAGGCTTCGCTGCAAGTTTTTGATGAGATAAAAGAGAAGAATGAGGTCTCATGGAACTCCGTCCTCGGCGGCCTTGTTGGTAATGGTATGTTTCGTGAGACATTAAGAATGTTCAGAGCTATGGTGGTTGACAGGATGGCCATGACCTCTACAACACTTTCTGTCCTCTTGCCTGCATTGGTTGAACTGGCTTTTTTCAAGTTAGGAAGAGAGGTTCATGCTTATAGCATAAGGACCGGCATGGTTGCTGATGTGTTTGTCGAAAACTCCTTGTTGGATATGTATGCAAAATCTGGACGTGTGAAGGAGGCTTCCGAAGTCTTCAAACGAATGGAAAGGAAGAATGGTGTCTCTTGGAATGTAATGATTGCTAATTTTGCCCAGAATAAAGCTGAGAAAGAAGCTATATGCTTTGTGAGAGAAATGCAGAACAATGGAGAGAGCCCAAATGCTGTCACATTTACGAATGTGCTTCCTGCTTGTTCTCGGATATTAGCTCTGAAAGCAGGTAAAGAGATCCATGCAAAGGCATTACGCTCAGGATCATATTCTGACTTGTTTGTTTCGAATGCTTTGATCGATATGTATGTGAAATGTGGATACACAATGCTTGCAAGAAATATATTTATAACATCTGGAAGGGACGAGGTGTCTTATAACTCATTGATTATTGGTTACACACAAAGTTATAATTGCTTGGAGGCTTTGGATCTCTTTATCGAAATGGGCTTGGTGGGTCTAAAGTACGATTCTATCTCTTTTATGGCCGCACTCTCTGCTTGTGCTAATATGTCTGCTATCAAACAAGGGAAGGAGATCCATACCTTTATTGTGAGACGACTTTTTCATGATCATCTGTTTGTTGCCAACTCACTTTTAGATATGTATACAAGAAGCGGCCGTGTCGATATTGCAAAGATAGTTTTTGATCGGATACCATATAAAGATGTTGCATCATGGAATGGTATGATATTAGGTTTTGCGATGCAGGGCAAATTGGATTCTGCATTTGAATTGTTTGACCTAATGGAAGATGCAAGTATTGAGTATGATTCTGTTTCTTTCATCACAGTATTATCTGCTTGCAGCCACAACGGTTTGGTTGAGAGAGGAAGGAAATACTTCCAACAAATGCTTTCTCTGAGAATTCAGCCAACCCAGATGCATTATGCATGTATGGTTGATCTCCTTGGTCGAGCAGGTCTCATAAAGGAGGCGGTTGAATTCATAAATGGCATGCCTTTTGAGCCTGATTCCAATGTTTGGGGTGCTTTGCTTGGGGCATGCAAGATGCATGGTAATTTAGAATTTGGCAGATTGGCAGCTGAGCACTTGTTTGTGCTAAAACCTGAACATTCTGGCTACTATGTTTTGCTTTCTAACATGTATGCTGAAGTTGGGAGATGGGGTGAAGCAAATGCAGTTCGTAAAAGGATGAGGACAAAAGGGGTGAAGAAGAATCCAGGTTATAGCTGGATTGATGCAAGTAAAAAGATGCATGCGTATGTAGTAGGTGACAAAGTAGAAGATGCTGTTGCAGTGTCAATTTAATTTCACTTGAAGAGACTGGATTTATCTTTTGGGTTTGAAAATTCGATTGTGCTACAGAACTAAATTGAATATCTTAGTCTTGAGGATGCTAACTGCCATAGAGTCATAATTGGATACCTGATCGAGAGCTGGATTCCAGAGATGCATTTAAGTCTTCAGGCCTGGTACTTGCATAGTAAGGGGGTTGCATCAGACACCTGGACTAGAGTGATGCTAGGATATTGTCATCTGGTACCCAAGCATAGGGAATCTGGATAACCTTTTACACGGCTTCTTCATCATATGATGCTTGCAGAAGTTGGTAACCACACAATGGACAGGTAATGCGCATGCCAATATTTTGACATCCTAAACTAGCCATTATGCGTTCAATCCCTATAGTTCCGGATGGAAATTTCCAATGGACAGATGTCTGGAGAGACTCTTCTATTCTAAATTTTTGTACAGTTTCATATTGAAAAATTCTCTAATGGTAATATTTATGGACCAATACCAGGAGAAAGTCTTTTAGTCTATTTACATATATACCGTTTAATCGTTCAATACAATGTTATGATGAAAGCTAATGTGAGGTGTTCTATGGGTACATGTACTGTAGAAACAAAGCCTCGTGTTATCAAATTCTGTAACAATCGATTAGTTTATCAAATTTATATATTAACTTGACTAAATAAAATTACTACAACAAGTCAATTCTTATGAAGGATGGAGAAAGAAAGGGAGTTGATGGGATCAAGATTGATTGAAAAAAAAGAGAAGTTGAAGGAGAGTGGGTCGGGAAGCACGGTGGCCATATTGGGGGCAGGGGTGTGACTTTGCTGGATGGTTCCGAAGGGTATTCCTTGGTTGTTATTGGTGCATTTGATGGTGGGGGTCATGAGGGTATCTAGTACAAGGGCTTACATGACTATTTCAGTGACATGCCTTGTGGGAGAGGTCATCAAGGAGCTGTCACTAAAATTAAACATTTTAAGGTCGTGATGGGCTACTTCTTGTTTTATCATTATGACTAATGGTGCATTCTCTTAGGGGTTTAGGAGGTGGGTAACTCCCAAATCCCAGGTTTTGATGCGTGTTTTCCCTTAAAACCCTCATTTTCACCCCTCTTGTGGGGCCCACCCAAAAACCACACTATCTCTTATTTAATACATTAAACAATTCATTTCTCTTTCATTCATTCCAACAAAAAATAATATATTATACCATCTTATCATCTACAAATTATAAAATACTCAACTTCCACTCACTTTTCCAAAACTTCAATGCAATCACATCACAACAAACCCTCTCAACAACAAACCCTCTAACCAAACACCAAAACAAAAAAGGAATCAAGGATTACCTACTGGACAATCCACTTTTCCAGAGGGTTACCCACCACTAGAAAACCCTCAAAAAAGGGTTACCCACTGGATAAGTAATTATGTTTCAATTAGCTTTTCTCTAGGACTGTCACGCTGTTTACAAGTAAAGATCTTTATTCCACTGTTTGATTTTTGTTGTTAATCTTAAACACAATAGCCCAATATTGATATGAAATCTACAAGATGATTATCACAACAATAACAACAAAAATCAAGCCTTTATCCAATTTAAGTAAGGGTAGCTACATGGACTCTTTACTTCCAAATAGATCAAATTTTGATCATATCCCAGCGTAAACTCAACAAAGACATATCCTTCTTAATAGTCTCCTTCCCTTGCTTCTTAGGTTATCTCTGATCCCTCTTGTAAGGTTTTTTTTTCTAAGTTATCATCTCTTTGAACCGACACATTGGAATGCCTTTTTATGCAAGATACCTTATCCTCCGACTTTATCTTCAATAGGTGAATTGCCAATCTTTTGTTTGTTCTCTTGTTGTGAAGATGATCTTTCTTTTTGTGGCCACATATCTAGAGGAACATCTTCATCTTAGCTTCAGACATTCTCGGTACATGTCTGTAGTTAACTGGCCAACATTCACTATTATAAACTATTGCAGACCTCACTGCAATTTTGTGGTATTTTCCTTTGGCCCTTAAAGATATCATCTTATTACAAAGAATACTTGAAACTCCTCTTCATTTCATCTACCATTCATTTGATACTATGAGTAACATCTCCGTCAATTCCTCCATCCATCTTTACTTTCAAACCTAAATATTTTTAAGCATCATTCTTTAGAATAAATTGCATTTTAAGCTTTATCTCTATCACATCTCTAACTTCCTTATCATTGAACTTACATTCGATACTCAGTCTTGAAAGTCCTTACAATCCAGAGCTTCTCTCCAAAGCTCAAACTTCGTATTGTTTGAGCTTTGGAGAGAAGCTCAAATGCGTTTTAATAAGTATCAATCGGGCACTGGTATACCTCTATTTGTATGTGTTTTTTTTAATTTTCCCTAATCAAATAAAAGAGTACAGACTTGTGATTGATCCTTGGTAGTGATTGATACTTATTAAAATGATTCGTCAAACTAGACGAGCTCCTTACACAAGTTGTTTTTGGGTCATATATATCTTTTATCATGTCGATATACAAAATAGGAACTCATCTTTTCTTTATGATCATCTTTACGATTTTTCCATGCATAGTATCATAAATCTTCTCCAACCAATAAGTGCTATATGGGGGTTAGTTTTTCTTATTTAAAATAAAAATTTTCCATCAACCGAGAAGGTATACACCATTAGTTGTAGATTTACCATGTACGGAACCAAACTGATTGTCTGATACTGTGGAAACTTGTCTTAACCTCCTTTTAAATCATCTTTTCCACAAATTTATTATGTGACTTATCAATTTGATACATTTATAGTTTGCACAATTTTATGTCTTGTTTTTCTCATGTAAAGGTATTACAATACATTTTCTCCATTAATGTGGTGTCTTGCTTCATCAAATAATGTCGACGTCATCATTTTTAAAGCCCCTATTGCCTTACTTTGTTGAATTCATCTATAAAAGCACAATGCTTGTTGGATCTAGATTCTGCGAGCTCCTCAAAGCAAATCCTGACGCCATAACTTATTAAAAAGGCAATAGAAATATCTTTTTCCACATTGACTTTATATTATTACTAACTATTAGATCCGTCATTATCCATGATGCACATAACCTGCATAAGATCCATGGTCCCTCTCTCCTTAGCTACAACTATCTTGAAAATCTCTCTTACCGTTTCCTTCAAGTCAAGTTTTATATAAAAATGCGTTCAAGTCTTCTTCTCTCCACTAACTTCCTTCTTCGATCTTTCTTGCTTTCTGATATCATGCTGAGTTTCGATTAGTAATTTTCAGAGAGAAAACCTTGAAACTATTTCTTTGTAATTTAGCTTTTATCTTGCTCTACACTTCATCACCAAGCATTTGCGATGCACTTTCCTTAAACACTCCTACAATCTCTTTTGAGACTTTTCCGATACAATCGTATAATGTCGTAATTTATCAAAGTTACTGTAAATCAATGTTTTCATCTTGTTTGAGAATGTATTAAATAGGTAATTGGATCTCTTCATGTCCCAATTGCGCTACTCTTTATTTAGTCCCATATTGCTTGTTGGTGGGATCTTGCAGCAATGGAAAGACTATATAAGAGCCCTATATCCCTTTTAATACTCGAGAAACTTAATAGAAGATCCAATCTTTAGTATTTTTTCCTTGATTTCTTCTCGCTCATTAAGGAGTAGGGTTCCGTGTAAATTTGAGTTTTCTTTTTGTTCATTGGTTGTACTTATTATATTTCATTAAGGTTCAGTTTGATTTTAGAAGTTTACATTGTAGTTTTTGTTCTCGAGTTCATGTTTGTGGTTGAATATCTAGCATCAATGGCAGTAAGACACAATGTTGCAAAGCATGTGCAGAATGGTGTCCGACACAACGAATGGCGTTTGGGCAAGATGGGACCTGATCCCTTTTATTGCATTATGGTGTTTTTGTGGTGACCCTGGCTCGATTATGGAAATGTAACACACATGAAGAAGGTGGTGCTGTTGGCTTGATGAAGAAGGCTGCTCCAGATGTTGTGGCATTTCCCAAAGCACACAGTTAATGGAGTATGGGCTGCATTGATAGATTCCCCCAAGGGAACTTGAACCATGGCAACAAGAACCGAAATATCAATGCCACTCATGGAGCCTTGAGGTGAGGAGCGTGCGGCGATAGTGGGCTCCTTACGCAACCCTATTCGAGTAAAAAGATGAAAAGGGGCAGCGTCGCCATCATGAGAAGGAACAAGTGACAATGCCCATTGGGTCATGTAATGGAGGGCGGCATGGCTCGTCAAGACTCCGCCATTGACCGACGAGAGGTACATACATCATGTCGCAGAGAGCATTAGTGTGGATTGAGACTAATCGCATTGCGAAAGTGGGCGGCAAAGATCCCCCTCTATAGAATATGTGTTCCTTGTCCTATCGTGAAAGAGTGAATGTGGTGCCTATAGACTAATGCCAATTAATTTTCTTTTATGTTTTTCCATTTCTTTTTATATAGCCTGGGCCCAACATGACCAACTAAAGGGAAACATTGAATTTCCCAACATGAGCAGCTTTTGCTCATAAAAAAAGGGGGAAAGGAAAAGAGTAAACAATGAACAACTGTACAAAAATCCAAAGTATTTCAAAAAGAAGATCCATGCCCATTCTGTAAAAAATGATTATAACAAGTGAAATAAAAAGGAAAAGAAGAAGTTATTTCACCCCACTTGTTTTTCCAACTTGGTCATTTATCCTCATGTTTCGAACAAGTGTGTGGGAAATGGGGTGTGAGAATAGGGCACAATTTATTCTTCTGCTTGAGAACCCACTAAAAGCGTAAATTATTTTTTGCTTGAGAACCCACCAAAAAGTTATCTCATGACCACCATCTTCTCCCCGTGGCCCTAGAACGAGTCCTCTTCGAGGGTCCTATTTGAGAGAACCCACTTATTAAGATCCCTTTATGAGAGAAACTCACTTTTTGAGGTCTCCGTATGAGACAAGATACTCTTGATGCTTCAGTATGGGAGGAACCTTTTCTCAAAGTTTTCGTACAAGAAAACCAACTCTGGAGATTTCTGTAGGGCGAGGACCACTCTACTTTTAATGCTATGAATTGACAAGTTTTACTTTGGATGGACCTCTAATACTATTGCATGGGATCATCTCAGACTTCTGTTGTGTATCGATTGGTTCAATGGAGATTAACACTCCTGCTACCTCCAACTGGACTTATTCACTGAGCGTTTACTCCAGGACATGTCTTCTCACAGTGCTATCTCCACCATGCGGGTCTCCTCCCAATTACTGTTACTTCAAGTGAATCTCCTCCCAGTTGATTAGATTATGTATCGAGTAAAGATGTGTTGATCTCTTTCCTTTCTAACTAGCATCAACTTTTCAAGCTCTAGCTTGAGGGGAAGTGTCAGTGAGTATATCATGTGGGTAATTGGATTTTATAACGATCCACATACACTACTTTCTATTTAGTCTCACGTTGCTTCTCACGTTGCTTTTTGGTGGGACTTTGTAGTATTGGTGGGTTTATACAAATACCACATTCTTTGTAATCCTTGAGAAATTGAATTGAAGATCCATTTTTGGTGGCTTTTTCCTGTGGTTTCATCCCACAACTTAGGGAGTAGAATTCCGTGCAAATCTACGTTTTCATTTTTGTTCTTTAATTCTGCTTATCATATTCCATATTTTCACAATTTTTAACAAATTACCGACCTCATTGAAAAAATTATTTTCCTTGAGTTTTTTGTCACTTAACTCTCGTATACATGCAAATAGTTTGTTTATTTTTGTAACCTCCTTGTATGTACACCAAAATCTAAGAGATAATGACGGGTATTAAACAATTTGAACTTTCATCCTTGAACGACCTTGCAATATTTACAACACAATCGATCTCTTCTCTAAAAAAAGTAATCAATGTTTGTTTTGATCAACCATTCTTAGAAGTTCACGTGTTTTTCTCTTTCTTGAATGAAGTGTAGAATAAAAGATATAAAATGCGCAACTACAAGCCTATCATAGAATTCGTGTGGTTCGAGTCATGAGCGACTATCCTACTTTACTAGAGAAGGAACTCAATGGGACCGGATCTTCATATTAAGCTTCTCAAGAAATATAAGAGATGTGGCAGCTTAGCTCCGTCAACACACTTAAAACCCAATAGTAAATTGCGGGATTAAACATGAGAGCAGTGTAATTGGATCTTTGAGAAATTAAATTACACATTTAAATACATATTTAAACACTCTACCTCAAACTAGAATTAGAAAAACTCCAGCTTAGTACAAAAAGAAAATAATCAACACATCCTCGCGCGATACATCTTCCGAGGAGCTGGGACAAAACCTGCTCGAAATAGCTGCTGCTAGGAGGAACACGTTGTGAAGGAGATATCATTGGAAGGAGACCCGTGCTTGGATTAGATGCTCGATGAAGATGTTTAGTTGGAGGTAGATGGGTTGCAATGCTAATCTTCATGTAATAAGTTAATAGGCAACATAAGTCTATAATAGTCCTAAGCAACTGTACTAGATTTACATCCAAAGTAGTAGTAGACTAGTAGTTGATGTAAAACATCAAAAGTAGAATGATCCTTTCTCATATGAAGATCTTGAGTGTGTGCTTCTCCTATATAGAAATTCTTAAATAGGGTCTCTCCCATGCAAAAACATTAAGAGTAGCTTCTTTTATATGGATCTTAAAAAGTGAGTTCCCATTTAGGGACCTCGAGAATGGTTCTCATATAGGAACCTAAAAGAAGAGATCTTGTTGGACAACCACGAGCAGAAGAGGGTGGATGGAAGATAAAACTCATTTAGATGATGTCTTGCTGAAGAAAAGATACACCCTTTTCTCTCACTCCCCATTTCTCGTATACTTGTCGAAAATGAGGAAAATCAATCAAGTTAGGCGAATAAGCGAGGTTACCCAATTTTTTCATTTTCAATTTCATTTTCTTTTGTCCCATTATTTTTTCACAACAATATCTTTTCTTTTTCATTTTGTTACCCTATCTTTATTTGCTATTTTGTTTTTTTATTCTCTTTGAAATGGGGCTTCCAACCATGTTGATCCGAAACATTGGAGATAGAATAAGTAAAATACAACATACGTCAAAAGTCCAAAAGGGAGTTGCTACCCGTAATGCTTCCTCCTTCGGTGATCAGGGTTCAACTGGGGAGCAAAACCCATCACCGCTTGTTGTAATCGATGGCACCTTGGACTTGATCTCAACATCTTCACTCATCCTTGCTTTATAGCCTTCCTTGAAGCCACCTTAACACATTGCAAGGGCAACGTGTATCGATGTCATCCAAGCTTCTTTGCTGCATGGAACCTATCTCTTCGATGGGATTTCTAGGGCTTCTCCTCTGTCAACCTAAAGGGAGGTCTTCATGATTTGCAATGTCATCCGGGAAGGTGGTGGGGGGGTCATGAGATAGTAGGCACTCAATTGTGGGAAAATGCCAAGGAAGGGGGTTCTTGTTGTGCATCTAGGGCTATTGCTTGATCGCTAAGTCAAGATTAAGATCATCTGCCATCACCAAGAATTAATGATAACATCGATGGATGGTGGTGATGTTTCTGCAACCCTACATTGTCCACGGTATATGATGCAGCACAAAATTAAAATATAGGGTTTGCTATTTTTATCCGTTAATTTTATTTACGTTTATTCGATTGTCGCATTTTTATTTAAATAAAGAGATCATGTGTGATCTCAATTTAGTTAGTTAGAGTCAATTAGAGATTTGAATTTATTTCAAATCAATTAGTTAGTCGGTTAGAGTCAAATTAGGATAAGTAGTTTTGAGTTTGAATTTGAATTTCTATTTTTGTAATCTCATCCCTCCTATATAAAGGGATGATAGGCTATTGTTTTAGACAGTTCAGAATATATGAAAATTTAGATTCATCTCTCTTTATCTCTTTCTCTCGGTGTGTTTCTCTCTCTTTCCCTCGACGCATTCTTTGCGATTCCTCTCCAAAGTCTCGCGCAACCGGCGCGTTCTCCTCTCTCTTCCTCTCCTCTCTAAATTTCTCCACCAAACAACTATTTTTCACCGTTGCAAATTTCCATTTGCATCATTTAGTATCAGAGCATGGAAACTGAATCATTCTTACGATTCGACGATCCGATCACCTACTGGCGTTTGCAATTCGATTTGAGTCGTATATCTCATGATCCGCATTCACGTTCGCGTTCGAGGAAGTTCAAGCATCGACTCCTATCAAGTTTCAAAGTCCAAGCATGGTTGGACGCGCTAACCGGTGAAGATTCGTTCGTCGACAATGAAAGTCATATCGCTGTAGCTGCTGTCCAACCTGATTTTTGTTCGTAAAACGAAGGTATTTTCATTTCCGAAGAATATTTTATTGACGCAACTCCTGTGCAACAAAACTATGAAGATATAGGGCCGATTTTTGATGAAAGTTCGGGTGATGAATATGAATTTTTCGATTTCTGTGAGGTCGAAGTTGCTGTCCAGGAACAAAAAAATGAAAAAAATAAAGTTCTGGGGCCAATATTTGATGAAGAACTAGTGGAAGAGGGATATGAAACCCTAGATCTCTTCGGTGACGACGTTACTGTTCTTCAAGACAAAGATCTGCTTGCTGTCCATACAGATTCAGGTTGGCAACCATCACCGACAACGACCAATCGAAGCCCCAGCAACCACCCGTATCATCTCCAATGCAAACCTCGACGTTGTTGTAGCCATACCTTGGTACGAAGACCCCAAGGCCAACGATGGAAAGCCCATCATCGTCTCCTGCACCATCAATCCAGGTGCCGCTGCCGCCATTACATCTATGCCCGGTGCCGCCGTTGGAGAAATCGAAACCCATACCCTAGGGTTCGGCACCGCCGAAGACATTGGAAGAAGGGAGTCGAGAGGGTAGTGGCTATTGATTCTTCTCCCACGTGCAATCAATCCCATGAAATCAGGGATTGGAAATTTATTTGGATTAATTTTAATGAAACCCCTACTGCATAAAGATTTTATTCAAAGGTTAAAATCGGTTGGAATTGGAGAGGCATTCCTTTAAATGGAGGGGTAGAAGATTTGCAACGATGCCCCTCAGTGAAAAGAAATTACAAACGTAACATGGAAAGGATCAAATTGGGGAATTTGGAACTATGTTTTCGGATCGAATTCTCCAACGACAAATCGAAAAGCAAGCAATTCGTCAGGAGACGAATTTTTCAAGCGGAGGAGAATTGATGCAGCACAAAATTAAAATATAGGGTTTGATATTTTTATCCGTTAATTTTATTTACATTTATTCGATTGTCGCATTTTTATTTAAATAAAGAGATCATGTGTGATCTCAATTTAGTTAGTTAGAGTCAATTAGAGATTTGAATTTATTTCAAATCAATTAGTTAGTCGGTTAGAGTCAAATTAGGATAAGTAGTTTTGAGTTTGAATTTGAATTTCTATTTTTGTAATCTCATCCCTCCTATATAAAGGGATGATAGGCTATTGTTTTAGACAGTTCAGAATATATGAAAATTGAGATTCATCTCTCTTTATCTCTTTCTCTCGGTGTGTTTCTCTCTCTTTCCCTCGACGCATTCTTTGCGATTCCTCTCCAAAGTCTCGCGCAACCGGCGCGTTCTCCTCTCTCTTCCTCTCCTCTCTAAATTTCTCCACCAAACAACTATTTTTCACCGTTGCAAATTTCCATTTGCATCAGTATAGGGATTGAAATGACAGATTCAATCTCGATGGTGTCGACAAGGATGGAATGTTTATGGTAAAAATCTAATCTATCAGTGAATATGAGTAATAGTCACGTGGAGAAAAGAATGAAGCGTTATTGTATTCCACATGTTTAGGGCCTCTTATATAGAGAGAAACCCCTAAAGAGTAAATAAAGGGGAAAGTAAGAATGACCCGAAGAGTTAGAATGCTGAAATAAAAAAAGAATCATGTTTCCAACACTCCCTCTCATGTTGGAGCATATCTGTCGATCGTTCCCAACTTGGAAACCAAAGATGGGAGGCGCTTCTTCGGTAGAGCTTTCGTGAAGATGTCTGCAATTTGAAGTTCAGTGGAGTCTGTGGAGATGTATGGAGTGACGATCTTTCCTCCTCGTATTATATCACGAATGAAGTGTCAATCCACCTCAATGTGTTTGTTCCTCTCATGAAAAACAAGATTTGTGGCAGTGACCTCAAATTTCAACGAAATTCCACCGAAATTCTCTAAAATTTCCATTCTTTAGGACACCGAAAGCGAAACACTACCTTATTTCTTTTTCCAAGATTTCAACGAAATATCAGTGAAATGTCAACGAGATTTCATTGAAATTACATGTCATTTCAGCGAAACAACAAAAATAAAAGAATCTACATTTCACTTTCATCGAAATTTGCATATATTTATGAGATTTTACTTATTTATTCACTAATGTGTTGAGTTGTTAGATTGCTTTACGTTGTTTAAAGAACTTTCTTTAGTTAGTTTCTAAATTTTAGATTTGAATCCAATCAAATTAGTTACACACAAGACTTAAGAGTTAAATTCAAGTTTTAACTAAAGATCTTTATATTTTTTTATTTTCCTTTATTTTGATATATATGTTTTTATTAGTAGTTATCATAGGCGTGTCCTCATTCTTATTGAAGATGTGCTCTTTCTTATTCAGTGTTCTTCTCTGTTATTATTGTGTATGTCACCATTCTCTTCATGATTAAGAGGAGAAACCAATGGCTTCTAATTACGGTTCCAAATATGGTTCTAGTTCTGATCATCATACTACTTTTTTGACTGTTGGGACTATTGGATGGAAATTAATGTAACATATCATGTTAATCAAGGTTCAGAAAGCGGTATGCGTATGCGTTCGGACTGGTCACCGAATACTGAATAAGCGGTATGCGGGGGCATACACGAAGTATATGCGGTTCTACGCGGTTTTCTAATTTTTAATTTAAAAATAAATAAATATCTATGAATAACATTACCATTGAATTTATGTATCTAAGCATGGCCTCAAATTTCAGCGAAATTCGGTCGAATTTCTATCGAATATCGATATCCGGTCGAAATCGAAATTCGCCCGAAATGACCGAAATGACCGAAATATGGGGGTCCTAGTACAAAAAATGACCGAAATGACCGAAATTTTGGTCGAAATTCCACCGAAATTCCATCGAAATTCTGTTTTGGTCGGTACCGAAATGGTGACCGAAACCGACATTTAAGGCCTTGTATCTAAGTGGAGTTAAAGAAGATCTAAGAAAAATGATTCATATTAGATGGGTGTGTATATATGCTTTTAATTGCCTCATATTTAATCACAAAAAAACATTTACCATAAAAACTCCACACATTATATGATTAGTAATAACAAAACTTCAATACATATACATGCACTACATGAGCAAAACCTCAATCGGCATATATAAAAAATATTCGATGATACATTGCATATACTCATGAAAACAATATATGAGAAAAACATAAAACATTGCATATAGATAATGGTATAATGCATTGCAATTGTATAAAAATGCATGTCATATTCTTACAATTGAATGAAGGAAGAGGCAGAGTTACGGAATTAAGGACCTAAATGAGAAGATTGAAAAGTTGGAGCTGCTGGAGCAGTATGCGGGGCATATGCGGGATATGCGGGCATATACAGGCCGCATATGCGGGGAGGGCACATAATGCACTGATTCAAGCAATCGGTGCGGTCTGCATGCCGCACGGGCATATGCGGCCGCATATGTGGCCCGTGCGGCCGATTTCATGAACACCAATGTTAATATCTCACTATTAGCAAAAAAACATCTTTTTATCTCATTTATTGAGTTAAAGAATATTAGAAATATTTATTTTTTAAAAATGAGTTTTCAAGTAACTTCCCCAATATCCGGCCATTTCATCGAAATTCCACCGAATTTCTCTTTCCAGACTTACCGAAACGAAACCGAAATCCGACATTTAAGGCCTTATTTGTGGCAACATGCGTGACTGATTTATTTTCATAGTATAAAGGTACTGGAGTAATAACTGGAAGTCCAAGTTCTTGTATGAAAAACACATGTGATCTCATATGTGGCTTGGGCCATTGCCCTGTATTCTGAATATGTACTTGATTTGGAGACTATTGTCTGTTTCTTGCTTCTCCAAGTAACTAGATTGCGCCAATGAGCATGGTGTAGCATGTATTGGATCGACGATCCTCAGATGAATTGACGTAGTCAGTATTAATATCGGCAGAAACATCAGTATGACCATTGACCCCATAAAAGAGTCCACATCCGAGAGATTTCTTCAAGTATCGAAGGATAAGAAGTACTTCCTGCCAATGACTGTAAAGATGTCTCTTCATGTGCTGACTGGCTCTGCTCACAACGTATGATATATCTGGCCTAGTAATAGTGAGATAGAGAAGTTTTCCCACTAGGCTTTTATACCGTGTAGTATTTTCAAAGACATGATCAATATTCGTGGAATGTTTCCTCACTTCTGCAAGGATACCGGATGGCTTGCACCCAAGTAGTCCAGCCTCAGTCCATGTTAGGACAACACTTTCTATGAGAGAGATGGAGTCCTCTGTAGTGCTTATTACCTCAATGCCAAGAATGTAACGGAGTTGGCTAAGATCCTTCATGACAAATACCTTCTAGAGGAAGTTCTTGGTCTAAGAAATGCCAGCTTCATCGTCTCTAGTGACTATCATATTATCAACATAGGCAACAAGAATGACTGTGTCAGTAGACCGTCGTTTGACAAAGACAAATTACTCATATGTCGTCCTCTGAATCCGTACGTAGCCCGGCAACTACATCATATACATCGCCTCCTCGAGGTCACCACAGCAGAGGAAGGCGTTCTTCACATCAAGTTGAAAAATATAGGGCAAGCCTTATTTGTAGCAACAGAAAAAATGGTACGTATGGTCCCCATTCTGGCAACTGGAGATGTCTCAAAGTAATCAACCCCATATCTTTGTGTAAATTCTCTGGCAACTAATATGACTTTCAGTTTGTTAATGAACCCATCGGGCGACATCTTGGTTGTGAAGACCCATCTGCAAACCACATTCGAACTCTTGGGGGCACGACACAAGATCCCACGTGCCCCGGGAGGCAAGGGCATCCGTCTACTCATCCATCGCATGTTGCCAGCTCTGGTCCTGCATTGCACTATGATGATCTCTAGAGATTGAAATATCATCCAATGCATCTGCAAACCTCTTGTCACAGCTAGACAAACCATTAATAGAAGTGAAATGTGGCATAAGGTGAAAGTACATTGCCTCTTTTGCTTGAGGAGAGCTATTGGAAGCTCCTCAGGTACATCTAGGACAACAATGGTGGGGGCACTTGAAGATGTCATATTATCCTGCTTAATAGGAACAAGCAATGGAACAGGCACGTGTAGTGGTGTGCTTGTGAGTATATACGATTGGTAGATGTTGAGATATTTCTACATTCCATGTATCTTTTCTGTTATTTTATTTCCTTTTGTCTATCTTATGTAATTTACCCAGAGGCCTCTCCCCTATATAAGAGAGCTTAGGGTTATAGGAATAAACAACTATTCTCTTTCCTCCAACATGATATCAGAGCAGTGGTCCTAGACCGGAGCTCTCGTACCCAAAATCCTAACCCCACCTCGTTCCCCTACCTGCGCGCTGCCAGCCCCATCTCCTCGCACGCCGCCGCCCCACGTGCGCTGCCCCGCGCGCGCCACCCCTCGCGCGATGTCCTTTACGCGCCGCCCCACGCGCGCCACCCCACGCGTGTCACGACCCCACGCGCGCCGTCCCCTCTGTGCGCCTCCACGCACACTGTCCGGTGCCCTTCTACGCGCGCAGCCTAACACGTCGACGTGCCGCCTTGCGCGTTCTCGCGCGGCTATCCTTGGGCGTCGTCCTTCGCGCGCGGTTCCTCCGCGTGCTGCTCCTCCAAGCACCGGAATCGTTCGCTTCTTCTCATTAATGGATTTGGGGGCATAAGTCTACATATGCACCCAAATCCACATATGTTTGTGTAGACGTTCATCTATGGTTTACAAACCCTAGTCTTCTACATCCGGCAAGATGTTTGAGAATAAAGTTGATGTACCTGCCACAGACGCATTCAGAGGTACAACGCATATTGTTAAAATGGACGGGACAAACTATGAGCTCTGGGCTATGCAGTTCATGAGCCTTATAAAATCGAATAGTAAGAAATACATTCTTACCGAGAAATAACCGGTGGAGAAGACTGGGGTAAATGCCTCGTGGGAGACGGGCACGCATATGTCAAGGTTTGGCTTTCCGGAACATTGACGATTGAGATCGCCAATGATGTGTTACATCAACCCACTGCTAAGGTAATGTGGGATATCCTCGCAGCAACATATTCACAAGCGAGGAACGAGACAAAGATCCTCCAACTCCAGCATGACATATTCACTATCAAGAAGAACGTACGTCCTTTGCATTCGTTGTATACATCCTTGCATGGGATGTTTGAGAAACTTCATAGTTTCATGCCTCTGACGGCAACTCCAGAGCAGCAAAAGACATACGGGAATGCTACCATGGTTGGGGTATTCCTAGCAGCACTTGACCCTGAATATGTTGCTGCTCGCTCTCAGATTCTCGTCGATGCCACCATTCCCCCCCATGGAGGAAGCATTCCACAGGCTCAACAAGATTACTATTCCTTCCAATGTTTCTAGTCAGACTTCCTCAAAGCCTCCCGAGGAAGAGGTCATTTTACACTTTGTGGACGCGGACCTCGTGGTAGAGGTCGCACTTGTTAGCCCTGCACTTTCTGTCACCGCCCAGGCCATACAGAGGAGACATGCTATTCCAAGCATGGGTTCCCAGCTTCAGCCCGAGTTGCAGAACATACCGAGTCTCCTGCTGCTTCTACTCTAAATCAGAGGTTTGTTCACCTTGTAGCCAAGAGGGATATTATACCTCCCTCAGCATCACCATCCTCAGGAGATCAATCAGATGTGGCAGCCTCAGCTTCTGCCAGTACCTCAGGTACTTATGCTTTACATTCTGTCATCATGGCTCTGACATTTCAGAATGGATTATGGACTCCGGTGCAACACATCATCTATGTGGAGACAAACATCAACTTACGTCATATAGACATGTTAAGCAGGGCGAACAATTGTGATGGTTGATGGGATTCATTCCCCGATCACATGACAGGGAGAGATCACCTTGACGCCTTCGATGCGTCTGCAGAACGTGCTACCTGCTCCAGATTTCTCTATGAATCTGCTTTCTATTGGTCAGATTACCAGGGATTTGCACTGTCGTGCTATTTTTGACCCATCGACTCTTGTTTTTCAGGGCATTCTTACGAGCAACGTGATTGGGTGTGGCCGTGAGCAGGGTGGCCTCTATCGTCTGGTTCGGACTCCATATGCTGTCATATCTTCTCTTTCGTCTGGCTCTGTCTCTCCATTAACCTGGCACCTCCGGTTTGGTCATCTCCCTCTTCAGAAGATGCGTCATATATTGTCGCAGATTTCACCTACTTCTTCCTTTCAGTGCGTAGCTTGTCAGTTGGGAAAACCTCATCGGTCTGCCTTTCCCAGTTGTCAGAGTCGGAGCAGTAGCTCCCCTTTTGAGTTGTTTCATGTTGACATCCGGGGTCCAAGTCGTGTACCTGATCACCAGGGATACAGATTCTATCTTGTAGCTGTGAATGATTTTTCACGTTTGTCATGGGTGTTTTTTTTTTTTGAAAAATAAATCTGAAGCAGGGGATGTGATCAAAAACTTTATTAATGAAGTGAAAATATTTTCTCTACCTTTGTGAAGTTTGTTTGAACTAATAATGCATTGGAGTTTTGTACCCGTGATACATCTCATTTCCTTTCATCTAGAGGGATTATTCATCAAACATCTTGTCCTTATACCTCTCAGCAAAATGATGTTGCTGAGATAGCATATCATCTTCTTGATATCACTCGGGCTCTTCTTCATTCAGAGTCGGTGCACCACACTCGTTTTGGGGTGATGCTGTTCTCACAACATGCTATTTGGTGAATCGTATGCCGTCATCTGTCTTGGGTGAGAAAATTCCTTTCTCCGTGGCCTTTCCCTGAGGAGTTATTCTCACTCACCCCTCGTGTGTTCGGGTCTCTCGCTTTTGTTCACCAGTTGACTCCTGGTCTTGATAAGCTTGCTCCTAGAGCTATTAAATGTGTGTTTGTTGGATACTCCAGGTTTCAGAAGGGATATCGGTGTTATGATCCTCTACGCAGAAAATATTATATCATTGCTGATGTCACGTTTTTTGAGTCTGTGATGGACTTCTCTCCTACAGGTGATAGGTTGGCTTCATCGAACACAGAGGAAGCCGTCTATATGCCACCTCCTCCCATGTCTGCTGTTCCACCTCCACCAACTCCACCTCTACCTCCACCACCCCACCATCTCCATCTCCTCCTCCACCCCCTTCTACTACCCATTTGTGTGCGCCACCTGTTCCATCCCTACCTAAGTTTTGCACTCGTCGGTCTACTTCTGCTCATGGTCATCAGCCATCTTCCACGGAGCCCCAAGTTTGTTTTGATAACATAGCATCTAACGATGGGTCAGGAGATGTATCTGTGCAGGAATCATTGCAGGAAATTACCGCACAGATGGAAGACGTTCCCTCTGATCTGGATATTCTTATTGTAGTTCGAAAGCAGAAGAGATCTTGTGCTTCCTATCCCCCTAGCTTCTCAAGTTTCCTTTCATCATCTAACAGGGGATTTTCAGGTTTTTGCAGTGGCTCTATCTGCCGTGGAAATTCCACGGAATCATGAGGAGGCATTGGAGGATAGTCGTTGGTGCTTGGCTATGGAAGAGGAGATGGCTGCGCTACAGTCACATGGTACGTGGAGTCTGGTGACGACTCCAGTTGATGCGTCAGTTGTGGGATGCAAATGGGTGTTCACTGTGAAACACCGTGCAGACGATAGTGTAGATCGCTATAAGGTGAGACTTGTGGCACGTGGGTTCACCCAGACATATGAGGTGGACTATCAGGATACTTTCTCTCCAGTGGCTAGGCATTTTACTCTGCGTATTCTACTGTCAGTTGCTGTGACAAGAGAGTGGCGCCTATACCAGCTTGATGTGAAGAATGCCTTCCTCTATGGTGATATACAGGAAGAGGTCTACATGCAGCAACCACCAGGGTTTTCTGCTGAGGGGGAGTGTCAGAAGGTGTGCATGGTTCACAAGGCTATTTATGGCCTTAAGCAGAGTCCAAGAGCATGGTTCCAGAAGCTCTCGGACTTGATAGAGCAACATGGGTTTGTGCGATCGACTGCCGATCACTCCTTGTTTGTAGAGGAGACTCATAGAGGTACTATTGTCATTCTTGTGTATGTTGATGATATTATTCTTACAAGAGATGACAAGCAGGGCATTCAGAGTGCCAGGGACTTCCTAGGTCAGCAGTTTGTGACCAAGGATCTTGGACATCTATGTTACTTCCTTGGGTTGGAGTTTGCACAGAACCAGAGAGGTCTTGTGATGACCCAGAGGAAGCATGTTGCAAATGTTCTTTCAGAGACAGACATGGCAGATTGTAGACCTGCCACTACTCCTATTGACCCGAGCATAAAGCTATATGATGATGACACCGAGGAGGTCGATAAGAGGAGATACACGGAGCTTGTTGGCAAGCTACTATATGTGACTATCACAAGGCCCGGCATATCATTTGCTGTGAGCAAAGTAAGCCAGTTTATGGAGCTGCCCATACATGCATATATGGATGCAGTCCATATGATTCTAAGATACCTGAAGACTTCACCTGGTACAGGACTTCTTTTCAGTAGTGGTACATCTCTATCAGTTACAGCATGTGCGGATGCAGATTATGCTGGATGTCCAAAGGATAGAAAGTCTACCTCAGGCTTTGCTGTGTTTATAGGAAATTCCCTGGTTTCATGGAAGGCAAGAAGCAAACTGTGGTTGTCAGATCTAGTGCTGAGTCAGAATACAGGGCTATGGCACAAGCCACCACGAAGATGATGTGGGTCAGATCTGTTCTTACTGACTTAACTATAGAGGTGCCACTTCCTATGCACCTCCAATGTGACAATCAGGTTGCTCTTTTTATTGCCAACTACCCCGCGTTCCATGAGAGAACGAAACATATTGAGGTAGACTGCCATTATACGAGAGATATGATTCAAAAGGGTCTGATTTCTACTTCTCATGTTAGTTCAGGAGAGCAGACAACAGATATCTTCACCAATGCATTACTCAGGGGGCCATTTCAGAAGTGTTCGTCCAAGCTGAGCATGATTGATATCTATGCTCCATCTTGAGGGGAGTGTTGAGATATTTCTACATTCCATGTATCTTTTTTGTTATTTTATTTCCTTTTGTCTATCTTATGTAATTTACCCATAAGCATCTCCCATATATAAGAGAGCCCGGGGTTACAAGAATAAACAACTATTCTCTTTCTTCCAACAGTAGAGAAGGAAGATCCAAAGGGATGTCATCCACAATATGTGTAAAGAAGCTGGTCCGCTCAAAGAAAGTGACATATGCAGACACATAGTATCGACGACCAACATGATCATAGCACCCATAGCCTTTCTGAGTACGTGAGTACCTAAGAAAAACACACTTGATGGCCCTAGATGACAATTTGTCAACAACATGGAAGTTATGAACAAAAACAATGCACCCAAAAATTCACAGAGGTAAAGGAAAGGCATACACAGTAGGGTAGAGTAAAAAGAATGGGGTCCCCTTTTCAGGACAGAAGAGTGAACCCTGTTGATGAGATGGATCATAGTAAGAATGCCACCCCCAATAGTACTTTGGAACATTCATTTGAGTAAGAAGAGATCCGATAATGTTAAGCAAGTGCCGAAGTTTCCTTTGCGCTACTCCATTCTGTTGTGAGGTATATGCCCATGATGTTTGATGAACATTTCCTTGAGAGGCAAAGAAAGATGTCAAGTCTTGTTGTGTGAACTCAAGGGCATTATTAGTTCCAAGAATTTGAACACATGTAGAAAAACATGATTTGATACATTGAAAGAAATTTCTGACAATTTTATTAGTCTCTGAATGCTCTTTTATTAGGTACACTTAACAAGATCTACTATAGTCATCTACAAACACAATAAAATAATGATGACGAATCGAAGCCATAGAATGGGAGATTGAGGGGGAGATTGGGTATGGATGGCCACCCTCATCGTGAGAGCTGCTGGGGAAGCGACGGGTGGCAGTTGCTTCTTCTACAAAGCGATAGGGCAGAGGTGCTACTCCTCGTAAGCAGTAGGGCGGAGGTGCTGCTCCTCCCGAGCGACGAAAGGACACCTACACCGAGGTGTGCGGCGGGGTCGCGCGACAGCGAAGGCCTGCCCACCACGATGAAAAGTTGGAGAAGCTTGCTGGATCTGGCCCGTGGAGAGCTGCGAGCTGTGTCCAGTTCGAGCTGAGCATGTGGTGCTACTGGTGTGGCGTGAAAGATCACGTCTCGAGGGCCTTGTGCTTCCGATGTGGCAATTCGGGCCACCGACGCAAAGAATGCTTTGTCAAGCTTTTGAGAAAAGAAAAAAGGCGGAGGTAATCTCAGAGGTGGCGAAGGGAGTGGAGGAGGTTTATCAAGGACTACTTACTTTCATTCGACTATTCTCCCGTCTATCGGAGGGTGCTTCGGGGGAGAGGCCTGTGGGCGGGGTTGTGATTGTCGAAGGAGACACGAAGAGCCTGTGTGAGATCCAAGACGACATTTGGTTGGCTAGAGTGACGATAGACCTGGTTGATTTGACTGGTGGAGCTGTGTGCTTGAGAGGTCTTTCCGATAAGGGGGCGAGGGCAGTGATCGGGGGAGCTTTCGAGAGCTTTCTCCCACCGATGTTGAAGGGGAAATGCCGTTGGAGGAGGCCGCGATCTTGGGACGGTGCTCTAGGGGCCGCCCTCTCCTTGTGGAAGATGAACATTCTCGGAGTTTCGTTTCGCTACCAGAAGGAGGATGTTCTTCGGGAGGTGGTCATGCACGTGGGTCAGTTGATCGAGCTCTACTTCACCGGGTCAAGGATTGGTGATACGGAAGAGGTGGTTGTTCGGATAAGGGTCTCGAGTCTGCCCATCCCCATGCGTGCGACCATCTGGCTGGGGAAGCGTTCCGTGTTGATCTGGCTTGTCGCTTTGGGGGAGGGGCCACATGTTGGAGCTCCAGAGGCGACGTCTGTTCCGAGTGGCGTGGTTGTGCGTGTCGAGCTGCCTTCCCTTGGCATTGCTCGGCATCCAATGACGATGTAGGCTGCCGTGATGAGTGCGAATAACGAGGAGGCAGCTTTGGCCAATGTACCGATTCAATCGCCTATGAAAGGGATTGGATTTCCCTTTTTGGGTGGCTCCACACCTGAGATCAACAGTGGAAAGTTGGGTCCTTTTGTCACCTCCCACTCGTTGGCCTTGCCTATGGTTGTGGATGACCCGCGATCAGGTTCGTGGGATCTGGTTAACATGATTACTTGGTCAGTTTTTGTTGGACCCAGTGGTTATGATCCGAGTGGGAGACCCTATCCTTCGGATTTGAATATTGATGATACCATGCGATCTAACTTGGAGTCCGTTCCCATGATCCGTGTTGCTGCCCTGATGACCTGACCTGGGCTTGGGGTTCCTTCTCATCTCGAGTTTGATGTCTTGGAACTTGAGGATTTTTTGACCTAATGGACGGGCTTGGTATCTTGGAGATGGATGGGATGGACTCGCCTCCAACTGGAGCTCACACGGGTGGTGCCAACTCTCCGAGTCGCAGAACTGAGGTGGCTAAGATGGTAGTGGTCGCAACTACGGTGGATGGCAGAGCCGGGTTTCTGTTACTCGGTGGTGGGGCATTGGCCTCCGGGATTTTGCTCCTTGATCGTGGCCGGTCCCCTGTTGTGTCGGTGCCAAGGCATTCCAAGATGAGGGAAGGGTTGGAGCGGCATCATGCTGAGAAGTGGCCGCAAGTGTGCTACAACGGACATGCGGGGCTTAGGGTGAAGTCAGGCCAGCTCCGATGTTTTTCGTGCAAGCATCGACGATCCTGCGTCGGATTGGTAAGCTTCGAGGCTCGACTGCGTGTGGGAAGGGAGATTGTGCTGGAGGAGGGGGAGGTGCAGCCAGGAAGGCTACTTCGAGAGTGATTAACTACATATGAGGTGCAAATGGGGCTGTCGACAGTGGATTTGAGGGAGGATGAAGGGCCACATGGTGTATGTGACGCGGGTTCATGGTCTGAAATTGGCGGAGATTTCGACTTGTAGGTTGGACTTAGTGTGGGAATTAAGATGGCGGGGTCGGTCCCCTTGGTTCCAAAATAAAGTTCTTGTCCTGGAATGTCTGAGGGCTGGGCCAGGCTGAGAAGCGACTGGCAATTGGGTCCTTGCTGAGCGATTGGAAGATTGACGTGGCTTGTTTACAAGAAACCAAGATTGAATAGTGGGGGAACGCCAGATTAAGTTCCACGTCTGGCCCCTGTCTCAATGAGTTTAGGACAGTTTTGGCCAACGGAAGCGTTGAAGGGTTGGTGACTGTGTAGAATGGGGATCTTTTCGACTTAATGGATGAGCTGGCGATGGTGCACTCGTTGACACTTCTATTACAGTGTAAAGAGGGCAGGTCGCTCTTGGTGTCACATCTTTTTATGGTGTTTCTGGAGCATCGACGAATGTGGCTACCTGGGGGGAGCTTAGGCACATCAGGGAGCATTTTGCGGGGGTGGCTTGGGTATTTGGGGGCGACTTCAATGTCACCCTTTACATATATGATAGTCCGGGTGGAAGAGGTGTGCAGGATACGGGATTCCCTCTGTTTGCTGAGGTGGTTGAAGACTTGAACTAGGATGTGATTGATGCAACAAATTGTAGGTATACTTGGAGGAGTGCTACATCCCGCTCGCGAACTGACATATTTCTTTTCTCGGCCGAGGTGCTATAGATGTTTAGCCTGGCTGCCGTCACCTCTCTCCTCAGATCCTGATTTGACCACACACCGCTCTGCTTGGACTCGTATTACAAGCATGACGTCTCCTCCTTTTTTAGGTTTGAGAAGAGTTGGTTATTGGAAGCATGCTTCTATCAAATGGTTGTGGACTTCTAGTTTGGTTTGACCTTTGATGGATCAACCATGGCGCGATTCATGGTGAAGCTGGCTGCTTTGTGTTGCAGGCTGATGCGGTTCAGATGGGCTTCCAGATTGGAGCGTGACTTGCGTAGGGATCGGGCACAGGAGGAGTTTGTGAGGTTGGACTTGGTAGAGGATAGAGACTTGAATGACGAGGGGATTTTGAATCACAAGGTGGTGCAAAGAATTCATGAGGATGACCAGAAGAGGGAGGTTGCGTGGAGGCAGAGGTCGAGGATGAAGTGGCTAAAAGGGGACGGCGCGAAGACACGGTTTTTCCATGCCATGGCGGATGCCAAAAGGAGGCGTAACCTCATTCATTCGATTGAGGTGGGGGGGGGGAAGGAGTTTCTAGGAGAGGGTGAGGTAGCTAGCGCCATCGCTGACCATTCAAGAGTTTAAGCAGAAAGACCAATCACGATGGCTCGAGGTGGTTGAGGCTGGGGGTGACTCGCGTATCGGCATGGGTGGCTGACGATTTGGTAAGGCCTTTTTCCATGCTGGAGGTTCGCGAGACTTTGTTCGGCCTGAACCCGGATGGTTGTCTTGGACCAGACGGTTTCTCGGTGTTCTTCCGCATGGAGTTCTGGGACCTTGTTAAGGACGAGTTGTTCGATGCTGTGTTAGAATTTGCGAAGGGCAATTTGTGTTTCGATATATTGAATCGCTCTTTCATATTCCTTCTTCCTAAGAATAGTCCGACATAAGTACAAGATTATCGCCCAATCGCTTTGTCTAATGCGATTTACTTGATTTTGGATAAGATTTTGGCGAATCGACTCATGAGGGTCTTGGGTAGCATTATCTCCCAAATACAGAGTGCCTTTCTCCCAAGCAGACAATTGCTTGATAATGTGGTGCTCGCATTGGAGATCATGGCTGATTGGTCCAGAAATGGTATAAAGGGGGTGTTGTGGAAAGTGAACTTCTCTAAGGCCTTCGACTACATGGATTGACGTTTCTTGTGGGCCTCCCTGCATAGACGTGGTTTCCCGAACATGTAGATTTCTTAGATGAAGAGATGCATCACCACCGCTTTCTGTGCAGCATTGGTGAATGGGTAACCTACGAGAGGGTTCTTTTAGCCGTAGAGAGGGGTTCGACAGAGGTGTCCTCTTGCGCCTCTGCTTTTCGTCATCGCATTAGATAGGTTGACGATCATGGTGGAGAGAGGCGTGTCGGTTGGTTTCTTCAGGGGGTTCACAAAAGAGGATATCTCTATTCCATTCCTGCAGTACGCGGCTGACACGATGCTGTTTGTTGAGGGAGATCCGTTGTTCTGTTGTGAGATGTCTATGGTGCTTGCGCTCTTCGGCTTGGTGTATGTGTTAAAATCAACATGTGAAGTATGAGTTTGTGATTTTTGGGTGGTTTGAGGAGGAGGTTGCTACTGGAGACGATTGGTTGAGATCGTCACGGGGTAAACTTCCCATCAGATATCTAGGCCTTTCGTTGGTGTCGGGGAGGATGAGGGTGGAGGATTGAAGGTCAGTTATCGAAAAACTGGAGCATAGATTGTCGGGTTGGAAAGCAAGTTTTCTCTATAGAGGGAAGACTTGTTCTCTTGAAGTTGGTACTATTTGCGATACCAATTTTCTCTCTCTTCTAGGCTTCTTCTTGCGGGGGTGAGGAATAAGCTGGAGGGCGTCATGTGTTGGCTCTTTTGGGCTGCTTTTGGGAAGACCTGTGGAATGCCATTGGTTGATTGGAAGACGGTCACTTGCTCGAAGAGGATGGCGACCTTGGGGTACGGAGCATGGAGGAGATGAACAAAGCTCTACTTTGTAAATGTGCTGCACGATTGTGGGGCGATTGCGACAACCGGGTTTGCACGATTATTCGTAAGATCTATGGCATTGGTCCCTCCTTTTCTACTCCTGGAAGAATGGGTGATGCACCCCCTCTCTTCTGGATGGGCATCTATGTGGTGGCACAGGAGGCAAGATCTTTTTTGAGACCGCTCTTGGGTGGCAGCTTGGGGTTCAGGTTCTTGGTGTGAGTGCGAGGTGCTGGGCCAACGCTTTTTGAGGCTTTTGGCTATGGCCTCCAACCTGGAGTCAACGATGGTTGAGATTTGGGATGACCACTCATTTTCCCCTTATTTCAGGACTTAGCTTTCTGATCATAGAATGGAAGATTGGTGGGGATGATGGTGGCTCTAGAGGCAGTTGTGGGTCCCATGGAAGGCTTGGATTGCTGGTGTTGGCGGGAATGTGAACTTTTCTATGGGGAAAGCGTATATACCCTTGAAGGGGCCTCAAATAGTTGATCCGGACAATCCGGTAATGGATTGCGGACGTATTTGGGTTTGGAAGATTCCAGCCAGAGTGTAGATCTTCTTGTGGTTATGGAGAAGGGGTCAGCTTCTTACGTGGGACTGTTTTGCACGGTTCTTCAAAAATGCTAGCCAGTCGTGCACAAGATGTCAGGAGGGGGTGGAGGATGCTGACCACTTATTCTTCCACTGTAGGAGCTCTCAGGATGCGTGGTCTACTTATGGGAAGCAGGAGGCATACTAGAGACATGGTGAGCTTTTGGGAATCTATCGGTGGAAGGTGGAGAGGTACGGTGAGGGAGCGTACTGGCCACTTGACGATGTTGTGGACTATTTGGTTGGCTAGAAATGAGGTCGTTTTCAACAGGGGCGGAATTTCAGGTGGGGGCATTGTGGCACATGCCAAGGAACTCTCTGACGGTTGGCTAATGTAATTGTTCTTTTTCATTTTCTTCTGGGTCTGCCTGGTGAGGGCTTGTAAATTATACCTTGAAAGGTCTTGTATTGTTTTCTTAAAATTTGATTAATGGTGAAGTTTTTGAGCCCACACCTATACGATGTCAACCCTTTTTTCCTTTCAAAAAATAAAAATAAAATAGTAATGACCACTCAAAGTTTGGAACGGACAGGGCCCCCAAACATCACAATGAACAAGAACAAAAGGAGTGGTATGACGGGACTCAATAGGAATTGGAAAGAAGCTCGATGATGTTTCTCGAACTCACACACCTCGCACTGAAAGGGCTTCAAAGTAGAGAGTTCTAGAAACATCATGGAGAAAGCCTTGGCAGAAGGATGCTCAAGGTGCAGACTCCAAAAGATCAGGTCTTCG
Organism: Ottelia alismoides; assembly: GCA_037367405.1. Taxonomy (NCBI): domain Eukaryota; kingdom Viridiplantae; phylum Streptophyta; class Magnoliopsida; order Alismatales; family Hydrocharitaceae; genus Ottelia; species Ottelia alismoides. The sequence continues at coordinate 469,364 of JAZKJV010002942.1, forward strand.
AAGATGGACACAACACTGATAAACTTTGAATTTGACGGGATTTCAAGATAACATATGCCATTCTTCTCATGCCCCATCAAAAATTTGCCTCGTTCGCATGTCCTTAAAATAACAACAGAATTTATCAAATATCATGCGACAATTAAGCTAACACATAGCTTATGAACAAACAATAAGCTGAGAGGAAAATCGGGATCACAATGTACCCCAAATTGTCGAAGCTTGGAAGAGAACTCCATTGTTCCAATGGTAGTAACATGTGAGTGAGTTTTGTTGGCTACTTAAGCCGACTTCACAAAGGAAGAGGGTTCAAAGAAGGTTAGCAGACTACCTTCTCCGGTCAGACAAATGGTTCCAGATGACAAGGAGGTACACCAAACTTCTACCAGTATCGTTCGGACATATGGTTCCAGTGACCATAATGAGTGCACTGTGGAAACTAAGGGGCAGTAGAATCTCACCCATGGTCACGACCAAAGTCACATCCTCGTCCAAAGTCTCGTCCACGACCGAGGCCACAGATAGAGTCACAAGCACGTCCTCCTCGAAAGCTATATCGTCCTCCCCTCTCGGATGATGCAACATATGTAGAATTCTCTGCTGATGGTAAGGTAGGAGACCATGCAACCGTTGTTTCCAGTTCCTCAAGACACCCAAAGATGAACTTCAACGTTCGTAGTATATGTGATATCAGAAATTGCTCCTTCACTGCATGATATCGAGAATGCATACCATCAAGAAATCGATACACCTGCCAATCCGAACACTCTTGTACATGTTTGGTACAACATGAGAGTTGAAAGATCGCAAGCTCCTCATACAGGTTAGTGAGATGCCTACAATACTCAACGAGAGTAGAATCACCGTGAGATGCAAATCAGATTCGCCTATAAATGTATGCAAGACGTGACTTTGTCATCTTTTGGGAGTATGTCTGCTCAAGATCTTCTCATATCTCCTTGTCCATGTCCTTGTAAAGGAGATTCGAGGCAATATGCGCCTTAACACTGTTGGTCATTCAATTGATAACCTGGTAGTTCTCTGTCTGCCAGTTGTCATAGTATTTGTGCTTCTCATTTTGAGGAACTTTAGTTAGGATATAGATCTTCCGTTGACCACCAATTAACACCTTCAAAGAACGAGACCATAGGGTATAATTCTTGGTGCCCTTGTGTTTGATAGTGGTGCCTTCTGCCATCATGTTTGTGGACAAAGGCTTTGTCTCAGTAGTAGATGTCATGGTGGTTAGATATAGAGATCAAGAAGGCCATGTGGTTGATCAAGTATGCATATGAGTGGCTGAGAAGTGCTCTAGAACTCACGTTTGGGCGTGCATAAGGTCTGAAAACATGTTCCACAACAGATCAGATGGTCCTCAAAGGTCTGGGCGGAGCGTTAGGAGGGCTGGACGGAATCTTGGAGGGCTGGGCGGTGGTTCAGGAGCTCCTAACGGAAATCCAGGAGGGCTAGGCAAGGTCCTAACATGCATGGATGGAACCCTTGCACACTCGGCGAGGTCTAGCAACTGCCTGAAGGGGTTGGTGACACACCTACATAGGTTGGCTGTGCACCTGAAAGGTGCAATTGTCGCTAGAAGGGGTTGGCGGCACATCTAGCGTCACTAGAAGTGGTTGCGACACACTTAGAAGGTGCAACAACCACTGCACGTGGGTGAGAGGGCCTCACATAGGGCCCTAGGAAAGGAATGAGAGCTCGTACATGCGCTCGAAGATGGGGGAGAGGCTCAGAGGTGATGGCGAGATGATTTTAGGTCAGAACCCTGGTCTAGGACCGTTGCTCTGATACCATGGGGAGAAAAGAATGAAGCCTTATTGTATTCCATAGGTTTTAGGTCTCTTATATAGAGAGAAAATTCTAGTGAGTAAATAAATGGGAAATTACATGAATGACTCTGAAGGGTTACAAGGTTGAAATAAAAAAGACAACATTATTTCTAACAAGTCCAAAAGTGGGGCGTACACCGTCGCGTGCTACCCCCTTTTTTGGACTTCAACAAAAAACAAGTCCAAAAGTGATGATCTTTGAAATAATCTGATCTCAACAAGTATCTCCATTGTTGCAATATTTAGTCCGAATATTTTGGACTGAAGACTCGGACTGAATATACGATTTGAGGGACAGAGACCGGATAGAATAAAAACTATTCGATCACCATTGGCCCAAACCAAATATTCGGTCCGAATATTCGGGTATTCGTCAGACTATTTATTGAATGCTGATATTTTTATATTTTATAATTTTTAAGGGTTCCCATTTATCCCGATATCAAAACAAATGTTAAAGGTCCATATATTTTTTGATACTTTTGTAACTTGTTATATCCGTAAAGATTGGATTCGGAATAAAGCAATCAGAAAGAAAGTTGGGCTGCTCCGATCGAGGATAAGATGAGAGAAAACCGCTTAAGATGGTTTGGTCATTTGCAAAGAAGATCGGCTGATGCACCAGTTAGGAGATGCGAGTGTTGGGATGTTGAGCCGGCTAATAGAGTGCGGGGACGGCCCAAGAAGTGTTGGAAAGAGACCATACAAAGGGATCTTATTTTCTTGGATATAAGCCCGGGATTGACCCAAGATAGATCTGAATGGAGGCGAAGAATCCATGTAGCCGACCCTACTTAATTGTGGGAAAAAGGCTTTGTTGTTTGTTGTAACTTGTTTATTGGTACTTTTATCTTGGATTCTTGTTGATTGATAATCATATATGTATAAATCCATAATAATATATATTAAACATAATTTTATCTTTAAAATAATTAAAGAATAAATAACCAAATAATTTCAAATATTCTCCCAAATACCACTTATTCTCTATTTAGTGACCCTCCGATTGAATATCGAATATCGAATTCTGCGACACTATCTCGAACGATGAAGAGTATTTTAGAAGATCTCATTGAGAATCTCGAAGGTGAGCGGTGAAGGAGATCACCACTTGAAGCTACACCACAAATAAGAGAACATCCACCAAATCTAACACAAACTTCAAAATCATCGGCATATAACTTTAAATATATTGTTGGGAAAATAAAAACATGTTTTATCATGAGGGACCTACCCCCTTGATGTATATGGGGAAGAATGATGGTCAAAATAGTATATAGACGACATGCGACTAAAAAATATGGAGAATAAGAGACAACTAATAAAACTTCTCAATACCTTCTGAAACCGGATTATAAATTCATACATGTTCAACTTGGATACATACATATATATATATCTATTATATAATATCGAGTAAATAAGCTTCACATTATGGGTTTAATTATAGCATCTGAAAGTTGCTTTGTATAATGCACATGCGAAGTCCAAATGCATCTTCTCTTGATCAAATCTTGAGTGTTGTGGCAATCATTCTCTACAAGATTGGTCCTATATGTGAAGATTGAAGGGAGGAGATCAAGCCTCGTGCATCACATAAGTATGATGATTGAAACAAATTCGAAAAAAAACAGTCTTGTCGTACAAAGTATGATAGCAACGGATCGATGGAACCACATGGATTGGAAACCATTCCCAATCCGATCCATCACGATGACACGAGTTCGGAACACACATCTTGAAACGTGATAGTGATTTACGAGTCTCTAAGAGAAGAGACTTCCTATCTCAAGTCTGATCCGATGAAGACAACTCTTGCAGATGCTGGGATGAACCGCTTGACTCCCGCAATCCAACGAGATAATCCGAGTAGTATAACTCATGATTTCGTTGCACGGAATCATCTTTCATCTTTAAGAGCACGGGGCACCAAAGATGCATAACCTTTATGAGAGATCGATTGTATCGATCCAGCAGTACGACGATTGGCGTGGAGTTCACAACCCTGGGGCATGGGACAACCACATGGAGATGGAGAGAGACGGTGGACCTGTGTATGGAGAAAGTGAGAGAAACTTACATAATTTCCAACTTTTGGAAATTCTTCTTCTCGAGAAAGCTAGGGTTGCCTTCTTTTTTATAGCTTTTTGGATAGTTAGGATGCACAAGGTTTTAAATCTCGATTTCGTTTCGAGATGGTGAAAAAATGAAATAATTTCAAAATTTCGTCGAAATTTCGATGAAATTTCGCCAATTTCGGCCAAAATCGACCTAGATTTGTGAAGGAATGGTATATATCGATATTTCAATTTCGATTTCAGTAGGGTGTCGAAACCAAAATTTCGCCGAAATTTCGTCGAAATTTCGCCTAATTAGGAGTATGTTCGATGGGAGAATAATTGGTTATTATGTAGATTGCATCCAAAAAGAGAAAAGAAATAAGAAAGACATACTCCTAATTAGGAGTGAATGGTCGTGGTGGGAGCCACCATGGTGTGTCCTTCCACTCCTTATGGAGATCCTCTCTCCTTTTCTTTTATTATCCATTGATGATTGATTTTGTATAGAGATTAAATTAGGAAAAAGAGTTGATAATTTATTTTCATCCTAAACCTAATTGTGGTTAAGAGCTACATTTAATCTTGGTCATTGATTAATACTATAGTGCATCCATGGTTTCAAATTTCGCGAAATTTCTATACAGAAATTTTGCGAAATACCTTAACTAACTTCTTTTGATATTTTACATTATTTGTATATGTTTCGTTTTATTTATGCAGAAGTACCTTAACTAACTTCTTTTGATATTTTACATTATCTGTATTACTAATCTTTTGCGTATCTTGGAAATGTTACGAAATCTCCCGCTCTTCGAGGATGCCCTCGGCGTCGAGGAACATGTACTAGGGTGTATGTGCGACTCGTTCAGATCATCAACTCGAAGATACGAGATAATTTTTTCAATATCAATAAGTACAATAGATAGAATGGAAAAAACTTTTATTTTACTTACTATCTAAACGAAAAATAAAGATTTATTATATACCTCTACTGTGTATAGAATTTATGATTTCTATTGGTGCAAATCCAATCACCTTGATTTGGGATGAAAAACAATTCCCCATTGGTAGCAAATCAAATGGTTATCCACTAAGCGGGGGCATATATTGTGTTTTCTGGTTTGTGCTTTTGGCAGCTATTTGGCATTGGGTGTATTGGGACCTAGAAATATTCTGCGACGAACGTACAGGAAAACCCTCTTTGGATTTGCCAAAAATCTTTGGAATTCATTTATTTCTCTCAGGGGTCGCTTGCTTCGGTTTTTGCGCATTTCATGTAACATGTTTGTATGGTCCTGGGATATGGATATCAGATCCTTATGGGCTAACTGGAAAAGTACAACCTGTAAACTGTGCATGGGGCGCAGAAGGTTTTGATCCCTTTATTCCTGGGGGAATAGCTTCTCATCATATTGCAGCGGGTACATTGGGCATATTAGCGGGCCTGTTCCATCTTAGTGTCCGTTTGCCTTAACGTTTATAAACATTAGAAAAACATAAAAATCACAAAAATATTTTGTTTACTGCATTTTGAGCATTTTCTCCTATTTTTATCTCTCTTATATCTAGTGCATATATATTCCTTATATACATTATGTCTTTATTAAAAGAAAAAAGAAAATATAAAAATATAAAATATAAAAAGAAGATAAAAAAAATCAGAAAATTAAAAATCAAATATAAAAATATAAAATCAAAAATAAAATAAAAAAAGAAGAAAACTAAAAACCCACAAAAAGACTTGCATGCATACATGACTCACTTGTATATAAATAATTGTAGGCTACCTGTTTTTGCTCTCAGTGGTTCGACCTCTACTTGCTTACGCACTATGCATCATTTACATGTAGAGTTAATAAATTTTAATTCACATTTTTGGGACTTAATTGACTTTTTCTTTATTGTGGGTTAATCTATGATTAACATGTGTTTCGTGAGCGGTCGCCTTAGCGACACTGTCGTCTCCGCCTTGTGCGAGACGTACTTTGACCCTCGCCAAATCCGTGTTATCAGATGGCGCCGTTGCCGGGGAGCAATGAGCGTAGCTTACTTTAGTTTGTCATGTTGTAGATACTTGCATATTTTTTTTGCTTATATCCATAAATTGCTTGTAAATATTTATTGCTTATGTTTATATTCTGTGACTATTTGTGCTAATTCCCTTTTCTTGCAACTTTGATGCGAGGGTCCGCCATGCGAGGACGGCTTTCTAGGAGGTCGGTGCAGCCTTGCATCAAGGAGTGTCACGCCTATTTGACCAGCTGGAGCAAGCACCAAGGAAGCAAGAAGAAGTATTAGCTAGTTTTTTTAAAAAATGTAATTTTAAGAGAGAGAGAGACAATTTTGGCATGTAATAACTTGGACTCTACTCTTCACAACGAGGTCCAGTGCCCGGGTGTCTGTTCACCTGGGGGCCTCGTCGCGGCTTTTTCGTGTTTTCCCGCTTTCTTTTCTTTTTTTCCCGCGGTTTTGAGCTTTCCGCCTTTTCTTTTCCTTGTTTTGTGTGCATGGAGCCCCTAGACTTAGGCTGCTTGACTCGGTAGCTAGGTCCATACATTAATAAGAATGCCTGTTCCTATAGTCTCTTTCGTATGGACTTAGTCAAATTAAATTGGTTCTTCACGACTAATAGCAGCTAATGTTTAGGGCGATTTTGTCGCTTGCATACCGCCATGTAGTTATGTTTAAAAATTCTGTTTTGCATACCGCATGGAGAGAGCTAGGATGCACTGTAAGTCCTCTAACTCAGCATGCATCATTCGGTTCAATGATGAGATTTCCATCATGGAACCAACTTGCACGGTTTTTCCGCTATCTCCCGCTGATTTTGAGCACCTAGGACCTAAATGAAAATCTACAAGAACGTTAGGCGTTGGTATGAAAACACTAAAAAAAAGTGAAAATCCAAAAAACTAAAACAAGGGGACTGCTAAATAAACTTTGACCCTAATTAAAATTCGTAATAGACTATCATTGTACTGGGTTCATAAAGCCATCATTGTTTTCAGGTACCTTCGGAGGGGGACCAAAACTCTACTCCCATGAGTGAGGCACGTCCCATAAGGAATAGAGCCAAAAACCCAGTCTGCAACTGCCTTGTGTATCGCCTGGATTTCCGAAGTAATGTCGCTTCTATCGTACGTGATCGAGTAGGGCCTTGTCAGCGATGGTGTTTCCGCTTTGTGTGGAACATCGACATGATCTGAAGTACTGAGCATAGGCCACGCCTTCACGGGGGTATCTGTCTCATCGATTTGCGTCCGAGTAGGTTCTTGCACGCTCACGGGTGATTCTGTGCCGAGCGAGAACCGAAGTATTGGTTTCGCTCATCGGCTTCCTCTCTCTATTTTTTTGGCTGAATAGGAATCCAGGAAGGGTTACAAGGATCTCAAAAAGTACTGACTACATGTTACAAAGGAGGAGGACAAGTACGTGATTCTTTTCTGGCAGTACTCTCTCTCCTATAGAGTTAGCGTGCTAAGGACTTGTTAAAAGAAATGCTTGAAATAACAACTCTAAAAATTGAAAAGATAATAAATAGCCGAACCTTCACGGCTTCACAAGGCGTGAGTTGGTGAACCCAATTTTGTATTGCGTTTGTATGGATTTAGATTAAGGTTCAAAGATCAAGTCCCGCGCCTTTGCGCAAATTTTGTTGTATCATCCTCCTTTGACCCCCGCTCAGTCGAGCCTTTCTACTTTTTTGCACTCCTTTTTATTTCCTCGTTGACCATCGTATCCTTCTTCCAACATCCAATCCTCCTTTTGCTCCACGAAGTCGATCCATGGATGGTTTCCGTCGGGATCTCGCCGACACCCATATCGATTCCATAGACTCGACTTCGCCAATAAATTCGAGGCGATTCCCGAGAACCCCACCCGGACTTTGCGGATCGATCTCCAGACTCCTCGTCTTCTACCTTTCTTTTGACCACCCAATAAATCGGGATCACTTTTGTCCCACTTTTCGCCGTTGTGAATGGAAGTCGATCACAGTCCATATCCTTTTTCTGTTCACAACATGCTGGGATTGACCTTGATTCCAGCTCCATCATGACAACTGAATGATATTGCAAGTGGTCTGATTAGGATTCTCTCATTCTGCAGATAGAAGACCGACCAAGCCCTGTATTCTATTCCGGAATTCATTTCGTCCGATTCAGACCCTGACATGGCTCCTTAAAGAAAGGGCAAGGGTCAGCAGCCACCCCAACCAGAAGGCCAGATGCCTGATCAAAATCAGGTTAATGCACAACTGTTGGCATCCATCCAGGCAATCCAAAACAGCTGACAGAGCAGGCCCTAGCACAGACCGCTTTCCAGGATATGTTGAATGATGTAATGAACAGAGCCGAGGGAGGAGGAGGACGACGAGGAGGTGGTAATCCTCCTGATGACGAGGAAGAGCCAGAAAATGGGAGACCCAAACCTACACTGAAGGAGACCTATAATCCTGGAGACAACCAGATGACCGAGTAGATCCTCATTCCACCGGTACATGCTCACTTCGAGCTGAAGCCCCAGTTCGTCGCTCTTCTTCCATCTTTCCATGGAAACACCGGTGAAGAGCCGTACATTCACCTGTAGCAGTTCTCACGCATCTGCCGTACTACTCACTACCCCAATGTCCCTTTGGATATTGTCAAAATGATGGCATTCCCCTTCAGCATGCAAGACAAGCCCCTCTATTGGGTCAACCATCTGGAGAGGGTTGTGACAACCTGAGAGGAACTAAAGTCAGCTTTCCTGCACAAGTTTTACCCTCTCGGTCGGCTCAACCAGATGCGGGCACGAATCAGCAACTTCTCCCAGGGAGCCCACGAATCTATCCATGAAGCCTGGGAGAGATTCACAGATCTGTAGGAGAAATGCCCCCATCATGAGATCCCGAAGGCCAGCTTGGTCCAACACTTCTTTGGGGGCCTGAACATTGAGAGCCAAAGGCTCGTTGATGCAGCATGTGGGGGCTCACATTTCAATAAGGATGAAGACGTAGTCTGGCAGATATTTAAAGAAATGGCCGAAGGAGAGGCTGCCCTCTCTTCATCAAAAGCATACCAAAAGCAGCCCCAGATCCTCCAGAAACAAGTACACATGGCAGCGTCCTGCGAGGCGGAGAGAGACGAGAGCTCCTACCTCAGCATCATCGAGGACCATCTCTCGAAGGTTAATATCATCGAGAAGCGATCACAGGACATAGAGAAACTTGCTGTGATCGAGAAGAGGACTCAGAACCTTGACAAGTTAGATTAGATCACCAAACAATTAGAACTGTTGGTGGGCACCATCAACTCTGTTCAGTCGGCAACACCATCAGAAGCTCCAGCTGAGAGGAAGGACGATCTACAACCGCCACATCAGCCTCAGCCGAGGCAGCAGCCACCGGCAGTGCAGCACGTGTACTACGTGCAGGCGCCCGACTAGGGCTAGCCGCAACAGTAGATGGTTGTGTACCAACCAGAGTTTTTAGCAGGAACCGATCCAGTCTTCCCACCACCACCCCTAATTCAAGAAGTCAACGGGATTTGGAGCAATGAAGCACAGCCGACCCGTCCTATGGGACAACCGCAGGGTCAGCTATCCGCCGACCGGCAATACCACCAACCTCAGGGTGGTCGATTTGGGCAGTCCTCACATCCGCCGCCGCAATATCAACAGCCTCCCTCATATGCGAATCAATGGAGGCAGAATCAGTATCATCAGCAGCCGCAGTACCGCCAGCCACAACCTTTCCATCAGTACGCGACCGCTCCACCTCAGCAGTACCCACAGTATCCCCCTTCCTCGTACCAGCAACTTCAGCTTCCTGCACCACCCCAACACCACCAACAGTCTCAGCACCCACACATGCAGCAACAGTGTGGTCTGTACGCTGAATGAGACAAATCCCGTGAACCCGACCATGGATTGCTTGTCCCAACTCGTCAAAGGGCTAGCAGATATGACCACGAGGCTCGACGACCTGACCGCCACCAAGGCCACTATCCCAGCTCAGGTCGAGGCTAACCCCAATAGCTCTAAAAAGAAAGAGCAGGTAGAATATGATGTCCTGTCTGCGTCTGTAGAGTCAGAATATTGTTTGTTCTAATGCTGTCACTCTCAGGAGCGGTAGGGCCTTGCCTCCGCCTGCTATCAAGAATGGGGAGAATAAAGAACCAGGTGAACCGTCATCTTCTGCATCAGCCGCGTTAGGTATATGGACGGGTGAGGAAGAAGGACGAGCCATTCCAGCAGTTATCCACCACCATCTTCACCAGCAAAAACTGCAAAAAAATCAGCAAAACCAAAAAGAACAAAAAGAATTTCGCAGCCGAAGCAAAGCCACGCCAGCCTCGGAGGAGCAGCCACTTGCAGCCGATCCCTCGTTAGCCGACGGAGCAGACGGCCTACTTTTTGCTCGCCCATCAGCATTAACACCTCAGAATCCAGCTTGTACTCCTTTTTGTAGTCCGGATGTACAACAATATGTGGGTGATAATTCTGATGTAAATAAGAACTCTATTTTGCCTTCCAGTGATGTAAATATCCTTTTCCTAATACAATCAAAAAATCCAAAAAAAATGCAAAAAGAAAAAGTGCATTGTCTGATCCTGGAGTTGTGGAAATAATAGATAACTTAACTGTTGAGATTCCCTTACTGAAGGCCATGTAATATATGCCAGCTGTGAAGAAAGGTTTGAAAGAGGCATGCACCAACAGGCGTCGACCAGCATGCAAGAACAAACGCAATCAGTTCGAGAGGCACGTGCTTTCCATGGCCACTATCGCAGCTATCAGCAATCTCTACCATAATAAACAAGACAAAGGAGCGCCTCTTATCAGTTGTGAGATATTTGATCAGGTCTTCGAGCGTACTCTCCTTGACAACGGATCTTCTATCAACCTTTTGCCCTCGTCCCTAATGCAAGAATTTGGGCTGGGTCCGCTCAAGCCAACACAGATGATCCTTCAGTTCGCTGACCGATCCACCAAGCGACCTAAAGGTCTGATGGAAGACGTTGTGGTGAAGGTGCGGGAGATGCAATTCCCTGTTGAATTTGTGGTCCTTGATATGGACTCACTCGCACCCTTACTCCAGACCCCTATCATTCTGGGCCGACCATTCTTGCGTACTTCAGGTGCCGTGGTTGACTATGGGTCCGACAAGATCACTTTTCGCTCGGACGGCAAGCATATCACTATAGATATGATCAGAGAGCCGAACGCCGCGACTGATGAGAGTCATGCAGTATCAGAAGCAGACTGTGACTTTATTGCAAAGATCAGGGACTCATCACTTTCATTGAATGATTCATGGACCCGAGAATTCCTCACTCTCGAGGACTTGTAAAGCACAATTGACCTATGCTCCGATGAATCTTGGGAGACAGACTCTCTGATGCTGGAGCAATTAGGTGATTTCAAGAATTCACTCCAGACCGAACACAATGAACCTAGTATAGAACTGTTCGGCACATCATCAGGATCTCAACAGAATACCGAGGATGGTAGCTCCATCAATGACGAACATTCCACCACTAGTATAGTGTCTGAAGTGACCAACAACTTGGACAGATCAAGACCAGAACTCAAGCCATTTCCTGCAGGCCTGAAGTATGCTTTCCTTGCGGGTGAAGAACACATGTATCCAGTCATCATCAGCAGCAGGCTGAACCCGGATCAGGAGTCTCGACTTCTCGAGGTTCTAAAAAAGAACCGCAAGGCACTTGGGTGGTGCGTATCAGATCTCTGAGGGATAAATCCAGCGTTGTGTTCACACCACAATTATCTGGAAAAAGATGCCAAGCCGTCCCGCGAATTCCAAAGAAGGCTGAATTCAAACCTTCGGGACGTCGTCATGAAAGAGATCACGAAATGGTGTGAAGCAGGTTTCATCTATCCCATCTCCGATTCAAAATGGGTAAGCCCACTGCATGTAGTTCCAAATAAATCAGGGCTCACCGTGGTTACCAATGCCAAAGGAGAGGAAGTATCCACTCGGGTACCAACATCCTGGCGGGTGTGTGTTGACTACCGTCGTCTTAATGCGGCAACTAAGAACGACCACTTCCCCTTGCCATTCATTGATCAAGTTTTGGAAAGACTAGCAGGCAAGGAATTCTTCTGCTTTTTGGATGGGTATTCCGGGTACAACCAAGTGGCAATCGCTCCCGAAGATCAAGAGAAGACTACATTCACTTGCCCGTTCGGCACCTACGCCTTCAAGAGAATGCCCTTTGGATTATGTAACGCACCCGCAACATTTCGGAGATGCATGCTTGCAGTTTTCGTCGAGATGGTAGGCAGTTTTCTCGAGGTGTTCATGGACGACTTCTCAGTCTATGGTGACAGTTTTGATTCTTGTCTTGGGCACCTAGACAGAGTGCTTCAGAAATGTCGGGAAGTCAATCTAGTGCTTTCATGGAAAAAGAGACACTTCACGGTCACTGAAGGAATTGTGCTGGGGCATGTCGTTTCCAAACGTGGCATGGAAGTCGACCCAACAAAGGTGAATGTTATTGCCAATTTAGAGCCACCTCAGTCAGTGAAAAATGTAAGGTCATTACTGGGGCATGTGGGATTTTACAGACGATTCATCAAGGATTTCAGCCGCATCGCCCGATCTTTAACAGAGCTTTTATGCAAGGAAACCAAGTTTAATGTCGATCACCAAGTTCTCCTTGTTTTCAATCAACTGAAGGAGCTTATCACTCAAGCTCCAGTCCTACAGCCGCCGGATTGGTCTCTTCCTTTTGAGATCATGACTGATGCGTCAGACTTTGCAGTCGTGGCTGTTCTGGGACAGAGAAAAGAAAAGGCGCCCTATGCCATTCACTACGCCAGCAAAACATTAGATGAAGCGCAAAGAAATTACACCGTGACAGAGAAAGAGTTGCTGGCTGTGGTTTTCGCCTTGGAAAAGTTCAGATCTTATTTGCTTGGATCAAAAGTTACCATTTTTGCAGACCACTCTGCTATCCGGTACTTACATCAAAAGAAGGATGCCAAGCCTAGACTGATTAGATGGATCCTTCTCCTCCAGGATTTTGATTTGGAAATCAAAGACAAGCTTGGAGTTCAGAATGTGGTAGCAGACTATCTCTCCAGAATTGAACAGCAAGAGCCTGCACGCAACAATGCACCTATCGCAGAAACCTTTCCAGATGAGTCAATTTTAGCAGTAGATTCCCTCCCTTGGTATGCTGATATAGTCAATTACCTCGTCTCGGGGGTAATACCATCGGATTGGAAGAAAAATCAGACGAATAAATTCATGTCGACCATCCGTTTTTATCAATGGAAAGATCCTCTCTTATTCAGGGAAGGAGCGGATTGCATTTGGCGCAGGTGCATACCTCAGGAGGAGCATTTGAGTATCCTCGAGCACTGTCACTCGCTCGAATCTGGTGGACATCACTCTGAAGACCGTACAACAACTAAAGTACTTCAGTGTGGCTTCTGGTGGCCCACACTATTCAAGGATGCATCAATATTTGTCAAACGATGCATTGACTGTCAGAGATTGAAGGGCACACTCACTGCAAAGGATTCGATGCCTCTGAAGATCATTCAGATAGCATGATGGTTTTGATGCGTGGGGCATTGATTTCATGGGACCTTTCCCTAACAGTCAGGGTTTTGAGCATTCCTTCTTGTCGTAGATTACGTGAGTCGTTGGGTTGAAGCTATTCTCGCTCGAGCCGCTGACAGCCGGACAGTGTGTCGATTCTTGAGAGATAACATCATTGCACGGTTCGGGATTCCGAAGATTCTCATATCAGATGGGGGTAGCCATTTCATTAACAAAGAGGTCAAGAAATTAACGAAGGAGTAAGGCATCGATCATCGTGTCGCATCCCCTTATCATCCTCAGACCAATGGCATGGCCGAATTGTCAAACAGAGAAATCAAGACGATCCTTCAGAAACTTGTAAGGCCGGACAGAAAGAATTGGTCTCAACTCTTGGACTCAGTCCTCTGGGCTTACAGAACCGCCTACAAGTCTCCCTTGGGCATGTCGCCCTATCGTCTTGTATATGGGAAGCCGTACCATTTGCCCGTCGAATTAATTAACAAGCCTCTATGGGCAATCAACATATGCAATTTGGACTCACGAAAAAGTGGTCAGAAAAGAAAAGATGATCTGAACAGACTCCTGGAGTTCCGAGACTATGCATACGATAACACATTGATGTACAAGGAAAAGGTGAAACGCTGGCATGACCGGCACATCAGACGAAAGACCTTTGAAGTTGGACAGAAGGTGTGGTTATTTGATGCAAAGTTGTGGATCTTCCCAGGTAAATTAAAGAGTAAGTAGACAGGGCCATTTCGAGTTTGTGAAGTGCGTGACAATGGAAGTATTGCCATATCAGAATTGTCGCCTGACGCACAACCATTCGTCGTCAACGGTCAACTCCTGAAGCCTTACCTCGAGCCTGATACGTTCTTGGCCGTTGTCGACTCCATCCAGCTTATACGCCTTGATGAGATATCCACTACATTGTCAGCATCAGAAGATTCAGACGCTGCACCTTAAAAACTATTCATCTGATTTCTTCTTTTCTTCTTTTCTTCTTTTCCTTTTCTATCTTCTTTTTCAATCAAAAAAAGGTGTCGCCTCTTGTTGACAGTCTTCTCTACTTAGGACACACTTTGTCCTAAGTATAGGGGGGGGGGTGCACCCCGAGTTTCTCTATTCTTTGATCCTCTCCATTATCTCCTCTTCTTGTCTATACTTAGGGATATTTTACCCTAAGTATAGGGGGAGACAATCTGAGTACGATCTGTTTATTACCACCTTTGACCCTCCCTGCTTTGTGTACAGTCTGCTATACTTAGGATTAATTGAACCTAAGTATAGGGGGGACGGTCAACTTCTCATTTGTTCATTCCTTCCTATATTTATTTATTTACTTATTCATTCGTTAGACTTGTCTGTACTCAGTACGAGTTATGTCTTCTCTTTCCTCTTCGATCTATGAGGACATAGCTCAAGCTAAGTATAGGGGGGTCGTATATACTTTGTATATACTACAAGCCATAACTCATACTGAAAATAAAAATACTACCTGGAGCTAAAAGTAATGCTAAAAGTATTTTTATTACAATAATAAAAGATGAGCCATAACTCATACTGAAAATAAAAATACTACCTGGAGCTAAAAGTAATGCTAAAAGTATTTTTATTACAATAATAAAAGATGATTGTGAGCTCCTCAGATTCTTTTTATTCATACTGATTAATAAATAAGGAAAAATGCTTTGTGCAAAATGTTCTCCTTGTGAAAAAAAATCTTTTGTAAATTGTTTGAAAAATTTTGTAAAAAGTGTTCAACCTTTGTAAATAGTTTTGTTTGCAAAGTTATTTTCTTTGAGTGAAATAAAAATGTTTGAAAAACGGTTTGCAAATGGTTGGAAAAATAGTTGTAAAACTTATTTTGAAAAATCTATCTATACTATACTGTTCGAAAACCTTTGCAAAATGATTTTCAAATGCATGTACATGTTTGTAAAAATATTTTGGACTATAGTCTTCAAACATCTTTTGAAAATAATTCTCAAATAAGTCTGAGGAGTATACACAAAAATCTCTCATGCAAAAACAAGCAATAACTCCAAATAAAACTTATAAGAGCGCAAACAATTTTGTATATAAAATATAGTTTTTCTTTGTATATACTGATTAATAAATCAGGTTAAATAACTTTGTAAAATGATTTGAAAAATAGTATGAACTGTTTGGAAAACCTTTTCTGAAATGTTTTCAACCTGTATAAAATCGTTTTGTTTGTAAAATTCTTTTCCTTGTGTGAAATAAATGATTTGAAAATCTATGTGCAAATGGTTTGAAAAATGTTTGTAAAAACTATTGTGCAAAATGTATATACATAGTGTGACAAATCTTTGCAAAATGGCTTTCAAATGTCTGTAAATGCTTGCAAAAATTATTGTGTACTATAGTTTTGAAAATGTTTTCAAAGTAATTGTTCAAATAAGAATCATAATAATAATAATAATCATCATCATAATAATAAAATACATATCTGTAAAGCTGTTAGATAAAAAAGGAATTTATTAATTGTACCTAGAACAAACAGGTTAACACTTGTAAATCCCTTAAAATTCTTAATTCTTGTAATAAAGCGGCACACCCGTGTAAATAGTTATACATACTTTTTGTGGGCCAAGATTTTTATGTGTAAAAATTCGTTGTGTAAAAAGATTCTTTGATTTTTACATTCTTTGTGAAAAATTGCATCATTCATTGTGCATAGCATGTGCATATCATTCATATTCTTTTTGAGTGAGCTTGATGATTGAACCAATCCAATAAAGTCTAAAATTGGAGCTTGGTTGGACTTTACCGCACCTAACTGCACTAGAACGTTATGGGAACTAGGTTTAAGGTATTTCAGGTCTATTCAGACTTAATTCTTTGAGAAATCAGGGCTGGGTTCAAGTCACCTCAACTGACTAAATATAACTTTTCGAGACACACACATGATTCTTGTCGACCGTGACCTAACTTGGACACTTGCACCTTTCACTTGGCTCAACTCGGTTGGAGTGGTGAGGGGGTTGGATTTGCCAGTCTGAGACGCACACAGGTGGAAACATTCATCCTCGTCTAGGGAGGGAAGTGCACCCCAACCTGGTCTAGTTTCAATGAAGTCGAATGACATGCGAGTGCGGGTTGCAATAAAGCTTCAAAAGAGGGATAGTCTTCTGGCTTAAGAGGAAAAAGTCCTTATGTAAATGCTGTTGTGAATAGTATTTCAAAAAAAAAACTCCAAAAAAATGGACAAGCTTGAAAATAAAAAAAAAAAGTGCCTACCGGAGTATGTATATGTGTTGTATAGAAAATAAGCAAGCTTGAGCATCAAAGTTATACCATGTGAGCCTGCAGCTGGATGACTTGACTACACTGGTCTTGCATCCCAGGATAGGAAGCTACACTGGCTACCATCCATTCTCTTCTTCCCCTCCTCCTCTTGAGTCGGATGCCACTTGAACTTAGAAGGGAATGCCCCGCTCCTCGACGGCAGAGGGCTGGATTGGGGAATCATTGGGTTGTCATTCTGGAGAAGTCAGTTCCTTTGTCATTTCAGTTGGGGAGAGCCACTATCACTTACACTATACAAGTCAGCTTCATAGTCATAAGGGTTTGCGTATGGTGTAGGCCAGTTCTGACCAGGCTATTGAGGTGGGTTGAACCGAGTTCTGTGACTCTCGAAGGTGTTGTGTTTTAAAGTTGGTTCCCGACCAGGTTCTACATACATCCACACTCAAGGTCTAACAGAAGCTCCAAATTCTGATTTTTGTAAGGACAAGATATTGCACTGAAAGCAATCCTATTCACTCTATCTTTTTCAATCTTCTTTTTCTTTTCTTCCTATTCTTTGTTCTTTCTTGTACTTATTGCAGAAGTATTTGCTAGGGATTAGCAAAGGCAAGTCTAGGGGGGTGATGAATCTCCATTTCATCACCTTTATTCTATCATTTTGGCCGTGAAAACCCTAGCTAATGCATGAAATTAACATTAATTTGTCTATAATAGCATTCATATTCATTGCATTTATTGTACATAAAATAAGGTTTTTGATGCCAAAATTATAGAATAAAGAGAAGAAAAGAAAAAGAAATAAAATGTCGAAAATATTTTATGACCCAAACCCCGAGACCAAGGCCAGAATGGAATTGGTCGACAAGGAATAAAGTAGGGGGAGATAAGGGCCAAAAATACAATAAATACTGCATTTACTCATGCATTAATTATGCATTTTTTGACACCTATTTTATTCTTAATTATTTATTCATCAAATAAGAAAACTTTGCACATAAAAGTTGTAGATAATAATGTAAACAAAAATACAAAATTGAGTTTGTACAAAAATAATATACATTGCACAGTTTATATCCAGAATAAAAAGCCAGAAACCAAACTTCACAGACCCATATCTTCCTAATAAAAACTCAAATTCTATCAAAATCACCTCTAATTGTATATAACTTTTCATGAGCTATTTAATGGTGGTGGTTTTATATTTTTTAGAGTTACTGTGCAAAAGATAGGTCTTGGGCCCCTATTGTACATAATACTGATTAAAATATTCATTATATTCATTATTCATTATTTTTTAAATTTATATTTTTAGAATTTTGTGAATAATATACATAATACATGTATATATTGAAATTGAAAGAAAACAAAAAAAGAAAACCTCAAATAAAACAAGTCTATGAAATTACATAGGCAAAATACCTATGTATTACTTATATATAAATAAAAAGGGGATTTCATTCCTTTATCCATTTATATTTTTATTAAATTGTAAATATCATCTATATTCCATTAAAAATGTAAATCCAAAATAGAACTCAATAAAATTCATTAAATAAATAAAATGTGTACAAAATATAGGTAAAATACCTATAAGTATACCTACATATCATATACACCTATTTATTTAAATATGCAAATAAACTCATAAAAATCAAATAAAAATATATTTATACTCACAAAAATAAGTTATAAATATACAAAATAAGAAAATGAAATAATAAAATAAAATAAATAAAAATAAAAATTCACAAAGCATAGGTAAATATACCTATAAATACACTCATAAAAATAAATTACTAATAAATAAAGCCAAAAAAATAAATAAAAAACATATTAAAATACTACATAAAATAATAAACATTTTTTATTTTATACTCGAAAAATATTAAAATCATTTACTATTTTAAATTAATTATTTTCGAATAAAAATCCCTGTTTTGTCCTGCAGTGCCCTACGTGGACCAATGAGGGGCAGCGGATCGTTGACCTCTGGTCAACTGTCCCATCCGCGTCACTGAACCGCCATACCTGGTGAATCTCCGATTTTCTTGCGTTTTTCATGGGTGTCTCGTCCATCGATCGAATTCGCTTCCTTCACAAGAATTGTTGCTGGATCATTGTACAATCACGCCAACATCTTAGATTGCTCGTAAACACATCAGATTCTTTGATTTTAGCCGGTCGATAAGGGTGCCTTGTGATGTTTATAAATAAGAAGCTCCGACCTCCTTCGTAAATTTGGTTAGTTTTAAGTCTTCTCCCTTCCTCGTATTCGGTCCTGGAGGTTCCCTCGTGACAGGAGGAGATCTTTGGCGCCTTGAATTGGTCGGAGGAGGTGGGAGCTGCACCCACGGCGGAGCTCCAGCGACGCCACGCTCCCTGGTCCCCATCAGGTATTTGAGCACCGTTTCTTGCTTTATTAGATAGGTTTTGATTCCCGCTTTTATTTCCCGCATTTAGATTAGTCTCTAGCCTAGTTAATCGCCTTGAATCGGTCGAGTCGTAGTTCGCCGGAGCTCTGCTCCGGCGACGACTCCCAAGCCCTCTAGTTAACCTTCGACGCTCGTATCGCTCCCATATCATTCCCTATCGCCTTCTCCATCATCCGCACACCCCTGATCAACCGGATCCTTCGTGGATCCGCGAATCGAGGTTCACCTCCGCCGCTCGTCGGAACCTCGCCGCCCACCTTCGTTTTTTCACGCTAAAACTTCAAACCCCTGGTCGAGGAGCTTCGCCTCGAGCCGCTTGTTCTTCTTGTACAAGTCTTGACATGAAAAGAGCCATCTTGGGCTTGATTGATTCCGGGAAGAGGTTCCTGGAGGTCCCTCCCTTCCTCGAGCTCGCCTGAACGACTGGGACCTCCAGGGGCCAAGCGGAGACCATCAGCCGGCGCGGGGAGCTTCCAGGCACGTGTAGAAACCATCGGTGGCGACGAAGAAAGCCGGAGGCGCCGACTATTCTCGATTGAAGCTCGCCGTGCGCGAGCTTCGTCCCTGTTCTTCCACGCCGCTCCAGCGCCGTCCGATCAAGATGAAGACCCTAGGTGTAGTATCCGCCGTTGGATGCCAAGCCTTGTGACCGCCAGATCTCGCCTGGAGATCTAATCTCGTGCGTCCAACCACGAAGCGTCATCGACCGTCAGATGGGCGACACGTGTATAAGTGAATGAAGATCCGCCGTTCATCTGCGCCTAATAAGGGGTAATTTACACCTTTGGCCCCTAACTTTTTGTATTTATTATTTAGTCCATTAAATATTGTGTAGCATTTAAAATAAAGTGGGTATTTTGTAAAAAGACCCCTGGGTTTCTGGTATTTACAGCGAGGTCCATTCCACGTCAGGTCACGTGAGGTTTCACGTGTGTTGGAAAAATTTCATGGATACCCTTGTATTTACTTGTATTTCGTAGAGGTCCATTCAATAAAATATACAGTGTTATATTTTTGTGAAATTTGCACGCAGACCCCTGTTCTTTATGAAATTGCGTTTTGGTCCCTGTGCGTGTGAGTCACGTGTAGTCCCACGTGATTGGAAAAATTGCAAGGGCCCCCTGACGGGTTTTGAAATATGTATTGGATCATGAAACTTCATGTTAATGTTCAAATTTTTTGGTAAAATTGCACAGAACCCCCTGAGATTTATTTTATTTGCAAAAATACCCCTGCCAGTGTTGGAATTTCTTTTTGCTTTCCTTATTTATTGCATGCATCTATAAAATTCCAAAAATCACCAAAACTTACCATAGGTTCCTATTGCATTGTATTATTACGCTCTATTTTTATTTTTCATTTTTATTGTATTTTCATATTTATAAAAATTCAAAAACATGCATTTTTGCTACTGTTTGCATTAAAAAAATCCTAAAAAAATATAAAAACTTCTTGAAAAATTCCAAAAAAATATATGTTATGCCTTTTAGTGTGCTTGATTTTCTATCCAAAAATCACTAAAAAAATATAAAATAAAACTCCTAAAAATTAAAAAACCCCAAAAACCTTCAAAAATATATTAAAAATCCCAAAAGAATCATAAAAATGCAATCTCTGTTTCTGAATTTTCTGTATTTTATATTTTATGATCTTTGTTTTAAAATTAATTTGAGGAATTTTCGACACTATTTGATATTTTTCATCCTCATTTTAATTTCGGCCAGCAATATGTTTCACTGTTTGCTTGTATTTTTGATTTTAAAAATACCAAAAAAATTAGGAAAAATCCAGAAAATTCACAAAAAAGCATTAGAAAAACATAAAAATCACAAAAATATTTTATTTACTGTATTTTGAGCATTTTCCCCTATTTGTATCTCTTATATCTAGTGTATATATATTCCTTATATACATTATGTCTTTATTAAAAGAAAAAAGAGAATATAAAAATATAAAATATAAAAAGAAGATAAAAGAAATCAGAAAATTAAAAATCAAATATAAAAATATAAAATCAAAAATAAAATAAAAAAGAAGAAAACTAAAAACCCACAAAAAGACTTGCATGCATACATGACTCACTTGTATATAAATAATTGTAGGCTACCTGTTTTTGCTCTCAATGGTTTGACCTCTACTTGCTTCCGCACTATGCATCATTTACATGTAGAGTTAATAAATTTTAATTCACATTTTTGGGACTTAATTGACTTATTCTTTATTGTGGGTTAATCTCTGATTAACAGGGGTTTTGTGAGCAGTCGCCTTAGCGACACTGTCGTCTCCGCCTTGTGCGAGACGTACTTTGACCCTCGCCAAATTCATGTTATCAGTTAGGAGGCCATAGGCGTCGACCTCGCAACATGCAGGGCGGCCTCGGTTGGCGTCAAGGAAAGCATGACGGCCCCAAATCGCACGGGCGGTGGTGACTGTGCCTAAAACATGCACGACAACTGCTGGCGTTCCAGGTCGAGTGGCGGCAGCCTGGATCAGATGACTTTTCGCGGGGGCATCGGTCTCGGTCGGAAGACCTCGCGAGACACCCCTGGTGGGAGTGGCATCGTTTACCGCAATGGTGATGACCATGGAGGCGACATACCGGTGATGCCCCGATCATGCGTACATCGAGACTACCTTGAGAGCAGTCCCTCGGATGGTGGGAACGTAGATGGATATGGCGGCTACTGCATGGATTGACACCCCACCGAGGGGGTCTCCTGATCGGGTGATGGCGCCGGGTTGAGGGGAGGGATTGGGTTAGTGTTGACCGTGGAGTTGGAACACACGGTGGCGATAGAGGGGCCGTCGTAGGTGACCCCAGGATCAGTATTTGTGCGGATTCACCCTCGAGAACAACAACGTCGATATCGAACAGATCTAGGGTTTCATATCCCTCTTCTACTGGTTCTTCATCAAATATTGGCCCCACATTTTTACTTTTTTCATTTTTTGATTCCTGGACAGTAACTTCAACTTCACAAAAATCGATAATTTCATATTCTTCAGCTGTACTTTCATAAAAAAATCGGCCCTAAATCTTCATAGTTTCGTTGCACAGGAGTTGCATCAAATAAATATTCTTCAGAACTGAAAATAACTTCAGTTTCTTGGTCGAAATCAGTTTGAACACCATGTCCAGGGTTCTGATTTTTGTTGTCGACAGGCGAATCTTCACCGATTTTCGTGTCCAGCCATGCTTGTACCTTGACACTTGATATAAGTCGCTTCTTGAACATTCGTTGCCGCGAACGAGCATGCGAACCATGAGATATGCAATTGAGATTGAGTTGCAAACGCCAATACTCGATAGGATCGTCGAATCGTAGGAACGATTCAGTTGCCATGCTCTGATACCAAATGATGCAAACAAAAAAATTTTGCAAATGGAGAAAATAGATTTTGGTGGAAGAAATTTCGAGAGGGGAAGAAGAAAGAGAATAACGCGTCGGTTGCACGGGAATTTGGAGGTGAATCGGGAAGACCACGTTGAGAGAGAGAGAGTAACAAGAGAGAGACGGGGATAAACTCAAATTTTATATCAACTGAACTGAATTGTCCCTTACAATAAACTACTAACCCCTTTATATAGGAGGGGTGGAATCACAAAAATAGAAAGGGAATCAAATTTAAAATCCCACTCGATCCTAATTGACTCTAATTGATTTGAATCAAAATTCAAATCTACCTTTATCTTAATTTGACTTTAATTCAAAATTTGAAATTCAAATTTAAAATTAACTAACTAATTTTGGAGATCACACGCGTTTTTTTTCATTAAATAAAATTGCAACGACTCGAATAAACGTACATAAAATTAGACTCTAATTAATAATAAAACCGAGGCCCTATTTATCAGTTTCATGCTGCATCAATTGACGAAATTCCTTAATTTGAGAAATCTCCAAATCAACCATTTGATTCAATTTGATTTGCTATGCCAATTTGGGAAATATTGCATCATTATATCTATCTTCCTACATGTAGTTCTAGTGTATTTGTGGTATAACATGTAGTTCTTTTCCTTTAATCTCTGTTGTATCATATCTGTACTTGATTTTCTTGTTAGTTGAATAAAATTGTGGTGGGTTCCAATCTTGGGACTACACTCTGGTTCATCTAAAAAAATCTACCTCCCTACAACTCTATTAAGTTGAGGTGTTTCTGGAGGAGTGAGGTGAAAAATATTCCTTTCTCTATAAGGTATTCTTCAACAGATAAGTACATACTATGCCCTATGGTCTCGTTCAACAGATAAGTACATACATATTCTTTCTTCCATAGATTGAAATTTCACCAAAATTTCGATTTTGACTTCGACATGTCCTGGGTATCGAAACTCCCCTATTTGTCGATTTCCCTGATTTCGATCGAGATGGGTCGAAATATCGATGATATTTTGACATATCGACCCATTTCGGTTGAAATTCGTGATTTTCAGTACAAAATTTCTCGGATTTCGATCGATATCGGTGAAATTTCACCAATACCTATATATATCAACGATATTATCTATGTGAGCTTGTTTTTACTACTTATTTACCTATTCTCAATATTAAAGCACATAATGATTTATATATTTTGTTTTAGGTTGAGGGCGCTGCTCCCGTACCCTCGCGGGTATTGTATGGTACGGGGGGTGGGTACATACGACGATTCTTCAACTCGGGGAGCTTCCCTCCCTTTGGGTTTATGCCATGGAGATAAAACAATTCTATAACTTCTAGATATCTGATATAGCTTGTTCGTTTCACTCCTTTATCTTTGTAAATAGATACATCTTTACTGTAAGTAATTAATTATGTAATTCAATAGAACTTTGTCCACAACAGTTATTTATATGAATGAAACATTGTTTAATTAATCATTATCTACATTTTAGAATCAAATGCTCATTTATTTTTATGAACAAAAGATGCCTTCTAAATGCTGTTAACTTAGTTATTTCAATTTCCATTTCTGGTATCTATCAGTCAACTCAACAATATGTCTGATATGACCGATACGTGTGATATAAGGCGTATGGATGAGAGATATGTGTGATATGAGTTTGCATTTGTAATCTATTATTGTTTTAAGATCTTGGATTGGATGATATCCATTTCCAGTATGTATCAGCCAAGAATCGACATTAACATCGATTTGGTCGATATGATCGATATATGTGATATAAGGGCATACATGAGCAATATGTGTGATATAAGTATGTATTTGTAAGTTATTTATTGTTGTAATAACCTGGAAGATCATAATTTGAAAAAAATGACTTTTTGAGCTATTTTTGATATTTCCACCGAAACAATCGAAATTTCACCAAAATTTCGGTTTGAGGGGGGGGTGCAAAACGAAACTGAAATTGAGATTTCAATCCTTGCTTTCTTCTTCTCCCTTCTACCTTATGTTTCAACTTGCTTACCTATGTTCGATGATTTATGCACACAATGCCTTTCGCTTTCTTAGGTCAGGGGCTAAAGGCATATACCTTCATTTAACATTTAATAAGTGCCGGATGACCTCACGGGTAAGTACAATCCACTATTTCTTTCTCAAATTGGTAGGCTGAAGGCTAACTAACACTCCGTAGATTGTTCAACATGAGAAGAAGACAATAAAAACATAAGCTAGGGTGGGACGACTGTCTTCACTCATGGGATACTCGAGGACCGCAAGCCAGAAGAGAACAAAGCAAGGAAAGAGAGCATTAGAAGGCCCGTAGTTGGCACACATGGACTGATTGAAGGAAAATGTGAGATCAAGGTTAACACTACATTAACTGCTTGTGTGAGATGGGTTATGCTTCCACTATTGTCATACATGTGTGTAAGGAAGCTGGGGACCATGATGCTCCAAGACTGTGAATAAGCAGCTGGGGAAGAGGACTGGCGAAGTGGCATCTGACATGCTCTAACATTGGTTCTCAACCAAAATTGTGTAATCTTTGAACATTTCAAAGGTTTCTTATATGTAAGAAAGAAAGCCCATACCGTGAATGATCATCACATGGATATCACATATCATAAATATTCATTATGGTAAGGAAGGTCAACATACATTAATGTATATGAGGTCTTGAATACCTCCGCATCTCTTACCTTTCTCAGAAAATAGACATTTTACTCCAAATAGAATATTCATAAGTAGGTAAGTTCTGAACTTATAGACAATTCAAAGGTCCGTCCCTTACTAGTCTATCGATCTTATCAAAAGACACATGTCCAAGTCTTGATGCTAGATCTTATAAAATGATCTTCATCGTCCTTTTGATCTTTAAATGTTTAACTTCCAGTATTAGAAATGTTTATTTCGTAGAGTCTTCTAGATGTTAGATTATCATCTGACATATATCCACCGTAACTCTTTATGATTGCTCTATCTCGGAATGTATGTCTATGTCTACCAATTTTATAGATTGACAGTGAATCCTTTTTAACATTTAGATCATAAAGACATTCTCTAAGAATAATGGCTCTCCCATTAGAACGTGGAGTTTATCTATCCAATGGTGATTGTTGCAACAATTATCAAATTTCATATGGATGATTATTATCCTTTAGATCAAGTTCACTATTCTTCTAAAACATGTGCAACCAATTGCAAGTGTTAGTAGAAGAACGAGATACAACTATCCAACTTTCTCTTCTTTCAAAAAACTCTCCAACTTTCTCTTCGTCCAACAAGTAAGTCGGTTTCAACGATGAAATGTAGATGTAGGATATACCGATGTAGTACCTGAGTCCTCTATGTATTATAGATAGTACGGATACTTCAAGTATATCGACTTGTTGCAGTATTGGCAGTCATTCGATTATTTTGATGTCATAGGTGTGGAAGTCACATAAGTACACTCACATCTTTCTTTCCTTATTATGGGTTAGGACCCACCTTTCCACTGCACTTCCCTATTCCTTAAACACCATTGCTTAATAAAAAGGATCTCTCTAATTGAACATATTCTGAAGGGACTTCAATATGAGAATATTTCAACATTTATACTTGCTTCTTCTTATTCATATAATATGAAATTATGAATCTTCATGAAGGATTGGGTAGAGATAGTAGAATGATGACACTCATCATATCCACATCCATCTCGACTCTTAAGACTTTGGTTCAGGCATGTACTCAAACATTTTGAGTACATAATCTCTTTTGGAGTCACCACCCACCATTCTACATAATGCAGTGAAACATGTTCTTCATGATCAAATGTTAATAGCACATATCTTTCACCAAAACATCTTCAAATCTAGAAGGATCTGGACAATTATGATCCACATTGACATGCTGCTTTCAAAGCACATTCGTTGGGGAATCATGACTGAAGTGACACACGAACCCTTCTGTTGTCTTATTGTCTATTTAATTGTCAGTTCTTATTATTATGAGGAAACTTGCATACTGTAACCACATACATTATGTGTCCAATTGCAATTGCTACATCTTAATCATGGATCTGATTAATGATACTGGTTATTAGTGAGTGTATATATATATTGAGTGGGTTTAAATGGAGGTTGTCTGAAACAAGATAATTTGCATAAATATTTATTTTGGTTAAGTCTATAATTGTTTTCAATGAAAGTTGTCTCACCGTTTATTATTACTTTGAAAGTCCTTCCCTTTTGAACTTTCAAAGCATGAGGTGCCAACCAAAATACCTCAAGCGAGATCTGGATCTCCCTCACACTTCGGTCACACACCAATAATATGAGAAAATGAACTACGATGAAGGAATCGAGATCTCTTTCCGCTATGCAAGTCTAACTTGCACTCCTAATTCGGGCGACACCGAGCCCACCACCCATAAAGTGATGTTGACACGTTGCCAATTGAACCAACCATCAATAGGAATTGAACTTGCTATGTGCAATCCAATACCTCAATTATATGGGAACAACATTCGGTTTCTTTCGAGAAGCAGGTAGCCCGATCTATGTGTGCTAGGCATCTCTGCAGTACAATCCATGGCAACAATACTCTCTGCTTGATGGGAGACCGTGGATGTCATACAATCATCCATATCTTGTTCAAACTGTAGATTGATCGTTTCGAATCATATTTTGATGATCAATCCTTCTAATGGAAATCCAACCATTCTAAGTTATAGATTGTGAATCATCAGATCACATTAATTTAATCGTATTAAGTCAATATTAGTCCAATTCAACCAACAAACAATTCTCGTAAGATATAATTTTATTATATAGTATATTCTCTCACAAGTATGTCTTATTCCAATTATAGTTGTTAGAGTACGCATTGACTTACTCATGCTACTCTTTCTTGAAACATATCCCGTCAGATGTTCAGATATGCTGAGAGGGAGCATTTCCTTGCATTTCAAAACATTAATTAGTTAATCAAGTTAGCATACCCAACTTAGGCACTTTCTTCGTTCTAATTTAGGACAACACAATTGGATCAATTGTACTTGTGGTTTTATTGATCTTTAGACCTGCATTATATCATATAATAATCTCTCAAAAATTTAGAATTAAAATCATTTTAATTCTATAAGTTTTTAATATATCAAGCGACAATTTGTTTTTGCATCCGAATCATCTAACTACAATTGCGGTATAAATTCGGGTTTGTCATGAAACTATCAATCAACTAAGGTTGTTGGCAATCAAATATTTCTCTAAATATTTAGTTCAACATTGAATCATGGAAGATCTCATATTTTCATGATTTATTTTGAATGAAAAACACAAACAAAAAAGGTCAATTAGATGTCGATTAGATGAATCACCCTCTGACCCCAGCCGACGAGATATCCAATATCTTGGGCTATCAGACTTGACTTGGAATTGCGCGAAATGAATTCATCGATTTGCTGTTTTAATTCGTAACTTTTATTTAGTATTTTTAACATGTTTCATGGCAAAAAACAATAACAAAAAATTCATAATCATCAATTACGAAATTCATGCAAAAACAAACGTTGCGGGAACTTTTCATATCCGAATCTTCACCCGATTATAGCCAACTATCAGCCTGACTTTTGGGGTCATGTTTAGAATGCTATTAGCCTTTCTTTTAGGGTCATATTTAGACATTCTAAACATGTTTTTAAATCCCAGAACACGTTCATAATAAGGGCTAATTATAACAACAACAAATGATTGCAAAATCAATTCAGAATTGCATAAACATGGAAAAAATAATGTCCCCTCAATCTGATATCCATAGTCTTATCTTTCTAGGATTTAGATCATATCTAAGATCTTCGTCCAATGCTTTGATACCACTGAATGGAGGCGATCATGCCTTGCGCATTACAAAGGTGTGGAGATCGAATCAAATTCGATAAAAAATAGACTTGTCGTACAAGTTGCGATAGTAACGGAATTTAAATTTTTGATGAAACCACATGGATTGAGAACTATTCCCAATATATTTTATCATGGTGACATGAGTTTATAACATACCTCTTGAAGCGTAACCGTGATCTATGATTTTTTAAGTGAAGAGACCTTGTCTCACGTTCGATTTGCGGTGCGTGGATGAACCGCACGACTCCCACAATCTGACGAGATAATCCGAGTAGTATAAATATTGATTTTGTCGCACGAAATCCTCTGCTTTCTTCAAAAGCACGAGGTACCAAAAATGCATAACCTCCACTAGAGATCGATTGTATCAATCCTACATCACGATGGTAGGGCGGTGACTGACATGGAGTTCACAACCTTTCACATGGAGATGGAGAGAGAAAGGGTGAATGTATGTATGGAGAGAGAGACTTTGATAATTTCGAACTCTTGGAAAGTATTCTTCTTGAGAAGGCTAAGGTTACCTTCTTTTCTATAACTTTTTGGATGATTAGATGCACTCCTAATATTAATCATTGACCAAGATTAAAAGTGACCCTCAATTACAATTAGGTTTATAAGTTGAAAATAAATTATCAACTCCTTTTCCTAATTTAATCTCTACACAAAAACAATGATCATTGAATAATACAAGGAAAGGAGATAAGATCTCCATAAGGGGTAGAAGGCCACCATGGTAGTTACCACCATGGCAATCCACACCTCTCGCTTGGACTCGCAGAGTCTCATACGCATGCTTGCTAACGTCTAGACCAAACACGTTGCCATTGACCCCTCCCCAAATACAGATCACCAATGACCCACAACCAAGTTATGTCAGTTTGAACCTAAAGCAACCCCGTTCATTCGAACATGAAGGAGTGCGGCGCAACCTCCACCCCAGAGTTCCAGAGCAGACCAGAGGGGTGTGGTCCGACCTGGATCTCGGGCGCGACGACACCCCACTCACGGGGAACATCTGTTAAGCTTTAGAAGTGACCAAAAATGATTTGGCCTCGACTGCGAATGCGAGTTTCTCGAAGTATATTTGATGTCGACTGTATCAAGTACCTCCAACTGTAAATCTGCAACCAACTCCATAAACGCCTCTGACCTCGGGTCTTGCCTACCCCTCAAATCGGGTCTATCAGATGGAAAAAAGTGACATTAAAGTCACGAACAATAATTCATGCCACATTGGGGAGGGCCTCCGTAATCTCCCGCATCTCTGTCCAAATATTACCACGCTACAAGTGGTCGGCGAGCCCATATATACATGAGCTACAAGTCTGGAACTCAGACGCTTGTCAAAAAGCTCGACTGTCCACACAAATGATCCAGATCTTTCAAAAAGGACATCAAACAAGTTACTTGCTTAGATAATTGCTTCTTTTGTCAGCTATGACTTGTACATCATTTTTCTCTTCAATTTACTCCACAAACATATCTAGAAGCTCATAAATCTTCTCTCCGATCTTCACGTATACTATTGCATCAATGGATTCCATAATCATTATGCCCTAGGAACAGTTCACCATGAAATTGAATATGCTTCTATTTCTCTTATCAGTCCAAGCATTAGACATGATGGTGCATCCATACTTTCCCCACATTTCTTTGTGCCCAACCATCAATTCATATGTGTAGTACCTCTCAATACGAAGTAGTGAGACTCTAAGCTCATGGTATGGTGGTGGCTTCAAATTATGACAATACAATCTAATAGCTTGAATCATATCCATGAAATATTGCAACTTTGCAACATTATAATGTATGCTAGCTCGATAGAAGAAGCAAGCTATATGTTTAATGGTTATGGGTCACATCTCCTTGTCATAATCATCCATCGTGAAATTTTGTCTCATAGGAGCTTTTCCTATTTCTTTCGGCACTTCCACGATCACAAAGGAGTCCTTTAGTTATTTGCCTTTTGTAGGTTGTGAAGTAGCATTTCTATTGCTACTTGGGCAAATCCTCTTCCCGAAACGATTGCATTTTCTTTATTACATTCATTATCACGAAAATTCATACCATCCACATCAATGTTCCCACCTTCAAAATAATCATTCTGAGACTTCATTCATATATGCACTTAATTCTTCTTTCACCTATGTAGCATTTCTTACAAGCTGTAGCATTCTTGAAAAGTCCTATTTAATGTTGTTTGATTCTATATATTCCACATTTAGTGGTCTTCTCATAAAAAATGCATGTAACACTGTCCGATTGTTTTTGATCTTTCGGATAATTGTACTTCCATGCGACATCTTTCTTGGAAGTTCCTTTTTCAGTCATGTCATGTCCATTCCCGTAGTCATTCCTAATATATTCAAACATATTTATACAATCAACATTCAAAATTTCTAACATAGAAAACTACACAAAATATATGATAAATGGCCATAAGGCATGCCATTTATAAATATTTATAATTGTGAACTCCACGTGTTATTGGCAGGCGAATCCCACTGTCTAGCATAAAGTTCTACTACCCAGTCAATCCCGCTGTCTAGCATAAAGTTCTACTACCGAGCTTGGGGGGTTAGCGGGGGGGGGGGGGGGGGGGGTATGTGCATCCCACACTATGGCGAGCTCGTGGGCAACTCCACAAAACAAATCATATAAGTACTACAACATAAACAATATTCACTATAAATAATATATTCACCATTGTCACATACCATAAACGATATATGTATTGCATATTAAGCTTAAATAAAAAATGGCAACGCCTTCTCCCACTTTAAGTAGGGTCGGCTACATGGATTCTTGCTCAAATCCATGTTGAAAGCAATTTTCTAATATAATTTTGAGGCGGGCACCACAACGTATTACCCCCTTTTTTGGCCTTCCAAAAAAATCCATGTTGAAAGATTCAACTATTTTTTTATGATGGTTGTCGGCTACCTAACACAACCCCCACAAGGGGGATTTAAATCTTGTTCTTTTGGGTGGCAGGCACACTAAACTGCCACCAAACCATTGAAGTGGGTAAGTTTATATAATGTTAGTTTTTTTACTGCAACATTAGTTACTAAAGACATAATAATATAGGACATGTAGTTGTGTAGAGAAAGGAGGATGCAGAGACCTAACACAAAAGATTAGGGTGATGACAATGAATTCTACGATGCCTTTAGAGACAAAAGGAGGCGGAAATCGTGGTGGAGGAGCAACCACATGACATAGGAGTTG
Source organism: Ottelia alismoides (assembly GCA_037367405.1). Lineage (NCBI taxonomy): Eukaryota > Viridiplantae > Streptophyta > Magnoliopsida > Alismatales > Hydrocharitaceae > Ottelia > Ottelia alismoides. The sequence goes on from JAZKJV010002942.1 coordinate 501,032, forward strand.
ATGGTGGAGGAGCAACAACAAGACAGAGGAGTTGATAGTGTTAAATGCAGTGATGACGATCACAACATAGAGTTCCAACAAGAACCACAATGAGGGAGTATTATCGAAATAGGTTGCAGGCGAGGGTTTGTGATACGAAGGATTTGGGGCTGTCTTTTAAAATGTAATTGGATCTCGATGGGAGGTGCTCCCTCTAACGGGTTGTGCTCTCAATCGAGGTGATTATCTCTGCTACGGCTAACTGAATCACTTTGCCTCGTCTGATTGCCTAGGCGAGTGCTTGGTTCATTTTTGACAATGTTGGTTAGTAGCGGATCCCGATATGCTTACGCCTTCTAACTCGAGAAATAGCAGACCCGATTTTGCTTAGCGGATCATTCCAACCAGGCAGATCATTCTGGGCCAATTGAATATTCTTAAGGGCTAGTCCCAAAGATGTACTCCCCGTCCTAACTTTTCTCAAATTAGACTTGGGAACCATCCCAATGACTCCGAGGAGCTTCTTATTGATCTGGTGTTGGACTCCATACCCCAATAGTATGAGGCCGGTGGTCGCATGGCACCAAAGTTGGTTGATGTGAGGCGCGTGATAAAGATTTTGGCAGTTGTGTAATCTGTCAGGTAGAAGTTGGTGATGGACTCCATACTCAACAGTCCGAGGTTGGTGGCCCCTTGGCACCATAGTCGGTGGTGTGATGCAGATGACAGTGATTTTAGTAGTTGTGCGATCCGGTAGGTTGAAATGATTAGCGCATGGAGCTCCCTCAACAACAACAACAAAGCCTTTTCCCAAATTAAGTAGGGTCGGCTACATGGATTCTTTGCCTCCATTTAGATCTATCTTGGGTCAATCTCGAACTTAGATCCAAAAAGCTAAGATCCCTTCATGCTGGGGCTCCTGAGTCATAAAAATCATGTTGAGCCAGTTTTTGCTTTATCACATAAGAGTGGACTGGCTATTGAGTCAAGGCTCGATGAGCCAAGCTCGGGCTCAGCTCGATAAGGGCTTGTGAGCCTGGCTCATTAAGCTATTGAGCTGAGCTTGAGCCAAAGTTTTGGGCTCGATAGAATAACGACCCGAGCCCGAGCCGAGCCCTGCTAGACAACCCGATAAGGGGCTCGGTAAGGAATATATATATATATATAATATTTATATTTTATATATAATATACACACAAGAGGAGTTGCATGTTCAATAATCGGTACCTATATCTATAGTTGTAGTTGTCTACGTAGGTAAGGTTTCGAAATATCGATTTCGATTTCGTTTCGGTCTCTCTTAATACATTTCGCTGATATTTCGGTAACTTTCGACGGTTTCGGTGGAAATGTCGGAAATGGCTCAAAAAGCCATTTTTTCAATTTATTGTAAATTATGATCTTCCAAGTTATTAGAACAATAAATAACTTATAAACACATAATTATTTCACACATATTGCTCATCTATACCCCTTATATTGTATATATCAGTCATATCGGCCATATCGGTCATATCGATCATATTGTACAATATGTTAGATATTGCAAATGGAGTTAATCTGAGTACTTTAAACAGTGAAACAATAGATATACACTTATAGACTTATAGCATACATATCAATCATCTTATCATCTATGACGGTATGTTACACACCATATCAAACATATCATTGTTAGTACTTAACACTTAATACTTAATAATAGAGTAACAATCTTACAACAAGTGAAAATACATATATTTCTCGTAGAGTAAATAAGAACATGCATATTAATGATTAATGCAATAAAACTATAAAAGATTAAAATATATTACTTGATGATATGTTTGGTTCTGACGAAGAGTTCCGCGGTGGATCTGAATCGCCCCCTTCCTTGTATCTCATAACGCATCGCAGATTTAATGAAGTCGCAGTAGTTCTCCCATGCCATGTACGAGTACATGGCCTTGTAATCCATCACATACTGCATGTATTGGTGGTCATCGACGCCTATGAGTATCCCGAGACGAGGATAAGCAGCACTAGATCCGGTATCACGAGTGGCACGACGAGGATGCGAAGTACTGGCTTGAGACCCTCGGGACGACAACGACAGAGTATGAGAAGATCTCTGCGGAGGAGGAGGAGGAACTGGCATGTACTCAAGGAAGAAACCATAGCTGTCACCGCCAAAGAAGCTGCCCTGGCTTTGTTCAGGTTGGCTACCTTGGTAGTTTTCACTGCTGTAGCTACTATATCTCCCATACCCATTGTAACCATATGAATATGATGGAGGTGCATAAGCTTGAGGAGGAGGAGGTCCTGGAGGAGGAGCATGAAAGTATTCTGGGAAGGTGTCAAATGATCTCTCATCGTGCGACAGATCCATATCCTCCTAAGGGACTTGGTGTTCCTCCACGATATGGGCTGTCAATGTTCATACAGCTCAACGAACCTACAGAGGATATCAAATCATCCATGCAGCTGTCGGTTGGACGATGGCCACGACCGTACTCGTAATCCATAGGTCCTGGACTCGGACTTGGAACAAAAATTCCGTGTATGTTCCTCTGTCGCTCCATATATTCACGCCCTGCGTGGAGCCCCTCCTCAAATCTTGTATCTTGTGGTCCACGTGCACCCCCTCCTGACCCTCCTGAGTATGTTTTCCCACCATCACTAGATCCACTACGATCGCCAACATCATCATCATCATTATCATCTCCACTGTCATCCTTTGACTTGGATTTGGATTTAGAGCTAGTGGAGAGAATTTCATCAACTGTATCAACCTCGGCCTCCAAGCCTCCAAGAGGGTCTGTAATCCGTTCGGATCTTGCTAGATAGTCACCTACATCTGCTCCCATTTGTTGGCTTATATTCTCATTTGGTCTTCCACCCGGTTGGTCGAGCACGAGAGCACCATTGGAATCCATCCACCTCTGGAGAACATCTTCATCAGCATCGTCATCGTGCATCTTGAAAATGTATGTTAGATCAATAGGGTCTGTATAGTCCTCTTTGTCCTGAGCCTCCCTTGCATGTTTCATCTTCAACCTCAAGTTGTAGTGCACGTAGACAAGATCATGAAACCTTTGTTCTCCCAACCTGTTCCGTCTCTTTGAATGTATCAAGTTGAATGTGCTCCAGTTTCCTCTCACAGCCACCAACAGATGCTGTTTGAGACAACACTTTCACTGCCATGTTTCGTAGGTGGGGAGCCTCCATCCGTTAAGTAACCACCATTCGGCTGCGGAAAAAATCTAGTGGAGATAAATCAATAGTAGTAGTACATCACTACACATTCAATGTACTTTTTTGTCTTCATCCTTACCAAGAAGAGTACTGCCCGTCCATTTACCGCAGTAATTCTATCAAAGGAACCCGAGGCATTCCTGAAGTACTTCACCTGCACATAGGTTGAGGCCATAAATTGTTACATAATACTCTTAAAGAATATTTTGTCAGTCCCACACCCAATCTAGCTCCAAAATCAAGATTACCTCGTTCATGCATAAGGTCTGTGTCTTCTCGTCCTTGACGAGCTTCTCCACCACGATTTGTACAACTGCTAGAAGGTCAGCATTTGTACCAAGTCCATTCTTATACTGGTACTTAGGATTGAAGTAATAAGCTGGACATAAACAAGCACGATTCTCAGATTCTATATATAAAATTGAAAGATAAATTAGGTTATTACATAATTTACATTACATACCAACCTTGTGAAGAGGATGTGAGAGCATCTTGGACCATCGCTCGTCTATGATGTCCAACCATGCTTTGATTCTTTTTCCAACTACTTCTTTGACCTTCTCTCTCATGCAACACATTGCCTCGTAGATCACTCCCATGGTGGGCTTCTTATCGTCGTCTATGATCCGCAATACAGAAACAACCGGATCTATGATCTTCGTGATCTGACTCACGCCATTGCAAAAGTGGAGATCATTGATCAATGTCTCCACTTTTCGTCCTTCAGTTCGAGCTTCAGGTATCTCGAACCATTCACCTTGGCAACACATGGTTTTCAACCCTGTCTTGTGTTGTTTCAGGCTTTGCAACGCTATAAAATTGGTTGCAAAGCGTGTGATGTCAGGCCTCACCAACTCACCATTGCACGTCTGTCCTCATCAACGTCAACACTTTGGAGTGTTGTAAGAATGTGGTGACCGTCCGTGCTTGCTCCACCACCCTTGAGACGAGCTTCCTCTTGCTAAAGCCCTTTAGAATTAAATCAATACAATGTGCAGCACACGGTGTCCAAAAAATGCTGTAGCTACTGGACTTCATTATTGTTTCACCTGCTTTCTTGAAGTTACTGCTGCTATCCATGACAATCTGAACAATGTTCTCTTTCCCAACATCTTTGATGATGTCCTTCATCAACTTCAGCATGTACTTGTGGTCCTTTACATGTTCAGATGCATCAACAAATTAAAAAAAAACTGTCTTTCCATCGCAGTAAAATAGGAAGTTGATGATCTTCATTCTCGTGTAGCTCGTCTATGCATCGCATTTCAATGTCACCCCATACTCTGGCCATTTTCTCCTCAGCTCGGCTGTGTACTCATTCATCTCCTCCTCCATCTCAAGATATTTGTTCATTATTTCGTAGGATGTGGGAGCCTTCACTCCCATTCCTGCTGCAGCGATCTCATCAATGGCATGTTGGAGGAATGACCCACTTACAATGTTAGCAGGAGTGCTCTCCCTAAAGAAGAGCTTGCTGATGGCCTTTCCTATCCTCTCCCGTGCATTGTTAAACACGCCCTTCACCATCTTCTACCTCGGATCCTTACTTGGTTTGTATTGCATGGATCCGTTACTCATCAAGAAGGGCTCAATCCCCTTCCCCTTGTGTTTTTTGGTGGGTGGTGGTACTGGTGCACCTCCAGAACCACTCCCACTGCCACCTGCACTATAGAAATTGCCTCGTGCACCACCGAGTTCTCTCCTCTCGAACTCGCTCATTGATTTTGTTGCCCTCCTATAAGCCCTCCTCTCAGCTGTAGTCTAAAATGTCAGCGGGGTAGCCAAAGTCATCGTTGTCTGAATCTGAGAGGACGTTGGAATTATTTGTCAAACATGAACTCTTTAAATTGTTCATCCCTCCTTGCCCTCTATGTTTCCTTATCCTTCTTCCCTTCCAAGCTGATCTTCACCTTGTCCCTCACATCTTTAGGACAACACATGCACTTGGCAAACATTTTTGTTGTTGCCAACAAGATGTTGCTTCATCCTCGTGATCCCCCTCCTCCCAACTTCTTCCCACAGAAATTGCATTGTGGTTTCGCTTTGTTGCCATCATGAGCGGAGGCATACCTCCAGCTAATGTCCCCACTAAACCCCCCACTCCAATCCTCAGAACTGTCAGATCCTGATCCAGAATGTGCCATTATGATGATCACCGAAACCTTCGAGAAAATTGAAGAACATCATTCACGAGCCATACAATGCGAACAATTAAGAATTAGCTAATTATTTACGTTTTAATTTTCGGAATTAATATATTTTAATTTTCTAATACCTAATATTCACAAAGTCGTAAAATATTGGTGTTTGAAGTTGAAAGTATACTCTTAATATTCAGATTTTCACCAAAAAAACACCTTACATCTATACATTAGTGTCTTAGATCTAACAATTAGGGGACTATTTTCGAGAAAAATCACCAAAAAGACACAAAACATGTAAAATAACACATAGATCTAAGGTTTGATTTTCAGAATTACTCTATTTTAATATTTCATTTGCTAACAAAATCCGAAACATGTTTTCTACGTCCAAACTTAAGATCCGAGTTTATCCTTGAAGAACTCATCATGATTCCACATTTAAACATAAAAACCCCAATTTTCTCTTCCATAGATCTCACAAATTATGTTCAAAGTACGCTTTACTATATGTTATACATGTGATCCGAGTAAATACATTCATAACACATCATTATTGTGCATTAAAAACACAAAATCCCTAATTTTAGTCTTCAAAAATCAAGCTACATATTCAAAATCTCTAAAAAAACACCACACCAAGATAGAAACATCTTAGGAGTTAAGTGACCGAAACGAAATTTCGGCCGAATTTCGGTCGAAATTCGACCGAAATTTCGGTCATTTCGGCTGTTTTTTTGAACTAGCCCCCCTAAATTTCGACCGATATAGGTATTTCGGTCAAATTTCGGCCACCCACCGAAATCGAAATTCGACCGAAATTCGGCCGAATTTCGGCGAAATTTAAGGCCATGACAAAAACCCTAAAAACATTGAAGAAATTTATGAAGATTTGATCACTTTTGGCTTACCTTGATGAAAAGGGTGAAACAAGGACTTGGAGAAGCTTGGAGAACCAAAGGAGTAGAGTGTGTCGAAATGGGGAAATTTCGACCGACATTTCGGTCCATCTCGACAACATGCGGATTTTTTAATACAAGATTCACTTTTTTGGGCGAGATGGCGAGATGACCCGAAATATCGGTGAATATTTCGGTCGAAATCCGAGAAATCGACATGTATATGGATTTCGATATACCGAGTCCATCGAAGCTGAAATTTCGGCGAAATTCGCCGAAATTTCATGAGATTTAGTACCCTGTACGTAGGTGTAATTAAATATGTGTATTATACCAAACCAAACTGTAGATCGATATAATTTTGTTTCGTGGGCACCTTAGAACTATATGTGTCCATATATGTGAATGTGAATTCCAATGTGGCAATGTTCAATATATATTATATTGTATACTTAGTTACGATCTCATTTTATTATACGTCTTTAAATAGGAACATATTTGATAAAATATATTATCCACTAACGCGCCGACCAATATTATGTTTTCTAAGGAACATATAACTACATCTATATTTATAGTTTTCTAGGTTATAATTAGCAAATTAGTATTTTTTTAGCAAATAGAATGTTAGTATACATAATATAATTTAGCTTTTGAAATGTAACTTAGATAGTAACATACTGGTAAGGAAGACATTCCCTCAAAGAAGAGCTCACGGGTTCAAGCCCAAGCACTGCACTTTTGTACCAAAAGATGCAATTTCCCTTTAATAGGCCAAACTTGGCTCGAGCCTAAACCATGCTCAATAACGGGCTCGGATCGAGCCTTGTCGAGCTCGAGCTAGCTCGATAAGAGGTTCGAGCTCACCGAGCCCGAGCCCCAACCAGGGCATGGCTCGGCTCGTTGGGCTCGATAACCATTTCTACGCAAGAGGAAACCCGAAGCAAGAATATGGTTTGAAAGGTAGATGGAGGATGAGTATAACACTAATCTTTTTATGAGCAAAGTAGGGGAAGGTGGGAAACAAGAAAAATTCTATTTGTTCTGCCCCCGCCCAAGGAGGCGGATCAGGAGGCGAGGATGGACATTCATGTGCGCCTTGTTAAGTGTTTGGGGGTTAAGCTGCCCCGAGCAAATCGTCCGAGTGGATCATGAAGATGCTCACATGGAATGTCAGGGACCTGAGTGAACGAGAGAAGATTAGCGTGATTGGAAATCTTCTTGGCTCGTGGCAGTTTGATGTTGCATGCTTGTAGAAAACAAAAATAGAGAGGTGTGATATGTGATTATGGATAGTATTTGGCCCCCGGTTGGATAGTATTTGGCCCCCGGTTGTTTGATTTTAGAGCCCTTGCATAATTGGAAGCACGGATGGGTTATCTTTGCTTGGAACATCGAGAATCTTCATGTTTTGGAGGATTTATTTGGGACTAGGTCGGTGTTAGTTTTGCTTGAGCATACATTTGATAATAGGCGGTTGTTAGTCTCCTTTGTTTACGATCCAACATGGGGAGATCATGGTGATGGCCTTTGGAACGTGTTGTGTGGCATGCTGTATGCGTTTCCAGATCTACCATGGCTTATAAGAGGTGACTGTAATATCACAAGTTTTGCTTTAGATTGCCCAAATTATGGGGGAAATGACCTCGACTATGATGCCTTCTCTTCTATGATGGTAGAACTTGCTTTGGAGATGTTGGGGGCATCCTATGGGACGTTCACTTGGTTGAATAACACATCTCGATCTCGTAGAGAAGCGATTCTTGACGTTGGTGTCTGGAGCTCTTTCCTTTGATGACAGTTAGGGCACTTCTGAGGTCCCTATCTGATCACATGCTCATATGTTGGGACTCTGGAGAGGAGTTGCATCTCAGGTCTATGCTTAGTTTTGCAAAAGCATGTCTGCTAGATGAGGATTGATAAATATGGCCAGCTTTTGGTCGACTACCCATGTGGAGTGGTCAACAACTCAAAGAACGACACACAAAATTGAAGGATTGAGAAGGAGGTTTATGACATTCAAGGCTAAGTAGCTCCAAAAAAGGTTAAGTAGCTCCAAAAGCAGGAGCAACGGACTAGGGCTGCACACGCGATCAACCATCTTGATAGTATTGGAGACGAGCTGAAGCTTGAGGAAGAGGAGCTGCTGATCAAGCATGCACAACAAAAAAATAATTTTTGAATGAGACAAGAAGAGATGTAGAATGGAGGCAAAGTTAGAGATAAAGGTGGTTCAAGGAACAAATGCCAACACTAAGTTTTTCCATTCTGCGATAAGCGGAAGGAGGCATAATTTCATGCATTCCATAAATGTAGATGCGCGAATCCTGGGTGACAATGCAGTGGGTGAGACAACGATGGTACATTTTCGAGAGATTTATAGTGTTGACATCATTGACTATTACATTAAATGACATGGTTTCCATTTTTGATTATTTTTTGTCCTCTATTTCTACTTGTAACTCTTTGAGGTCTATCATGTAATTGCCACTTATCGGACCCTAAGGGTTCATGCCATATAAAAAACCCTACCCCATGAATAAAATTCATTTCATTGCATTATCATCTTTTCTCCACATGGTATTAGAGCGATGATCGTAGATCAGAGTTTGTACCCAAAATACCTTCCGCTATCGTAAGCCCATCAGCCCACATTATGTGACACAGCTATCTCCTATGCTGGCCAATGAGACATCGTCAACCTCCTATGCGATAACCCCCTTAGCACATCATCTCTGCACGGTACCACCCCCATGCCACCATACCTCCCGTGCTACAACCCCCTACCCCTAACTGCAACCTCTCGCATGACATTGCAAGCTCCTATGCGGGACCCCTCAGCGACACCGTTGTTCCCACACATGGCAGGCTGTTGCCCTAGCATGCTCTCATGCGCTATCTTTCCGCTTTGTATGGGATCCCTTATTTACAAGCCGATGTCCTAGCTACTCTTCTTTTATGCCATCACCTCTGTCAGTGTGCGTATGCTTCGAATAGTGGGGTCATTACTGCTACTCTTCATGCATGCATAAATTAATCTTGGACTTCATTGATCTCTCTTTATCTCTGACAACAATGGCCACGATTCTTGCCGAAACCAAACCCTTGAATTCTATATCTTAATGACGGTTTATGGGACCTCTACCAAAACTCAAGTGTGCATACAATTATGTGCTCTGGTCTCGGACCTTCAAGGTGTTCATCAGCCTTACAAGACTTCCTTAGGGATGTCTGCGTGCATGGACGTAGTAGCATCTTCCTTTTCCTCTTTGGAAGGGTATATGTTAGGCTTTCTTGAGGTGTCTACTTTGCTGCGCTCAGTAATGGGGGATGGGAAGGGCTTCTTGTTTTGAAAAAATGATTGATCAAAGGACTCTATGGAGTCTCTCCTAACCTGTTTACCCTGATGATCGATAAGGATGCTCAGATTGCTGAAGTCTGGGATGAGGAAGCTTGGACCCCAACTTTTTCTTTGGATCTATTAGCTCATGAATTCATGCTTATGTAATAAAAGCTAACTGTATTCTTGGGACCCCCTTAGATGGGAGGGATTCGTGGATATGGGGAAATGGCATGTCCTTAGTCAAGAATGCTTTTAAGGTCTTTTGTTCCCAATTTTTTTGACCTTGTAATTTTGGCACGTGATTGCGCTCGGATTTGGGAATGGGGAATTCCCATAAGGATTAGGATCTCCTTATTGCTGCTTAGACGAGGGCGTATTATAATGAGTGCAAGGAGAGCGAGGATGTTTCCATTGTTTGACAGGATTCATGTAAAATATGAGGGAACATCAGAGGATATCAACCACCTCTTCTTTGAGTGTTCTAAATCCAGACGGATCCGGGAGATGGCAAACTTGCCTGACATGCTAATGAAGATGAGAACACATTCCGGGACTCTGTGGATAGCAATTGCAACATCTCTGTTGATGGAAGGATCGAGGTGCTATCTCAATTATGGGATATTTGGCTAGTGAGGATGGAGTGATTTTCAAAACAAGAGTTTTTATGCTGAGAATGTGGTTGAGCATGCAAGGGCCCTTTATAGGCTTTCGTCTTTATAAATGATCTTTACACTTTAATAGATGAGTTGGGGGTGCCCATCTTCTGGATGGTCATCCAATGGATTCTAAAAAAAATTATTCAACAACAAACATCAAAACATAGAATTTGTGTGGTTCAAGATAGTTTCGAGAGAGGTCAGATCTTTATATTTGACTACTCAAGGAATACAAGAGGTGCGTAACTCTTATATAGCCGCCAATACACGAAGTCCCACTACTAAGTAATGTGAGACTAAACATAATAATGTCGTTGGATTTTGGAGATATCTAATTACCCGCCTAAATATATACTCTTACCAACATTATTGCGTATAAACAATTAAGGGAGTGTTGTAGAGGTAAAGATATTAGGAGATGTAATTGTGATGATTAAAGTGATTTTAAGAGGGCATATCTTAAATGTCATTTGTGCATATGCATCTCGAATGGGCCTAGATGAAAAAAATGAAAAGAAAGTTTTGGGAGGAAGTTGACAAGGCTATGAACGGAACCTCTCAATTGCCTCTCATGTGTGCATAACTCCACTCTCATGTGGAAATGTCTTACAAGGACGACCAATTGGACAAATCATTGTTTACATGGGTAGAAATATGAATTGACACGTGAGAAAAGATTTCTTGGTGTTATTCAATTGTCTATTGTGGTCCTGGTTATGGTGATTGAAATGAACACACCTTTTTTTAATAATTTTGTAGCAAATATCTAGCTTAGTCATGGTCGGTCCCAAGCCTGGGTAAATTGAGGAGGGTTGCATGCTAGGTAGCTGACAACCAACCAAACAGTTCGAATCATTTCAACATGGATTTAAGCAAAAATTTAGACTTCGTTGCAACGTTCCCTATTAACGACGTGTTGTATCGCCCAAATGCAATGAGAAGTTGACAAGGTCTGCTATATCGATGTTTGGATGTAGTTCAAAATTTGCAAGGGTTCTCGAGCGAGGAGCACATATGATAAATAAGCTAGTTCTGCTATATCGCTGCTTGGATGCAGTCCAAAATTTGCAGGGGTTCTCGCATGATGGATGTATGCGAGTAAAGAAGTTAGTCCAAAAGTGATTGCAAAGGAAGTTGCGGATATGTAGTTGGAATATTGGTACTTTGATTGACAAATCAACGGAGATAGTAGATGCGATGGGAATAAGGTAGATTCATATACTATGTCTCCAAGAGACAAAATGGGTTGGAGAGAAAGCAATGGAGATCGAGAGGACATGCTTTAAACATTTGTATTCAAGTAAATATATGGGCAGAAATGGTGTTGGAGTGGTTGTTCATAAGGATTTGAAGGATTGTGTGGTTGGGGTGCAAAGATTTGAGGATCAGATTATTTTGCTAAAATTGTTGCTCGAAAAAAATTCTGAATATCATCTCAGTTTATGCACCGCAGATTGGTTTAGATGAAATGATTAAACAAGTTTTTGGGAGGACTTGGATAAGATTATGCAAGGAATCCCGCAAAGAGAGAGGATTTGCCTAGGTGGAGATCTTAATGGACATGTGTGAAAGGATGCTTTAGGGTATGCTAGTGTTCATGGAGGCCATGGATTCCTAGATAGAAATAAAGATGGAAATATGGAAAAGTCATTCTGGATTTTGTAATGGCTTATGATCCTTTCATAGCAAACTCTCTCTTCAAGAAGAGGGAGGAGCATTTAATTACTTATAATAAAAGTGGCCCGACTAGAACACATATAGGTCACTTACATTGAGGAGAAGAAATTGGTTATGTTGTAAAGACTGCAACGTAATCCCATTGGAGAGTTTGACAACCCAACATCACTTGTTAATCATGGATGCGCTAATAAAAGGGCTGGTAAAAAAAGACGGTAGAACTAGATGGTGAAATCTTCAATTGGAGCAATCAAGCTTCAGAGAAGGTTTTAGAAGACTTATCTTGGCATTGTAACGAAAGTGCAACGAAATGTGGGAGGCGATAGCATCTTGTATCCGAAGGATAGCCAAAGAGATGCTAGACGAGTTAAAGGGATGAACTCCGGGCCAAAAGGAGGCTTGATGGTGGAGTGGAGGGGTTCAACAATAGCTCAAAATTAAAAGAGCATGCTTTGAAAGCTATGTCCAAGGATAAAACAAAGGAAACTTCCATAAACTACAAAATAACAAATAAGGAAGCAAAAAAGGTTGTAAGTGAAATGAAGTCAAAAGCTTATGAAGTTTTGTACAAAAATCTTGACTTTGAGGAGGGCCAGAAGGATATATTCAGGTTGACCAAAGCAAGAGAAAGAAAGATCAAATACTTTTCTCAAGCGAGATGCATTAAGGATGAGGAAGGTCACTACTTGTTACTTTAAAGAATATAGAGACAAGATGGAAGCAGTATCTTCATAAGCTATTTATTGGGGAAGGAAATAGAGAGATCACTTTGGTAGATCTAGCTAGTAGTTAAAGTTACTTGAATCGTGCAAGCTATAGACGGATACAAAGGAAGTAGAGGAGACTTTGGAGGTTATGAGACATGGGAAAGGTGTATGACCTGATGACATTACTATAGAAGTTGGGAGAGTTTTAGGTGAGCATGGTTTGATTTGTCTTACAAATTTATTTAATGTTATTTGACGAAGCTAGAAAATTGCTGAAGATTGGAGGAGAAACATCGTGGTGCCTCTTTATAAGAACATATGAGACATTCAAAATTGTTCAAATTACAAAGGTATTAAGCTGATGAGTTACACTCTAAAAATTTGGAAACGTGTGATCGAAAGAAGGTTGATGCAAGTTTCCAACAAAGTAAAAGAAAATCAATTCGGATTCATGGTGGGTCGCTCAACTATTGAAGCCATCCACTTGCTAAGGAGAACAATGGAGATTTATAGAGCTAAAAGGAAAAACCTCCATATGTTTTTTTTGATTTGGAGAAGGCTTATGATTCTGTACCAATGGAGATGTTGTGGAGAGTTTTGAAGAAGAGATAAGTACATGTCCTATACGTTAACCGCATAAAGGATATGTATGATCGGGCTCCATCTTGTGTAACGATACCGTCTGGGAAGACCGACTATTTCGACATCAACATTAGTCTGCATTAAGATTCAACTTTGAGTCCATTCCTTTTTACTTTGATTATGGATAATGTTGGGAAAAATAAGAGAGTTGTTTATTCCTGGGAACCATATGCTCTCTTATATAGAGGAGAGACCTATCGGTAAATTACATAAGATGAACATAAAGAAATAAAATAACAGAAAAGGTACATAGGAACATGGAAATATCTCTACACTCCCCTTCAAGATGGAGCATAGATATCAATCATGCTCAGCTTGGACAAACACTTCTGAAATGACTCCCTGAGTAATGCCTCGATAAAGATATCTGCCCTTTGCTCTCCTAAACTTACATGAGAGGTAGAAATCAAACCCTTCTGAATCATATCTCTAGTATAATGGCAGTCTACCTCAATATGCTTCGTTCTTTCATGAAATGCAAGATTATTCTCAATAACTAAGGCAACTTGATTATCACATTGTAGTACATTTATATGCAAATATGCAAACACTACTCGAACCTACATCATTTCTGTGCTTGCTTGAGCCATAACCCTATACTTAGATTCAACACTTGATCTAGCCACCACCGTTTGTTTCTTGCTTTTCCAAGAAACAAGAGAACTGCCAACAAACATAACGAAGCATGAAGTAGACTTCCTATCCTTAGGACACCCTGCATAGTCTGCATTAGCACATACAGACACTAAAAGAGTTGCTCCTTTTTTGAATAGTAATCCCGCGCCTGGAGAAGATTTTAGATATATCAATATATATATATATCATCAATATGAACCTGTCGGGATTGCTCCATGAACTGACTCACCCGACTCACTGCAAAGGAGATATCTGGTCTAGTAATAGTAATATAAAGGAGCTTTCCTACCATCTCTCTATATTTCCTCCTGTCGACCTCATCTGTATCATCATCATATAACTTCATGCTAGGATCCATAGGAGTAGTAGATGGTCGATACTCGATACCCAATCATGCCTGTCTCAACAAGCATGTCTGTAACATACTTTCTTTGGGTCATCACAAGACCCTGCGCATTCCTAGCAAATTCCAACCCTAAGAAATACCTTAGAGTACCAAGATCCTTGGTAACAAGCTGATGACCTAGAAATTCTTTTACCATTTTGATTCCCTGCACATCATCTCATGTCACAAGTATATCATCAACATAGACTGTAGCACAAAGAGTGAATGGTCCGCATTTGACCTCTTGAACCCTTGCCTTTCAGTCATATCCTAGAGCTTCTGAAACCGTGCCCTTGGACTTTGCTTAAGGCCATATATTGCCTTATGGAGTCTACAAACCTGCTGACACTACCCCTCAGTAGCAAACCTCGGAGGCTGCTGCATGTAAACTTCCTCCTGTAGATCTCCATACAAAAATACATTTTTAACATCTAACTGAAACAAAGGTTAATCACGTACCACTGCTACTGAAAGCAGGACATGAAGAGTAGAGTGACGAGCAACTGGAGAGAACGTGTCCAAATAATCCATGTCGTAGGTCTGAGTAAATCCCTGTGCCACTAATCTTGCCTTGTAGAGATTAAGGCTCCCATCTGCATGATGTTTAACAGTAAACACCCATTTGCAACTGACAACATACGCCCCAGGAGGAGCAGACACCAAACTCCATGTACCACGTAATTGCAAAGCAACCATTTCTTCCACCATAGCCAAGCGCCAACGACTCTCCTTCAAGGCCTCATGATAATTTGATGGAATGCCCATGGCAGATAGAGACACTGCAATTCTCTGAAATTCCCCTGTCAGATGATGAAAGGAGACCTGAGAGGCAAGAGGGTAGGAAGCACAAGACCGCTTCTGCTTCCGAACGGCAATGGGTATATCCAGGTCATTGGGAACCTCCTCCATCTATGGGCTATTCTCCTGCAATGATTCCTGCACTGATATATCTCCAGACCCATCGTTAGAAACCATATTATCAGGACAAGCCTGGAGCATGCTTGTTGACGTGCAATGACCATGAGCAGAAGCAGTCCGATAGGTATAGAATTTTGGTAATGATGGAACAATGGGCACACGCGACTGTGTAGTATTAGAGGTGGAGGAGGTGGTGGTGGTGGAGGTAGGGGAACCACATGCACAGGAGGAGGAGGAGGTGACTGACTCGTAGGTGGGGGTGACATGTAAACCTCATCATCAGAGTCTGATGAAGCCAACCTATCACCTGTAGCAGAGAAATACATCACAGACTCAAAATATGTGACATTAGCACTGATATAGTATTTCCTGTGCAATGGATCATAACACTGGTATCCCTTCTAGGTCCTGGAGTACCCAACAAACACACATTTGACATCTTTAGGAGAGAGCTTGTCAAGACCTGGAATCAACTCGTGAACAAAGAGCCAAACACACGAGTAATAAGAACAAACTCCTTCTCAGGGAAAGCTATAGAGAAAGGAATTTTCTCACCCAAGACAGACGATGGCATACGATTCACCAAATAACATGTCGTAAGAACTGCATCACCCCAAAACGAATGTGGGGCATGATTCTGAATGAGAAGAGTCCGAGTGACATCAACTAGATGGCGATGCTTTCTCTCCGCAACACCATTCTGTTGAGAAATGTAAGCACACGATGTTTGATGAATAATTCCACGGGATGAAAGGAAATTGGATAAAACATGCGTACAGAATTCCAGAGCATTATCGGTTCTCATAAAATTCACAGAGGTAGAAAAAATATTTTGCACTTCGTTTATAAAAGTTTTGATCACATCCCCTGCTTTAGATTTATTTTTTCAATAAAAAATACCCATGACAAATGAGAAAAATCATCTACAACAATAAGATAAAACCGGTGTCCTGGTGATTAGGAACACGACTCGGATCCCAAATGTCAACATGAAATAACTCAAAAGGGAGCTACTGCTCCGACTCTGATGACTAGGAAAAGCTGACCGATGATGCTTTCCCAACTGACACACCTCGCACTGGAAGGAAGAACCCGATGAAATCTGCTGCAACATATGACACACCTTCTGGAGAGGGAGATGACCAAAGCGTAGGTGCTGGGTATAAGGAGAAACTGGCCCTATTGCATAAGAAGATACGACAACATAGGGAGTTCAGACCAGGCGATAAAGATCACCCTACTCATGGCCACACCCAATCACTTTGCTCGTAAGAATGTCCTGAAAAATAAGAGACGACGGGTCAATAATAGCTCTACAATGCAAAAATTCTTTGTGATCTGACTAATGGATGATAAATTCATAGAGAAATTAAGAGCATGTAACACATTATGCAGACGCATCGAAGGCGTTAAACAAATCTCCCCCTGTTCGGTGATCGGGGAATGAGTCCCATTTGTAGTCACAATCGTTCTCCCTAGTGGAACCTGTCTATATATTGTAAGCTGATATCTGTCCCCACATAAATGGTGCATTGCCTCAGAATCCATTATCCATTCAGTAATCTCACATCCGTGACATGAGGTAAAAGCAAAAGTACTACCTGATGTGCTAGTCTTAGCAGACGTACTGGTAGATGCGGAGGCTGCTACATCTGAATGGCCTCCTGGAGACGATGAAGAAGCAAGAGGCATGATATTCCACAGTCTAGCTACGAGGTCATCAAACCTCTGATGAAAAGTATGACCAGCTGGAGACTCGACCTGCTCCGCTACACGGGCTGAAGCCGGGAAGCCATGCTTGGAATAACATGTATCCTCGGTATGTCCTGGATGATGACTGTACATACATGGCTGACGAATGCGGCCTCTTCTACCATGAGGTCCGCATTCGCGAAAAGAAGAAGAGCCTCCTCTTCCTCGGGAGGCTGCCATAGCCGAAGAAGTTTGGCTAGCGGCTGTAGACGGAACAATAATCCTGCTGAGCTTGCGGAAATCCTCCTCCATAGAAGGAATAGTGGCATCTGCTAGAATCTGGGAGCGAGCATCATCATATTCAGGCCCAAGTGTATCTAGGAATACACCAACCATGGTAGCATTCCTGTTAGAGGGATAACTGTTGTGTTTATTCCTGAGAGCCCTAGGGTTGGTATCAACATAAGAAGAGACATAGATATCAATCAAGAATAGACATAGATATCAATATAGAGAAAACCCATGGGTAAATTACATAAGACAGAACATAGAATAAAAGAAGAGACAAACGGTACACAAACTACATAATTCTTTTGACACTCCCCCTCAAGATGGAGCATAGATATCAATCATGCTCAGCTTGGAAGTACATTTCGGGAATGGTCCTCTGAGTAGCGGTTTGGTGAAGATGTCGGCAGTCTGCTCCTCAGAACTAACATGTGAAGTAGAGATCAGTCTCTTCTGGATCATATCTCTGGTGTAGTGACAGTCTACTTCAATATGCTTGGTCTTCTCGTGAAAGGCAGGATTATTAGCAATAAATAATGCGGCTTGATTATCACATTGTAGCTGCATGGGTAGAGGTACATCCACATGCAAGTCTTCTAATACAGCTCGGACCCACATCATTACCGTGCTTGCTTGTGCCATTACCCTATATTCAGATTCTGCACTGGGCCTAGCCACAACTGTTTGTTTCTTGCTTTTCCAAGAAACAAGAGAACTACCCACAAGCACCGCAACCCCTGAGGTAGACTTTTGATCCTTAGGGTACCCTGCGTAGTTAGCATCCGCACATGCAGAAACATATAAATTGGTTTCCTTTCTGAACAACAATCCTGTGCCTGGAGACGATTTAAGGTATCTGAGTATCATATATATAGCATCCATATGTACCTGTCTCGGTTGTTCCATAAACTGGCTTACCCGAATCACTGCAAAGGCAATATCAGGTCGGGTTATAGTTATGTAAAGAAGCTTCCCTACTATTTCTCTATACCTTCTCTTGTCAACTTCTTCTGTATTATTATCATACAATTTCATGCTAGGGTCCATTGTAGTAGTCGACGGTCTGCATCCAACCATGCCCGTCTCAATATGCATATCTGTAATATATTTCCTCTGGGTCATTACTAGTCCATGTGCATTCCCGGCAAACTCCAACCCCAGGAGGTATCGTAATGTACCAAGGTCCTTTGTAACAAATTGACGTCATAGCACTGCTTTGATCATCTTTATCCCCTTAGCATCATCTCCTGTCACCAAAATGTCATCAATATATACCATGACGACAACTGTACCTCGAGTAGTCCCCTGGATGAACAGAGAGTGATCTGCATTGGATCTCTTGAATCCATGTTCTTCAATTAGGTGTGAAAGCTTCTGAAACCATGCCCTTGGACTTTGTTTAAGACCATAAATAGCCTTATGAAGTCTGCACACCATATGATTCTCCCCCTCAGCAGTAAACCCCGGAGGCTCTGCATGTAGACTTCTTCCTGCAGATCTTCATACAAGAATGCATTTTTAACGTCTAACTGAAACAAGGGCCAATCACGTACCACAACTACAGACAGTAGAATACGAAGAGTGGATTGACGAGCGACCGGAGAGAAAGTATCCATATAGTTTACTCCATAAGTCTGAGTGAAACCTCGTGCCACTAGCCGTGCCTCGTATCGATCAAGGCTACCATCTGCATGATACTTAACAATGAATACCCATTTGCAGCTCATAACAGAAGCTCCTGAAGGAGCGGGGACCAAGCTCCATGTGCCCCGCGACCGTAGTGCAGCCATCTCCTCCTCCATTGCAGATCGCCAGCAATCAGATTTCAATGCATCCTGATAGGTCTTCGGAATCTCTACTGAAGATAAAGCCACTGCAAATCTCTGAAAGTCCCCTGTGAGGCGATGAAAGGAGACCTGTGATGCAAGAGGATACGTAGTGCAACTGCGTTTCTGCTTTCTCATTGCAATAGGAACATCCATATCATCAACCACTGAACTCCTCGGGGCAGAATCGTCCTGTAATGATGCATCCTGCATAGGCACACTATTCGACCCATCATTAGTGGTAACATCAGAACATACCTGAGGCTTGCTGGATGATTGGCGTGAAGCATAAGCAGGACTAGGTAGTGGGGAGACAAGGGGTTGTGGTGGAGGTGGTGGTGGTGTAGGAAGTGACGCTTCGTTAGGAACTGGAGTGGACGATGGAGGACTTTCCATAGGTGGAGGAGGAACATAGACCTCATCAGTAGATGTGTTAGATACCAATCTGTCACATGCAGGTGAAAAATACATAACAGACTCGAAGAAAGTGACGTCAGCACTGACAAAGTATTTCCTGTTAACATGATCATAGCAACGATATCCCTTCTGCATTCGAGAGTACCCCACGAAGACACATTTGACAGCTTTAGGTGAGAGCTTGTCAAGACCTGGTGATAGCTGATGAACAAATGCAACAACTTCAAAAACGCGATGGGTGAGTGAGAATAATTCCTTATCTGGAAAAACAATAGAAAGATGAATTTTCTCACCAAGTACCGTAGACAACATTCGATTTACTAAGTAGCAGGCTGTAAGAACGGCATCTCCCCAAAAAGAAATGGGAGCACAACTCTGAATAAGTAGAGTACGAGTAATGTCAAGAAGATGACGGTGCTTTCTCTCAGCAACTCCATTCTGTTAGGAGGTGTAGGCACATGTAGTTTGGTGTATAATGCCTTTTGACCAAAGATATTGTGAAAGAGACCGAGTACAAAATTCCAATGCATTATCAGTACGAACATATTTTACTTTGGATGAAAAGACATTGTTTACTTCATTGATAAGATTTTTAATAACATCACCAGCTTCATATTTATTCTTTAACAGGAAAACCCACGACAAACGAGAGAAATCATCAACCACGACAAGATAAAACCTGTGCCCCTGGTGATCAAGGACACGACTGGGACCCCAAATATCAATATGAAGTAACTCAAAAGGGGAGGCACTGCTCCGACTCTGACGACTCGGGAAGCTAGCTCGATGATGCTTCCCTAACTGACAAGCTTCACATCGAAAGGACGAACTTGGAGATACCCGAGGCAAAAGGTGACGCATCTTCTGTAGAGGGAGGTGACCAAAGCGCATATGCCAGGTATATGGAGAGACAGATCTGACATTATTAGAAGAGACTCCAGCATATGAACTCTTGTTTAGACGATAAAGACCATCCTGCTCAGAGCCACAACCAATCACCCTGCCCGTTAGAATGTCATGAAATATAAGAGAAGATGGGTCAAAAATAGTGCGACAATGCAAATCTTTTGTAAGCTGACTAATAGAGGGAGTTCATTGAAAAAGAAGGAGCATGTAAGACGTTCTTGAGGCGCATGAAAGAGGATAGCAAAATCTCCCCCTGTCCAACAATGGGGGAATGAGTCCCATTGGCAATGATCACCGACCTCCCTGGAGGAATCTCTCTGTATGAGATAAAGCTGTCTCTGTCTCGACATAGATGGTGCGAGGCACCAGAGTCCATGATCCAACCTGAGATGTCTGAACTATAGCATGTGGTAAGAGCATAGGCACTACCTGAGGTATTAGCTGTGGCAGAGGTACTAGCAGAAGCAGACACAGCTATACCGGAAGGGCCTCCAGAAGAATCTGTAGAAGCAGGAGGCATAATATCCCTCAACCGAGCGACGAGTTCCTCAAATCTCTGATCAGAAGCAGAGGATGATGGAGACGTAAAATGTTCTGCCACTCGTGCTGATGCTGGAAAACCATGCTTCGAATAGCACGTATCCTCCGAGTGTCCTGGACGATGACAAAAACTGCAAGGTGGACGGGACCGACCACCACGACCTCCTGTGCCACGGCCACAGCCACGAAATGAAGAGGAGGAACCACCTCTCCCTCTGGAAGCAGCCATCACTGAGGGAGGTGGTGTAGATGTGCTGGATGGAACAGAAATACGACTAAGCCTCCGATAGACCTCCTCCATAGGAGGAATGGTAGCATCTGTAAGTATCTGAGATCTGGCCGCCTCATATTCAGGATCAAGAGCCGCAAGAAGAACACCTACCATGGTAGCATTGCGAAATGTCTTCTGCTGCTCTGATGTGGCCGTCAGAGGGATAATGCTGTAGAGTTTCTCGAACATCCCCCTAAGGGATGTATACAAGGAATGAAGTGGCCTGCCATTCTGCTTTATGGTGAATATGTCGTGCTGTAGTTGCAGCATCTTTGTTTCGTTCCTGACCTGTGAATATGTCGCTGCAAGAATATCCCACATCGCTTTGGCGGTGGGCTGATGGAGAACATCATTAGCAATCTCCGTCGACAACGTGCCTGATAACCAGACTTTGGCATACGAGTCATCAGCCTCCCACGAGGCATAAATCCCTGTATTCTCTGCTGGCTCATCCTCGGTAAGAATGTGTTTCTTACCGTTTGACTTCATGAGACTCATGAACTGCATAGCCCAGAGCTCGTAGTTCGAACCGTCCATCTTTACTAATGCCGCAGGACCTTTGAATGTGCCTATGGAGGGCATATCCACCTTGGATTCTGATATATTGCCACAAGAGAAGAACTAGGATTTGTAGACAGATTGAAAAATGTCTACACAAACTGAATAGAATTCGAGTGCGTATGTAGACGTTACGCACCCAAATCCATAGATTTGGCGACGAAGGCGAAGCTAGTTAGGTTACAGACGACAGGATATGGAAGCAAGGGCCTGAGGGCCTAACGACAGAGGCCGGAGGACTGGGGGCCTGACGGCGAAGGCCTGAAGCCTGAAGGCGGCAACCGGACCGAAGGCGGGGGCCTGAGAGCAGGATCCTGAGAACGGGTCCTGGGAGCTGGTCTTGAGAACGGGTCCTGGAGCGGGTCCTGGGAGCAGCTCCTGGAAGCGGGGGCCTGAGAGCGGGTCCTGGGAGCCTGAGGCGTGGGCCTGGGAGCCTTGGGACCTAGAGGCGACAGCCAGACCTGGGAGTGGGGTCTTGGGGCGTGGAGGCGACCGGCTAGGGCACGGCGACCGGCTAGGGCACGACGACAGTGGCAGAACGGTTGCAGCGGGACTCGGTGGCGGCAACAACGGGAGTCGAGGGCGGGATCCGGGGGCTGGGCCACTAGAGTCGGGGGCGAGAGTCGAAGGCGGGAAGGCGGCAGCAGGAGTCGGGGGCGGGATCCGGGGGCTGGGCCACTGGAGTCGGGGGCGACGGGAGGGCGGGACGACGGGACGGCGGTTGAAGATGAGAGCCTGGCGGGCGAAGGGGGGAGGGCGAAGGGCGGGCGAAGAGGCAGAACGAGAGAACGAGAGAGGAGAGAGGAAAGTGGGTGGCGAGAGAAGGGGGGGTGGGGGCGGCGGGTGAGAGGGGAGCCTTTAGGGTTAAGGCTCTGATACCATGCTAGAGGGATAACTGTTGTGTTTATTCTTGAGAGCCCTAGGTTTCTTATATAGAGAAAACCCATGGGTAAATTACATAAGACAAAACATAGAATAAAAGAAGAGACAAACGGTACACAGACTACATAATTCTTCCGACAATTCCTATATGTTTTCTGCTGCTTTGGAGTCGCCGTTAGAGCCATGAAGCTGTGGAGCTTCTCAAACATCCCATACAAGGATGTATACAATGAATAAAGGAGGCGTCTGTTCAGCTTGATAGTGAATATGTCATGCTGGAGTTGGAGGATCTTTGTCTCGTTCCTCGCTTGAGAATATGTTGCTGCGAGGATATCCCACGTCGCCTTAGCTGTAGGCTAATGTAATACATCATTGGCGATCTCAATCGTCAATGTACCAGAAAGCCAACCTTTGGCATATGCATCGTCCGCCTCCCACGAGGCATTTATCCCAGTTTTCTCCACCAACTCCTCTTCGGTAAGAATGTGTTTCTTACCATTTGACTTCATAAGGCTCATGAACCGCATAGCCCAGAGCTCATAGTTTGTCCGGTCCATTTTGACAATAGGAGCTGGACCTCTGACATCGTCCACCTTTGGTGGGTACATCGACTTTGTTCTCAGACATATTGCTGGACGTAGGAAACTAGGGGTTTGTAGACCAACAATTGAATGTCTACACAGACAAATGTGGATTTGAATGCATATGTAGACTTATGCACCAAAATCCATCAATCAAAGAGAGGCGCTGGCGACGGAGCGACAACCTCGGGAGAAGGCCAGCGACCGGGGGTTGGGGGGGGGCTGGAGAGGCGGCGGCGAGGTCAGCTACAGGGAGGCCCAGCGGTGCTAGAGGGCTGGCCGCTTGCGGAGGGTCGGCGCGACGAGAGGTGAGGCTAGGGGGCTAGGGTTAGGGTTTCGGGTAAGAGAGCTCCGGTTTAGAACCACCACTCTGATACCATGTTGGGAAAAATAAGAGAGTTGTTTATTCCTGGGAACCCTAGGCTCTCTTATATAGAGGAGAGACCTATGAGTAAATTACATAAGATGAACATAAATAAATAAAATAACAGAAAAGGTACATAGAACATAGAACCATGGTTTTAAAAGGCGGCGCCTCGAGGCGCAAAGGCGTACGCCTCAAGGCGAGGCGGGCCTAAAACGCCCCGAGGCGCACGCCTCAGGTACAGACATAGGGGCGTACGCTTCAGCCTCGTCTGAGACGCTCGAGGCGTGAGGCGCTCGAGGCGAGGCGGAGGCGTAAGCCTCGAGTCATGAGGCTTTTTTTACATTTTTTGTTACACATAACCCTATTTTTTGTTAGCATTATATTTTTTATTTTTGTATTTTTGTTTCCATGTTAAACCTTGCATATTTCTATATATATAGCTCCATGCAAAGAGAAGAGATAGCTTGAAACAAGCGAAGTTACATGATCTTGTATACATCATATTCAATTTTATCATACATCTACACATACTACTTGTATTACACATATTTTGTTTGAATTGTAGTAGAATTTTATATTAGTTGCAGGTTTGCAACTTGATGTTGTTGTTTGGTTGTATAAGTTGTGAACTTAGAATAGTTATCACATATATGATATATGAAGTAATGTTGAAAAATAAACACGTGAAGACTGAAGTAAAATAATTTGGGATTCAAGGCATATTAATATTTTTTTATTCACACTAAAGATTATGATTTCTATTGTACTTTAGTATTAAGTATAGACTTTAGTTTAGTACTCATATAGAGTCATTGAGATTGGAATTGGAACTTGATATTATGTATATTAGTGGCTTAGTATTAGTTTTTTTGAACTTCAGTGCCTTCATCGCTTATGTATTGTATCTTTTACTAGTTTTAAATTATTCCTGAATGAGTTTTTGGCAAAATGTAATAGTATTATATTTGAGGCTTACGCCTCGACCACCTCGAGGCTTACGCCTCGCCTCAATTTCAGAGAAAATGCCTCGGACTGCCTCGCGCTTTTTTAAACCTTGCATATAACATAGAAATATCTCTACCGATGAGTTGACAAGTTACATTCAGGAAGAGATAACTTGGTGTATGTTACTTGTTGATGATATTGTGTTGATTGATGAGACTAGATGGAGTAAATGAGAAGCTTGAGGTCTGGAGACATGCATTGGAGACTAAATATTTTTGTATAGGCATGGCTAAGATTGAATATATGGAGTGCACTTTTGATGGAAGCAATGATTAAGGAATCAAGGTGAAGAAGATTGATGACGATAACATTCAGAAGAGAGATTCTTTTAGATGCTTGAGATTTATTCGCTTATGATATTGTGTTGATTGATGAGACTAGACATGGAGTAAATGAGAAGCTTGAGGTATGGAGACATGCATTGAAGAGTAAATATTTTCGTATAAGTGGGCTAAGACTGAATATATGGAGCGCACTTTTGATGGAAGCAATAGTTAAGGAATCGAGGTAAAGATCAGTGACGATAACATTCAGAAGAGAGGTTCTTTTAGATACTTGGGATCTATTTTGCAATATGATGTGGAAATTGATGGAAATGTTACTAATAGAATAAATGTAGTTTGACTGAAGTGGAGATGAGCCTCTAATGTTCTCGGTGATAAGAAAATTCCTTTGAAAATCAAAGGAAAGTTTTACAAAGTAGTCGTGAGACCTGCTATGCTCTATGGATCTGAATGTTGGCATGTGAACCATAGACGTGCAGAGAATGGCAATAGAAGAAATGAAAATACTAAGGTGGATGTGTGGACACACACCCATGTAAAGACCGGATTCAGAATGATGCGATCAGAAGGAAAGTTGGTGTAAGCTCCAATCGAGGATAAGATGCGAGAAAATCGTTTAAGGTGGTTTGTTTGCCATTTGTAATGGAGGTCAACTGATGCATCAGTTTTGAGATGCGAGTTTTGGGATGTTGAGCCGGCTAAGAGAGGGCGACGAAGGCCCAAGAAGTGTTGGAATGAGATTATACGAAGGGATTTTAGTTTTTTTGGATCTAAGCTCGAGAAAGATCCAAGATAAATCTGAATGAAGACAAAAAATCGATGTAGCTGACCCTACTTAATGTGGGAAAATGCTTGGTTGTTGTTGTAGCAAATATCTATGCAAGCGTATGTATAATTACTAAATAAAAGAGATAAAATGCACATCTTCAAGCATAACATACAAGTTACGTGATTTGAGACACTCATAAAGGACCATCCTACTCCTCTGGAGAGGGATCTAATAGTGTTTCTTTATATTAAACTTCTGAAGGAATATTAGAGGTACGCGGCTCTTTATATAACCCTACCATATAACCATACCATTACACCCAAGTCCCACTATTAAGTAATGCGATACTAAACATGAGAGTAATATAATTATATTCTCAAGATATCCCATAACACATCTAAATACATATTCCAGTAATGCTAGTCCCGTTCCAAGCTTTCTCCCTACCTGAATACCATAGCTTAAAATTAGTTATTTTAATATTTTTAGCCTTTTCAAACCCCATTTCCTGCAAGCATAAGCTATTTATCTTCCTTCTAGTCATTGAATCATTCGACTCCATTACCTGAGAGTACTAATATTCCAAATCCTCAACTATATATCCTCCCACGTCTGTCCACTAAGATATGGGGACCCTTGAATGTGGAGACGCCTAACTTATTTGCGCTCTACTAGAGCATCGATATAGCCGAGTAAAAGTGTACTAAAATTGCCACATTCTCTATCTTTATCTTTATAACTACATTGTCCTTGTTTCTTGTTGTTCATCACCTGTCTTCACTACACTTATTCATGGTGAAGGTCTTTTCTTGGGCTTTACATTTATGTTTTAAAACCTTTATTTAGTCATCGCATGTATTAAAGAGTCAGGTTATATTTACGAAGATTGTTCATTGTTATCTTTGCAACTCTATAAGGTAATAAACTCATTATTTAATCACAATTTATCTAATATCCCACAATTTTTCTTGGTATTTTTTAAGCTTTCTTCCTGAAGTATTTTTTTGTGGTCTAAGAATGCGACTACACTACTAAGAAACATATTTTGATGAAACTGTTGATTGTTCTCTGTTTTTATTCAACAGTTTTTAGCAGAAAAATAACATAGAAATGTCAAAACTCCCCAATCATCGATATGCTACACAGATGGCAGGTTATCTGTAGTGGAATACGTAGCATTGCAAATTATAAACTAAAATCAGAAAGGAAACACAGCACGATTATAAGATAACTGCTGAGTTACGGGCTTCTTTTCTAGAACTGATGATTTTTACCTGCAGACTTGTGGGCGCACTTCTTACGTCTACCACTTGCACTCAATTAAATTTGCAGGTAGTCTGTTGGCCATTTGCTCAGTATTCCCATTTCCTGATATACTTTTATTTCCTTTATGTATTTAATGCTGTTGCTTTCTTTGTTGTAACTTGATCACATGGAATTTATTGCATAGGAAAGGGATATGTAAATGCATTAATAATGAAATGTACAGAGGGAGATTTGCCCCTATTTTTTAAATAATGAGAATGATTTCTTCGGATAATGCAGCCGTTTTTAGAGTTCAAATGAAGTGCATTTCAATTTATGTAAATATCATGTTTTTATGATGATAAAAAGAATAATTTGCAATCGGAGTAAGTTATGTAACGTATGCATTAGATGTTTTTTTGAAAGGGGGTATTGGTGCAGTCGCATGTCTTAGGATATCTACATTTTGGGGGGTCTGACTGTTATAATTCCTTATTCTCTCCTCTGTTTGCCTACTTTACAATTAATTGGCTCCGTCTCCTTGGTTACAGGTGGGGAGATAATTCTGTTGTTTGATATAGAAGACAGATTCACTTTTTAGTTCTACAAATCCTAATAAAGGGGCGGCCACATTGGACAATATTTCCCCTGAGAAAGAACCACCTTATCGGTATTGAAGGATGACATTCATGACCGAGTTGGAGTCTTAACAATGGAAGCTGGTCAGTTCGTTGTAGGTAATGATCGTTGCATTCTAGTCTGCCACTATTTATGTTGACTTTAGTTTCTCGTTATGAAGTTCAAGTTGTCCACCTCTTTATGTGGTCTATCATTCAGGGTATTCCGTTCTCTGGATGAACAACCTTCCTCGCAGAAGTTTCCTTTCGTGATTGAGGATGAGTTTAATACCATGTCATGGTAAACCTTCCTTACGAGGATATGGAGCAGCTAAATGAAGATTTGTTGAGGACAATCGTCGAGAGTTGAAACAAAGGGTAGGGTACCCAATTAAATTTTTCCGTCAATTGTGAGGAGACTCCCCTTCTTTCTGTGGATACAAATGTCTGACATATGGACGGAAATGATACACCCTGAATTGTGAGTGTACGTCAATGTTGGTTGCTTACCATCCTTCACTAAGGCTTTAAATCAAATATGTTCCTGGTAAGACACCTAAATTTTAGCTTCTTTCTAATTTAACTTTATTAGTTAACCTTTATCAAGTAGATGATAACTTTTCTCTCATCGACAGGCTAAATGTTGATGCTATAGAATCCAGAAAGGGTCTTCCTTTGAGGAGCTACCTAAGGAGAAGACTCAACTTATGATGTTGGTATACAATGTCAAGAACAAAGCAGGCATTGAAGAAGACTTAGGATAAGAAAAGGTAAACGTTGACATCGACATGCTTGTTGTTGAAGACTAGTTAGAGGTTCGTCAACCTCAGTTACACAAGATGGAGATCCTAAAATATCTTATGGAAGGAAGGAATGAATCTCTGGAGGTGTCGACTGAAGCCAAAGAAGAGATTAAAATAGTTGTTTTAAAGAACTGAATGTCAAATGACAAAGTCATCCTTCAAGTGCAGTTTGGACCAACAATTTGTCGACATATTTGACAATACCAATAGGATCCTGAAGCAGAATCTCAGATTTTTTTTGACGATCTCAAGTTGGAGCAGATGGTTGCGGGGATCACCATTAATTAGTCACAAGTATGTATAAGAGAAACTGGTGCTTCCTATGATGCTATTACTGTTAGTAAAGAATTGATTTCTTGTTATAAGTATCCCTGGACCCTAAACCGTCCAAATCCTAAATAAAAATGTATAAAAGAAGCTGGTGTAGCACAACATTTGATGCTTTCGTTGTGGTATTGACGGCCATATTGCAAAGGCATGCCACTCTACCAGAACTTCCAAACCAGCTTCCTGGAAAGCTAAATCTTCTCCAAACCCCAACACTCTTCATCAGCAAAACACTGACGGTGCACATTTCTTGTTGAGGTGGAACGAGGAAACCTAAGTTCCCCAACGTTGCTCCATGAGATTGGAGTGTTGTAGGGAGATCGCTGAGGTGCAATCTTATGTCATTCTCTTCTCATTTGATGTTCTTGTTTTCCAAATGAGGCGCTCAATCACCTTAACTCCAACTTAGGAGAGGCTAAATTTGAGTTGTTTGCCAGTCTGGGCATAAATAAATACTTTTGCTTAATAGGAGAGGTCACAAAAGCAAATGATTTCTTCCCCTATTGCCTCACTTTATCGACGGGCATCTGTTGCACTTTAACATCGTACGAAGAAGGAAATTGCACATGTACGGCTACATGCATTTGGTGTCCTCTTACATCTCCGAGTTCCACAGCTTCTGGATTTTGAGGTCCCTGACGTCCATGATTGAGATACATCTCACCTTTGTTTGAATCTTGAGAATCCGAACTTTAAGAAGCTTAGAAATCTCCAGCTTTGACGTATCCGTTGTCCCCCAGTGAAACCCCTTGGCACTTGTAACTTCCAGGATGTACTGGAGGTTGTACTGTCTTCCTCAAAATCGGGTGATCAACGGCATGATCCCTGTAAAGCAATATGCCTTCGGCTGCTCATTTGCACGCTTTGTGGTTCAGGGGGCAAGTCCTGTTCTTGCCTCTGCCTCGAGTCCATCCAAACCTATCATGGGTGTTTGCGTTGAGCACCTGCCCAGAAGAAGCATGCTTGTTCAGTCAAAAGGCTCCATCGGCTGCAAAATAGAATCGAATCCATGGGAAGCAAACAGGAGGAGGGAGGATCACGATCGTGCAACTCCAATGAACATCACAACCCTCCGGTGGCCGAAACTCTAGCTGCGACTTTATATTCTATCTAGATCTCCTATGATACATTTTCCTAAAAGACCAAGGTTTTGACATTCCATCGTCGATTTCTGAGAAATCACTTTACGCTTCGATCTTTGAGAGTGTACGCATTTATTTTCTTGTTCTACGAACGGAATAAAAACATTCTTTCTTGGAATGGTAGATGATTGAATGGTAGACCTACGATAAATAGGCTACTGAGATCGATTTTAAAGTACAAGCTTGACATTATCTTCATTCAGTAGACAAACTCCAACCTCCCATATGGATGGAATTGTTGCTGCAAACCGCAGTTGGAATAAGTGGCGGTATTATGATGATGTGGAACTTCGCCTCTGTTGATATTCTCACTCCCTCTTTGAATTTGGGTTTATCTCAAACTTCTCTCTGGTGACCTCTCTGCTTTCCGGGGGTAAATATATACATCCTACTGAATCTAACTGTGAAAGATTTTCCATTGACTGCATGCATCATCTTTTTGCGGAAACCATGTGAATTTTTTGCTCTTGGGAGATTTCGATATAACATCTTACACTGATAGATACTCTAGATCGTTAAATGAAAGGGTGGCCACGAGGTTCAATGATTGCTTAATGGAGTTCAACTTAACAGAACTCAATCATTCCAATTTGCTTTTCACCTGAACTGACTGTAGATGACCACCCTCTCCGGCGAGACTAGATCTTTGCTTCTTCAACAACACTATCCTCACTGTTTTAGATGGTTCTAGTGCTATAGGAACCAATGTGATTACTCTACCTCAATCGTTTTCAAATCATAATCCTCTATTAGGGATGAGCATTGGGTCAGCCAACATGACCTAAGCTAAGGGCCAATCCACGTAGCCACGCCCAGCCTAAGCCCAAAGAAAACATGGGCCAGGCCCATGCCTTGCTTTTAGGCTAAAAAATGTTATGGGTCGGGCTTGGGCTCGGTCCACCTCAACTTGTATATCCTACGAGCTTGGTTCGACTAGAAGGCCTGTGAGTTGGCCGTAATCCAAGCCTGAAGGGGCATGTGGTTGGCTTGAGCTTGACTTGGGTTTAGACATTTATGTTTTGTGGCAGACTATGAGTACATACACACAAATCCCCTACTGGCTCATTGCCCTTCACCTTGCTGCCGACCCTCTCCCCCTATGGTCGGCCCTCTCCACCCTCGACCCTCTTCCACCATCACTACTCCACCCAACCCTCCACAACAGGAGCGCAGATTGTTAACGACAACCACTTCCACACGCAACCAACACCTCATCTTCTCTTATGTCATCTTCCCTTTTCTTTTTCCTATCATTTTTTCTCCTTTTCTTCCATTCCTTAATCTGTACAGTACATCACCCTTCATCATTCGTCATCCTTTACCCTTCCATCTTCTTCTCCGTTTAACCCAAATCGAATACCATCACTTCTGATATCCAATGCCTTCACTCTTTAGTGTATGATATCTATTTGATTTCTTTATTTAAGAGGGTTTCAATATTTTTTTAATGAGGCGAGGATTGACGATTCCCTATTGGTTTGTTTGCCTAGATGACAACATCGATTGTATTAGCTCTATTTGATCAATTTGACTTTGGATATTTATTTCTCCGATTTTTTGGATCTTGATTCATTCACCGCAGAACATACAAATTTTGTTCCATCTTGAATTTGATGAGAGTTTGAGAAATTCCATTTACAAAACCCCCTGATATGAATGAAGCATTTGTCTAAGAGGATTTGACATTGTTATTTTGCTTGACATTTTTTGTGTAATTGATTTTCTCTTTTTTTTTTCTGATGAGGGTAAAAAGAACATGAGGGACAACTGATCTGTTTGCTAGGACTTCATGCATTGAATTGCATGCTTTGTTAAATTTTGATGAATAATGCATCACGCACATATATGTAACCAACCCACATGGTTATCCTCAGATTATGTTAGATGGTTCTTTTTTGAATTTATAATGGATAGGAATTGAAATAAGTCAGTTTTTGTTTGAACCTTCTCATCACTTGGATTTGAATTACAATACTGTTTGCAACAGAGATCTTTGTATTACTTCTTTGTGTAAAGTTGTATAGCAACCAACAAGAAGGGTACCCAAATTGGCATATCTCTCTAATAATTCATAAATCGTTCTAGATGACTTGCCCTCAAATTAGTATATTGAGTCGATAGTTGCCGTCTTTTCAAAAGCTGTGTCAAACGGGCCGGTCCAGCCCAGCCCAAGCTTGACCCATTGGACCAATCTTGGGCCGACCAAAAAAAAATTCACGAGTGATTTTTTAAATGGGCTTGGGCCCTTAAGGGCTCAGTCCACCCCGACCCATGCTCATCCCTAGGATCTTTATCGTTCTTCTATAATGACCATGGTACACCAAATAACTCCTTCAAATAGGAAGCCTTCTGGATTCACTATGATAGTTTCGGAGAAATCATGTACAACTCCTAGAAGGAAACTTCGTTGCATCTCCCATCCAAATTGTGCCTGATTAAAAAGAGGATTAAGCTCTGGAGGATGAATACCGTACCTAACCTAAACCATAGATAAGATGAACTGAATAGTTGAATTTTATTCCTCTAGCGAGCTCTGTAGTTAAAACCATCAAATTATGTTTTAACACATCAACTTAGAGCGAATATGACATATTGCATAACTACGGAAATCCAAATCAATGAACTTTTAAGATTTGAGTTAAACAAGATGGGGAAAAAAATTAGGGGAGGCAATTTCAAAATTTCTTCATACACAAGCTTCTAAAAGAAGGTCCTCCAATAGAATCCCGTCTCTTTATATTGAAAATCGATTGATTTTAGATTATAGAATAATTGAGGCTCATATCTATGACTATTTCAGAGGTTTATACAAACAAGATAACTGAGTCATCTGTCCCCTTTCGTTCTCTAATATTGGGTATTACTTCGAACATGAAATGTATGATGGTAATTTCACCATAACAAAGATTCGTAAGGCGGTCGTTGATCTCAAAACAGATAAGGCGCCAGGTCCCAATGGTTTCTCCATTAGTTTCTTTCAAGATTTTTGGAATGACGTTCAATTTGATATTTGGGACGCATTTCGAAGTTTCATAATGACCCTATTACAACTGGTGCTACAAACATCACCTCATCTGCTAAATCTCTTTAATATCCAAGAAACAATGCATTGTGAACAAAAGATTTTCACCCATCACGCTTATCAATAATGAGACAAAGGTTATTTCGCAGGCCATACTCAATAAATGCAAACATATCTTAGATTGACACACTAATGCAACAAAAGTTATTGTTTTATCTTGTCCATCTGAAATGAATGATCGCGAATGCACTTAACATCAAAGTCCTTTTGTATAACTAGGGTTATGTATTGAAGCCATATTGAATACCATGTAGTTGGGATGACTCAATTGACTTAACATATGATATTCAATAAAGACCTCTACGCTGAGAAAGATATGTCAATCTTTCTCTAAAGACTGATTTCTAACCGACTTCTTGATGCATGTCCTCTTCATAGGAATAGAGATTCGGAAGCGTACAAGTCAAAGAGTTGACTTGATGAGGCTGATATAAACTAAGGCCTGAATCGTAACTGTCATGATTAGGCACACATCCTTATATATATCTATATGCATGAGTGTACACATTTGACAAACCAATAAGTTGTGACCTAACCAAGGTCCATATATCGACGAGTTGGTGTGTATATAAAGGCATATGAGAGGTATGATTTATCAAAGGAATCATACATGTTCATAGTTGATGAACCAGGAGACAGAGCTCAATCATGAGATATTTTGGGGTCAAAATGAATGGCATGCATGGTCGTCTTGTTTATGAAGTAGGATATGAATTTGAGATATTAATTTATGTTTTTGGAAAGTATCTGATTAATATTATCGTCCAATTATCAAATGATATATCTATTGATTTATTCCAAGATGACAACCAAACTAGGACTTGAACTTCGGATATGTATAAAATTTTTCCAATATGTTGGATGTATGTGTATTGGAAATACTCATGGTTAAATCTATCTTAATAAATCATCTACCATGATACTTAAATTTTGAGGGAATGATAAAACCAAATGGATTTTAGTGGCACAATTTCTTGGCTTAATGATTTGAGAGTTAATTAGATTAAGTCTCATCTCAGTTGAATCCAATGTCCGATTCCAATTCTAATTTCATTGTCCAAATATTGGAAAGAGAAATGATGATGGAAATGGAAATAAATACACTCCTTGAGATCATTTCTAAACTCCAAATGGTATGGACTATGATTAGAGACAGTCAAGGAAGATGGGTTCATCTTACTAATGCATTTTCCAGCTCATGGAGAGTGTGATGCATTTCATTGAGATCACTTCGAGTGTGAGTTATTTTAGCTCGAGTTCAATGCTCGTAATTGACATGTTTTTTGGTAAAACGGTATAAACCCTGAAATTGGACAGATATCCAAATTTCAAGTCACTATATATGAATAATATGATCTTCCTGACATTATCTCCAAGTATCCAAGAATTCTGCTCATGGTCCTAATTAGATTAGTACTAATGATAAATATAATATCAATTGTTGTTATCAAGGATATGTGTATATCCAAGGCTTTGTTGATATAATCCACGTTATATATACTAAATATGAATATTAATTCATAATATATATTCAATAAATATGTGAGTATGATTCACATATATTTCAAGGAATAAATGTGAATTGACTTCACATCAAAAATTAAATGTTTTAAATTTATATTTTGTTGTGAGGTAACTCTCATAAATTTCTCAATTATGATAATTGAATTATCATGATAATAATGCAACAACTAAAAAAATAAAAATTAGGACAATATTGAGGTAAGTTGGACATCTAAACATGGAGAAGTTGAACGTCCATCTCGAGTCCTATATCTTTACAATTCTCTCCTAATTTTATTGCTTGTTATTTATTTATTAAATTATACTTAAGATGCAACTTGTCTCTTAACTAAATTAAGCATTAGTATTAGATCCTAGCCTTTGATTAATCATCTAAGGGACAACATGAGGACTCCAAGGGGATGTCCATCATTTATATAAGAGAGGGCATGACTCTCTCTTTCCCTATACAAGTGCCCTGCATTACGAGACCATAAGTTCCTTGAATATTAAGAGATATAACTTGGGAGCAAAAAACTCTCTTCTACGTGCCCAGACTTCTCTCCAATCAGACCTACACGTTCGGTATGAAGCCTCCATCTTCTCTTTATAGACACGACCTGTGCGAGAGATAAGATCGTCTACTTCATCGTGCTTCGCGTACATGCAAGAGGATTCGATTTAGTGAGACAAAATCAGGATCTTGAGATCATCATGATCACATCCTCGCATGGTGAAAATCTAAAAGTTCTATCGGTCTTGTATTCCACACAAGGCGAGAACACATTCGTCGAAGCGACCGATGAGAACCCCAGACTAATTCAACAATTAGCCACAATATAAATCAAGCAATAAAAGTGAAAATAAATGTGGAGTTAAAATTTATTATAACTCTACAAATGTGTGTATAGGTATAAGTATATGTAGAGTGTCGAACATAGGGAGCAAAAAAGATAGATCGAGCAATAATTGCACAAAATTTGTGCTCCTCTTGTCTTCATATTTTTGTGTGGGTTTTTAATTTATATATATATATATATATATTTACGAAGTTTTCATTTTTATATTTTTAGATGTTTTAATTTTATAGTTTTTTTGTTTTCTTTTTTATTTTTTCCGATTTTAATTTCTTTTTCTGTTAAAGAAATATATAGGAATATATAAGGCTATATATACAATATAAGAAAATACAATTATACCTATACTTAAGAATAGTCAAAATACAGAAAAAAAATATTTTTGGATATTTATTTTTTTAATATTTTTTTAAAATAATTATGCTATTTTTTTATATATTTTTAAAGTCAAAAATATCCTAAAATAGAGATTAAATAAATAGGCTGAAATGTTTTAGAAATTAAAAATAGGAGATAAAGTCAAAATTTTCCAAATATATTATTATTAATAATATATAATAAAAGAAAAGGTAAAGACAGAAAAATATATTTTTGGAATTTTTGAGAAATTTTTAGATTTTTATAAAGGATTTTGGAGCTTTTTTAATTTTTATAAGTTTTCTTTTTCTATTTTTTGTAGTTTTTGGTCTGAAGGCTCAAAATACTAAAATAAACAAAATATACTTTTTTTGGGAATTTTCTAAAATGTTTTTCCATTATTTGTTATTTTATAAATCAAATAGGGGATTTTTGTGCTCTTTTTGATTTGCATAAAATATGAAGAACTCCTAAAATGCCAAACTAAAATTGTACCGTAAATCTAAAAGCAAGTAGGAACTTAACCCTAATTTTTGAGATTTCTGGAGCACATATGATAATTTTAATAAATAGAAAACATGTACAAAGATTAATGAACTAGTAGGGGCATGATTGCAATTAGAACTAAAGGCAGATGCTGATATGCAAATACACCAAAAGTTTATAACTTCAGTTCAAATTTAAAGTACTAAAAATAAATTATAAACGGAACGAGGACCTCTATGCAAAATATATGCGCCTCACGTTGGTGGCCACATGAGGTGAGCTGTAGAGGACCAAGGCATACATAGAAATAACTACATGATTCCTCTTGCAAATTTGCCAGAAGTTTTAAACTACTAAAAATAATTACATGATAAATACAAAATGACAAAAATGGAGGCGAATGTTCTGCAATTTACCCCCTCCTCTACCCAGATGAACGATGGCGATCAAGCCACTAATACACGTGTCATGTTGCCAACGGTGGATGATGCTTCACTGTTGACGACTCAGATTAGATCCCTGACTAGGATTCGATAGTGATGATATGCAAAACCCAATGGCAACTGCGCCTCATGAAGAACCTGGCATGATCCAATGACGTCAGACGATGGTGGAGGAATTGAGTATGAACTTGCCCTTGGTGAGCTTAATCAGGTGCAACGTGCGTCTCTGGTACCCTACAGTGTCGCCGAGATGTCCTCCATGCTCCTGCGACTATGGTAGAGTTCCCAGGTGCCTCAAAATGATCTGGGGACCATTGGTAGGTCCCTGGAAGTCCGTGACTATATGGCGAACCTAAGAGTTCTATCCTTGGTCAAACCAACCCGTAGATGTGCAGCTTTAGCACCAACATCTGATAAAAGGATGCGGCGAGGGATGACAAGGGTACTGGCCATTATTTGGTGGGAGTTGGAGGAGGAAATAAAGGTGGTGGCGAGGTCCTATAGAAGGCAGAGGTGGTGGACCTCAGCTCATCCAAATCCAATTGGATTTGGGTGGCTGATGAAGGGCAAGAAGTAGAGAAATTAGAGGGGCTATGAAATGGAGTGGCTGGAGGTGGTCAGAGACAAGGCTTCACAGTGAACAGAGTGGTCGGAGCTCTAGAGCTCCGACGAGGGTTTAGATCTAAGTCCTTAATTAAACAAGCAATCAAAACAGAGAATAAAAGCATAAAACAAAACCTAAAGCTTCTTGACATCTAATAGGCAAAGGAAAATTACCTCAAGTGGTTAAGCACCGCGAGATTAGACCTCACGGCCAAGGTGGCCGGAGATGGGTAGGGAACCTCTCCTCCACAATCCTCCTCACCGCGAAGGCCGGCAGAGCACTCCTATCATGAGTCTCCAGGTCATGGGAGGCCTCCGAGGGGATAGAGTGGGTGAAATCAGAACCAATGGTCTAAAATGGAGGACGGGAGTCTTATGTACAAGATGATGAACATGGTGCAAAGATCGAGGGTAGCAACCGAATCGATGGAGCTCGACCCTAGGAGAGAGCCCAACGTAGATGTAGGATGAACATGTATGACAGCTCAAGAAGGAGTTGTCAAGCCTCGGGCAATGGATCAGAGCGTGGAAATGAAGAAAAGAGGGTGGTTGCGAAGTATTCTGACAGTCTAGACTTGGGGATAGAGTTGACACTAGGTCGACGGGGGGTGTTGCCTGATTGGGCCATGTGTCACGACCCGGATTCTAGAGCCGTCGGATCCTCCCATAACCGGATCTGGTTACTCAGCAATAATTTATTCAGCAATCACAACTAACATTCAGAAACATATTGCAAATAAAGTATATTTAGAAGAAAGTATTTCAAACTTTTCCACTCACAAAATAAAGTTCAGATGATACATTGTCTCACTATAACCATTTACATTTACATCAGCTTGAAAGGAAAATATACAAAAGATTACTAACTACCTTACAAAGTAAAGCTACTGTGGCTGGCTGGATGTCTACTAAGGTCCTTGCGTTGGCTCACCGATACCTGTTGGGTTTTCCATAAATCATAGATAAAAATTAGCGAATGCTAAGTAACGAAGAAGGGAAAAACAAACAAATGGGTAATTTTTCAAAACTTGTTATCACAAAAAGTTTCATTCCTTCTCATTAATTTAAGTCCTATTCCTTTCTATTCCACGTCAGGGATTAGTCCAGGGAATTACCTCACCACTATAAGGACTCCGAAGCTGTGGACACTTCAGGATTGGAGATTGCGTTGATCTTGGTAAGCTTATGCCACCGCACGTCGCCTCAACCAATCCTCCAATACTACCCCGATAATTTCCTTTTATTTTATTAAACAGGGTCTCAAACCCTCAGCTTAGAAAACAAATGAGCACACCGTCCTCAAGGACTCGGTTGCTTAAAACCTCAGGCTAACATTTAATCATATAACCTAGCAGCTCTAAATACATATTATCGTGACCCAACTGCTATTGAACCACCCGTGCCTCCACATGGCACACCCACATCTTCCGTGTTCAACTCGAAGATATTGGCTCCCGGTACCACGCTTTGCAAAACATTCATTTCATACGCACTTATCATAACAGGGCAACCATGTACCACCTAGGTAGAGAAACACCGATACGGGTTCCTTCCGAGAAACCTACAGGTTGTACGCCCAACCTGTAGTTCTACTCCCAGTCATCCTTAACGTGACACATGATCCTTTTCAGGATCCAACTCAAACCACATCAATTCCCATGATGTAATTCTTTTGTTAAGTCTTCGATTTTCATAATCAGCAATGCTTAGTATAGACTCACATATATATTATTCATATGCATATATAATCGTATTTATACCTATTTTAACTCCCAAACCCTAACTTTCAAAGCCACCACATCGATTTGATGCTTAAACCTTATTTTAGTGGGAATCACAAAGCAACTGTTCAGACTTTTTCAAAAATAGCCAAAATTAGGGTTCTTTATAGCACAAAACATAAAATCAAGAATTTCAATAATCTTGTTTGAAAACCCAACAGTAAAAGGAAGGATTTCACTACCTAATCGAGCTCACTCTTGTGTATACAAGGCTTTATCGTGTTTCATTTTTAGAAATGATGTTTTAAGGCTCCTAAAAAGATCGAATTTCATTTTTGTATAAAAACGCTAAGAACATGTCAAGAACGCGAAGAACGAACGAAGAACACGAAGAACGCGAAGAACACGAAGAACGCCAAGAACATATTTTCTCTTGATATTTCAGCAGAGCTTCCCCTTATACGGGGTGATATTTCTAGGAAAATTTCGGCAGAGTTTCCCCTTATATCGGGACATATTTCACGGAAAATTTTGGCAGAGTTTCTCCTTATATCGGGGCATATTTCAAAATAAAAATGAAAAGAGTTTCCTCTGTAAAATCAATCGCGAGGAAAACAACAGCAAAACTGAAAGATAATACTCAAACAACAAGAGATGAAGAATCGGTAGACACCACACATCTTAGGTGAGTGAATGTATGACGAATCACAGGGTTCACTGACGTGCATAGCCGCCCGCACCTAAGTAGGGTATTACACAGATTTCTCCATCAAAATAACTGTAAAAGCATAATTGAAAGAATAGAAACATAAGCGATGGAGAATCGGTAGACAGCACGCGTCTTAGATGAGTGAATGTGTAACGAATCACAGGGTTCACTGACGTGCATAGCCACCCGCACCTAAGTATGGTATTACACAGATTTTCCTCGAACCACAACAGAAAATGAATCGGAAAGAAAGATGAATCAAGAACAAAGCTTGGAAGAAAAGAGGATGAATTGAAATCTTAGCTTATGAAACAAATTAAGAGAGGATCATACCTTTCTCCTCCTCGTTCTCCCGGCAGCGTTTTGCGAGCGCTCCTCCCTCGCTTCCCACTCCTCCTCCCGACCTCTTGACCCTAGTCCTTGGGGTGGTGGTGGTAGTGGAAATCGTAGAGAATGAATGGTTAGGGGGGGTCTATTTATAGGCTCCAGAAAACCACTAACCATGGTTAGAAAACCATGGTTTAGACCTTAACCATGGTTTAGCAGCCCATGGTTTTGGCTAAAACCTATCCTAAACTTGGGGCTTAAGTTAGAACATTCTAGATGATTCTAGATTCGCTAATGACACTTAATTAACACTAATCGTGATCAACTTTCACTAATCACGATTTAACTTTCGCGGTTTACGCTTATCTTTTGCTAACTATTGATTAGTGTTTGCTAATGATCATTAGCGGTTTTCAATCCCTCATTAGTTTCTTTAATCATGCTTAATTAGTCTTAATGACAGTCATTATGGATTAATGATGTTTTAACCCTCCTTACTTCTCTTTCTTCTAAAAATCATAACAAATCAAAACGAAGTCCGATTTACACAAAACAGATTCTGTTGGTTTCCTCTTGACGAGCCGGATCTTATTATATAGAATCCAAGATTTGCCAAGTTCAAGGCTTTACAATTATAACAACCTTAAAGGAAGTCTTGTCCTCGAGACTAGAAATGCAGGCATAACAACCTTAAAGAGGATTGAAAACATAACAACCTTAAAGAGAATGAACGCCATTTCATTTATAAAGAAGATATACAATACACAGTGTTATTACTCAAACAAGTAGGGGTATTTCTCTCTCATTTCTGCCTCAGGTTCCCATGTGGCTTCTTCATACTCTTGGTTCCGCCATAATACTTTAACTAGGGGCACCTCTTTGTTTCTTAACTTCTTGATATCCCTGTCAAGTATTTGCATAGGTAACTCTTGGTATGTCAAGTTTGGCTCAACATGTAAATCATCATAACTTATCTTATGCTCTGGATCCTTAACGTACTTTATCAAGATGTGGAGGAAGCGCAAGTCTATATGCTACTTTTCTAATGCACTGAATAATTTCAAAGGGACCCACGAACCTGGGTGCTAACTTCCCATGCACACCAAACCTTTGAATTCCATTCATAGGTGATACTTTGAGAAATATAAAATCACCTACCTCAAACTCTAGGTCTCTTCACCTAGTATCACTATAGCTTTTCTGGCGACTTTGAGCAGTCAATAGTCTTTTTCGAGCAAGTTCTACAGCTTCCCGTGTCTCTTGCAGTGTATCTGAATCATAAAGATTCTTTATCCCGACCTCTTGCCAACACAAAGGAGTAGTACACCTACGTCCATAAAGTGCTTCAAATGGTGCCATGCCAATACTTGTATGGTAGCTGTTGTTGTATGTGAATTCTACAAGAGGTAAATGTTTAATCCATGATCCCTTCCATTCTAAGGCACACGCTCGTAGCATATCCTCTAGTGTCTGAATCGTACGTTTTGACTGACCATCTGTTTGTGGATGATATGCTGTACTCAAGCATAGTTGTGTACCTAAGGCTTTCATGAAGTTCTCCCAATAGTGTGAGGTGAATCGTGAATCTCGATCAGAAACTACTTCCTTCGGAATACCATGGAGGCGAATCACATGTGTAATATATAACTCAGCAAGCTGGTCTGGAGTGAAAGATAAGCTTATCGGAATAAAGTGTGCTACCTTTGTCAAACGATCTATTATAACCCAGATACTATCTTTACTACCAGTCGTCTGAGGTAAGCGAGTAACGAAGTCCATGGAAATGCTTTCCTATTTCCATTCAGGTATAGGGAGGGGTTGCAATAATCCTGGTGGCTTTTGGTGTGAAGCCTTTACCTGCTGACAAGTGAAACATGAATTCACAAACTCAGCAACATCTTTCTTCATTCCCGGTCACCAAAAGTATGAATGAAGATCCTTATACATCTTTGTAATTCCTGGATGAATAGATAATCTTGAGCAATGCGCTTCACATAAGATGTCTTTCCTTAGTTCAAGTGTGTTTGGTACACAAACTCTATGATGGTTATACAGTAACCCATCTTGTATCTGGAATCCCTCTATCTCATTCTTCTCAAGTTGTTGTCTTAAGTCTTTAAGGACTGGATCATCCTCCTGTCCTTTCTTTATCCTATCCCAGATCTATGGTTTGTATCAGTGAGGAATAGTTATAGTATCGGCACTACTATCAAATGGTTTCCATTCACTTAACATTGATAGTAAACCCCCGAAGTGGATAGCACTCACTAACCCAGGTGAATAAGTTCTTCTGCTAAGGGCATCTGCTACGACGTTCCCCTTACCAGGGTGGTAGGAGATAGTGCAATCATAGTCTTTCAACAACTCTAGCCACCGTCTCTGTCTCATATTGAGTTCTTTCTGATCAAATAGATATTTCAAGCTTTTATGATCAGTGATGATTTCAAAAGTAATACCATAGAGGTAATGTCTCCATATCTTTACAGCAAAAACTACAACAGCTAATTCAAGATCATGTGTTGGGTAGTTCTTTTCATGTGTCCTGAGCTGTCGTGATGCATACACAACTACCTTACCATGTTGCATAAGAACTGCCCCAAGTCCTTCTTTAGACGCATCAGTGTACACTGTAAACCCTTCACTCCAAGAGGGTAGAGTAAGGATGTGTGCAGATGTTAGGCATTCTTTTAGTGTTTGGAAACTAATTTCATATGCATCTGACCATATGAATGGAACTTCCTTCTGGGTCAACCTAGTCATTGGCAATGCTATTATTGAAAAGTCCTTCACAAATCTTCTATAATATCCAGCTAATCCCAGAAAAGATCGTATTTCTGTGACAGTCTTCGGGCATTCCCAACTCATTACCGCACTAACCTTTGTAGGCTGATATACCTTCCCCAGAAATAACATGACCTAAGAAAGATACTTCAGATAGCCAGAAGTCACATTTGTTATATTTAGCATACAGTTTGTTCTTCCTTAGAGTTTCAAGTGCCTGCTGAGATGATGTTCATGTAGATACTTATCCTTGGAGTAAATAAGCACATCATCAATAAAGACTACTACAAAGTGATCTAAGAACTCCTTGAATACTCTATTCATGAGATCCATGAAAGCTGCTGGGGCATTTGTCAGTCCAAAAGGCATAACTAAAAATTCATAATGTCCATATCTAGTTCGAAAGGCTGTCTTGGGGATATCTGCATATTTTATCTTCAACTGATGGTATCCAGATCTTAAGTCAATCTTGGAATACACAGTCGAACCCTGTAACTGGTCAAAGAGATCATCTATCCTTGGCAGAGGATACTTGTTCTTTACGGTCT
This sequence comes from Ottelia alismoides, assembly GCA_037367405.1. Classification (NCBI taxonomy): domain Eukaryota; kingdom Viridiplantae; phylum Streptophyta; class Magnoliopsida; order Alismatales; family Hydrocharitaceae; genus Ottelia; species Ottelia alismoides. The sequence continues at coordinate 544,186 of JAZKJV010002942.1, forward strand.
TCTTGTTTAGTTGTCTATAGTCAATGCACAACCGCATTGACCCATCCTTTTTCCTGACAAATAAGACAGGTGCTCCCCATGGTGAAGTACTAGGATGAACGAATCCTTTATCTAATAGTTCTTGCAACTGTGCCTTTAACTCTCGTAACTCAGCTGGTGCCATCCTATATGGAGAGATAGAGATAGGTTGAGTATCAGGTATAAGAGAGATTTCAAATTCAATCTCTTGCTCCGGTGGTAATCTCGGTAGTTCCTCTGGAAATACATCAGGAAACTCACACACTATAGGCACATCTTCTATCATTCTTTCTGACCCTAATGTAGTGGATACATAAGCTAAATAGCCTTGGCACCCTTGTTCTAACAGTTGTTAAGCCTTTAAAGTAGACATGTACTTGACATCATCATTGGATATATTTCCAATAAATTGAAACTCTATCGAGTTAGGAATGTGAAAAGTTACTGTCTTCCGGAAACAATCAAGACATGCATGATGCCTTTCTTGCCAATCCATCCCAAGATTGAGATCAAAGTCATCCATTTCAATAAGTAATAATGAAACATGTAATTGATGTCCTGTTATCAGTACTACACAATCATCCAGGATTTCTCGGATTATAAACACTTGTCCTCCTAGTCCCTTGATCAGATAGGATTTTTGTGCTTCTACTGGTACCTTACCCAAAGTGGGTACTAACTGTCGAGCAATAAATGAATGTGAAGCACCAGAATCAAATAAGGCATGTACTGAAAAGTCATGAATAGTAACAGTACCTCGTACGACCGCACTTAAATTGTAGGCTTGTTCTTCAGTAATTGCATTGAGCTGGCCATTAGGAATAGGCAAGCTAGAACCCGCAATGCTTTGTGGTGGCTGTTGTGTAGGAGATGCTCCTTGTGAGCCACGAACTCTACCATGTCTTCCTTCGCGTGTTGCTCCATTGCTCGGGGTGGATGTTATACTGTTAATTGGAGTTGGTTTAAACCCTGAACCTCTCAACTGCGGATAGTCTTTCCTAATGTGACCTTCTTGATGACAGTGATAACATGCACATGTTCCTGTCTGAGCTGAAGACCCAACCACAGAGGTACTAGTTCTTGGTGTTGAGTTACGGGGGTATAGTGGAGGTATAGAGAAATCCCCTCTTCCTGATAATTCCTGACCCAAGGTCTGTGGTGATCTTATATTGGAACCGGTTGGATGATAGCGACGATCTGTACGGTTGTAATGTGCCTTACGTTTGGAAGGTCCACCATTAAAGTGTAAACTTCTTCTTTGGCGGTTTTCATCCCTCTCCATCTCAATACGAGAGGTCCATTGCTTCATCTACGGTTGTAGCTTTAAAACCAGCAAGCTTTTCTCGTAAATCTCCCTGAAGACCGCTAACAAATTTGGTAAGACACTCTTGTGGTGAAGCTTCTAGAGCCGGTGAGTAACGTAGTAGCTCAGTAAAGTGGATATGATAATCTCGTACGGTCTTAGAACCCTGATTCAGAGAAGCCAACTCTCTCCTCTTTAATTCTTCCCAATGAGAGGGACAGAAGTGAGCTCGGAACCTCTCTTCAAAGATATCCCATGGAACATGATCTGCTAATTTCTTGGAAATTGCTCACCACCATCGCCGTGCGTAATCTGTTAGGGAGTAATCAGCAAAGTGCACCCAGGTGTCAACTGGTGCATGGATTATCCTCAACATCCTAGTAACGTCATCGAGCCATAACTCAGCCTCGGCAGGTGTCTCTACACCTTTGAATTAAGGAAATTTTTCCTTTCGGTAATTATCTAATAATGTTTGGTGTCTAAGAAGGGCCTTCTCCATTTCTCCTTCAGTCGGGGTAGGAGCAGACTTAGTTGAAGGATGGTAACTAGATTCTTCCTCAGAAAGATGGACAGAACCTTCAATCCTAGCACCCGCAGGCTTATATGCCTCGGGTCTCTCAGCTTATGCATTGAGCCTCTCCTCTAATGCTTGTTGCCTTTGCCCATGTCTTGGAGCATTGCCATCATAGCCGCTAATTGTCTAGACACGTCTTGGTCTGCCATGATCTTGGGATGAGTCAAGGTCAAAGGTCAGATTCTATATGTCTTAGCATGATGTACATAAGGGATAATGACTTGTGAATGGTAATGCAGTCATTTATTAAGATCAAAAGATCTTAATACAACCTTAGTTTTCTGAATACCGCTCATAGTTGTTAATTACTAAATAAATTACTGGAGTAACCAAGCTCTGATACAAATCTATCACGACCCCGATTCTAGAGCTGTCGGATCCTCCCATAACCGGATCTGGTTACTCAACAATAATTTATTCAATAATCATAACTAACATTCAGAAACAGACTGCAAATAAAGTATATTCAGAAGAAAGTATTTCAACACTTCTCCATTCACAAAATAAAATTCAGATGATACATTGTCCCACTATAACCATTTACATGTACATCAGCTTGAAAAGAAAATATACAAAAGATTACTAACTACCTTACAAAGTAAAGCTACTGTGGCTGGTTGGATGTCTAGTAAGGTCCTTGCGTTGGCTCACTGATACCTGTTGGGTTTTCTATAAATCATAGGATAAAAATTAACGAATGCTAAGTAACGAAGAAGGGAAAAGCAAATAAATGGGTAATTTTTCAAAACTTGTTATCACAAAAAGTTTCATTCATTCTCATTAATTTAAGTCCTATTCCTTTCTATTCCACGTCAAGGATTAGTCTAGGGAATTACCTCACCACTATAAGGACTCCGAAGCTGTGGACACTTCGGGATTGGAGATTGCGTTGATCTTGGTAATCTTATGCCACCGCACGTCGCCTCAATCAATCCTCCAATACTACCCTAACAATTTTCTTTTATTTTATTAAACATGGTCTCAAACCCTCAGCCCAGAAAACAAATGAACACACCGTCCTCGAGGACTCGGTTGCTTAAAACCTCAGGCTAACATTTAATCATATAACCTAACGGCTTTAAATACATATTATCGTGACCCAGCCGCTATTGAATCACCCGTGCCTCCCCATGGCATGACCACATCTTCCGTCGTTCAACCCGAAGATATTGGCTCCTGGTACCACGCGTAGCAAAATATTCATTTCGTACGCACTTATCATAACAGGACAACCATGTACCACCTAGGTAGGGAAACGCCAATAGGGGTTCCTTCCGACGAACCTACAGGTTGCATGCCCGACTTGTAGTTCTACTCCCAGTCATCCTTAACGTGACACATGATCCTTTTCAGGATCCAACTCAAACCACATCAATTCCCATGATGTAATTCTTTCGTCAAGTCTTCGATTTTCATAATCAGCAATACTTAGTATAGACTCACATATATATTATTCATATGCATATATACTCGTATTTATGCCTATTTTAACTCCCAAACCCTAACTTTCAAAGCCACCGCATCGATTTGATGCTTAAACCTTATTTTAGTGGGAATCACAAAGCAACTGTTCAGACTTTATCAAAAATAGCCAAAATTAGGGTTCTTTATAGCACATAACATAAAATCAAGAATTTCAATAATCTCGTTTGAAAACCCAACAGTAAAAGGAAGGATTTCGTTACCTAATCGAGCTCTCTCTCATGTATGCAAGGCTTTATCGTGTTTCATTTTTAGAAAGGATGTTTTAAGGCTCCTGAAAAGATCGAATTTCATTTTTGTATCAAAAACGCTAAGAACATGTCAAGAACGTGAAGAACGAACGAAGAACACGAAGAACGCAAAGAACACGAAGAACACGAAGAGCATGAAGAACGCTAAGAATATATTTTCTCTTGAAATTTCAGCAGAGCTTCCCCTTATACGGGGTTATATTTCTAGGAAAATTTCGGCAGAGTTTCCCCTTATATCGGGACATATTTCAAAATAAAAACGAAAAGAGTTTCCTTTATAAAATCAATCGTGAGGAAAAGAACAACAAAACTGAAAGAATATACTTAAACAACAAGAGATGAAGAATTGGTAGACACCACGCATCTTAGGCGAGTGAATGTGTGACGAATCACATGGTTCACTAACGTGCATAGCCGCCGCACCTAAGTAGGGTATTACATAGATTTCTCCATCAAAATAACTGTAAAAGCATAATTGAAAGAATAGAAACATAAGCGATGGAGAATTGATAGACACCACGCGTCTTAGATTAGTGAATGTATGATGAATCACAGGGTTCACTGATGTGCATAGCCGCCCGCACCTAAGTAGGGTGTTACACAGATTTCTCCTCGAACCACAACAGAAAACGAATCGGAAAGAAAGATGAATCAAGAACAAAGCTTGGAAGAAAAGAGGATGAATTGAAATCCTAGCTTATGAAACAAACTAAGAGAGGATCATACCTTTCTCCTCCTCGTTCTCCCAGCAGCGCTTCGCTAGCGCTCCTCCCACGCCTCCCACTCCTCCTCCCGACCTCTCGACCCTAGCCCTTGGGGTGGTGGTGGTAGTTGAAATTGTAGAGAATGAATGGGTGGGGGGTCTATTTGTAGGCTCCAGAAAACCACTAACCATGGTTAGAAAATCATGGTTTAAACATTAACCATGGTTTAGCAGCCCATGGTTTTGGCCAAAACCTATCCCAAAATTGGGGCTTAAGTTAGAACATTCCAGATGATTCTAGATTCGCTAATGACGCTTAATTAACACTAATCATGATTAACTTTCACTAATCGCGATTTAGCTTTCACAGTATACGCTTATCTTTTGCTAACTATTGATTAATATTTGCTAATGATCATTAGCGGTTTTCAATCCATCATTAGTTTCTTTAATCATGCTTAATTAGTCTTAATGACAGTCATTATAGGTTAATGATGTCTTAACCCTCCTTACTTATCTTTCTTCTGAAAATCATAACAAATCGAAATGAAGTCCGATTTACACAAAACAGATTCCGTTGGTTTCCTCTTGACGAGCCGGATCTTATTATATAGGATCCGAGATATGACAAGTTCAAGGCTTTACACCATGTCACCCACAAAAAGACAAATTAGAAATAAAAATCAAAGATAAGTTGAAAATAAATAATAAGTGATTTATTTAATTTTTGATTAAAACATAAAAATATATATTTTAATATCATTTTTATTTATTTGTATGAGTTAATTTATTACAAGTTAGTTTTTTAGGTTTCATTTAGGTATATTTACCTATGTTTTGTACATTTTATTTTTATTTTGTATTTTGATTTTATTATTTTAATTTCATATTTTATATATTTTTATTATATTTTTATGATATACTTAAATATATAAGGGTATTAAATATATGTATAAGTACATGTATTTCATCTATGTATTTTTATATACTATTTTATTTTATGTTTTATTTATAGTTTTATTCTATTTCAAATATGTATATATATTATAAATAATATTTACAAAAGTATAGAAAATACAAAATTATTAAAATAATAAAGAATAAATAAAATGAATATTTTATTCAGGTAAAGTATACAATAGGTGTCCAAAACTAGCTTTCACACCTTAACTCCAAATTAAATGAAAGCACCTTCATTAAATAGATTATTAAAAGATATATACAATTAAAGGTGATTTTGATACATTTTGAGTTTTATTGTGGATATATGGGTCTAGGAAATTTAGTTTTTGGCTTTTTATTCTGAGTATAAACAATATACTGTATATTATTTTTGTATAAAATTAATTTTGTATTTTTATTTGTATTTTTATTTACAATTTGATGTAGAAAGTTTCTTTATTTGAGTATAGAAATTAGAAAATAAAATAGGTCCCAAAAATACAATATTGATGAATAAAAGAATGAGTTTTTTATTGATTTATTGGCCCTTATCTCTCCCAACTTTATTCCTTATTGACCCAGTCATCAAGATGCCTAGGTCACGGGGTTTAGGATCATAAAATACCTTTGGTATTTTATTCTTATTCTTTTCTTTATTATATAATTTTGGCATTAAAATCTGTATTTTATATACAATAAATGGAACAAATAATGAATGTTAATTTATACAAACTAATGCTATTTACATGCATTAGCTAAGGTTTTTAAGGCCAAAATGATAGAGTAAAGGTGGTGAAATGGAGATTCATCATCGCACTATACTTGCCTTTGCTAGTCCCTAGCAAACACTTGTGCAATAAGTGTAGAAAATAAATATAAAGAAAAGAAAAAGAAAGAAAGTGGATTGATTTTAATTTTTTAAACTTGTCTTCACAAAAAAAGTTTGGAGCTTAAGTCAGACCTTTGGATTTTAGGTGAGGTCGGAACCTTATTGGGAAATAGATTTGAAACACAACAACCTATGAGAATCACAAAATCCTGCTCAAGTCTCCTCAATAGCTAGGTCAGAATATTTCAACTCATAGGAAAACCCTTATGACTACGAATTTATCTTGGATAGTGTGTGATGTCTAGCTCTCCTTGGCTGAAGCGGTAAAAGTCAATCTTCTCCAACATGGTGACCCTAATTCCCCAATCCAACAACTCTTTCCTCGAGAAGCGTGGTATTTCCTTCTAAGTTCAAGTGATAACCATCTCAAGAAGAGGAGGTGGAGAGAAGAATGGATGGTAGCCAGTGTAGCTACCTATCCTAGGACGCTTGACCAATGTAGACAAGTCATCCGGTTGCAGGCTCACAAAAGTATGACTTTGAAGCTCAAGCTTGCTTATTGACTATACAAATTTATGCACTCCGGCAGACATTTTATTTTCAATCAGGCTTGTCCACTTTTTTGGTGTTTTTGAATTTTCCATTTTTCGAATACTATATACATCATCATTTACATAATGACTTTTTTTCTTGAGCTAGTACACTATCCCTCTTTTGAAGCATTATTGCAACCCCACAACTTTCTATCTTTAGACCTCGTCGTCATTGGATCGGGTTGGGGTACAATGACCACAAATGTGTGACTATCGATGTTTCCAATGGCTTGTGTCTCATGGCGGTAAATCTAGCCCTATACCACTTTAACTGAGGCGAGTAAAGTGAAAGGTGCAGGTGTACAAGCTAGGTCATTATCAACAAGAGTTGTACGTGTGCTCCAAAATACTCTACTTAGGCAGTCAAGAAGACATTGAACCAAGTCTCATGATACCAAAGAATTTAGTAAACTAAACCTGAAGTACCTTAATTCCAGTTCCTATAAGGTTCCTGTGATTAAGTATATTTAAGGTCCAACCAAGCTCCAATCTTCGGATATTATTTAGACTTGTTCAATTATCAAACTCAATCCAAAAAAATGCAAATGCTGTGAATAATTGATGAATCCATGATTCATCTACTCTATATGGACGTTTTAGTAAAATCCCCTTAATAAATCACTAATTAAACCCCTTAAAATCAATTAATTATTCTTCACTAATTGCACTTGAATTAAGGATTAAAATATGTAAATAAATAGCCTTGTTTTGACCTAAATTGAGCTTATTATTTTTTGTACAAAAATCACCTATTTTTACCTGATTCTTACTCTAATTTACTCTCTGATTAATTAAATAACTTTTCATAAAGACTTAAAATCTATAAAAAGAGCAAAATCAAGAGAAAACACAAAAAAACAGACTTTATTTTGTAAATTTTATAAATTTTATCTCTGTTAATATTATTTTATCCTTCTCTAACCTATAAAAAATCCATAAAAATTAGTTTTAGTATGCATATATTATATATAAATTAATCCACTAATTAAAATCAGATAAAAAATGCAAAAGAATCACAAAATGTAAAAATACGGTATTTTATTATCTATAGAGCATCACCAAAAATACTTTTTGTGCAGTTGATTTTTTTGCTTTTAGGTCCTTCACGAAAGTTGTAGATCTCGTCGAGACAAGCAACTTTCGTTGACCACTTTTTGATTTGACTTCATTTGCTATTTCTTTTTGATATTTTCTTTTTATTTTATTTTATTTTATTTTGTTTTTATTATCTACTCCTTTTTTTATTTAATTTAATTTAATTTTTTTAATTTATATTTTATTTACTTTTTATTATTTATTTCTTTATCCCTCTTTCTTTTCTCTCTCTTACCTTCATTTCCTCTCTCATCCTTTCTCTCCCCTCACTTCCCTCTCTCTACTACCTAGGTCACATGCACTGCACGCGACCTCAACCTCTTCCCATGTCACATGCGAGGCACATGACCGACCCTCCCCTTCCTGCCTTCTCCCTCTGCCTCTTCATACCCCTATAACCACTGCCTCCACCTCGCGCGTAACGACCATCGCCACCCCTCTCTTCTTCTACCACCGTGGCGCACCACCTCATATAACCGATGCCCTCCTCCTCCCTCTATAAAAGCAACCCCGTCAGACTCCACTTAATCCATCCACCATCATCTACAATCGAGAGGGAGATGAGAGACCATCAGTGACAGCGACGTTCCTCTCTGGCGAAGACCTCTTAATGGTGAGTTCCACGATGCCCTTGTATTGCTGCATCCTTCCTGGAGCAGTGAAGCTTCTCCGTACCTCACCGCGGCTGAGGCGACAACTGGAGTCGTGACAGCTCCTCCGTGCACCAGGCGACTTCTTTCTCCTTCTTCTCTTTCCTCCGCCTCGACTCTGCCCACTACCACTTCTCGGCTTCCCCCGCAACTCCATTGACTATAGCCATCGATCTCCTTCGTGTCGACGATCGCATACCCATCGCTACCGCCCCTAGGCCTTCTTACCGCCCCTAGTCCTTCGTCACTGCCCTACCGCTCGGCACCGCAACCCAGCTCTGCCCTGCCCTCGCACCTCATTATTACTAACATCTGCAAGTCGCCGAGGAAGTCTTCGCCCGTCGCCTCCAACCACCCTACACCCGTCTCTCCACCGTGCTCAACCGCCCTCCGCCCCCGCTTCAGTCGGCAGGAGCCCCAAGGACCATCCATCATTGGATCGTGGATGTTACCCCTTATCTAACAGCCCTATGCCAACCACATCGACCGCCACCCTCGAGCCTCGACCCACGCCTCGAGGCTCGGGCCCTCCGAAGTATGATCACCGCCACATGGTGCCTCGGGTGCTGCACCTCAATCATGAACCCGAGGTTCCACCCGAGCCTCCAATTGCCATCACGTGCAGCCTCGGGGCTCCGAACCTCTAGCCCCGCACCCGAGCCTCCAGACACATGCGCCTTGTACGCACGTTGGGGACAAATTGCACTGACCGCCCTGGTTTTGGAGGATATCACGTGGAGACCCTCGCCTCAGGATGCGCGTGCAGTGCACATGCATCATGGGCAAATTGCACTCTGCTTCCCTGCCTTTCTAGACAATTACAAGAAGGCCCCTACCAGTCACACACAGGTAAATTTGCAAGGAGACTCATGTTGGTTTATTAATTTGCAGAAAGAGCCTCGCTTGGGGTAAATTACAGAGGAATCTTAGTGGCTTTAAAGAATTGTAGATAAGTCCCTCTAGGGACTTCTTTGAGATAAAAACTTAACTTTTTATTGTATTTCAGTCCCAGAGCTTCAATTTAGCATATCTTGATCATCTAAACTCCAATTTTTATGCACAATATGTCATTTTAAAACTTATTACGTGCTCTTATATTTTGTGGACAGATCTGAGATTGGTTATTGATGATTATTATTATTTGAACCTATTAATATATGTCGGCTGATTTCTGACATCTTATTCAATATTTTATTGAGAAGATTAATGATCTATTTTGTACTTCGTGATAAAGGATATTAAATGTGCTTAATTCATTGTAGTCTTGTTGATACCATTTGAGGATCTAATCTTTGCAGGGGCACGATTGGGACACAATTAGTTTAAGCCTCGACAGTTTATCTGATCAAACTCTTTATCTAAGGACTAAAATCAAAGTGAATTTTGTGAATACTATCATTATTTGAGGATTATTTTTGATCTAATTAATTGCAGGATTATTTATAGGATTATTTCACATTCTTACCTGTAGCTTGAATTATAATTGAATATATTTTTGAATTACTATTGTTTGATCTATGATAATACTCGAGGATAGTGATTAACATTGTTTGGATGAAAAATCTTAACCATAGATCCGATGCTTAATTATCTCCTCTGTTTATTTTATTTACGTTGCATCTCTTTCATTGCATTTTCATTTTATTTCCTGACACCGAGATTAAATTTGCAATTGATTAAATATTGAAATTACTTTAAAACCATACAACTAAAATCACCTTTCACTGTGTTCGACCTTGGTAGACTTACCAAGTAAAAATTCTCCACAACATTCAAAGATTGTGGTTTTTGATTGATCGCTTTTCATCTCCTATAATACAACTATTGATCATTAAAGAGGTAAAATTGTGGTCATCAACAATGCTGAAAATATTTTTGTGATGCAATTTTTAAATTTTGAACTTTTTTTATGGATTTTTTTAAAATATTTAACAAATTTTATGCAATTTTTGAAAATGATTTTGAAAATGTTTTTCAGATTTTTCGTTTTGCAAAATTTTAGGGATTTTTCAAAATAAATGATTTTTGGAAGGAAAGATAGGCACAAATATTTACACGGGGATGCATCTTATATTTATAAGAGTTTGGTTTTTAAGGATTTACAGATTTATACAAGTTTTAAAGGGAATTTTATTATGTACTCAATTCTTCAAAAATAAGTTGAAAGATTTTTACAAAAATCATGAGAACTTTATTTTGCAAACTAATTTGACAAATAATTTTTACAAATATTTTAAAAGAATTTGAAAATCATTTTGCCAAGATTATTCAAACAATATGTATAGATTTTTCAAACTAATTTTGCAAAAAAATTTCAAAATCATTAACAAGAAGATTTTCAAAAGATTTTATTTTACAAAAAGAAAAGATTTTTTTCTAATAGAAATATTTTTACAAAGATTGAAAATATTTAAAAAATATTTTCCAAATAGTTTTCAAAAGATTTATCAAAAAGGTTTTTCAAAATATTTTTCAAACATTTTGCAAAAAATATTTTTAACCTGATTCATTAATAAGTAAATACAAAGAATTGGGTATTTGTGTGTAATAATTTTTATTAATTAGCCATATTATAAAAACACGAAAGTACGAGTTATGGCTGAAGTATATACGACCCCCTATACTTAGCTTGAGCTATGTCCTCATAGATCAGAGAGAAAAAGAGAGGACATAACTCGTACTGAGTATTGAAGAGCTTAAAGAATAATGAATAAGGAATGAATGAGAAGTCAACCGTCCCCCTATACTTAGGATCGACAAATCCTAGGTATAGTAGATTGTACCCAAAGTAGGGAGATAGTAGATTGTACAAAAAGTAGGGAGGGTCATGGGTGGGAATGAACCGATCACACTCAAACTGTCTCCCCCTATACTTAGGGTACATCATCCCTAAGTATAGATAAGAAGAGGAGACAGTGGAGGGGATAAAGGAATGAACAACTCGAGGTGTACATCCCCAATACTCAGGACAAAGTACATCCTAATTATAACAGTGAAGAAGGGGTGACACCTTTGGGGAAAAAAAGAAAAATGAAACGAAAAGAAGAAAAGATCACTCAACTCATCCACCTCCCCTATACTTAGGACATAGTACGTCCTAAGCAAGGCAAACCACACAAAATGAGGTGGATGAGAAAAAATGGTAGATGGAAGGAGTGAAACAAAAGCGGACATACAAAGAAGTGAATATACAAGAATCAAGAATGTAGAAAGTAGACCTTCTTTCATGATCACTGAGGAATGGATCTGACAAGGTGTAGGTCGATATATGGTTCATCAACAGACCCAAAACGATCAGGATCATCCTCATGAAGATCCTCAACAATCTCAAAGAGGAAAGGCACGAACTGGTCAGTGGAAGTAGTGTGGTCATGTTCGGCCTGCAAAGTCTCCACTACGTCATCCTCAAAAGGACCAAATTCCTTGATGAAAGCTATAAGGTCAAATTCGACCTCTACAGTCTCTACTGTGTCTGCCTTCTGCTCTAAAGTGTCTACAATGTAAATACCCTAGATGTCATCAATGCATCGCCACTCACCAGAAGAGGGAACTCCAATTTCTATGCTTTCCGAGTCTTTCTCCTTGGAAAGGAAATCTCGAGTCTCATATCATCCAACATACAACTAAACTCTATGATATCATCACCAAGGTCATAGTCCTTGGGACCGGCTAACACAGACACACTCTCATAGGATGCGGGTCTCTGGTCAACAATGGGTGTAGTGATCAACACATCGCTATCGACATCAGAACAGAAGAGAACCTCCTAATCCGTAATCAATAACGGCTCTCGCATAGGTGAGGAAAGGCTGTCCCGGGATGATTGGAGGATGCTCCACAGGAGTGGAGGTCTCCATGGGCAATATGACAAAGTCAACGATGAAGCTTATGCCCTGAATCTGAATGACAACATTCTCTAGAATACCCCTAGACCTCTTTATTGATCCATCAACGAGTTGACAAATCATCCTGGTTTTCTTGAGGGGACCTAAGTGAAGAGACTATACCGGCGAGAAGGGTATTATATTAATCGAAGCATTGCCATCAAGGAGAGTGTTATCACAAGAATAGTCAGAAATGGTGCAACTCATAAGAGGTGTGACATTGTTCCCTTTCCTAGTATGTGGATGGTGAAAGATAGTGTAGGCAGTGGCCATGGTCAAAATGTGTCACTCAGATCTGCTCCTTCACTTTCTCTTCTTGGGTTTATGAGTAGATAATTGAGTCATGGCCTGGCGAAGTGAAGCTTTAATGATCTCTTGAATAGCTGTCACTACTTCAGGTTTCTTCAACATTTTTTTTGAAATTTGGATCTCCTCCATATAAGGGAGGAGATCAGAATCATCATCTACACAAGGATGACTAAGAGTAGTCTGTATAGTGTCATCCTTGGGGGTTAAAGGTGGGAACTGGTGTGAGTGTGTGTGTGGTCAAAGGATCTGAAAGGTGTGCCCTCTCCTCACACAATGACTCAACTAGGTGTCTCCAAAAATCTTTGTGTTTTTAATTTTTCCCATTTTTTTGTATTTTGGGTGATTGCAAGCTCTCATAGTCATCCCAGAATGAACCCATATCATCAAATGGTGAAGCGGTATTGTATCTCTTATTTATACTTGTGAGGTCATCAATCTCCTTCTTCATATACTCCATCATCTGGGTCAAGTGCTCAAGGGCGAACTCCATGAGAGGTGACTCCAACAGGCCAGTCTCAGGTGGGTAAGATGGAGGGTAATGGAGTGGTGGTAGTTGGTAAAAGTCTGAGGTCTGAAACTGTGGCTGAGGTGGATATGTACAAAAAGATAAGTCAGGAGCAAAGTCCTCCCGATAAAATGGAGGTGGACCAACTGGAGAGTATGAGGGATCCGCAAAGTCCAGATAAAAAACACTCCAGTCAGCCATCTCTGAAACATAAGAAAATGATCAGGAGAGCACGAGGGTCAAGTCAAGATATGAGAGAAAAAGATGCAAATGCGTTGAGACGATCAAGAATGCAAAAAAACAAACAAGTATACACAAAACAAACCCCTCAATTCACCTACTCAACACAAGGAGGACCGTGAAAGTTCGGTCTTTTTATCTTTCAAATTTTTAGAGTTAGGTGATAATCACATATTTGTACAATCACGTAGGAAGGCATGGGATTGTAGCACTAGTCCTTAGTGTGTACGTATGAATAAAATGCACAAACAATGAGGGGGTTAATCTTCCCAAGTGGGTAGCCATGGAGGTGAGCTGGCAGACTTCTTTGAGGTGGGTTGCCAAGGGCACTAGTCCTTAATATGAGGTTCTCATCGGTCGCTTCAATGACTGCTTCGGCTTTTCAAATGACACTTTTGTTGGGGAGCAACAATTCTACCGGTCTTGTGCTACACACAAGGCGAGAACACAGTCATCGAAGAGACTGATGAGAACCTCAGACTAATTCAACAATTAATGCACAATATAAATCAAGCAATAAAAGCAAAAATAAATGTGAAGTTAAGATTTTTTTATAACTCTACAAATGTGTGTAAAGGTATAAGTATGTTTAGAGTATCGAATGTAGGGAGCAAACAAGATAGGTCGGGAAATAAATGCACAAAATTTGTGTTCCTCTGAACTTTGTATTTTTGTTTGAGTTTTTAATTTATATATTTCTTATGAATATTTAATTTTTATATTTTTAATTGTTTTTAATTTTATATTTTTGTTTTCTTTTTATATTTTTTGATTTTTAATTTCTTTTTCTTTTAAACTAAATAATATAGGAATATATAAGGCTATATATACAATATAAGAAAATATAATTATAAATATACTTAAGAATAGTCAAAATATAGAAAATAAAATATTTTTGGATTTTAAATATACTATGTTTTCTATTTTGCTAATTCTTATATATTTTTAAAGTAAAAAATATCCCAAGACATGGATTAAATAAGTAGGTGAAATTTTTTTGGAAATTAAAAATAGGAAATAAAGTTAAAATTTTCCAAAACTATTTTTAGTTTTTAATATACAATAAAAAGAAAAGTTAAATATAAAAGAAGGCATTTTTTTAATTTTTGAGAATTTTTTAGATTTTTATAAAGTATTTTGGAGTTTTTTTTAATTTTTATAAGTTTTCCTTTTCTATTTTTAGTGGTTTTTGTTCTGAATGCTCAAAATACTAAAATAAACAAAATATATTTTTGGGAAATTTTCAAAATGTTTTCCTATTTTTTGTATTTTATAAATCAAACAAGGTTTTTTATGCTCTTTTTTATTTTTATAAAATAGAAAAATGCTAAAATATCAAATTGAAAATGTAGCATGAATCTACAAGGAAGTAGGGACTTAACCCTATTTTTTGAGATTTTTTGGAGCAAGGGTGCTAATTTTAATAAATAGAAAACATGTACAAAAATGAATGAACTAGCCATGGCATAATTGCAATTAGACATAAAGTCTGGGGCTGATTTGCAAATACACCAAAAGTTTATAATTGTAGTTCAAATTTAAAGTACTAAAAATAAATTATGAAAGGTAAGAGGACCTCTATGTAAAATATACGCGCCTCATGTGGGTGCCATGTGAGGTGAGGTGGTAGAGGACCAAGACATAAATAGCAATAATGACAGGGTTCCTCTTCATATTTACCAAAGGTTTTAAACTACTAAAATAAATATAGGACTAAATACAAAATGACAAAATGGAGGGTATGTTCCGTAATTTACCCCCTCCTCTACGTGGGCGAACGATTGCGATCAAGCCAGTAATCCACGTGTCGTGTCGCCAACAGTGGATGACGCTTCGCTACTTATGGCTCAGATTAGATTCCTAACTAGGATCCAACAGTGATGATATGCAAAATCCAACGACATTTGCACCTCGTGAAGGACACGACAAGATCCAACGACACTAGACGATGGTGGAGGAACTGAGTATGAACTCGCCCTTGGTGAGCTTCAATAGGGTGCAGTGTGAATCTTCGGTACCCTATAGCATCGCCGATATGTCCTCCATGCTCTTATAGTTATGGCGGAGTTCCTAGGTGCCTCAAAATGATCTGGGGACCACTGGTAGGTGCCTGGAGGTCTATGCTTATCTGGCGAACCTGGGAGTCCTGTCCTTGGTCAAACCAGTCCGTAGATGAGCGGCTTCAGCACCTGCATATGATAAAAGGACACCGCGAGAGATGGCAAGGGTGGTGGTCGTTATTTGGTGGGAGTCGGAGGTGGAAATGAAGGTGGCGGCGAGGTCCTGTAGAGGGTGGTGGAGGTAGACCTCAGATTGACAAATCCAACTTGATTTGGGTGGCTGATGAAGGATGAGGAGTGTCGAAACGAGAGGTCTATGAATTTGAGTGGTTAGAGGTGGTTGGAGACAAGGCTTCACAGTGAATAGAGTGACTGGAGCTCTAGATCTCCAATGAGGGTTTGCTTCTAAACCTAAACTAAACAAGCAATCAAAGTAGAGAATAAAAGCATAAACCTAAACCTAAAGCTACTGGACATCAAATAGGCAAAGTAAAATTACCTTGAGTGATTAAGCACTGTGAGATCAGACCTCACGACTGAGGTGGTCGGAGATGGGTAGGGAACCTCTCCTCCACACTCCTCCTCGCTGCGAAGGCTGGTAGAGCGCTCCTGTCACGAGCCTCCACATTGTGGGAGGCCTCCGAGGGGTTAGAGTGGGTGAAAGGGGAACTAACGATCGAAAATAGAGAATGGAGTCTTATGTACAGGTTGATGAACATGGTGCAAAGATCGAGGGGCAACGACCGAATCGATAGAGCTCGGCCCTAGGAGAGAGGTCAACGTGGATGTAGGATGAATAGGGATGGCAACTCTAGAAGGAGTTGTCAGGCCTTGAGCAATAGATCAGAGCGTGGAAAATGATGAAAAATGGGTGGTTGTGAAGTGTTCTGACAGTCTAGACCTAGGGTCAGAGTTGGCGTTAGGTTAATGGGGCGTGTGGCTTGATTGAGCCACGCCACCTGCAAAAAGACAAATCAGAAATAAAAATCAATGGTAATTCGAAAATAAATAAAAAATGATTTATTTAGTTTTTGACTAAAACATAAAAAATATTCATTATTTTATATAGTATTTTGATATGATTTTTATTTTTTGATGAATTAATTTATTACAAGTTAGTTTTTAGGTTTCATTTACATGTATATTTACCTATGTTTTGTACATTTTATTTTTATTTTGAATTTTTGATTTTATTAGTTTATTTTCATATTTTATATAATTATAACTTATTTTAATACACATAAATATATTTTTATTATATTTTTCTGATATATTATGTACACTTAAATAAATAAGTGAAAAGGGAAGCTGCTCCGCGGAGCAGCCAAGCTGGCTGCTGCGTGGGGCAGTTTCCCCCCCTTTATTATTTTTTTTGAATTTTTTTTATGTTTATTCATCTATGTATACCTCCTACATGTCATTCAAATTTCGTGAGAAATGGAGACTCCGATGCCCTCCATCTAGAACATATAAAATTTAACGGCCTGAAATTTGCTGTAAAGTACATGTTCTAGATGGAGGGCATAGGAGTCTCCGTTTCTCATGAAATTTGAATGACATGTAGGAGGGATACATATATGAATAAACATAAAAAAAAATTCAAAAAGAAATAAAAAAAGGGGGGGAACTGCCCCACGCAGCAGCCAGCTTGGCTGCTCCGCGGAGCAGCTTCCCGGTTCTCAATAAATAAAGGTATTAAATATATTTGTATAAGTATAGGTTCATCTATGTATTTTGATATACTATTTTATTTTTATTTTTTTTATGGTTTTATTTTATTCCAAATATGTACATATATTATATATAATAATTACAAAAGTCTAAAAATATAAAATTCTCAAAATATTAAAGACTAAATAAAATGGATATTTTATTCAGTTAAAGTATACAATAGGGGTCCAAAACCTAACTTTCACATCTTAACTCCAAATTAAATTAAACTCCTCCATTAAATAGCTTATTAAAAGTTATAAACATTTTAAAGGTGATTTTGATACATTTTGAGTTTTTATTGAGGAGATATGGCTATGGGAAGTTTGGGTTTGGCTTTTTATTCTGAGTATAAAAAGTACACTACATATTATTATTGTATGAAATCAATGTTGTATTTTTCTTTGTATTTTTATCTACAATTTCATATACAAAGTTTCTTTATTTGAGTATAGAAATTAAAAAATAAATTAGGTCCCAAAAATGCATTATTGATGAATAAAAGAATGAGATTTTTTTGATTTATTGGCCCTTATATCCCCCTACTTTATTCCTTGTCGACGCAGTCATCAAGATGCCTAGGTCTCGGGATTTTGGATCATAAAATACCTTTTGCATTTTATTATTCTATTATTTTCTTTATTCTATAATTTTGGCATTAAAAACTTTATTTTATATACAATAAATGGAATAAGTAGTGAATGTTAATTTGTACTAAATAATGCTATTTACATGCATTAGCTAGGTGTTTTAAGGCCAAAATGATAGAATAAAGGTGATGAAATGGAGATTCGTCACATTAACAACTTCAAAAAGAAGTATGTAACAAAGTTTGTGGGAAGCAACACGACTCATCATCGTGCCTACGAGAGAAGAGTCCTTGGATTGGACTTCATCTGAGTAGGCTTAAGCGGCGCAAGCCCAAATTCTTCAATTAATGAGGAGGGCATTAGGTTGAACAAATAGTCGCTATCAATAGAGTCTGCTCAAAAGTCTGATCAAATATCTGATATCTGATTAAGGGTGCTCCCTTGTCTTTCTTTTCTGTGGGAGATCACTGATAGCATTCATGATGACCATGGTCATGATGTTTTTCTTCTCAGCTACGTCTGTTCTTGTGGCTTTGACACTTCGAGGTACATGCCTCTTTCAATCCCTTCTTAACAATTGGCATGTATTTCATGGCCTTCATTATTGGCATTTTAAGAATAAGATTTTCAATAATTTCAATAATACTAGGGTCAGACAATGCCTTTTTTTGGTATTTTTCGTTGCTTCAGGAAAAGGAATATTCATGGGAGAAAATACATTGTTCTTAATTACATAATTTTGTACAGATGGTTGGCTAGAAGGTAAGCCGCCATGCAAACCAAGCAAAAATATATCAACATGAGCTTGGACTTCATTTGTTGGCTCTAGAGATGTTATTGGTGCTGGCTCCTCCTAGGCTGGTCCTGCTTGTCTTCGACTCTTATTTTCTTTTTGGAGATTTTCTTTTTGCTAATTTTTTTCTTTTTGCTCTTGAGGGCGGTGGTGGTGGCTTGGTGTTGCTCCTCCGTCATCTTCTTCCTTAACCTACTTTGTTGTTGGACTGACTTATGTAGAAGATGACTCACCAGAAGATGCTTTATTCTTTCCCTTCTATGCGGTAGACGATTACAACGTCTTGCTGCTCATGAGAGTCACTGCATGAGACAAAATAAAATCTGAAATACCTAACTTTGTAAGACTGGACGGGATATCACAGACTACATGCTTTTTCCTTTTCAAGTTATTGGGGTTGGCATCAACCTATGCTGGAATAGGAGTTTTCATGGCAGTGAGGTCATCGAGCTTCTATCTCATCCTTCTAGGCCTTTGATGAGTCGGGCTAAGAAGTTGAGAGCAGGGTTCATTAGAGTAGCCTCTGGTTCAACGTGCTGACCACATTGAGAGTGATACTGCTAGTGAGGTTGAGAGTGGGAAAACTGATGATTGTACGAAGGAGAGAGTTGCTGTTGATGAAATTGAGAAGGAGGGAGGTACTGGCTATGCTGAGTAGCTGCGTAGTTATGATGTGGCTGGTACTGGTGGTATGACGATTGCTGGTATGAATGTTGTTGTCTCCATCTATTCTAATAGTTTGGACTATTGTTGTAGAGGATGGTATTCTAGACAAACCTCCCACCTAATGGTTAGTGATACGACCTGATAGCAGAAGACTGGACCTGCTGCTGTCCTCCTGGATGGGTCAGTTGTGCATCATTATTCTTGACGTCGTTCACTTCTTGAATTTGGGGTGGTGGTGGGAAAAATAGATCAAGATATGAGGAAAGATGGGACTCAGGCTGTTAGACTACAAAGATGCTGTTGTGACGACTATGGTGCCTGATCAGGTGCCTGCACCTAGTATATGTGTTGGACCTAGGGCTGCCTTGAACTCAACTGAGGTTGGTGTGGCGATGAAGGTTTCTTCAGCTCAGTAGGAATTGCGGCTGCCGGACTTGCAAACTACACGAGATAATGCTGACCAACATCTCTAGTTGCTTGGTGATCTAATGCATTTTGTCAAATGATGGGTTCTCTGTTCGATCATGGATAATTTCTCTAAGTCTTGTAATTGTTTCTTAATAACATCGACTATGGACAGGTGGCTCCCAATAATGCTGAGATTAGAGCTCTCATACCTGTCCGATTCCTGGGATGCCGTCATGTTCACTAGCTTGTGGTGGATCTACGACTATCTCTGATAATCTCACGATGAAGACAAGGTGACCTCTCCTTCAGCCATCTCTTCAAATATCTGTTAGACAACATCTTCGTCCTTGTTGAAATTAGATCCACCACATACATCATCCACGAGCCTCTGAATTTCTAAAGTTAGACCCCTAAAGAAATGTTGGACTAGGATGGTTCGAGGAATGTCATAATGGGGCCACTTCTCTTGCAAATCTCTGAACGTCTTCCATGCTTCATGAATAGACTCGTGCAGTCCCTCGGAGAAGTTGCTGATACGAGCTCGCATCCGATTTAAACAACCAAGAGGGTAGAATTTTTGGAGGAATGCAGACTTGAGTTCCTCCCAGGTCATCACAACCTCCCCTAAATGATTAATATAGTATAGAGCCTTATCCTAAAGGCTGAATGGGATTGCGGTCATCTTGACTACACCTAATGGGATGTTAGTGAGTGGTGCAAACAATACGGGAGAATTGTTGGATATGGATATAGGGATCTTCATTGGTGTTCCCATTGAAGGAGGTAAGAAGAGTCAAGAATTGAGGCTTCAACTCAAAATGTTTGTGGACTACAGGAATCTGTATCAACTCAATCATCTGGACAGAGCTAGGATTTTACGTTTCTTTTAGAGTAGGTTTGTGGGACTCTCTCCTTACCTCATATGCGGGCCCTCCACAGGGTCCATCTTATTGTTCATCATTACCTCCTCCTTTTATATTCTTTCTCTCTATCCTCATGTCATTCAGCATGTCCTGGAAGGCTACCTGGGCAAGAGCTTGATTGGTGAGTTGTTGCTAGATAGACTAAATAGAAGGTAGCAATTGAGCATTCACTGCATTCTAATCTAGTTGTCCCTAATCTGGCTGATTCGGTCCCTTCCCTTTTGCTGAGGAGACATCTCTGATTCAGATTCCGATGGATGTATTTGAACGTGGTCTAGTGTCAGTTCTTGAACTACACCATAAAATGTATCCTGATCAGACTAGCAAATATGGGCGTCAAATGAAAAGATGGGTCTGGAATTAGGTTCATTTCTAGACGGATGTGAATGGAGCATTTGATATGAACTAAAATAGACCTCCATACACAAGGAGAGAATGGTGGGACAAGAGTGATCCCGATTTATTAATGAATGAGAAGAAGTCGAGGAGTCTAGAAATCGGTTCATAAAATCCGAACTGGGTTTTCAAGAATTGCCTCGAATTATTGAAGACTTCTATTTCCTAGAATCGATGTAGGTATTGACGTGGTCTCGACTAAGCCATCCATGAGTCGACATCTTAGATAGAAGCGAAGTAGATGAGGAATGGAGTATTGTGGTAAATAATTGATGAAATGAAAAGGGAATCAGTAGAAGGCTCAAAATGAGCAGGCAAGAAGAAATGAAAATAGATAAAATGAAAAAAGGTGCAAGTGAGGATGACTAGATCTTTTTGACGTAAATCTAATTAAAACAAACATGATGCAAGTGGATTGACCAACCCACACCATATGAATCCGTAAGATTTCGACTACATTTATCTTTTCAATTTTATTTTATTTTCAAGTAATCTTTTAATAAGTCTTTAGTGGGATAGCCCTATAGGAAAGTGAGTACTACCAAAAAAGTATCTAGTACTTCCCACTTCCTTTGTAACATGTAGCCTGCACTTTTTAAGAAATCCTTGCTATTGGGTCTGGATGCACTACTCAGCTAAAGAATAGAGGAGGAAGCCAATAGGCAAAACCAATACTTCCGTCTGGCAGGGTACTCTGACGTGGAATGATGAAATAGACATCCCCATGAAGGGATGGCCTAAGCTCAATATTTCAGACTAAGTATGCAAGTAGACGAAGCCCTACTCGCCCACGTACGATAGAAGCGCCAGTACTTCATGAATCTAGTCAATAAGAAGGCAGTACTTAGGCTCAATTTTTGGCTCTATTTCCTAGGGTTGTGCCTCATTCATTCTAGATAGTATCCGAAAACAATGTGGGCTATATGAACCCCAAACAATGATGCTCATTATGAATTTTATTTCTGGTCAAAATTTATTAAACAATCTCCTTGTTTTAGCTTTGGGTTTTCACATTTTTTTTGAGATTTTTCAAAAATAATCCGCCTAACGATTTTATTTTGTATTTTTTTAAAATCCTAAGCGATACAAAACTAAGGGAGATAACAGAAAAGCCATGCAAGTGGATATGAGGATGGAAATCTCACCCTCGTATCAAATGATGCATTCTTAGTTAGAAGATCTATAGCGGTTCCCAGCTCTCTCCATGCGGGATGCAAGACAATAAATTTATATTTACACTATATGGATTGCAAGATGATGAAACCGCTCTAAGCAGGAATTGCTATTATCGCAAAGACCCATATTAAGTTTGATCTGAGTCCATATGCAGAACTATAGGTACATGCAGATAGTATGTGTTTGGACCTAGATTAACTGATCAAACAAGTCTTAAAAATATAAGGACTCATTCACATAAAACAAAGAAAATAATTGCGGAAAACTCAAAACGTGAAAAATAAATAAAAACAAGTGTAAATTAGGGAGAATAAAAAGTAGAAATCTAATAAAATGCGAGAAAACCGATGCGAGCACCCATACGAATAAACACCTAGTAAAATAGGCTTGATAAGTCTGAGTGTCCAAAATGTCCAAGGTACCTGTATTATTACAGATTAATTATGCAAAAATAAAATGCCTCTCTCCCAAAAATAAAATAAAACATTCCATACTAAACAGGATGCTCTGGTCTCTCCTTGTCTTTTTCTTGCTCTCTCTTACGGGCTAAGTGAAGAAAGCCGATCTCCACCAGGCATGGCTGTCTCGACCTCCTAGAAGACCATCATCACATAGCAGGCCCTCGCAAAGATGTCAAATAAGAGTTTGGTCAAAAATAGATAAACAATTATTTATAGAAATAAAAACAATAAATAAAATGGCTACTATGTGCAAAAATCCTATCCTATGAGTTGCTTCCCAACAACAACACTATTTGTTCAATAAATTAGAGAGGGGTTCCTAATGTCCGATCTTGGAGGGCATGCGATGTTTGACAAGTCAGACACATCAATTGTTGTATCGGTCGCCCTCACAGTACTCAAAACATCACCTATCAATCAAGACAACAATCAACCCACAATATAGATAAAACAATAAGGGAATGCAGGGTGGAATTTATTACACCCTACATAAAGATGTGTATAGATAGCAAATGTATGGGTCGAACCAATGAGATGAAATCACGGATAGGTACAACTATTGTCAATTAATAAAAATAAACAACAATTATATTTTTATACTTTTTTGCTTTTTATTTTTTTTTGTGTTTTTAATTATATTTACTTTTATGGATTTTTAATGTTATATATATAAAATATTTTTAATTTATATTTTTTTGATCTTGTAATGTTTAATTTCTTTTTATTTTTAAACTATAATATATATATCTATATACTAATAATAAGTATATTATAAATACTATATATGATATATAATAAATAAAAATTTAAAAATAAAGGAAATATATACATATACAATCTTTTTTATTTGAAGGGGTTTAAATATATCTTAAGTATTTATAATGAATAATAATAACAATAATGATTATATAGGTATTATATATTATATATAATCTATATAGGATTTTATTTTTTCAAATAAATAAATAAATATATATATACTCAAAATTTACAAAATGAAATGTTTTTGTGTTTTTATACTTTTTTCTCTATCTTTATGATTTTCTTGTAATTTTTGATAGTTTTTAGTATTTTAAATATATCAAAATAGTAGGCATAGTAATTAGTTCATATTGTTTTAGGTTTTAAAATAGGTAATAAGTCCAAAAATTCCGAAAACTATTTTTAATAGATAGCATATACAATAAATAAAAATATGAAACAAAAACAAACACTTTTTTGGATTTTTATATGATTTTTTCTAATTTTTATAGTCTTTTTAGTTTTTTTTTCAATTTTCAGTATTTTCCATATATTGTTTTTGTGATTTTTGGTAAGAGGTTGTAATTTATAATAATATATACTACATATATTGTTTTGAAAATTTTAAGATAGGTTTTATAATTTTTTGTATTTTTTAAGAAAATAGGGGAAATATAGCTCCTATTCTATTTTTAATAAATGGAAAGTCTTTAAATGCCTAAATAAAAATGATAGTGTGCATCATCATCATCATCATCTAAATCATCTACCACGATTTTTCTAAAATTTATAGAGCACATGAGATATTTAATAAAAATAAACAAGCATAAATTAAAATAAATTTTCTGGAAGGTGTATTTGTGCAATAATGTTCAAGTCCAAGGAGGTTGTATGTAAATACACCTAAAATATTACATGTAATTCACAAATTTTTAGACTAAATCTAAATAAAGGAACTCATAAGGTCTTCCTAACAATTTTCCTGCCTCACATGGGTCGCCACAAAAGGTGAGTTGGCATGGACCTAAAAGTAATATTCAAGAAGTTTGAGGGGCGGGGGCGATGCAATTTTTACATGAACTATAAGCATACTTTAATGTTTACAAGACTAAATACAAAGATCAAGGTTACGATGAAATCTACCCCACTTAAGGTGCTAGATTATGTTGTTCTTTACACACCACGTGGCTGATCTGATGGTGGCGTAGTGACTTCGTTTCACCTTGCTTCAAACATCCCATATTAGATCCGGGCCATGGATCTGATCAGACTGTGGTCAACATATCTAGAAGAACAACCCTAGAACACAACTAGGGCGAGGTTGGATCTGAAGTGCCTCACATCTCTAGCCACCCATAGTCCTCCTAAGGGTCTCAAAATGAAGCTGCAGCTCCTTGTCTACTGGTGATGTCAAAAAGATCCGGTACCCATTGATGGGGTCGAAGAAGTCAGGGAAGAAGGATGTTTCCAATGACCTTTTCTTGGTGCAAAATTACCTCAAATGAGGTTCTGAACCTTCGGAGGACATAGGCTCCTGAAGTTTTATTGCATCGAAATGGGTGGAGGTATGTCGTGGCAGAGCTCTCCAACGAACGACAGAGGAGGAGAGCTGGAATGCATGATATTGGAGAGATAAGGGGGAATGCCCGTGGCCTGGAGGTGGAGAAATGGAAGGTAAAGAAGAGGGGATGATCGCGGGGGTTGAAGAAGGTCTGAAGAGGACTAAATGATGGTTGGAGCCTAGTGCTCTGACGAACCTTAAATGTACGAATCTAAGATAAAACCAACAGAAAATGCATCAAATAAAATGCTAAATTGAAAGACAATAAAGAAAATTACTTAGAAAGCACAGAAATGGCCGCAATATGGTCTAAGACATAGAGAGGCAGAACCACCTGGCAGAGCTCATTGGTGATGATTGGATCGCTTCCTCAGCGCCTACAACATGCTTTAAATCCGACGAGGAGGTCGCTCCCATCTCCCTCGACTCGCCTGGGTATCGATCTGAGGGGTTCAAAATGTGAAAAATTATTAAAACTCAAAAGGGGGCTCAGGTGGTCTTATTTATGCACAAGATAGAGCCGAAGTTTGAGAAGTGTTGGCATGAGGCTGGAAGGAGGTTGGTGAGAGGTATGGGGCCAACGATGGAGATTGATGATAGGGAGTAGAATGAAGGGAGGCTCGAGGAAGAAGGCATCATGGTGGAGGTGTGGAAAATGGGAGAAACAGAGGGGTAACGAGTCTGACATGGACGAGGATTGAAGTCAGTATAGTTGACCCGCCTGGTTAACAAAAGTTGGGTCATGGTTGGTCCATGTGGACCAAACGGAAATTCAGGGAAAGAATTCCCTTAGTAAATAAATAAAAATAGTAAATGAATTATTTAATTTTTGGTCAAAACATGAAAATATTTGTAATTTTATGAAGTAGTTTATTCTTATAAGATAATTTATCGGATGCTTATATTTACATGTATGTGCATCTAAATGTTGGCATGTAAACCATAGACATGTGCAGAGAATGGCTGTAGCAGAAATGAAAATGCTAAGGTAGATTGTGGACACACACACACACGTAAAGATCGGATTCGAAATGATGCAATCAGAAAGAAAGTTGGTGTAGCTCCGATCGAGGATAAGATGCGAGAAAACCGCTTAAGATGGTTTGGTCATTTGCAAAGAAGATCAATGGATGCACCAGTTAGGAGATGCGAGTGTTGGGATGTTGA
This sequence comes from Ottelia alismoides, assembly GCA_037367405.1. NCBI lineage: Eukaryota > Viridiplantae > Streptophyta > Magnoliopsida > Alismatales > Hydrocharitaceae > Ottelia > Ottelia alismoides. The sequence goes on from JAZKJV010002942.1 coordinate 570,216, forward strand.
GCCGGCGAAGAGAGGGCGAGGATGACCCAAGAAGTGTTGGAAAGAGACTATACGAAGGGATCTTAGTCTTTTGGATATAAGCCCAGGATTGACCCAAGATAGATCTGAATGGAGGCAAAGAATCCATGTAGCCGACCCTAATTAATTGTGGGAAAAGGCTTTGTTGTTGTTATATTTACATGTATATACATAGGTAAAGATACTTGTATTTAGTATATTTTATTTTTATTTTATATTTAATATTTTATTATTATATACATGTATTTTGTATATTTACATCTTATTTAATGGTACATTTACATATTTTTATTGTCTTTTTCTGATTTTATTTATTTATTTAAATAAATATGAGTGTGTATAATATATGTATAGTCCATATATTTGTATACATTATTTCTTTTCAGGAATGTTTAATGGTTTTATTTTATTCATGTTATTTATATGTATTTTGAATAATATTTGAAAGTATATGAAAATATAAGAAAGATAAAAACATAAGGAATAAATATATTGAATATTATATATAGATATACAATACAGAATGAAAAGCTAACTTTTGCATCTCAACTCCAAATTTAATGAAACCACCTTCATTAAATAGATAATATAATTTTATGAACAATAAATGTGAGTTTGGTTAATTTTGAATATATATATATATATATGGGAAGTTTTATTTGTGCCTTTTTGTTTTGTGTGTCCATGGTGCAATGTGTATTTTTTATGTGAAATAAATTTTGTAATTTTCTTTGTATTTTTATGTACAACTTTCAAGTAGAGGGTTTATTGATTTGAGGTATAAAAATAAGAAAATAAAATAGCAGATGAAGTTAGAATGACGTTGCGGGAAAAAGGAAAGGGACAAGGGCAGTCGTCGCTTGGCACGAAGGCTGCTGGAAAGGGGCGAGGGGTATGGTACTAAAGGTCCTCGGACTTCCAGGCGGTTTTTCAGTGTTTGTGGGGGTCCCGTCGGATCTCGCCAATACAACCTCCTATAGTTTTCGTTACCGAGATATCTTTGATTTTTCCCAGGGATTTCTTGGGTAATCAGCTCCCATGCTACAAACATCCCCCGCTTCGTGCTTTTCTTTCTTTCCTCGTGGGCAGCAAGCACACCAGCTGCGTGCATTGCGTGATTCCACTGTCTTTTTTGTACGTCGGCTGGGTGGACAGTTGACCGGAAGAGGAATTCGATTCGCCCGGCCAGCAGGCGGGCGACGTGCTTATCTTGTGTGACAACACTACAGAGCGAGTGGCTCTTCTAGTCGGGCAGCTATGTGACAACACTCCATTATTAAAAGGCTATTTATTGTCAATAGTTTTTTTGAGCGTGTTCTGTACAATTGGTATGCCCTAGCTCCCCCTCGACCAAGTCATCATGATTAGGGATGAGCATTGGGCTGGGCCGGCCTGGCCCAGCTCGAAGCCTAGCCAAAAAAGCCCATCCCAGCCCTGAAACAAATGAATACTGGGCCGGGCTTGGGCCCAATATTTAAGCCCAAATTTTTTTGGGCCGAGCTCAGGATTGGCTCGACCCAGCCCGACCCGACCCAAGGGCCTAGCCCGAAGAGGGCCCAAACCCTTTTCCACATCCTACACGCATGAAAACTCCCACCTATTTCATGTGCACTCTCTTCTTATATCTTGTCTTTATACAATGTTTATAAATCAAGAAAGTCAGGCGTGTCACATATGAGTTGATGATCATTGTATTTCAATTCAGAATTAATTTTCTGTAATTAGTCTTTGGTTTATATAATGTTGGTTATTCTTGAATTTTTTAGTATTTATTTTTTCAATTGGAACATTTTCTATTATTGAACTTTATCCAATATGGAACTTATGTCCGTTTTCAACATGTAGGGTCAGGTGCACTTGTTGTTGTTAACTGGTAAGTTTGTTTCACTCTTTCAATTTCTATACATGAGAGACATTCTTGGTATCTAGCACTGAATGCATGTGCATAAAATGAGAAATCCTCGGATTTGGTAGAATTGAATTTTAGTTGTTTCACAAGTATTATGACACATGTTTTAAACAATTTTGGCTTGTGTATCTTGAGTTGAGATTAACTTGAAACACAAGTCTCAAAGTTAATAATCTCTAATGGGTGGATATGGGCTGGCCTGGCCCAAGCCCGACCCAAAAGGAATTGGGCTGGGCTTGGGCTTGGGCCAAACAAAAAAAATTGCGGGCCTAAGCCTAGCCCCGCCCGAATTTTTTAAACAGTCTTAGGCCTGGGCCTTTCAGGGCCCATCCCAGCCTGACCCTTGATCATCCCTAATCATGATGACCAAGTCTCGGGGTCTAGGGTCACTCAAAGACTTCGACACTTCATTTCATTTTCTTATATTCCTTTATTATTTTATTTTGGTACTAAATACAATTTTTTATACATTATTTAAGTGCCAATTATTGAGTGTAAGGCACACATTAATGCTATATACAAGCATTTAGCTAGGGATTTAAGGCCAAAATGAAAGAATTAAAGGGAGGGGGGAGGCTAAAAGAAAGGAAAAAGAAGGGGAAATAGACTAGCGTAGTCACATTTCCTTGTGAAGCTCGGTCAGTGTGACCAAGTCTCCACCAAGAAGCAAACCTTTTCTGGAAGCTCAAAATTTTTGGAGTTCTTGGTATATGATTCTTTTTGGACATTCTCTTTGTATGGCAATGCTCTGCATTCTTGTTTTGCCTCAATAGACATAGAATCTTTTATTTTGTCCATATTTTAGGGTCTTGAAAAAATTATGCTAGCAGATCATTCCTCATCCGAAGCTTTATTTCAACCCAGTCTCCACTCATTAGATGTCCATGCTACCAGAGGAAGTAGGTAGAAGTACCTATTTCTGCAGTCCCAAAGAATGATTACTGAGCCACCCTTAATGAAGCAACATAATATCTTCTCGATTTAAACTCCAAGATCTTTCAACAATCCATCTGAGTTGAGCTTGGTATTAAGTATGAGGTCTCAAGTCAAGCCACTGTCTCAAGAGTTGTATGGATGACTTGAAAGGTTCTATTTAGATACATTGAATCGACTCATGAATACAATCTCATGGAACCTAAAGAATTAAGTCAAGGTGACTTGAAGTGTCTCAATGCCAATCCTTAATGGGTTCCTATGAAATTAAGTGGATTACGGTCGAGACCAAGCTCCAATCTTCGGAATTTATTTAGACTTATTCAATTGTCTACATCATTATGAAAAATGCAGATGCTATGCAATGCAAGAAAATCTTTTTGTGAAGCATTTTCTGGTTTTGAATTTTTTTATAGATTTTTGAAAAAGTTTTTGTAATTGTTTATGCCATTAGGAAACATTTTGCAAATTTTTATAGGTTTTCAATTTTTGAATTTTTTTACAGATTTTTGATAAGGGTTAGTGAATTGGATGTATGCACAAATATTTACACAAAAGTGAGTGCAATGTACATGAATTTGGCGTAGAATTTTACACTGGGAATCTATAGAGGTTTAATGTCAGTTGTTATTCATAGGTTTTATGTACAAGGATTGTATATAGGATTTAATTTGAGTTGTTATTCATCATAATTATATGTAAAATTCTCAAAATAGTTAGAAAGAATTTTTACAATCATTTTGAAAACTTTACTTTTACAAATAATTTTTATAAACACTTTACTAACATTTACATAATTTGAAAATAATTTTGCAAAGAATTTTCAAGGTATGTATATATATATATTTCAAAATAACTTTGCAACCATTTTCCAAATCATTTGCAAACTGAATTTTCAAAAATTTTATTCAAAGAAACAAAATAAATTTTGTAAATATTTATAAAGGTTTGAAATCATTTAACAAAAATGTTTTCCAAATGATTTTAAAAAAATCAAGATATCTTACAACCATTTTCAAATCATTTTGCAAAAAAGTTTTAAATCGATCTGTTAATCATATTTACAAATAATTTAGAAAAATTGTATACACATTTTTAGTGTATTCTTTACAATTGATTTATCATATACCCTTACCTAATATAATATTTTAGCCATATTATTTGAAAATACAAAAGCACTTGTTTTGGCTGAAGTATATACAATGTATATACGACCCCGTATACTTAGCGTGAACAATGTCCTCATAGTGATCAATGAGAAAAAGGAAGACATAACTCGTGCTAAGTATGGGAAAGCCTATACTACAACGACTCAATAAATAAAGAATAATACGTCGATCATCCCCCTCCTACTTAGGATCAAGTAATCCTAAGTATATCGGACTTTATGCAAAACATGGATTATCGAGGATCAGAATTTAGGAAATCAATCGGCTTAGTTTATCCCCCTATATGTAGGGTAAATTATCCCTAAGTTTAGATAGAGTATCAACAAGTTGAAAGACGAGAGAGAGAATAAATAACAAATAACTCGAATGCATTCATCCCCCCTATACTTAGGATGAAGTATATCTTAAGTATAACACAATTGAATGGGATGAATGAAATACAAAAGAATAAAAGAAGAAAATCAATCAAGGACATTTTTGGTTGCTTCGTTTGAAACCATTGTAATGGATGGGAGATCTTCATCAAATATCACTTGAATTGAATCGACAACAACCAGGAATGTGTCATGCTTTAAATGTGGCTTCAACAAATGATTGTTGATGATGAAGGGATGTGCGTCAGATGACAATTATAATATGAGAATACTTCCATTGTCATGTCATAGTCTTCACGCTATATGGCCATGTCCACTTACTCTTCAATTTGCCCGGGAAAATCTTTAACTTTGTATCAAATAACAACACTTTCTATCCGGGTTTGAAGGTCTTTCATCAGATGTGCCGGTCATGTCAACATTTGACCTTCTCTTTGTACATCAAGCTATTATCATATGCATAGTCACAGAATTCCAAGAGCTTGTTCAGATCCACTTTCCTATTCTAACCACCTTTCTATGATTTGAGCTTGGAAATGTTCACTACCCAAAGAGATTTGTGAATTAATTCCGCTGGTAGATGGCATGGCTTTCCATATACAAGAAGATATGATGACATGCCCAGGGGAGACTTGTAGGCGGTCCGGTAAGCCCATAGAATTGAATCCAGAAGTTATGACATGTTCTTTCTGTCTATCCTAACAAGTTTCTATAGAATCGTCTTGATGTCTCTATTGGATAATTATGCCAAACCATTAGATTGAGGATGATAAGGAGACACGACATGATAATCGATGACATACTCCTTCACTAATTTCTTGACTTCTTTATTAATGAAGTGGCTACCCCTATTTGAGATGAGAATTTTCAGTATCATCATTCCACGTCCGAGTACCCATCAAGTGGGAAGTATTTGATTCTCCATATTGACTTCCTTTCCACAACTTCTTTGGCTGAGTAGTGGGCCCAAATTTGATAACAAAGACCTCAAAAAGAACAAGCTACATGTTACAAAGGAAGTGGAAAGTAAACGACACTTGTTGGATGAGTACTCACTTTCCTATATGGTTAACCATAAGGACTAAATTTGATAAGATTTCTTGAGAACGAATAAAATTGACAAGGTAATTGTGGAATTCTTACAGCTCATTTGTGTGGAGTTGGTGAAATTACCCTTGTTTTGAGGTCTGATTGAAGTGTAATTTGGTCAAGATCAAAACCCCACGTACTTGCATATTTTTTTCATGCCTCTTTTCATATCTCTTCTTTTGAGTTGCTCATTTTTAGCCTTTTATCTATTCATCTCTTTTCTATTTCTCTTTTCATTTACATATCCTCTATTTTAAATATCTATCTTTTGTCTCTCAAGATGTCGACTCGTGTATGGCTTAGTCCAGACTCTGTGGACACCCACATCGATTCCTTGAGGCCGACATCTCCAATAATTAAGGGTGATTCTAGAGAGCATGGTTCAGACCTTTTGGACCACTCTCGAGACTCCCCGCTTCTTTCTCAAATAAATCGGGATCACTCTTGTCATGAATTTTCTCCCTTTTTGATGGAGATTGATTTTACTCCCTAACATCTCCAACCCTAATAAAGTTTATAATTGACCTTAATTGTGAACTCTTCTCAACATCTGATACTTGTTTCCAAACTGACCGGGGCGTATTTCCTATCGCAGAACAAAATCCTAATCTGGATATCTCATCGTCAGACTTAGACTGTGAGATTACTCCACAGAGAGGGAAAGGACAACAAGTAGAGCAGAATGAAGTGAATACACAATTTCTCACCTCTATATAGGAGATTTAACAACAAATGGCTACAGACCAATGCACATGCCATCTTCCAGAAAATAGTGATGAAATTAAGCAGAGAGGAGGAGAGGAAGAAGGTCATGTAGATGGAGCCCAAGGAGGAGAGGAAGAGGAAGGGAGAAACCCATGTCAACATTCAAAGAGACTTATAACCTTAGCGCTAGGAAGATCCCAGAGTGGATCCAAATTACTCTGATCCACGGACACTTCGAGCCCAAACCTTAGTTCATATCTCTTCTCGAAACTTTTCACAAGAATGCAAATGAGGAACCTTATATCCATATGCAATAATTTGGACGTATTTGTAGTACCACTCACTAACCCAACATCCCGTTGTGCGTAGTCAAGATGACCACCTTCCCGTTTAGCCTTCAAGATAAGGCGCTTTATTGGATCAACCATCTGGAGGTGGTAACGACATGGTACCAAATAAAGTCCTAATTTCTGTACAAGTGCTACACACTTGGTCATCGGAATATGATGTGGTCCAAGATTGCTAATATCTGTAATTGAGTACAAGAATCAATCCATGAAACCTGGGAGAGATTCAAAAACTCGAGTGAGAAGTGTCCCCACTACGAGATACCGAAGACCAGCTCGGTCCAACACTTTTCTAAGGGTCTGACTGAGAACAATCAGAGATTGGAAGACACTGCCTGCGGAGGATCCCATTTTAACAAGGACAAGGATGTAGTGCGATAAATATTTGAGGAAATGGCTGAAGAAGAAGCCGCATTATCTTCATTTTGATTGTACCATAAACAACCACAGATTCTCCACAAATCTATCAACATGGCAATCACCAGTCCAAAGTAGATATCATTGAAAACAATCACATGATCGGGAGAAATTGTCTATGATCAAATAAAAAATGAAGGGATTGAACAAGCTTGACACATTGCAAAGCAACTTGAGCTTCTGCAGCACGACCAACTCCTACTAATCTGCCAGCTCATCAGTCGAGACGCCTACAACCGAATCGCAATAGAGTCTAGGGAAGCAGTCACCAGTTCAACACGTTTACTGCATGCAATATCCCAACCAGGCACCACAACTGTAGCCACAACAATAGATAGTGGTTTTCTAGCCGGAGCCCCAACCACCAATCGATGAGCCATTTTTCTCACCTCTATCTATAATTTAGGAGGTTAATGACATTTGGAATCATGATACTAAATTGGCATGTCCTAGCAGACAACCACCAGGTCAATCATCAGTTTTATACCTAGTCCACCAATCTCATCAGGGTGGAAGAACTTTCCAGCACCACCAACCTCCTTCACAACAGAACCAGCCTCCACACCATTCGAACATTTGGAGGCAGAACAATTACCGGTAGCCGACATATCACTGACCACAATATTATCAGCAACAACCGACTGCTCATCATTATCACCAGTACCCTTCTCAACACTATCAGCATCCTCCTCTCACATATCATCAACAACCACCTCCACAACATAATTATCAGATCCAATGAGACCACTTGTTGAAAACGTTGAGACAACACCAGTGAACCAAGCTCTTAATTTCCTGGTGCAGCTCGTGAAGAGCATGGCAGAGATGACCCAGAGACTATATGACCTGACCACAACAAAGATGATTATCCCAGCACAGGTCGAAGCCAACCTGGACAACTTCCACCGTAAGGAGTAGGTATGTGAGATGTGCTCTATTCTCGTAGAATCAGGTATGCATGAAACCATTATGCTATCTAAATATCCGACTCTTAGGAACGACGTAGAGTTTTAAAGCCACCTGCGACCACCTGGAGGAAAAATAAGGCATTTAGTGGTGATTCTGCATCATCATCACAAGCAGTGCCTGCAACCGATCTGGGGAGTGAAGAAGGAGCCAAGGAGAAAAGAGATGAAGTAGTACCATATGTAAGATAATACCAAAAAAATTCAGAAAATAAAAAACATCAAAAATAATATGACAACAGAAGCCGATCTATGCCCGCACAAGAGAAGTCTACAACCAATCCAGTGAAATCCAACAAAGCCAATGCTTCAATTTTTTTGTTTTCCTACTCTTGTAAGTGACTGTAACTTTCTAGCGAGTCGCATGTAAAAGATGATTCTGAAAACATTTTGAATGGTGCAAATATTCCGTTTCTAGAAGCTATTAGAAAATCCAAAGTTGCTAAATTAAAAAATGCTACGCCTGATCCTGGTTTGATTGAGAGTTTAAACAACATCTTTTTATAAATGTCACTAATGCATGCCATGGAGTACATGCATAAGGTAAAGAAAGGATTAAAGGAGGCATGCACAACTAAGCGTCAACACCGTACAAACAGATGCAATTGATCTGAAAAACACATTTTAACCATGGCTAATGTGAACATGATTAGCAACCTCCTATCAAAGAAAAAGGATTTGGGATCACCTCTTATTAAGTGTGAAATCTTTGATCAGATTTTTGACTACACTCTTCTTGATAGCTGTTCTTCTCTCAACCTTATGCCCACATCTTTGCTTCTGTAATTTGGGTTGGGTCTTCTCAAATAAACATGCATGATCCTTCAGTTCGTTTATAGATCTGTTAAGTGGCCCAGAGGTGTGTTATAAGACGTTATTATAACGGTGAATGGCCTGAAATTCCCAGTGGACTTCATTGTCCTAGACATGGATACCACTGCACTGTTACTCCAGACACCTATTATACTTGGTCGGCCATTCCTACAAACAACCAAAGCAGTAGTAGACTATGCGTCTGGAAAGATTACTATTCGCTCCAGCTGCGACAAGGTGACATGGGATATGGTCGTTGAACCCAATGCCAAAGAGACTACACCTGACCAGAGGGACACTTAACCACTCACTAGGACCGACTGTAACATACTTAAGGATTTAAAAGACCTTGACCTATCTATGGATGAAATTTGACACAGGAATTCCTCACATCCGAGGACTTAGAAAGCATAGTCGACACAAGTTCCCAATCTGACCATGAGGTATAGTCTGAAGAGCTGATCAAATTATTTCAAGATCCATCCTAAAGCGAACACGAGGACTTTCTCGCATATATATTTTATGTCTTTTTATGTGAATCGGAAGTAACCAAGGTGAAACCTGAACCGGTAGCATCTTATGCACTGAACATCAATCCAATTTTTGGGGATATCATAAAGTTGATTTTGACCCCACCTAAACTCAAGCCACTTCTGACAAATCTTAAGTATGCCCTCCTTACAGGTAAAAAAACCAGTATCTAGTCATCATAAGTAGCAGATTGATCACAGATCAAGAATCTTGCTTGTTAGAGGTTCTAGAGAGAAACCACAAGGGCCTTGGATGTAATGCTTCAGAACTTTGAGGGATCAATCCAATTCCATGTTCACATCAAATCTTTTTGGAAGAAGACTGTAAAGCATCCCGAGAATTTAAGAGAAGACTAAACCCTAATCATTGGGATGTAGTCATGAAGGAAATCACAAAGTGGTGTGAGGCAAGCTTTATTTATCCCATCTCCGACTCTAAGTGAGTCAGCTGATGAATTACATTTTCACCACATTAAGAATCATCTTTGATCGGAGTATAGGTAGTAAAAATGGTTCAGTGGAAGTTAATTTACTTGGCAAGTATACCGAGGTCGAACACAGGGACATGAACCTCTTCATCTATTTATTGAAAATTATTGATTAATGAATGAGGGAGTAATTTCTAAACCTAGGCCTTTATGCAGATGCAAAATTATATGCATATAAAATGATGCAAGAACAAGTAGAATAATGCATGCAATTTTTGTTTGATTTTAGATGCAATTAAAAATGAGATGTAAATAATGAACAACAACATGCAATGATAAGCAACATATAGATATGTACAAATATACCCAAAAATAATCAAGTCAATGAGCAATAAAAGGTCAGTTGATTTAGTTGAGCATTAAAAATAATCCATGACATGTAATTAAAAGAGTAGAAGACACTGTAGATCATAAAAAATCATCACATTTAATTTAGTGTCAAATCAAGAAATTAAACATGCCATTAAAAAGACAATGAAATAAGCATCAAAATGAAATTGAAATCATGCGATTTGGAGTTAATATGCTCAAGATATGATCAAAACAGTGCTAGGGGCATAAATACATGGAAAGAAAAGATATATAATTACAAAAATGCCCTTGGAGGGGCATTTTTGCAATAAATGAAAGCCAGAAGGGCCTTTTATAAATATCCCTGAAGACATGGTCATTCGTGGAATTATTAAAATGTGTCTGGGCCTCTGTATAATTTGTCCAAGCGCGTACGTGATGAACGCATACCTGGACCTGATTGTAAATCTTTGAAAAACCCAGGTGATCTATGCAAATAACCCCATCAAGACCCGCAAGGCACACGCGATGGACGACTCGGACGATACGTGGCGGCTGATTGCGGTTCGGTGTACATCTCAGTGGACCTGATCCTGGAGGATTGTGCGGAGACGAGTCACTGCATCTATCCCATCCGATCAAACAAGGATATGACGATATCTGTACATGGTAGCTCCTCAGCTCTGCCACCTCTCGTGGCAAACTTGGATGTGCTCCAGCGAGGTCGTGTTTCCTCCATCGACCCTGATCTCCTAACTGGAAGGTCCCCTCACCTTCGTGATGACCCAACGAAGGTGATGGTCAGCTAAATAGGTGGTGAGAATGCTCAGATTGATGGGTTGGTGGGGCATCGCCGGAGGTTGGGTGCTTGAACGAAGCAGGTTACAAGGCCCCGACCATTGAAGGATGAGACCTACAAGGGGTTAGAGCATAGATGAAGCGTGTGTACGAGTGGTTGTGAATGAAGTGGTGGTTCGTGGAGGTGCCTGGAGCGGAGGACCGAGGTCTTCACCTCCGGTGAAGCAGATAGGAGGTGGAGTGGATTTGGTCGAGGTTTTGGAAAGGGGAAGGGGGAGATTGGAAGGTGTGACAAAGATGGAGGTGGTGTGGAGAAGCTCGTAGGGTGGTCAATGAATGGTGAATGTGGCAGAGTACCGTAGGAAATTTTTGAGAAAAAAAGGAGAAAGGTAAAAACACAAACCTGGAGGATTGAGGAGGAAGAAGGAGATGGCTTGGGTTGAGCTTCAGATGAAACTCTGGTCTTCGCACGATGAGGCTAGTTGGTCCTCGGTGCTCGATTGGTCGCTAGGCGGCCAAGGCATGGAGGTCAATGTTGTGGGTCGTCACCTGGGTAGAACTCGTCATCGCTTCACCAAATTCGCCCCTCTGCTGTCACCAGAGGGGCGAGGAAAGCTGGGCTTCAACCCTTGGAATGGTGGACGACCAGTGACCACGGTTGAGGGGGTGTTTTATAGGTGGTGGAGTGTAGTCTTTAGGGTGGTTGCGGTGAAGGTTTGTAAAAACAGTCTTGATGGCGTGGAGTTATGACGAGGGCCATTGATGGGTTGGCGAGGATGTCGGATGAGATGGCTATGTGTGGGGGCTGTTAGGGAGTGGAGGCGTGATGAGGAGTGGTGGATGGAAAATGAAGGGGGTGTAGCTGTCGCAAGGTGTAACAGCTGGGAGAGGGGGGATTGGAGGAGGAAGAAGGTTCGTGGACCGTTGGATCTCGTGATCCAACAGTTAGGAAGAGGGCACGGACGAGGGGCGTGGATCAGATAGGATGATCTGAACCAGCAGCTAGGTGTTGGACATGCGAGCCCACGACGAGCCATTATGCAATAAATGTTATTGCAATTCACTCCTTAATCTGAAATAAAGAGTACATAATTTACATAATAGGTCCCTTAGTACAATTAGGGTTATGTACCATGGCCATCTTAATGATCATACAGCTGTTGATTCAATTATTGAATCATAAAGGCTGGTGCTTAGATGAATATCTAATGAGTTAGATTGAGGACTCATCAAGCACCGTCAAATGATTATTAAGAGATGATCTCCACCCTGAGTAGGAGATGGCAATCCTTTCTCATTTAGGCTGATATCTGACCGACCTCTTGATGCAGGTCCTCTGTATAGGAATAGAGATTCGGAGGTGTCAGATGAGTTAGGTCAAAGAGTTGACTTAACGAGATCGAGATAACCAAAGTCCTATATCATATGCTGTCATGATATAGGCACACATCCTCTGACCGGAGACAGATGTGTTACTATATGCCTAAGTATGTACATTTGGCAGACCAATAGGTTAATCACCTAATCAAGGTCTATACACCGGTGCGCTGGTGTGCATATAAGGGCATATGAGTAATACGATCTCTCAAAGGGATCATACAGGTTCACTATTGAACCGGAAGACATGAGCTCACTCATGAGATATTGGGAAGAATCAAATTCCATGCGCATGGTCGTCTCGCTTTGGAAGCTTGACTGAATTTGTAGGTTTGATATATACTTTTGGAAAGTATATGATCAAGACCTAGGTATGATATATGCTTTTGGAAAGTATATGATCGATACCGACTCCCAATGATCGAATGAGAAACTTACTGATAAAACCATGAAGTAGACAGTATAAAGTTGATCTAATACTTCGGGTTTATTCTGAGTCTTCCAGTATGCAGGATGTACAGGTATTGGGAATACCTGAGGGTGATGTGATCATAAACGATTGTATAACCATGACGCTTCCATTCCTAGGGAGTGATGAAACAGGTCTGGATTTTAGTGACTCCTCTCAGTAGAGAAGTAACCTAATCTTAGTCTAAATATTGGACATTGATCTGAATGTGATTCAGATCCAATGAGAAGATTAGATTTACGGTCTTGATTTAATCAAGCATCTATGGGAGGCCCAAGATCTAGATTTGAGATGTGATCTCAATATCCAAGTCACTATACGTGGAACAATACAATCACCCTGTCCTTATCTCCAAGTATCTGCGGAGAAAGCGCATTATCCTTGAAGGAGTTCATGGATAATTCTATTGTTGATATATGTATCCAAGCATTGAGAAAATGGATAATTAAATGTGATTTAATTATCATGAGTAATATGAATTCGATTCATATTATAAAGAGAGTTATCTGAGATAATTAAATGTGATTTAATTATCAAAGATGTAAGTAATATGAATGTGATTCATATTATTTGAGAATAAGAGAAATGAGATCCAAGATGATTGAATATGATTTAATTATCATGGATATGAATAATGTGGATAGAAATATCCATATTAGTCATATATATTATAAATGTGATTTATAATATATAAGAGAGAGATATTTATGATTTACATTTGTTAATTAAATGTTAATGTGAATTGGATTCACACTGTACATTAAATTGAAAATGTAATTTACATTTTATTTTGGGTTGTGAATATGATTCACAAATTTCTAATGGCAAGATTGCAATGTTCACAAAAATAAATTAGATTTATTTTTGTGAAATAATTTGCAACAAAAGTTGTTGCAAAATATTGGAGAAATTAATGGGATAATATATCTCATGGAATTAAAGGAGAAGAAGCCACCTTCCATGTAAGGAGGGTGGACGGCCACATTTCCTACATGGAATGTGGTGGCCGTCCACTCCATTCATGGAAGGAGGCTTGCCTCCTTTCCTATTTCTCTAATTGAGATTGATTTGATATAAATCAAATTATATTCTACATATATTTGATTTTTATTAAATTAATTGTTGTTGGTTTTTACCAACATAAATCTTAGCCATTGAAAGAAACACAATCAATGAGAACCATTGGATTTGTGTTGTCCCATGGATTGAGATCCATGGATCCCAAAATGCTATAAAAGAAGAGGCACCCCTTTGCTCTTCTTTACACATAAGTGAGACAACAAGTCTCTCTCTCTCTCTCTCTTCAAACGCCTACTCTCTCTTCCTCTCTTATGGTCGTCCACCATGGATGCCATGGATCCATCGCCGCAGCATCGTCGTTATGCTGCCCGATCGTCTGCTCGTGGATCTCCGTCTCCTTCGGTGCGCCTCACTCGTGAAGAAGGCGTCGGATCTTGTGTGTCGAGATCAGGAGACCCGCCGCTTGGATCATCAACATGGATTGCAAGAAGCACGCGGTTCATCCCCGTGCTCGCAAGCGTCTCCTCCGTTGGATCGGACTTGAGACAGGAGGTCTCTTCGTTTAGAGACCCGATCGCAACCATGCTTCAAGAGGTAATCCTATTACTTGTTTGTGGTTTAGATGAAACGATCCGAGAAGTGTTCTTGGATCATGTGGTTTCGTCGTATGAAAATTTTTTAAATTCCGCTGCATCGAGCAACTAGTGCGACTAGTTGCTCCTCGTCGTATTCGATACGACGCTAACGCTTCCGTGATGCGCTTGAGGGTCTAACCATATCCTTCAAGTGGTATCAGAGCCAGGTTGACAGTTTCGAATATGATTCGCAAACCGAGGACAACTTGGGTTCGTTAAGCCTGCGAAAGTTTTTATCGTATTTGATTTCGCAGATCTGTTTAGTATATAATTTCGGCCATGTTTAAAATGTTTAAACACGAATTATTTACTTGGATTTTTTTCCTCATTAAATAAGAAAACTATAGGATCTGAGTTTGCGTAAATCGGATTTCGTATGCTCGAGATATGGTTGTTTTAATGAACATGTATGCACTGTTGCGGGAACTGTAGATCTGAACGTGATTAAAATATAATTACTGTTTAGACTTGCCTCGAAATGCGTGAAACATCACTTGGATTCTGTCCTAAATCAAATTAGCAATCTATGAAAATTTATTTTGTCTAATTTGGATTTAATATGATTGAGATATGCTAATTTTAGTAAGAGGGGGTCACTGCTGAAATTACAGTCCTAATCAAGAACCATGTGATTGTCATTTAATGAAAATAATTGTTAATTTCGAGAAATAATTATGGAAAATATTTGAGAAATATTGGAAGATGATTATTTCCTTAATTGACTTGGCCTCAACCAATTAATTGATTAGATTTGATCTAGATCATAATTGGAAACTCAATCATCAAACTCCTTGCTTGAATATGATTGGGAATTTGTCTAGCAAATTTCCTTATAATCAAAAATTATTTTGATTACTATATGGTATAATTTAAATTGAAGAACCGATGAACATCTCAAGTACAAATTAATCAATTTGGCATTATCCTTTCCCGAGGCGGATATGGTGACTAGTCGGAGATCGCTAGGGTAGCAGGTTGCAACGTATGTGGTCCGTCCCTCTCTCGCCTGCACTGGCCATGACAACGGTTAGGGCCGGGATAATGTCTGAGGGATTAAGTTGTATTTTTCTAATTATTAAAATACGAATTAAAATGTACTTTGAGATAATACCATATATATATATTCAAGTATAGCAATCAAGTTTGATTGATTGAATTAGATTGATAATTAATTTAATATGATTGAATTAATTACATCCAATTAAACCACTCCATTATGAATGAGTTATTATTTCCCTTGGAAGAATTAATTATGTGAATATGATTCATGATAATTAATTAGAATTTGAATATGATATGGAGGATCACATAAGTGACATCCATGGTCTCCCGTCAAGGTGAAGAGTTTCGTCGCCAGATATTATATGTAGGAGACACCTGTCCGAAGTGACAGCTCCTGCATATGATCCATTTGGATCGGGCTCGTCGCTTCTCGAAAGAGTAAGGACGTATGCGTAGTGACCCCAATATCGGGTCCTCATATTATTGGGGCGATATTGGATTGCGCATAGCGAGTTGTATTCCTGTTGATGGTTGGTTCAATTAATGACGGGTCAACATCACCTTACGGGTGGTGGGCTCGGGTGTTAAAGACCGAATTGGGAGATGCAAGTTGGACTTGCAAGGCGGAATGTGTTCCCGCTTCTTTTTATCTGAGTTACAGGTTCTCATATTATTGGAATGTAACAAAGATAAGGAAGGAGATCCCAGATCTTGCTTGAGATATAATGGTGAGTATATCTCTTACATTGAAAGTGATTAAGGGAATGAACTTTCATTATTGACATGGCAAGACAACTTTGATATAAAGTTCCTAAATCAAAGAAAATTATATATTTATATATGTTTATGGAAATTTCTTATTTCAGATAATCCTTCATTAAACCCACTCAATATTATACTCAATAATAACCGATAAAATATCATGGATTGGACCTGTGATCCAGATATTGTACTTGCAATTGGGCGCATAATGTATGTGGTTGCAATGTGCAAGTTTCCTCATAATAATGAGGAATGATGATTAAATAAGACAATAGGACTAAAACCCTAGGGTTTGTATGTCTCTATAAGTCTTGATCTCATCGAATGTACTTTTGAAGTAACATGTCAATAATGATCGTAAATATCATATAATCCTTATAAAATCTAAGAAGATGTTCTGGCATACATATGTGCTCTCGACATATAATCATGAATGACATGGTTCTCTGCATTATGCAGAATGGTGGCTCTATAGGAGATGATGTATTCAAATTGTTTGAGTACCTACCTGAACCTAAGTTTTAAGAGTTTAAATGGATGTAGATATGATGAGTGTCATCATTCTACTACCTTTACTCTAGTCATTCCTGAAGCTTCATAATATTCATATTGTATGAATTGAATGAAGCATGTATAAATGTTGAAATTCTCTTATATTGAATTCTTTTTTGATTTTAACATAAGAGATCCTCTGTCTTGAGCAATGGTTGCTTATAGATAAAGGGAGCGCAGTGGAAGCATGGGTTGGACCCAAGTTAGAAGTATAGTCAAAGAGTTGACTGTACTTCTGTGACTTCCATATGACATCCAAAGAGTTGGATGAATGCTAATACTATAATAAGTTGATGTGTTGATAGTATGACTATCAAATCTATCTAGAATCCTTAGAGAAGGAATCAGATAGTACATCAGAATAATCTACATATAATCATTGAAATTGACTTACTTATTTGATAAGACAAAGTCTAATAATTGTATCTCAATCTTCTAATGACACTTGCAATTGGTTGCATATGTATTAGCATATTAGAAATCTGATCTTAAGGTTTAATGGTGATCCATGTTGGAATTGATGCAATTGTTGCAACAATTTCCACCTGATGAATATACTTCATATTTTCAGTGGGAGAGCCCTTAGTCTTAGAGAATGTCTCTATGACCTGGATATTAGAATACACTCATAGTTTATTTCTAAATGTTGGGAATAAGAATGAATTCTGAAATAGACCTATCATAAAGAGTTATGATAGAGATATTTCAGATAGTAATCTAAAATCTAGTGGACTCAACTAAATTAGAAAACTAATGAATGGTTCATTAAGATTTCTAATATTGAAAACTAAACCTTTAAAGATCAATAGGAGGATAAAGATCATTTGACAATGATCTGGCATCATGTTTTGGACATATGTCTATTGATGAGATCAAGGACAAGTAAGAGATGAAACTTTAGAATGTCTAAAATTTCAAGACTTGCATACTTATGAATATTGTATTCAAAGTAAAAATGTCCAATACACCCTTCTTTGGGAAAGGTGTAAGATGTCAAGGTATTCAGGATCTCATACATATTGATGTATGTGAATCATCTATATCATAGTAAACATTATGGATATGTGATATCTATTGATGATTAATTGTGATATGAGATTTCTTCTCTTCACTTAGAAAACTTTGAAATGTTCAAAGATTTCACAATTTTGGTTTAGAACCAAAGTTTGAAGGAAGATGAAATGAATTTGATCTAACCAAGGTAGCTTGTACCTATTAGATGAATTCAAGGAATACCTTATGGAGATGTGAATATCATTCCTATCTCAATCCTCCTAATGAACCTTAACTCAATAGAGTTGTAGGAAGATACAATTGATCATGTGTGACATGATTTGATCAATGATTGATCTTAGCATAATTATCTCTTAGTTTCCAGGTATATATATGTGGTAGAGACTACATTATATATCCCTTTTTAAGATTCCATGCTAGAAAGCTGGAATCTAGCACCAGAGAGTGCTACTTCATTAGGAAATTAAAGGATGGTATTGGATACCTACTTTATGACCTTGAGATTCTTAAAGGATCTCATCTCTGAGAATGTAATTCTTGGAGGATGGCTCTCTTGAGAATCAAGATGAAAATGAAGTAAAGGAACACATTTAATCTTGAGAAGATAATGAGGCTCCTGAAATCGGAAACTAAAATAGATAATTAAAGATGAAACATTAATACCTCTTCAAATAAGTTTGAGGATGGATTCCATGTATCAGTTAAATCTGACAATGATCGGACTTCATGTGATGAAGCTCCTGAGGATCATGACATGGAAAGATGGATGTTAGCAATAAAGTCTAATGTAGACTTTATATACAAGTGTTGTATATGGACCCTCGAGGATCCACCTATATGGGTAATACCCATTAAGGTGTAAATGGATCTTCAAGAGAAAGAGGGAACCTGATGAGAAGGTAGAGACCTTCAAAGCATGGTTCGTAGCCATGAGCTGCAAACCGAAGAGAAGACATCGCTTGCGATGAGACTTGCTCTTCAGTGACCATGTTTAACCCATCAGAATATTGCTAACTGTAGCTACACAACTCGACTATGACATCTTTATGATGTGAGTCAAGATTACATTCCTCTATGAATACCTCTCTGAGGATATTCATATGAAGTAGCTGCAGGGCTTCATGGTTGAGGAAAGCAAGGTGTGCAAGCTAAAGAACTCCATCTTGGGACTCAGATAAGCTTCTTGTAGTTGGAACATAAGATTTGATGAAATTATAAATGTTATAATTTCAGATAAAAATCTTGATGAACCATGTGAAGCTTAGTGGGAGTGCCATTGTGTTCATCGTGCTAAATGTAGATATTATTCTAATCATTTAGAATGATATAAGAATAATAATAAGTGTTTTATAATTTGGTTGTTCCATACCTTGAGATATGATCTCAAGGATACCTCTTAGATCCTAGTTCTGAAGATGTTCAGAAGCAAAGAGAAGAGGGTATTGGGACCAACACATTAGTAGTACACCTTGGACTTATTCCATTTTCTGGAAAATTCCAAGAAAGGCTTCCTTCCCTTAAGATGTGGTACTGACCTATCTAAAGGGATAACACCTCAAAGAGTTGAGGAAGTGAATGCTAGAACTGCTTGCACTTGTGCATCAGTTACGAGAAGCTGAATGTATGCTAGATGTGCAAAAGAGCCAGATGTCTGCCATGCAGTGGGAGTAGTAATCTGTTACTAATCCTACTCTGGAAATAATACACTTAGTTGCAGTAATAACAATATCTTCAAAGATGATGAAACTTAGAGATAGTGATCTCAAGGTCTTATCTTCAAAAGTTTAAGACCTTGTAGATAGTGATCTATAAGGGTCTTAACTGTAGATACCTTAGGAGATAGAGATCTCCAGGAATGAAGGTATTCTAATAAGGATTATGGACATACTGGTTATGAAAATTAATAAGATGTAGTGTCAAGAACACTATAATTAACAAGATTGAGTATTGGTTGCATAAGATGCAACATTCGCATTGGATGCGAGCACTGTTACTAGGAGATATGCAAGTGCCGTAAAAGGACTTGGTGTAGTCTCTTGGGAACAGAGTGACTGATCAGCTTACCTAGCTATTTTCTAAATAGCCTATGATTGTCACATGAGTGTGGGTTTAAATGATTAGCCCATGGCTCTTTGGGCTAGTGGGAGATTGTTGGACATGCGAGCCCACGACGAGCAATTATGCAATAAATGTTATTGCAATTCACTCCTTAATCTGAAATAAAGAGTACATAATTTGCATAATAGGTCCCTTAGTACAATTAAGGTTATGTACCATGGCCATCTTAGTGATCATACAACTGTTGGTTCAATTATTGAATCATAGAGGCTAGTGCTTAGATGAATATCTAATGAGTTAGATTGAGGACTCTTCAAGCACCGTCAAATGATTATTAAGAGATGATCTCCAGCCTGAGTAGGAGATGGCAATCCTTTCTCATTTAGGCTGATATCTGACCGACCTCTTGATGCAGGTCCTCTGCATAGAAATAGAGATTCGGAGGTGTCAGATGAGCTAGGTCAAAGAGTTAACTTAACGAGATCGAGATAACCAAAGTCCTATATCATATGCTGTCATGATATAGGCACACATCCTCTGACCGGAGACAGATGTGTTACTATATGTCTAAGTATGTACATTTCGCAGTCCAATAGGTTGATGACCTAATCAAGGTCTATACACCGGCACGCTGGTGTGCATATAAGGGCATATGAGTAATACGATCTCTCAAAGGGATCATACATGTTCACTATTGAACCGGAAGACATGAGCTCACTCATGACATATTGGGAAGAATCAAATTCCATGCGCATGGTCGTCTCGCTTTGGAAGCTTGACTGAATTTGTTGGTTTGATATATACTTTTGGAAAGTATATGATCAAGACCTAGGTATGATATATGCTTTTGGAAAGTATATGATCGATACCGACTCCCAATGATCGAATGAGAAACTTACTGATAAAACAATATGATATACGCTTTTGGAAAGTATATGATCGATACCGACTCCCAATGATCGAATGAGAAACCAACTGATAAAACCATGAAGTAGACAGTATAAAGTTGATCTAATACTTCGGGTTTATTCTGAGTCTTCCAGTATGCAGGATGTACAGGTATTGGGAATACCTGAGGGTGATGTGATCATAAACGATTTTATAACCATGACGCTTCCATTCCTAGGGAGTGATGAAATGGGTCTGGATTTTAGTGACTCCTCTCAGTAGAGAAGTAACCTAATCTTAGTCCAAATATTGGACATTGATCTGAATGTGTTTCAGATCCAATGAGAAGATTAGATTTACGGTCTTGATTTAATCAAGCATCTATGGGAGGCCCGAGATCTGGATTTGAGATGTGATCTCAATATCCAAGTCACTATACGTGGTACAATACAATCACCCTATCCTTATCTCCAAGTATCTGCGGAGAAAGCGCATTATCCTTGAAGGAGTTCATGGATATCTCTATTGTTGATATATGTATGCAAGCATTGAGAAAATAGATAATTAAATGTAATTTAATTATCATGAGTAATATGAATTCGATTCATATTATAAAGAGAGTTATCTGAGATAATTAAATGTGATTTAATTATCAAAGATGTAAGTAATATGAATGTGATTCATATTATTTGAGAACAAGAGAAATGAGATCCAAGATGATTAAATATGATTTAATTATCATGGATATGAATAATGTGGATAGAAATATCCATATTAGTCATATATATTATAAATGTGATTTATAATATATAAGAGAGAGATATTTATGATTTACATTTGTAAATTAAATGTTAATGTGAATTGGATTCACATTGTACATTAAATTGAAAATGTAATTTACATTTTATTTTGGGTTGTGAATATGATTCACAAATTTCTAATGGCAAGATTGCAATGTTCACATAAATAAATTAGATTTATTTTTGTGAAATAATTTGCAACAAAAGTTGTTGCAAAATATTGGAGAAATTAATGGGATAATATATCTCATGGAATAAAAGGAGAAGAAGCCTCCTTCCATGTAAGGAGGGTGGACGACCACATTTCCTACATGGAATATGGTGGCCATCCACTCCATTCATGGAAGGAGGCTTGCCTCCTTTCCTATTTCTCTAATTGAGATTGATTTTATATAAATAAAATTATATTCTACATATATTTGATTTTTATAAAATTAATTATTGTTGGTTTTTACCAACATAAATCTTAGCCATTGAAAGAAACACAATCAATGAGAACCATTGGATTTGTCTTGTCCCATGGATTGAGATCCATGTATCCCAAAATGCTATAAAAGAAGAGGCACCCCTTTGCTCTTCTTTACACATAAGTGAGACACCAAGTCTCTCTCTCTCTCTCTCTCTCTCTCTCTCTCTTCACACGCCTACTCTCTCTTCCTCTCTTATGGCCGTCCACCATGGATGCCATGGAGAGGTTCTCCATCACTGCAGCATCGTCGTTATGCTGCCCGATTGTCTGCTCGTGGATCTCTGTCTCCTTCGGTGCGCCTCGCTCGTGAAGAAGATGGGTCAGATCTCGTGTGTCGAGATCAGGAGACCCGCCGCTTGGATCATCAACATGGATTGCGAGAAGCACACGGTTCATCCCCGCGCTCGCAAGCGTCTCCTCCGTCGGATCGGACTTGAGACAAGAGGTCTCTTCGTTTAGAGACTCGATCGCAACCACGCTTCAATAGGTAATCCTATTACTTGTTTGTGGTTTAGACGAAACGATCCGAGAAGTGTTCTTGGATCATGTGGTTTCGTCGTATGAAAATTTTTTAAATTCCGCTGCATTGAGCAACTAGTGCGACTAGTCGCTCCTCGTCGTATTCGATACGACGCTCACGCTTCCGTGATGCGCTTGAGGATCTAACCATATCCTTCACTAGGGAGTGGGTGGAGATGAGCGACGCAGATCTGATTTAGGATCAAATCAAACAGTGGAAATGAGGGGCACGAGCGGACGCTTGAGATCACATCATAAGATCTGATCCAAAGATGGTCGGTAGAGCGAGAAGGGATGGCCCTGATGTGATGCAAGGTGATCTGATGGTTTAGGATTAAGGGGTGGCGTGGAGGTCTGAGAGCCCATGGATCAGAAAGCATCGTGTGGTTGAGGAAAAGATGGAAGGGAATGGATTAGATTCAATTTGGAGGCTTGATCAGATGGCTGTGGATCAAACAGGAACCAACGAGCATGATGAATGCATCAGAGATGATCCAATGGTTCATAGGAGTGATGTATGATGCAAGGAGAGGCAGTCGCGTGGCAGCTCCAGAGAGCGCCATGTGGCCGCTCTAGAAAAACCAATAAATAAGAAAATAAAGAAAATTCAAAAGAAATAATAAGAGAGTGGATTAGAAAAAAGTGAAAATAAGAAAGTTGTAGATCTCAATGAGATCTACAAGTTTCATGTTGGTCAAAAAGCCAAAATAAATCATTAGACAAAGAAGAAATTTTTGGGAGTACTTTCAATGGGTAAAAACACTGAGTTGGTGGTTTTGCAGATTTTTTTCTTTTTAATTCCTTTTAAGAGCCAAGATAAATAGAAACAATAATTAACCTAATTTTTAGGGATTTTTAATAAAATAGAAAATAAAGAAAAGGTGTTAGTAATTAAATACAATAAAATTAGGATAAGAAAATAGTGGTTAATTATACACAAATTATTAACAATATAATACAAGTTAATAATAGTGATTTAATTGTGATTTTATTGAATTGGTTAGGCAAGGAGATTAATAAATAGATTTTAACATGATGTATCTGAGATTCATCATACCCCTATACTTAAACCATGCTCGTCCTCGAGCATCCTAAGAATGAAGGAGTCGGATTAATTCCTGACAGTGCATGTAGATTTTCAAGGCTCAATTCATCGAAGTTCCTCAATTTGAGCGATCCTAAAATTCTAGGCTCAACCATGCTCTAGTCAAAAGGAATCTAACTTCTCTAATTATCAGACCCTCTATTTGTACATAAAAAATAAGGATATGAAAATTTGTGTACACAATCATGAGAGTCTGAGTCAAGATGTCACCCAAGATTCTAGTCCCGGAGATTCTCCTCTAGAACTAATACTCAACACTAGGGAATAAGTCGATTCTTGCTTCAGTCAACCATCTCATTAGTTCATCAGACTTGAAAGTGTAGATGGATGAGTAGATGATGGAGGGTGGTGTCAATTTTTCTCTTCCTCACATTGGAAAAATGGGCCTCTCGAGTGTCTTATTACTCAACACATGTATATTTTTGTTGTTGATCAATGGGCCCGTCAAGAGAATTTGGAGTTGTATGCACTTGTTTTCTTGGGAGTACACTTGGGGTGTGTCTCGTTTGAGTATCTAAGATACCTTCAACACCCATACTTGTATCACTATACGATTAGACTCTTTTTTGGTGCTAGCCTGACTCCTTGGTCCTAATAGCGTTTGGTCCAAGTAGATACTTTGAAATGATTGGGAGCGCTCGCCTTTGGTGGAAGCTATTTTGAATTTGTATTTATAATGATTGAGCATTTCTTTGAACGAGAGAGCTTCTCTCAAATTTTCATTTCATTGTTTGGCAAGCTCCACTGCTTTTACCAATAGTTGGCGCACACTGATCGACAATTTATTTAGGTTTCATCACACCCTGACACATAGGTAGATATAAAACGATAACATGCGAACTTGTTCACATACTAGCTAGGGTTTTGCTGACACTCAGTTTTCTTGAAGCCTTCATTGACTTAATCCCATCCTCGAGCATCATTAAATCAAGTCTAGACTCAAATCTCAAGTCCTAGTTCCTCGAGTGATAACTCAACTCATCTCATCGATCATGCAGTTGTGAAAGTGATGTGCTGGTATATTTTTTAGAAGGTAGAGATGAAGAGTGCAATATAGCACTCAAATCTTTCAAATTAGGGAAGTGTGGATTATTAAGTTCAAAACCCTAATGAGTAAGGCTGGCTAACTCTATCAAGATCTCAGAAATCCATTGTCTTCAAATCCTTAAGCCTTAAGTGATAGTGAATGTGTTAGGAAAATGCCAACTCCAGAGTTGTTGAATTTTTGTGATTTTTATCGTTTGCAAATTTTTGACAAATTTTAATTTTTCATTTTTTAGAGAGAATGACTGGCCCAAGCTCATCTGAATAGTTGCATCTACTTCCAGCCATTATGGATGTAAGTACGGACCGTTAGACAGCTACATGTGTTACTTGATGACAGAGCCATAGAAAGTGTCCTCTAAACCACCCACTTTACTAAGGGAGATCGTAGCTCCCTCACTAGAGAGTAGCTACTCATTTTTAAGCCTAGTAGTCTGAGCCTCTACCAAAGAAATTTTTTAATTTTCAGATTTTTATGGAGTTTTTTAATAAAGTTAATCTTTTATTTACAAAAAATTAATCCCTCAATTTTTTAAAAGATTTTTACAAAAAAATGTTCAAAAATCAGTTCACCAGCATACCTAAACCCTAGCTCAAAAAGTTTAATATACGAGCTATGGCTAAAGTATATATACAGTAATATACGGTATACCCCCCCTATACTTAACTTTTTCTATGTCCTCATAGCACAATTGATATGAAGCCATAACTCTGGTTAAATACAAAGTGATATAGCGGAACTGACTCGGAGGTCCCCCTATACTTATGTCAAAAGTGACCTAAGTATAAGAAGACATATAGAAGGAAGATGGAATTGTCAAGTCCACCCTATACTTAGGCTGAAAATAGCCTAAGTATTGGACGTGGGATTTTGAGCTGGGGGGCCCGTGGCTGTTAGGGTTAGAGGGGAGGGGAGTGTGATGAATTTTCATAGATGAAGATGTGGGAGGGTGTGTGAATATACATAGATGAATGTTTGTATGTGGTGGGTAGGTCATTGAGCGACCTACTTCTCTTTTTTCTTCTTCTGCTTTTTCTTTGCACATGCGAGCCCTCAAACGAGGGCCACTAAAAATGCACATGATATATATTTTTATAACAAAATACATGAATGAGATGTTGACGACTCTTCCTTGAATCCTTCTTGTTTTCTTTTGCAGCTCCTCGCAGCGGGAGCTCCCAACTCCACACCTCCATGTAGATCGAGCATCCTTGGTGTCCATGGGCCCTGCCACAAAATAAATAGTCAGAGAAAATATCAAGAAAAATAATAAACAAATGGTGCAAAAATCACAATGAGAAGACCTAAAATTATTCACATCAAAATTTAACAAAATTTGACAACTGATAAAAGTGAGCTGTGTTCCCGGCAACGGCACCATTTGATGAATAACATTTTCACCACATTAAGAACCATCTTTTATTGTAGTATAGGTGGTGAATATGGTTCAACAAAAACCACACCTTTGAATATGTGGAAGTTAATTTACTTGGTAAGTATACCAAGGTCGAACATAAGGACATGAGCCTCTTTATCTATTTATAAAAAATTATAGATTGATGAATGAGGGAGTAATTTCGAAACCTAGGTCTTTATGCAGATGCAAAATGATATGCATATAAAATGATGCAAGAACAAGTAGAATAATGCATGCAATTTTTGTTTGATTTTAGATGCAATTAAAAATAGATGTAAATAATGAACAACAATATGCCATGATATGCAACGTATAGTAAATATAAATATGCCCAAAAATAATCAAGTCAATGAGCAATAAAAGGTTAGTTGATTTCAGAGACAAGATGAGCATTAAAAATAATCAATGGCATGTAATTAAAAGAGCACGAGACACTGTAGATCATTAAAAATCATCACATTTAATTTAGTGTCAAATCAATAAATTAAACATGCCATCATTAAGACAATGAAATAAGCATCAAAACGACTGAAATCATGCGATTTGGAGTTAATATGATCAAGATATGATCAAAACCGTGCTAGGGGCATAAATGTAATAAAAATGCATGGAAAGAAAAGATGAATAAGTACACTAAATGAAAGCTCAAGGGGGTTATTCTGTAAATATCCCTGAAGCACGGGGGCATTCTTAGAATTATAGAAATACGGCTGGGCCTCTATATAATTTATCCAAGCAAGCACACAATGCACGCACGCCTGTACATGGGTGTAAATATTTGAAAAGCTCAGGTGGTCTCTGCAAATAACCTCACCCACACACGCAAGGAACGTATGCTGGGCGAGGTTCGAGAGGCAGACTGCTCGGGCGACATGTGGCGGCTAAGGGCAGTTTGGTGTATTGCTCGGTGGATCTGAGCCTGAAGGATCGCGCGGAGAGGTGTGGCTGCATCTGGGTCATTCGATCATGAGGATCAGACGATATTTGTACGTGACAGCTCCTCATCTTGGCTGTGCTCTTGCGAGGTCGTGTTTCCTCCACTGGCCTTGATCTATCTGGAAGGTCCCCTCACCTTCATGATGACCCAACAAAGGTGCTGGTCGGTCAAAGACGCGGTGAGGATGCTCAGATTGATGGGTCGGTGGGGCATCATCGGAGGATGGGTGCTTGAACGGAGTAGGTTGCGAGGCTCCAACCATTAAAGGATGAGACCTGCAGGGGGTTAGAGCATAGTCGAAGTGTACGTGCAAGTGGTCGTGAATGAAGTGGTGGTCTGTGGAGGGAGCTGGAGTGGAGGACCAAGGTCTTCATCTCTAACGAAGCAAAGGAGAGGTGGAGTGTATGTGGTTGAGGTTCTGGAGAGGGTAAGGGAGCGAGGGGAAGGTGTGGCGAAGATGGAGGTGGTGTGGCGAAGCTCATAGGGTGGTCGATGAACGGTGAAAGTGGTGGAGTACCATAGAAAAATTTCGAGAAAATAGTGAGAAAAGTAAAAACACGAACCTGGAGGATTGAGGAGGAAGAAGATGGTCGGAGATGGCTTGGGCTGAGCTACAAATGAAGCTCCTGTCTTCGCACGACAATGCCAGCCGATCCTCGATGCTCGATTGGCCGATAGGCAGACAAAGCATGATGGTCAACACCATGGGTTGTCACTTGGGTAGAAGCCATCATTGCTTCACCAAGTTCACCCCTCCACTATCATTGGAGGGGCGAGGGAAGCTGGGCTTCAGCCCTTGGAATGGTGGAGGGCCATTGACCACGACAGAGGGGGTGTTTATAGGTGACAGAGTGTTGGCGTTAGGGTGGTCGCGGTGGAGGTTGTAACGATAGTCTTGATGGCGTGGAGTTATGATGGGGACCATTGATGGGTTCGCGAGGATGTCAGATGAGAGGGCTATGTGCGGGGGTCATTAGGGAGTGGAGGCGTGATGAGGAGTGGTGGTTGGAAAATGAAGGGGGCATAGCTGTCGTGAGATGTAACGGTTGGGAGAGAGGGGATTAGAGGAAGAAGGTGAAGGATATGGTTAGATCCTCAAGCGCATCACGGAAGCGTGAGCGTCGTATCGAATACGACGAGGAGCGACTAGTCGCACTAGTTGCTCAATGCAACGGAATTTAAAAATTTTATACGACGAAACCACATGATCCAAGAACACTTCTCGGATCGTTTCGTCTAAACCACAAACAAGTAATTAGGATTACCTCTTGAAGCGTGGTTGCGATCAAGTCTCTAAACGAAGAGACCTCCTGTCTCAAGTCCGATCCGACGGAGGAGACGCTTGCGAGCGCGGGGATGAACCGCGTGCTTCTCGCAATCCAAGTTGATGATCCAAGCGGCGGATCTCCTGATCTCGACACACGAGATCCAACGTCTTCTTCACGAGCGAGGCGCACCGAGGAAGACGGAGATCCACGAGCAGAAGAACGGGCAGCATAACGACGATGCAGCGGCGATGGAGAACCTCTCCATGGCATCCATGGTGGACGGCCATGAGAGGGAGAGAGAGGGCTGACCTCTAGAGAGAAAGAGAGAGAGAGAGAGTTTTGCTACAATAGCATGTGTAAAGAGAGAGCCAAGAATTCCTCTCTATTTATAGGGTTTTGGGATCCATGGATCTCAATCCATGTGTCATATAAAATCAATGGATGAGATTGATTTATGACAATCCAATGGTCAAGATTGTTGTTGGTAAAAGCCAACAACTTGTGATTTAATTTTGATTAAATATATTTGATAAATCAAATAAATATAATACCAAATTAAACCAGACAAATAGAGAGAGAGAAAATAAGGGAGATACACCTTCCTCTTTGGAAGGGGGGGACGACCACCAATTCCCTCAAGGAATTGGTGCCGCCCCCTCCTTTCCAAAAGGGGAGGGCAATCTCCTTGATTTTCTCTCCATCCAATTTCCAACAACAATTTGTTGGTATTTTAATTCACCAAAATAATTCTCAATTAATTTTGGGAATATTGCAATCTTGACATTGAATTATTGTGAATCAAATTCACAACCCAAAACAAAATGTAATTTACATTTTCAATTAATTAAACAATGTGTATCCAATACACATTAATAATTAATCTACTAATATAAATTATATTTAACTCTCTCTAATACATTATAAATCACATTTATAATATATTATGAATAATTGGATATTACTATCCACATTATTCTTATCCTTGATAATTAAATCATATTTAATCATCTTGGATCTCTTTATCTCATGTGTTCAAATAATATGAATCATATTCACATTATTCACATCTTTGATAATTAAATCACATTTAATTATCTAAGATAACTCTCCTTATAATATGAATCAAATTCATATTATTCATGATAATTAAATCACATTTAATTATCCATTTTCTCAATGCTCGGATACATATATCAACAATAGAATTATCCATGAACTCTTTCAAGGACAATGCGCTTTCTCCGCAAATACTTGGAGATAAGGACAGGGCGATTGTATTGTTCCACGTATAGTGACATGGATATTGAGATCATATCTCAAATCCAGATCTCGGGCCTCCCATAGATGCTTGATTAAATCAAGACCGTAAATCTAATCTTCTCATTGAATCTGAATCACATTCAGATTAATGTCCAACATTTGGACTAAGATCAGATTACTTCTCTACTAAGAGGAGTCACTAAAATCCAGACCCGTTTCATCACTCCCTAGGAATGGAAGCGTCATGGTTATACAACCGTTTATGAGCACATCACCCTTAGGCATTCCCAATACCTGTACATCCTGCATACTGGAAGACTCAGAATAAACCCGAAGTATTAGATCAACTTTATACTGTCTACTTCAGGGTTTTATCAGTAAGTTTCTCATTCGATCATTGGGAGTCGGTATCGATCATATACTTTCCAAAAGCATATATCATACCTAGGTCTTGATCATATACTTTCCAAAAGTATATATCAAACCTACAAATTCAGTCAAGCTTCCAAAGCGAGACGACCGTGCGCACGGAATTTGATTCTTCCCAATATCTCATGAGTGAGCTCATGTCTTCCGGTTCAGTAGTGAACCTGTATGATCCCTTTGAGAGATCGTATTACTCATATGCCCTTATATGCACACCAGCGCGCCGGTGTATAGACCTTGATTAGGCCATCAACCTATTGGTCTGCCAAATGTACATACTCAGACATATAATAACACATCTGTCTCCAGTCAGAGGATGTGTGCCTGTATCGTGACAACATACGATATAGGACTTTGGTTATCTCGATCTCGTTAAGTCAACTCTTTGACCTAACTCATCCGACACCTCCGAATCTCTATTCCTATGCAGAGGACCTGCATCAAGAGGTCGGTCAGATATCAACCTAAATGAGATAGGATTGCCATCTCCTACTCAGGCTGGAGATCATCTCTTAATAATCATTTGACGGTGCTTGATGAGTCCTCAATCTAACTCATTAGATATTCATCTAAGCACCAGCCTCTATGGTTCAATAATTGAATCAACAACTGTATGATCATTAAGATGGCCATGGTACATAACCCTAATTGTACTAAGGGACCTATTATGCAAATTATGTATTCTTTATTTCAGATTAAGGAGTGAATTGTAATAACATTTATTGCATAATGGCTCGCCGTGGGCTCGCATTTCCAACAATCTCCCACTAGCCCAAAGAGCCATTAATGGGCTAATCATTTAAACCCACACTCATGTGACAATCATAGGCTATTTAGAAAATAGTTAGGTAAGCTGATCAGTCACTCTGTTCTCAAGAGACTACGCCAAGTCCTTTTACGGCACTTGCATATCTCCTAGTAACAGTGATCGCATCCAATGCGAACGTTGCATCTCATGCAACCGATACTCAATTTTGTTGGTTATAGTGTCCTTGACACTACATCTTATTAATTATCATAACCAGTATTCCCATAATCCTTATTAGAATACCTTCATTCCTGGAGATCTCTATCTCCTAAGGTATCTACAGTTAAGACCCTTATAGATCACTATCTACAAGGTCTTAAACCTTTGAAGATAAGACTTTGAGATCACTATCTCTAAGTTTCATCATCTTTGAAGATATTGTTATTACTGCAACTAAGTGTTTTATTTCCAGAGTAGGATTAGTAACAGTTTACTACTCCCACTGCATGGCATACATCTGGCTCTTGTACACATCTAGCATATACCCAGCTTCTCATAACTGATGCATAAGTGCAAGCAGTTCTAGCATTCACTTCCTCAACTCTTTGAGGTGCTATCCCTTTAGACAGGTCACTACCACATCTTAAGGGAAGGAAGCCTTTGTTGGAATTTTTCCAGAAAATGGAATAAGTCCAAGGTGTACTACTAATGTGACAGTCCCAATACCCTCTTCTCTTTGCTTCTGAACGACTTCAGAATTAAGATCTAAGAGGTATCCTTGAGATCGTATCTCAAGGTATGGAACAACCAAATTATAAAACACTTATTATTTATTCTTATATCATTCCAAATGATTAGGATAATATCTACATTTAGCACGATGAACACAATGGCACTCCCACTAAGCTTCACATGGTCCATCAAGATTTTATCCGAAATCATAACATTTATAATTTCATCAAATCTTATGTTCCAACTACAGGAAGCTTATTTGAGTCCAAAGATGGAGTTCTTTAGCTTGCACACCTTGCTTTCCTCAACCATGAAGCCTTGGGGCTACTTCATATGAATATCCTCAGAGAGGTATTCATAGAGGAATGCAATCTTGACTCGCATCATGAAGATGTCATAGTCAAGTTGTGTAGCTATAGTTAGCAATATCCTGATGGGTTAAAGCAAGGTCACTGGAGAGCAAGTCTCATCTTAAGAGATGTCTTCTCTTTGGTGTGTAGCTCATGGCTACGAACCATGCTTTGAAGGTCTCTACCTTTGATAACCGTCAGGTACCCTATGTTAATTCGGTCAAATTAATGTCCAAATTAATGTTAATAATTCGTTGCAGTCGGATACGAGAGGCTAATCAAAAACCACTTATCGATTAATGTTAAGTGATGATTTTTTTTACTTGGTGGAGTCCAAGGTCGATCTCAGGGAGGCAACTGTCTCCTTAGGTAGATTTTAAGCAAATTTCCAAGTGTGAGATTTTCAAGAAGTATTTTTTTAAGTCTTTTTCGATTTTTTATGCCAGACACATGTAAAAATCCAGCCAATTTGAAGTTAAATCAGAAATATGATCAAATTGATTCCAAAAATTATGAAACTTGGCCAGATTATGAATTATGGTGAAATTAAGCTACACTAATTTTTTTACAATTTTCTGATGCACGGATAATAAAAAATGCAGACCGTAGTGAAAAATGACTAAACCAATTTTAATAATTATCAAACGATTATATTTCTCAGAAATAAAATTAATCCAAATAGGTCTAATTGAGAGCTATCCAAATCAACTTAAATTTCGTTAAAATACTTCACGGTTGACTAATTAAAATTCGATTAAGGTTTTCACTAAATGATTTTTCTATGACAAATTACACGTGCAAATGATGTGAAATTTGGATATGTTGTAGCATAAATCTAGATCTACAAACTACGATTTTTCAGTGATTTTTAGACAAGCAGAGATTGCGCAATAAATTAAACAATCAATTTGGGTAAAATATTGCGATTTTCCACCAAATTAATTTCAATAAATACTCTGCAAATCAGAAAAATACAACTAAGTGCTAAAAAGGTAGAACAAAAGTTATGCTACACAATGCAACTTTCAGAATTAAAAATTGATGACAGAATGATAACAAAATAATCTTGCAAATGCAAGGATGTAAACGCAATACAGAAATAAAAAATATGAACTAAAATGGTGAACAGGGACTTACATGCATTTTCCAGAAACTTGAAATTTTTTTAAAAACTTGCAAAGGGGTGCAAGTGTCCCCTTTGCAAATTTCCAATTGTTTATCCGATAGGACTCCTCTGCTTTTGCATGCAAAACAGGGGAGGAGGAGCTTCTTCAACCGGCGGCGGAGGAGCGCGTCTGCAGCCGCGCATGCGACCGTCGTTGGGTGGCTGCTGCACACGCGCGGGCCGCAGTGGCTGAGAGCGGCGCGCAGAGGTACGAAGGATGGCGAGGCGTCGAGGGGGGCCCACGCAGCTGCTAGGCCAGCGGAGGAGGGTGACGTGCGGCTGGGGCTGGGCGCGCGCTGGTTGCAGGTGGGGGGCGCGGCCTTGCGCGCGTTGCGAACGAGTTCCCACGCGCGTGGCTGAGCTACTGGAGACGGGGAGGTGCTCGCCCAGGCGACACACGCCCAGGCGGAGGAGCTCGCGCGGATGGGCGCGCGCGTTGGAGGCGCGTTGGGGCGGTTGCGGCCTGGAGGTGGAGGAGTTTGACGTTGGCGAGGGGGGTGCTGTGGTCGGAGCTGCCGGGAGATTGGCGAGTTGGTGCAGCGGCTGAAGCTGGAGGTTTTGATGATGGAGCAGCTCAGCTCCAGCCGCAGGTGGCTGCGGCGAGGGGGACGACGGACGTCGTTGGCGGCGAGGGGGGGGGGCGGCCGACACACGGCCAAAGGTCGTCGGGGCAGAGGCAGCAGCACGACGAGGACGGTGGTGGTGTGAGTGTGGTGTTGTGAGGGGAGGAAGAAGAAGCAGGGGAGATTCACCACCTCCCCTGTCTCTCATGCATTTGTTTAAGTGGGCGTAAATAACCGATTAATTGGTTGATGAAAATTCCTCGAAAAATTAAATAAAAATCACCGTTGCGTTCGCAACGTGTGATTTATCCGTTGAAGTGAAATCGGTTTTGCGATTCAATAAGAGGAAGGTGATGAATGGAGGAGAGAGAGAATATGGTGTAATGAGGAAGAAGAAAGGGATGTAGTTACCTGTAGATGGAATGGGTGCCTGTGAAGAGAGAAGCAAAACTTCTCAGGTCGTCGCTCGACGCGCGGCAAGCGGAGCTCGGGCAGCGGCGGTTTGCGGCTGCGGCGGTGGACGGAGGGCCACCGGATCTGGCCTAGGAGAGTAGGGTCGTCGCTCGCTGTTGGCACTCTCTCCCTTGCTGTCACCAAAGAAGGAATGGAGCTCTCCTCTCCCTTATGTGAAAATGGCGGATGGGGGTGAATGTGGGAGTAGAATAGATTATAAAGAGGAGGAGGTGGAGGTTGGAGAGGCCATGGAGAGAGTGGGAGAGATGGAGAAGGTGGGGGAGATGGGATGAAATGAGAGGTGTCGAATGGTGGCCTCTCCCTTAAGTTAAGGGAGAGTGGGGGAGGAATTGGTAGAGAGGAGAGAGAGGATGCCACTTGGCACGCAGGATGCGGCCATGTGGCATTTATTTAATTAGTAGATAAAAATCAAGGGATTGACACGTGGCGGCTTCCGGAGCCACCACGTGTCGCTCTCAGAAAAAACCAAAATTAAAGGGAAAGAAAAATCAAAAAGACATAATAAAAGAGCTTAAATCAAAAAGTCGTCAACACGAAAGTTGCTCGTCTCGATGAGATCTACAACTTTTATGAAGGGTCGAAAATCAAACGAGATCATCTGTACAAAAGCATATTTTTGGCGGTACCTTATAGGTATAAAATACCGCATTTTATCTTTTGCAATTTTTTTGTCATTTTTCAATAAGAGAAAAATTAAAATAAAAATAGAGAAAATATGAGAAGAATATTTACAACTTAATCTATTTTTTTTGGATTTTTAATAATTAAGAAAATAAAATGGTAAAATACAGGGGCAAAAAGGTCATTATGTACAATGTACAAAAGGGGCCCAAAACCCAAGCTTTGCATACGAGCTCCGATTTGAATGAAATTGGTCTTGTTTCGAAGGTCTCTGAATGTATATTACTTTAAAAGTGAGTAGACCTAATTCGGAAGCCGTATGGGCGAGATATGCGTATTTTAAGGTCTAAGGCCTTCAAATTTGGGTTGGAATTTTATTGGGTGATTTTACAAGTTAGTATTTTTTGACATTTTTCTTTAATTAGTGTTAGTAATATATACACTATGGAGTTTATTTTATTGGATTCGGAGTTAGTATAAAATATATACAAATAAGGTATTTTATCTAATATACAGGTGGATATTTACAAGTGAAATTGGCTTCTTATTTATGCAATTATGAATGCTAAAATGCAGATGTTATCAATGCATGCATGAGTGCTAATTTTACAATATAAAGGGAAATATGCATCTATTTACTCGGGAACAAGACTCTATTTTCAACTTTTAGAGTGATGAATCACAGATTCATCAACCCCCTATACTTAAACCTTGCTCGTCCCCGAGCAACTAAAATGAAATGCAAGAGTGAAATGAGATTGGATTCCATACCAAGGTCATGAACAAAAGTTGAAAATGGAGGTTGACTCGACCTTTGGATTAATTGTGTGGCGGAACCTTATTGGGACCTGAACTTAAGACCTAACAGACTTCAAGTTCCACAAGTCTTCTATTCAAGACTCCTCAATAGTCAGGTCAGAACAAATCCTCAGACGCAAATTTCTGATGACTCTGATTCTTACTTGTACTGTGTAAGTGAGATGTAACTCTCCACATTAGAAATGACTCGGAACCAGCCTCCTCTAACAAGGTAACTCAATAACCTGGTCCAGTAACTCTTTCCTCGAGGAGCGGGGTATTCCCTTCTAAGTTCAAGTGCGACCAACTCAAGAGGAGGGGGTAGAGAAAAGAATGGACGGTGGCCAGTGTAGCCACCTATCCCGGGATGCCTGACCAGTGTAGCCAAGTCATCCAGCTGCATTTTCTTTGCTAATATACATACTCCGACAGGTATTATTTTTTTCTTGGACCTGTCTGATTTTTTTGGAGTTCTTTCTTGCATTTTTTCTTTTTTTTTTTCTTTTTTTTGGAACTATATACAAGGTGCAGCATGTACATCAGGAGTTTTTCCTCTTGAGCCAGTAGACTATCCCTCTTTTGAAGCATTATTGCAACCCACAGCATCCCGTCCTTAGACGTCAACACCACCAGACTAGGTTGAGATGCACTACCCTCCCTAGAGGAGGACGAATGTTTCCACCCGTGCGCTACTCCAAGCTAAAGGATTCTACCTCCTTACCATCTCATCAATGAAGAGCTACGTGCATAGTGCCTGTCCAAGTTAGGTCATTATCTAAAAGAATCCTGCGTATGCACAAGATATTCTACTTAGACTAATCAAGATGACATGTGAACATAGACTTGCGGACTCAAAGAATTAAGTCACTTGACCTGAGAAATCTTAACTCCAGTTCCTATAAGGTTCCTCTGAAATTAGGTGGATTAAGGTCAAATCAAGTCCATCCTCAATATCTACTCATAACTTGGTTCAGAACCCACTAGCTTTCCACCTTGCATATGCAAGATATGCAGATGAGATGTAGATTACATGCTATGAATGAAATGCAAGACTTTTTTTTTGGAAAATGCAAGATAATATGCAAGAGTAAATAAGAAGCCTTTTTGTTTTATTTTTTGGTACACAATAATTATTTACAACAATTTTTAGTTGATACAATTTTTACATAGTATACACGAATTTTTTTTTGGTATACAACCTGTTTTACAACAAATTTTACAAGAATTTTACAACTTTTTATACAAGTATTATACATATAGTAAATATTATACAAGTATACAAAATTTTAATTTATTATTATTTTTTTTAATTTTTACAAAAAGGTTTACAAGTATTATAAAAGTATACAATTTTTTTTTCAATTTTTACCCACCCATAATTATTGCAAAATATATACAAAAATACGCGAAAATACGCGAAAGTACGAGCTATGGGTAAAGTATATATGTAATATATACACGCCCCCCTATACTTAGCGTGTGCTATGTCCTCAGAGCACGAAAGCGACTAAAAAGACATAGCTCGGGCTAAGCATAGGAGAGCTAAAATAACAAAAATATAGAAGTCGTCTCGCCCCCCCTATACTTAGGCTCTGGCAGTCTAAGTATAGAAGAAGATCAAAAATGGGGCGGACGAGGTTAAGAGGGGAAATGGATTAGTATACAATGCGGGCATCGGTCCCCCCTATACTTAGGCTTAGGTCAGCCTAAGTATAGGTAGGAAATGAGTATGAGGACCAATGTGATCTGGAGAATGCACAGTGAACCGACTTAGGTGACCCTTCCCCCTATACTTAGGATCTGGTTATCCTAAGTATAGTCCAAGATAGTGATCTGATGAGGCGGGGATGGGTTACTAAAGTCGCGGGAGAAAGGGTAGGTTGTACAAGAATGATGATATATACAGATGAGTCGGTCTGAATCTTTCGAGATGCTGCGGATGGCTGGAGTTCACTGCTGCAAGGTCTCATACGCGGCTTGATGTGAATCTGCTGTATCTGTCTCGCGCATGAATACAATCTCCTCGACATGGACTAACTGCTCATTGGATTCGACGAAGTGTTTCAACAGCTGTCCATTCACTAGGAATGTCGGTGCGTCATCTGCGAGATCTGAGATCTCGACACATCCACTATCATGCACCGTACGGACGACAAATGGTCCCGTCCACTTAGACTTCAACTTGCCTTGGAAAATCTTTAGCCTAGCATTGAACAACCATACCTTCTGTCCAGGAACAAAGGTCTTTCGTCTGATATATCTATCATGCCAACGCTTCACCTTGTCCTTGTACACCAAACTGTTGTCGTATGCTCGGTTTCTGACTTCCACAAGCTCATTCAGATCCATGTCTCTCTGTTTCTGACCCAGGTGTGTGTTCCAGTTGACCTTCTTTATTGCCCATTCTGATTTGTGCACTAACTCTGCGGGCAAATGGCACGGCTTTCCGAATACCATTCAGAATGGGGAGGTGCCTAACGGTGTCTTGTAAGCCGTCCTATACGCCCAGAGGACTTGATCCAAGATCTGAGACCAGTCCTTCCTGTCCGGGCGGACAAGCTTTTGCAATATGGTTTTCACCTCCCTATTCGACACCTCAGCCATACCATTGGTTTGTGGGTGGTAAGGACTCGCAACACGGTGTTCGATGTCGTAGTCCTTCAGGAGTTTCTTCACCTCCCGATTCACAAAGTGGCTACCCCCGTCTGATATCATCATCTTGGGGATCCCGAACCTAGATATTATGTTCTCTCTGATGAATTTACAGACAGTCCTGCTGTCTGCGGCTCGGGTCGGGATAGCCTCCACCCATCTGGATAGATAATCTACCGCAAGGAGGATATATTCGAACCCGTGGCTGACAGGAAATGGGCCCATGAAATCGATGCCCCAGGCGTCAAAGACATCACAAATGATGACTGGCTGCATTGGCATCTCATCCTTGGAACCGACGGTTCCTCCCATTCTCTGGCAGACTGGACACGACTTCGCGAAGGCGGTGGCATCGCGAAACAGAGTCGGCCAGTAGAAGCCACACTGAAGTACCTTCCATGCGGTCCTCTTCCCCGAGTGGTGTCCTCCTGCCTCTAAGCTATGGCATAAAGAAAGGACACTCTGGTATTCCTCCTGAGGAATACAACGTCTCCAGACACAATCCGGTCCTTCAAAGAAAAGGATCGGATCCTCCCAATGGTAGTGTCTAGCGTCCGACTTTAGTCGGTCGATTTGGCTCTTGGGCCAATCTTCGGGAACTTTCTTGGAGACAAGATAATTCACGATATTGGCGTACCATGGGAGTGAGTCGATAACAAAAATCGACTCGTCAGGGAAGGAGTCTCGAATTGGTGAAACCTCGGAAGTATTAAGATCTTCGAGACGAGACAGATGATCGGCCACTACGTTCTTCTTACCAGGTTTATCACGGATATCCAAATCAAACTCCTGGATAAGTAAAATCCAACGAAGAAGACGCGCCTTCGCGTCCTTCTTCTCCATTAAATATCGTAGTGCCGTGTGGTCTGTGAACACAGTTACCTTGGATCCGATTAGGTGAGATCTG
Organism: Ottelia alismoides; assembly: GCA_037367405.1. Classification (NCBI taxonomy): domain Eukaryota; kingdom Viridiplantae; phylum Streptophyta; class Magnoliopsida; order Alismatales; family Hydrocharitaceae; genus Ottelia; species Ottelia alismoides. Next base: position 609,095 of record JAZKJV010002942.1, read on the forward strand.
AATTTGTCCAAGGCAAACACTACTGCAAGCATTTCCTTTTCTGTAACTGTATAGTTACGCTGAGCAGAATCAAGCACTTTGCTTGCGTAGTGAATTGCAAACGGGACGCCATCTCTTCTTTGTCCCAATACAGCCCCAACAGCATAATCTGAGGCGTCCGTCATGATCTCAAAAGGTAGAGACCAATCTGGGGCTTGTAAGATGGGTGCGTCCATGATCATTCCTTGTAGAAGCTTAAAGGCCTCAAGACATTTGTGATCTACAATAAACTCCGTGTCTTTGCCTAAAAGCTCAGTTAGCGGTCGGGCAATCTTAGAAAAATCCTTGATAAATATTCGATAAAATCCGACATGCCCGAGGAACGACCGCAACTGCCTCACGTTGGTTGGTGGCTGGAGTCGTCTGATCACTTCCACCTTGGCAGGGTCAACCTCCATTCCTCTCTTGGAGATGACATGCCCCAACACTATGCCCTCCGTCACCATGAAGTGACTTTTCTCCCAGGAGAGCACCAGATTGACCTCACAACATCTTTTGAGGACTCGGTCCAGATTCCGAAGACAGGAATCAAAAGAATCGCCGTGGACCGAGAAGTCATCCATGAAGACTTCCAGGAATTCGCCGACCATTTCGGCGAATACAGCAATCATGCACCTTTGAGAAGTACCTGGAGCATTGCATAACTGACGAACCGCAAAATCGGCCCTTTAATAATGCTAAATTAGCACATGGAATAATCATCGTAGCCGGGTCGATTCGGGTCGTCAAAAGATCACCTCGTTTAAATATATGCGATGATAAGTCGAAACGAGGTGATCGTTATTTATTTTTTTACTTGGCAAGATACCAAGGTCGAACTCAGGGACACGAGCCTCTCTCGTATTTATCGGACTTAAGTTTGTTTAATCATGTGTTGAAATAAAGCATATAGGTCAAAGCATTCAGAGACACAAAACAAGACAAGACAATGCATTAAAATTCAACATGCATTTTTTATCAATTTTTATAATGCAAATGAATGGACATGCAAAGCAAATGTTATGCCCAATAAAAAATCACTTGAACCATAGCAAAAAAATGCAAGTCAAACTGAGTCAGCATTAAGAAGACTTCTACTCTTATTAAGCAAGTGGGCATGATAAATAAAGCGATCAAGACACTTAGATAATAAAATAATACATCACAGTTCATAGTATCAAATCTGAAATTTAACCATGCCATAGTGAAGAGGACGAAAAGAGCTTCGAAACGAAACTGAAATCAACTTGATTGGAGCTATGTAGCTCAAGATATTCAAGTTCAAACATAAGGGCATAAATGAAAGAAAAACATGAAAAGATAACTACAAAAAGGTCCCTGGGAGGGACTAAAACGCAATTAAAATAAAGACAAGTCCTTCCCTGTAATTTACCCAAACGCGCGGGGACCTTTTTGCAAATATGGAGAAGTTCGTGGGCTCCTCCGCAATTTGCCCAGAAGGCACGCGCTATGCACGCGCCTTCCAGGCTCGGACGTTGGCTCGGGGTCAGCGGAGGTTCGGCGTCGCTTCGGCGTAGGCTCGGAGTAGGCCGAAGCTCCTGCAGGCTCGGAACAGGCTCGGTGGAGGTTCAGAATATCCAAGCCAGGAGGCTCGGTGGCGGAGGCTCGGTGAAGCTCTGGTGTCGCCACGTGGCTGCATCGTGGTCCATTGGATCTAATGCATCCAACGGCTGGAGGAGTCGATGACGTGGCCGTATAGTGGCCGTTGGATCAAGTGCATCCAACGGCATCTGGAATACATCGATGTGGCTCTATCATGGCCGTTGGATGGTCGCTGGGTTGGACCATCCAACGGCAACTGTGCGTCGTCCTCGGGCTTCAGCTGGCGGCGCCTTTGGAGCTCCGGCGAAGGAGCTCCTCCTCCGCCTCTCTCTCTTGATCACCACAGACCTCCCCCGAGCTTGAAAAAGGATCGTCGAGGAAGCCGGTGACTCGGGGGAGGTCCAGAAGGCTCTGGCGTAGCTCATCGGAGCTCTGATGGCCACCGCGAAGTTGATGAAGATAGCTCCGGCAGAGCTCCGGCCATTCAAGTCTTTGGATACCTGCAGGTTAGTAGATAGCTGAAGTGGCGATAGGGTGCGTGCGTGAGTTGATATGGGAGCTCGTAAGGGCGAAGGGAACGAGGAGCTCGGTGCTCCTCCGCCGCCAGAGCGGAGGAGGTGGTCGGAGGCGAAGGGGGGTATGGAAGAAAGGGAAGGTGAGCGGAAGCGTGCGCGTGGAAGGGGGGAGTGTAGCGGAGCTAACTAGGTGGTCATCAGAGTGTAAACACGGCCGGAGTGACCGAGAAAAAAACGAAGAAACTTAACTAAAAATACAAAGGAAGAAGACGAAGAAGCTTACCTGATTGGAGGCGGAGCGGAGCTTGGGGGCGAGCTCGAGGCTGAGCTCTGGTCGTCGCTGGACGTCGGCAGCTACTCGACGCAGCTCGGGCGGGCTCGGAGCACCGCAACGACGCCGTGGATGGCGAAGGGTCAACACCGGGGAAGACGGTCGTCTTCGCTCGATCTCTCCGCCTCCCCCTGTCACTGGGAGGCGGAGGAGGGCTGGGCCGCTCCCCTCGTAAAGGTGGACAGCCATAAACAGTGGAGGAGGCGGTGGATTTAAAGCTCGAAGGTGTCGGTTCCAGTGATGGAGGTCGTGATTTCGAGGGAGATGTGGAGCGAGTGGAGATGGCTTCGTGGGTTGACGAGGGGTTCGCGAGGGAGGTGGATGACTGGGGGAGATCGAGAGGTGTTTGGTTAGTGGTGATGGTGGTCGGAGTAAGTGGGGTAATAGGAAGGGGGTGAGGTGTTCGTGCGGTGAAATCGTGGGGAGAAGAGGTCTTCGGAGGTAGACGACGGTCTCCTGACCGTTGGATCTGGAGATCCAACGGTGGAGAGCAAGGCGCGGAGTGACGGCGCAGATAGGATCTGGGGCGATGTGAATGACGGGCGGTGATCGCGCCACGTGGCGAGACGAGGTCGAGGCGCTAAAGGACGGCTCAGATGGAATGCTCAGGCCGATCGAGCGGTTGAGGGCATCAAGGGAAGGAGCGGCTGAGATGCAACATCTGAGACTCGATCTATCGGTCTTCAACGCGCCACGTGGCAAGCCTTGCTTAAGGCGCTAAAGGACGGTCGTGATGAAGTCTGAGGCTTGATCTGAAGGTTAATATTCAAGTGATGGTAGACGGTGGAGATCAAGACCTCATGGATGAGATCGAATGGCGCAAAAGGTGACACGTGGCAGGCTAAGGGCAAGGCGGCAGCGAACGGCTTAGATGGGGTGCGGGGATGATCAGACGGCCGATGCCAAGGGGCGTACGTGGAGAGATCTGGACCGTTGGATCAGGAGCAGATCCAATGGCTCAGAACGCAGGCGGAAGGGGCAAGGGAAGCGGGCCACGTGGCTCGCCCAGATTGGGCCATGTGGCCCAATCAGGTTATTGCAAGAGTATTTTTGATTTTTGAGGGCTTATTTGGTCGAATTTGAGAAAACTCAAAACATGAAAGTTGTAGATCTTGACGAGATCTACAAGTTTCATGTTGACCAAGACTCGAAAAGAAATCAAACAAGGACCCGAAATATTTTGGAGGGTATTTTTAAGGTTAAAAATACCACAGATTTTTGTTTTGCCATTTTTTTGTGGTTTTTAATTTATTAAGGACTCTGTTAATTATTAGACACTAACAGGGATTTATTGACAAACACTTAAGCAATGGGTTTAATTATGAGAAATAAAGATGATGAAACTGAGGTTCATCACCCCCCTATACTTAAACTATGCTCGTCCTCGAGCATCAAAAAGAATGACTAAGTTGGATTAACCCCCTTGTGCATGTGAATACAGGATCCAATCTGATCAAGTCGACTCGGCTTCAGAGATCCAAAATTCTAGAGTTTAACCCAGCCTTAATCAAGAGGCTTCCAATTCCTCTATTTCTCTAGACTCTCTCTGATGTACATATAAACTAAAGGATATGAGTTTAGTGTTGACTGCAATTTCGAGAGTAGAGTCAAGTCTTCACCCAAAATCCTGGTCCGAGAAAATCTCCTAAGGACCCAATCCTCAGCACTAGGGAATAAATCAGATCTTGCATTCAGTCCACCGTCTCTTTAGTTGTCAGACTTAGAAAATGTGGATGGCAGGCCAGAAAATGGAGGGCATGGGATTGTGTAAATTCTTCTCTCCCTCTCATTGGAACAAGGATTCTCTCTAGTGCCATTTTACGCAACACATTTTTTTGGTGTTGATCAGTGCGTCCGTCAAGAGAAGTTGGAGCCGTCTGCACTTGTTTTCCTGGGAGTACACCAGGGTGTGTCTCTTTTGAGTACCTATCGTACCTTCGACACCCAGACTTGTAGCATTTACGATGCAGAGCCCTTTTTTGGTGCAAGCCCGACTCCTGGTCTTAATAGCGGTGGTCCAAGTGGACACTTTGAAAAATTTTGGGAGCGCTCGCCTTTGGTGGAAGCTCTTTGATATGTAACTTTGTGGAATGAGAGCTTTTCTTTGAATTTCATTGACTTGAATAATTTGTGGCTAGCTCCACTGCTTTTACCAAGAGTTGGCGCACACTGATCAACATTTTATTTATTTTTCACACCCAGGCACTTAGGTTAATGTCAAGAGATTAGTATAAGAATCAAGTTCTCATACTGGCTAATATTGCTGACACTCAGGTTTCCTGAAGCCTCCAAAGATTTTTTCCCATCCTCGAGCATCATTAGATCAAAATCCAAATTCGACTTCCTCATCCCAATCCCTCAGGTGAAAAATCAACTCATCTCAATCAAAACCGCAGTCGTGCATGTGATATGCTGATCATATTCTTTATGTCTTAGACTAAGCATGAAATATAGCATGCAAATCTAAAAACCTAGGGGAATGTGGATGATTAAGTCTAAGACCCTGATGGCTAAGGCTGGTTAACCTAAAATCTCAAAGACTTCTAAAAGCTAAGTCTTCTTGACCAAATCAGATCTCGGGTGAAAGTGGAAATGTAGAGGACTAATCCAACTTCTTCATTCAAAAACAAGACACTTTTTTTTTAACTTCAAGAGATATTAGGACTTCCTAAGCTCAATTGAGCATCCGCGGTTCAGCCAGTATGGATGTAAGTACAGGCCGAAGCCCGTTGCTTGAGGACGGGGCCTTGCGCGATGTCCTCTAAACCATCCAATCTGCTAAGGGCGAACCCTCACTGAACGCGGCTGACTTAATTGGGCTTAGTTAGTCATTAATAGCTCCTAAAGGTTTTTTGGGGTTTTTCTCTTTTTTTATGGATTTTAATAAAGTTAAAACACAAGTTAGACTCAATCTTTCTTGAAAAGAGATGGCGATTTTTCAAAACCCGTGTCACACAAAATAAAAATTTTCAAAACATTTTCAAAAATCATTTTCGAAAATATTTCTATAAAATAGTGTAACATAATATCGAAAAACCGCGAAAATCCTTTGAGTTTTCTTAGTCCAATGAGTTTTTACCTTAGCCAAAAAGTTTTTAATTTTTCAAATTTTTCAGATTATAGCTAAAGTAAATATACAGTATATACGGTATACCCCCCCTATACTTAAACTTTGCTATGTCCTCATAGCACTAGATGTTACAAGAACATAGGTCCATTTAAATATAGAAGAATATACGGGACTAAGAGGGGCTCCCCCTATACTTAGGTTAGAAATAACCTAAGTATAAAGGCAGAAAAGATGAGTAGAGAAATCACAGGGACTTGGGTCCCCCCTATACTTAGGCTGAGATTAGCCTAAGTATAAAGATGGGATTTGATGTCGGAAGAGACCCAAGGTGAACGAAGAAGAGGGATGAATATACAAGTGAGCGATTTTGAATCTTGTAGATGAAAGGAGTGACTACAGCTTTGGGGTTGTGTGTCGTAAAATATACGGCTCAATCAAGCAAGCAAACCCTTAATTTCACCAACTCACACATGAGACCAACCAAGGTTGGTCAATTATCTTGTCTGTTTTATTGGTGATAAAGCCTTAGATATTTACGCAAAGAAAAGATGTGAAATTAAAATCATTGCGTAAGCGAGGGTATTGCTCTCCCAAAACCGAATTTTACTCCATTTTTGTTGACTTGCAATTAACAATCCCAATTTTATTTTAAATTATCACTGAATTATGGTTAGCACATCAATCAGAAAATCATCGTCTACCGTTCATTCCATTTTCCATTTATCCTAGGTGATCAATCTAGAAAAATGAAAGCCGAGAAAAACATGTATTCGATGAAGAAAAACGCGATCGAGGCTAAGTGAGAAATCATGCAGTGATTTGACGGTAAAAGCCGCGAAAAATCTGGGGCCGTTTTGAAAACTCAAATCCAACATGTATGCAAGTCGAAAAAGCCGCACCTAATCATGCATCTATTAGCGGGGATTAATCTTCATCAATTTTAGCTAAGTGATGCGAGATTAAGTGCGTCTATATTTTAAGTGTGTCTTAACCTACGATCAAGCACATAAGATAAAAAATAAAGTGAGCTCGGAGAGCCGCGTGCCTAATCCTAAGTCGACACTCAAGTGGGGACGATCCCCACACAACCACGATCGTTCGATTACATACGCGAGTCTTCGATCGAAGACCGCTGTAAAAGACGAATTATTAAAAATGCAACAAAAATGCGAGACATTTTTTTTCTCTTCCTCCTTTGCTCCAAGCATGCTCCTGCGGCTCCTCGCAGCGGGGAACGTCCTGCTCCTCGCCTCCTTGATCCATCAAGGGCCCTGCCACAGAAATAATCGTTACATATCAAATAAGGAAGAAAAATTTTATATGCAAAAAATATGATTATTTAACCTATAAAAAGAAACACTAAATAAAACACACAAAAATCCAAAAAATAAAAGAAATGAGCCGTGTCCCCGGCAACAGCGCCATTTGACGAACCGCAAAATCGGCCCTTTAATAATGCTAAATTAGCACATGGAATAATCATCGTAGCCGGGTCGATTCGGGTCGTCAAAAGATCACCTCGTTTAAATATATGCGATGATAAGTCGAAACGAGGTGATCGTTATTTATTTTTTTACTTGGCAAGATACCAAGGTCGAACTCAGGGACACGAGCCTCTCTCGTATTTATCGGACTTAAGTTTGTTTAATCATGTGTTGAAATAAAGCATATAGGTCAAATCATTCAGAGACACAAAACAAGACAAGACAATGCATTAAAATTAAACATGCATTTTTTTATCAATTTTTATAATGCAAATGAATGGACATGCAAAGCAAATGTTATACCCAATAAAAAATCACTTGAACCATAGCAAAAAAATGCAAGTCAAACTGAGTCAGCATTAAGAAGCCTTCTACTCTTATTAAGCAAGTGGGCATGATAAATAAAGCGATCAAGACACTTAGATAATAAAATAATACATCACAGTTCATAGTATCAAATCTGAAATTTAACCATGCCATAGTGAAGAGGACGAAAAGAGCTTCGAAACGAAACTGAAATCAACTTGATTGGAGCTATGTAGCTCAAGATATTCAAGTTCAAACATAAGGGCATAAATGAAAGAAAAACATGAAAAGATAACTACAAAAAGGTCCCTGGGAGGGACTAAAACGCAATTAAAATAAAGACAAGTCCTTCCCTGTAATTTACCCAAACGCGCGGGGACCTTTTTGCAAATATGGAGAAGTTCGTGGGTTCCTCCGCAATTTTCCCAGAAGGCACGCGCTATGCACGCGCCTTCCAGGCTCGGACGTTGGCTCGGGGTCAGCGGAGGTTCGGCGTCGCTTCGGCGAAGGCTCGGAGTAGGACGAAGCTCCTGCAGGCTCGGAACAGGCTCGGTGGAGGTTCGGAATATCCAAGCCAGGAGGCTCGGTGGCGGAGGCTCGGTGAAGCTCTGGTGTCGCCACGTGGCTGCATCGTGGTCCATTGGATCTAATGCATCCAACGGCTGGAGGAGTCGATGACGTGGCCGTATAGTGGCCGTTGGATCAAGTGCATCCAACGGCATCTGGAATACGTCGATGTGGCTCTATCATGGCCGTTGGATGGTCGCTGGGGTTGGACCATCCAACGGCAACTGTGCGTCGTCCTCGGGCTTCAACTGGCGGCGCCTTTGGAGCTCCGGCGAAGGAGCTCCTCCTCCGCCTCTCTCTCTTGATCACCACAGACCTCCCCCGAGCTTGAAGAAGGATCGTCGAGGAAGCCGGTGACTCGGGGGAGGTCCAGAAGGCTGTGGCGTAGCTCATCGGAGCTCTGATGGCCACCGCGAAGTTGATGAAGATAGCTCCGGCAGAGCTCCGGCCATTCAAGTCTTTGGATACCTGCAGGTTAGTAGATAGCCGAAGCGGCGATAGGGTGCGTGCGTGAGTTGCTATGGGAGCTCGTAAGGGCGAAGGGAACGAGGAGCTCGGTGCTCCTCCGCCGCCAGAGCGGAGGAGGTGGTCGGAGGCGAAGGGGGGTATGGAAGAAAGGGAAGGTGAGCAGAAGCGTGCGCGTGGAAGGGGGGAGTGTAGCGGAGCTAACTAGGTGGTCATCGGAGTGTAAACACGGCCGGAGTGACCGAGAAAAAAATGAAGAAACTTAACTAAAAATACAAAGGAAGAAGACGAAGAAGCTTACCTGATTGGAGGCGGAGCGGAGCTTGGGGGCGAGCTCGAGGCTGAGCTCTGGTCGTCGCTGGACGTCGGCAGCTACTCGACGCAGCTCGGGCGGGCTCGGAGCACCGCAACGACGCCGTGGATGGCGAAGGGTCAACACCGGGGAAGACTGTCGTCTTCGCTCGATCTCTCCGCCTCCCCCTGTCACTGGGAGGCGGAGGAGGGCTGGGCCGCTCCCCTCGTAAAGGTGGACAACCATAAACAGTGGAGGAGGCGGTGGATTTAAAGCTCGAAGGTGTCGGTTCCAGTGATGGAGGTCGTGATTTCGAGGGAGATGTGGAGCGAGTGGAGATGGCTTCGTGGGTTGACGAGGGGTTCGCGAGGGAGGTGGATGAATGGGGGAGATCGAGAGGTGTTTGGTTAGTGGTGATGGTGGTCGGAGTAAGTGGGGTAATAGGAAGGGGGTGAGGTGTTCGTGCGGTGAAATCGTGGGGAGAAGAGGTCTTCGGAGGTAGACGACGGTCTCCTGACCGTTGGATCTGGAGATCCAACGGTGGAGAGCAAGGCGCGGAGTGACGGTGCAGATAGGATCTGGGGCGATGTGAATGACGGGCGGTGATCGCGCCACGTGGCGAGATGAGGTCGAGGCGCTAAAGGACGGCTCAGATGGAATGCTCAGGCCGATCGAGCGGTTGAGGGCATCAAGGGAAGGAGCGGCTGAGATGCAACATCTGAGACTCGATCTATCGGTCTTCAACGCGCCACGTGGCAAGCCTTGCTTAAGGCGCTAAAGGACGGTCGTGATGAAGTCCGAGGCTTGATCTGAAGGTTAATATTCAAGTGATGGTAGACGGTGGAGATCAAGACCTCATGGATGAGATCGAATGGCGCAAAAGGTGACACGTGGCAGGCTAAGGGCAAGGCGGCAGCGAACGGCTTAGATGGGGTGCGGGGATGATCAGACGGCCGATGCCAAGGGGCGTACGTGGAGAGATCTGGACCATTGGATCAGGAGCAGATCCAATGGCTCAGAACGCAGGCGGAAGGGGCAAGGGAAGCGGGCCACGTGGCTCGCCCAGATTGGGCCACGTGGCCCAATCAGGTTATTGCAAGAGTATTTTTGATTTTGAGGGCTTATTTGGTCGAATTTGAGAAAACTCAAAACATGAAAGTTGTAGATCTTGACGAGATCTACAAGTTTCATGTTGACCAAGACTCGAAAAGAAATCAAACAAGGACCCGAAATATTTTGGAGGGTATTTTTAAGGTTAAAATTACCACAGATTTTTGTTTTGCCATTTTTTTGTAGTTTTTAATTTATTAAGGACTCTGTTAATTATTAGACACTAACAGGGATTTATTGACAAACACTTAAGCAAGGGGGTTAATTATGAGAAATAAAGATGATGAAATTGAGGTTCATCAATAACCCAAACGGCATGCGCCTGAAAGCATAGGTACCAAAGGGGCATGTGAACGTGGTCTTTTCCTGGTCCTCCGGAGCTATGGCTACTTGATTGTAGCCCGAGAACCCATCAAGGAAGCAGAAGAATTCCTTCCCCGCTAATCTTTCTAGGATCTGATCAATGAACGGTAGGGGGAAATGATCCTTCTTCGTCGCGGCATTCAAGCGTCTGTAATCCACACAGACGCGCCACGACGTGGGTACTCTCGTCACGATCTCCTCTCCGTCCTCGTTGGTGGTCGTCTGAATTCCCGACTTTTTCGGGACAACATGGATTGGGGCCACCCACTTAGAGTCGGAGATTGGATAAATAAAACCCGCGTCGCACCATTTTTCTATCTCTTTCTTCACTACCTCTCGTAAATTTGGATTCAACCGGCGTTGGAATTCACGAGAGGGTTTGGCTTCGTTCTCCAAGTAAATATGGTGCGAACACAGAGCGGGATTTATTCCGTGGAGATCGGAAATGCTCCAGCCTATTGCCTTGCGGTTCTTCTCCAGGATCTCTAGCAAGCGAGATTCCTGCTCCTCGGTCAATTACGAACTGATAATGACCGGAAATTTCTTGTCTTGGCCCGCAAGGAAGGCATACTTCAGGGTTGTGGGTAAAGGTTTGAGCTCAGGAATAGTGTGATCGTCTAGAAAGTCTGGCTCAATCTGATCTGGTTCGGTGTTGGAAGTGGCTGGATCATGTTCTGTAGTAGCTGCCACCAAACTCGGCTCTGGAGTCGGATCGTCAAAGGTCTCCATGCAATCGGCAAACGCCTCGTCCGACTCGTCATCCTCATCTTCCGATTGTCCTAAGGATGTAAGGACTGACAGGCCCAACTGGGCCTCTACATCATCGAAGATGTAGGGCGATGCAGGCTCAGAGCTGTACTCGTTCCTGAGGATCTCGCAGACTGACTCATGCACTGGATCATCTTCAAAGGAGATGGACACATCGATGCTGGCTGGGTTCTGTCTCCATGGCCCAACTACGTCTACATGCTCACAGTCTGTTCCGGTAGAAGAGTACTCGGTGCTGGATTCGGAGTCCGGTCTCTGCCATCTTGTCTGCTTCATCTCAAGTTCCTCATCTCCGCCTGGAGTTTGGAACTGAATCTTCCCATTCTTATAATCAAACAAGGCCCCCGCTGTTCTGAGGAAGGGCCTACCTAAAATGATCTGGGAATCTCTCCAATTACGAGGGGTTTCCATATCCAGGACAGTGAAGTCCACCATGTATTCTTGCCCCTCGACTTTGATCACAATGTTCCTTAACTCTCCTTGGGACCTCTTAGTGGATTTGTCAGCAAACTGCAGAATATCTCTAGATTTCCTAAGAGGTCCGAGATTAAGCCGCTCATAGAGGGCTGTGGGCATTAAGTTGATCGAGGAACCATTATCGAGGAGAGTGCGTGCAAACGCGATGTCATCAACATGACTCACTACATAGTGTGCACCCATGTCTCTTCGTTTCCGAGGAAACGAGTTCTTGATTGCACAAGTCGTGGCTACTGATAGAACGTGTTTCTCAACACGGTTTTTGGTCTTCCTGCTAACCCTAGTAGGTGTGCATCTCACCTTAAGGTATTTTTGGAACGCAGGGGTCATTTCCATGAACTTGTCAAAAGGGATTGTGACCTTGATGTGTTTATTGCAAAATTCAGCCATCCCAGGGTCATCTTTTTGGATTTTTTTGATTTTCTTCTTTCCACCCTTGAGAGCTCGGGGGAAAGGGATTATTAACTCAGGTTCTGGAACTGAAATATTCTCATTGATTTCTGGAACTGAGTTTTTGACACGACTCTGACTTGGACTCTGATACAGACTCGGACTTGGACTCTGACCAAAAAGAAAATGCTGAGGCGAGACCGGTGACGCTTCTTCCGCTTCTTCTGGACGATCCTCCTCAGATGGAGGTGCGGGCTCATCGGTGTCGTCTGACTCTGGGTGACTGCGGGGCTGATGCTTCGAGGACTCAGATGTCCTCTTCTTCCGCTGACGGTGGTGGTGGTGCTCCTCCTCTTCTTCCTCCGAATTCTCCTCAGGTAGAGTTTCGGAGGTTCCTTCCTTTTGCGCCCGTGCCCGATCAGGTATGGTCACGGTCCTTCCGCTCCTGAGGGACATATGGTTAACATTATCGTATGAAAGGATCTCATGTTCAGATAAATAATTATCTGAATAGTATACCTGATCTCGGGGTCGGTTCTGGCCCTGGTGTATGCTGTTTGGGTTGGCCTGAACTTGTGCAGGAATTGGAGTCCTTGGCGGCATTTGTTGGTCCTGGGCGCGAGAGACCCGATTGATGTCGGTCCTCATGTCCAGGTAGTCATTCTGCATCTGTTGGACCCTATCAGACAGGGTCTGGATCGCCAAGGTGAGGGACTCCAATTCGGTGGGCTGGGCTGGCTGCTGAGTGGATGCGGTCCTGTACTGGCCCTGCTGGTCGTGCCGATACTGCTGCTGATGGGACGGTGCTGGCCCCTACTGGTAGGTGCGTTGCTGCGGTTGGTACCCCTGTTCTGGCCTGGACTGGTATCGCGGGATTGTGACGGGCCTGGTCTCCTGGTAGACTGGGGTTGGGCGGTGTACCTGATCCTTCCCCATCTCGATTTGCCGGACTAGCGGGTCACGGCTGTACCACAGCCCGTTGATCTCGTATACAGGCGGAGGCTCCTCGTATTCCGTCTCCACTGGTGGGGGTGCATGATGGTTCTGCTGGGTATAAGTCTGATCCCAGCTGCTCTGAGACCCCGGTGCCTGTTCCTTTACAAGATGGACTCGGTGCACAGGTACAGGTGGTGCAGAAGGGGTGGGTAGTTTGATCTTCGCTACCTTTTCAAAGAGTTCCTCCACTTTCTTGGGAAGCCTCGAAAGAGACTCCATCTCCGCGACTCTCTTGTGGATCTGCTCGACCATGGTCAGCTTGTCGGCTATCATCCCCATGCTGGGAATGAGGTCCTCAGTCAGATCTGCAACAATCCTTCTAGTTGTCTCATTGGATAAGATCGAGGGAGACAACTGATAGGCTGATGAATCTACGTTTCATCATCTTTATTCTATCATTTTGGCCTTAAAAACCCTAGTAAATGCGTGTAAATAACATTAATTCATGCATTTTAGCATTCATGCATATGTGTGTAAATACTGTATAAAATGCGGTTTTTAGTGCCAAAATTATAGAATAAAGAAAAGAAAAGAAAAAGAATAAAATATTGTAAATATTTTATGACCCAAAACCCCGAGACCTAGACATCTTGATGAATAGGTCGACAAGGAATAAAGTAGGGGGAGATAAGGGCTAAAACACAGGTAAAATACCTATACATTTTATTCGTTCTTTATTCATTTTGGGACCTATTTTTGGTTCCACTTTTTATACATCAAATAAAGAAACTTTGTACATGAAAGTTGTAGATAAATTAATAAAGAAAAATACAAAATTGATTTCACAGAAAAATAATGTACAGATAAAAAGTTATGGTCTGAATAAAAATCCAGAATGCCAACTTCCCAGACCCGTATCTCACAAATAAAAACTCCAAATGCAGCGTACTCACCTTTAATTGTATATAGAAGAAAATAATCTAATTAATGGTGGTGGTTTCGCATTTGGCGGAGCTACGGTTTGAAAGTTGACTTTTGGACCCTCATTGTATACTTGTACATATTAAAATATTCAATTTATTATTTATTTATTATTTTTATAATTTTATATTTTTGTAATGTTGTAAATAATACTTGTAATAATTATGTATATTAAAATCAGAACAAAACCATGATTAAAACTCAAATAAAAATACTTGTAGATATCATATACATAGGTATTTCACCTATACATATACATATACTTTTTATACTTATATTTTATTTAATGTACATAATACATCAATAAAATAAAATAAAAATATATTTGTGTATATAAAGTATTTTGTAATTTTAGAAAATAAAAACCAAAATAAAATAAATTAAAAATACCTAAATAAAAATAAAATACTCAAATACATAGATATGGATACCTATAAGGGTCTAAATGCAAACTTGTAAAAATATGGCTCATAAAAATAAATAAAAATCATAATAAAATAATTTATAAAATAATAAACATTTTTTATTTTATAATCAAAAATTAATAAAATCGTTTACTATTTTTAAATGATTTTAGAATTATTTTTTCCAGGCTTTTTCCTGGTTGGTCCACGTGGACCAACCAGGAGGGCTGGAGAGTTGACCTGGGTCAACTCTCTGACCCATTGCCTGCTGTGTGTCAGTTTGTTTTTGGACGTTTTTCTCGCTTTTTTCGAGGGCTCTCCGCTCCTCGTTTCAGGTCGATGTCTTCTTGACTTGTCTTCATCGTGCATCGAGGATGCTCGCCCATATCTCATCTTGGGCGTTGGACCTCTGACGCGCATCTGGCACCTCGATCAAGGAGCCTCGACGACCATGTTTTCAAAAACCTCCCAACACCCCCATTTCGACTTGAACCCTTTTTGGCCGTCCTCTTCATTCCAGGGGGTGTGTTCTGGATCGAAGCTGGTGACAGGAGCTTCTCCAACCGCCTCGCGGCATGGTTTGGTGGTCGTGAAGGCGTCTCCACCTCCCATCTCCGGCTCCAGCCGTGAGGTTACATCTCAGGCTTCTTCAGCCTTTGAGGTCCTTCTTTTCCTTATTTTATTTGCGTTTTCATTTTGTTGTAGCTCTAAGATTTCAGTGCACATCGTTAGTTCGTGTTTCACCCAATCAACCATCCAATCCGCCCCTCGTCGGAGCCGCTCCGGCGAGCGACCATCTCACCATTTTTCCCGCTTTCTTGCCACTGGGAGGTCGCGGCACTTTGCCCGTGACCTCGTAACCTCTTTTGCAGGGTTATTGGAGTGTACGCACGCCTGGAGGCGATTTTGTATGTCGCCGGAGTGGGCTGGGGGCCATTCACGCCGTGAGGGACCTCCTGTGAGCTCCAGCCTCTTTTGACGCCTCCAGGATCGAGAAGAACCCCGCAGGAGCATAACCACCCCTTTGGCCGTGCGGTTGGAGGTTGTAGCAGCGAGATCGAGCTGGCCGAAGGTGCGCAGGGCCGTGTTCTTCGTGAGATCTTCCAGATGCCCTCAGCGCCGTCGGATCGCAATTGTTCTCCCAGGTGCACAGCAGCCACCGGATCAAGGACACCCCGGACCGTTCGATCATTCCAGCACATCTAATCCAGGACGTCCATCCGAAGGGGCATCGCGGGCCTGGAAGGCGACACGTGTGTTAAGTGAAATCAAGGCCACCGTCGGATCCGCGCCTAGGTGGGAATTTTGCAAGTATAGCCCGCCGGTTTTTGTAATTACTATTTACTTTGCAAACTTTCAGCTGCTGTATTATTTTCTTGCCAAATTTGCAAACATATCCCCGATCTTTTACACTATTGCAGGTTTGCCCCCGCCAGGCGCGTGCACAGCACGTGACCTTTGGCGTTTTTGCAAGGGTGGCCCCCTGTGTTTTCGGTTATTTGCTGTTAGTATTAAAACAATAGGTTATAGTATATAAATTTTTGGAATTTTGCATTGAAGCCCTCATTACTTTTGATAATTGCGACTTCGTCCCTGCCAGTGCGCGTGCTCTTGCACGCGCCTTTGGAGATTTTGCGAGGTAGCTCCTGCGGCTTTTTGTATTTGCGTATAGTCCAGAACTATTTGCTTTAGTATATTATTTTGTGAGAATTTTGCACATCAGCCCCTGCACCTTTTGACTATTGCGAAAAAGCCCCTGTCAGGCTTTGCATTGTTGTGCTCTTCTTCTAATTTTTGCATACATCTACAAAACCCAAAAAAATCTACAAAAATCAACTTAAGCCTCTGTTGCATAGTAGATTAACGCTATATTTTTATTTTTTATAAATATTGCATTTTATTATTTATAACAATTCAAAAATAGTCATTTTCAGCACTGTTTGCATTAGAAAATCACTAAAAAATATAAAAACTCTTTAAAAAAATCCCAAAAAAATATATTTCGTTCCTTTTAGTATGTTTTAATTTCAGACCAAAAATCATAAAAAAATATAAAACCAAACTCCTAAAAATTGCAAAACTCTAAAAACCTTCATAAAAATTTATAAAATCATTAAAAAATCCAAAAATAGTGTTTTCTTTTCCTAAATTTTCTTGGTTTTATTATCTTTAAGTGAAAATGAATTTGGAGAATTTTTGTTACTGTTTAATATTTTATTTCTCCATTTTAGTTTCAGCTTTGTGTTTTCTTCACTGTTTGCTTTATTTTGATAATTAAAAATACCAAAAACATTCTAAAATTACCCAAAAATCACAAAAACAGTAAAAAAGTATAAAAAGACCAAAAAGACTTCATTTCCTCATTTTTGAGTATTTTTATCTATTTTTATAAATACCTCCTTTTCTCTTTTATTACATTGTCTCTATTTTCCAATATTGAAAAAAGATAAAAAAAATATAAAATATAAAATATAAAAATCAGAAAATTAAAAACCAAAATACAAAAATATAAAATTAAAAATTAAATAAAAAAAATTATAAAATTAAAAACCCACAAAAAAAAATAGCATAATAGGCACTTGATCACAACTCACACATTTTGAGCACTTGTGCCCCGATCTACCTGTCTGCTCCCTGTGTTCGACCTCTACACATACTTGCACCTATACACATCTTGTTGTAGAGTTATAATAAATTTTAACTCCGCACATTTACTTTCATTGCTTGATTTACTTGTCGTGGGTTAATTGTTGTTTGAATCGGGATTTCGAGCGGTCACCGCATCGACTGCGGTTTCGCCTTGTGAAACCGTACGACCCTCTATTTCTCGGTTCAACAAATGGCGCCGTTGCCGGGGAGCAACAGCGCGTAGTTCGGGTCTTGTTTGTGATTGTGATTTATTGTCTATTTTCGCGGCTTTTATTTCTGCTTGTTTTATTTTGCATTATTTTTGATATATCTTGTGAATTGTCTAACCACTCTCCTTGTTTGGATTCCGTGCGAGGTACGTGGATCGAGGGAGGAGCCCCTCTTGGAGCACCTTGGCACCCACGTGAAGCGGCTCTAGCTGAGCACGAAGAAGAACTGGGAGGATTTTGCAGGACAATTTCTTAGCATTTATTTTCTTGCATTGTATTTTGTAATTTAAGTGAGAGAGAGACCATTAATTGTAATAATACAGGTACCCCCGGACTTGGACTTTAGAGCCTAATTTCCAAGTGATTGTTCACTTGGAGGCTCTCGCGGTTTTTGTCGGCTTTTTCTCATTCTTTTTATTTTGTTTTGTTTTTCGATTTTCTTTCTTTTGTGTGATTGAGCCCCTAGTTCTAGGATTGCTTGCGATAGACTAAGGCCAAACACCTAATACCTTGCATGCTCCTATAGCCGCGTTTGGACTTAGTCAAATTTAAACAGTCGTGTCATTATCTTTTAACCCGTGTGCCGTGAGCGAGCCCCATCAAGCGCTACTCCTGAACTCGAGTGTGTCGAGAAGAGGAGGGGTGAGCCAAGACCGGACTCTTAGGTTAAAGATAAGTGGCCGACTTGTGGTTCTTCACGATAATAGCAATTTCTGAAACTTAGGGCGATTTCATCGGCTTTGCATTTGCATATAGATAGGTTTCAATTCTGCTAAGCATCTTTGCATGTAGAGTGCTGGAGGCAAGGTGAGCATTTACGCTTTAGCATCCATCATCGTTTTGATCGCTTGCATTGCTTTTCCGCCTCTCTACCTCTGATTTTGATCATCTAGGAGCTTAAAGGAATTGACTCCCCGATAGGATCGTGCATTCTAATTAAAAATCCAAAAAAAAGTGATAATCAATAAAATTGGGACTGCTAACATTACTCGACCCTAAAATCAACCAAAAAGAAAAAATTCTCTTGGGGCGAGTAATCCCCTCATTGTCTTCGCTTTTATTTGCTCGCGCACACACTAAGGTTAGAGCCCAAAATCCCATTCAGCCCCTAAGTGTCTACGCAATATTTTGACTTCTCACCTAACTCTAAAACAGACAAGATAAAAAGACCGCATTTTACGGTCTCTACCGAGTTGAGTAGGTGAATTGAGGGTTTGCATTCTTTCATTTTTGCTTGTGATTGTTTTGTGTGTCCTAGATCATCCCTGCGCATTTGCGCCTTCTTCTTCATTCTCTTGACTTGACCATCGTGCTCTCTCGATCATTTTCTTTTGTTTCGAGATGGCCGACTGGAGCGTATTCTATCCGGACTTCGCGGATCCCTCCTTCACTCCAGCCGGTCCACCTCCTTTTTTCCAGGAGGACTTTGCTCCTGACTTTTGTACATATCCGCCTCAGCCACAGTATCAGGACTCGGATTTCTACCCACACCCACCTCTATCTCCACCTGTGTATTATCCACCTCCACCTTCACATCCACCCGAGACTGAGCTGATGGAGTCACCTTTCGTGGAGTCCACCCTTGAGACTTTGAATCAGATGATGGAGCATATGAATTCGAGGATTGCCGATCTTGCTAGTTTAAATAAGAACCAGAATGTCGCTCCATTCTTTGAGGATGATGATTCATTTGAGGACGGCCATGAGAGCTTGCAATCGCCCAAAACACAAAAAAAATGAGAAAAATTTAAAAACACAAAAAGATTTTGGGAGACACACGATCGAGTCGGATTGTGAGGAGAGCGCCCACTTGCCAGATCCTTTGACCACACAGCCTTTCACACCCGGTCCCACCTTTGACCCCGAGGATGCCGCTGTACAGACTGCTCTTGGCATGCCTCGTGTATATGATGATTCTGACCTCCTCCCTTGTATGGAGGAGGTCCAAAAATTCAAAAAAATGCTGACTGAACCCGAAGTGGTGGCTACTATTCATGAGATCATCCGTGCCCCACTTCAGCAGGCCATGTCCCATATGTCTGCTCCTCTTCCCAAGAAGAGAAAGCGGAGGAGTAGATCTGAGCGTCACATCTTGACCATGGCCACTGCCCACGCCATCACACACCGTCCCATTCCTAAGAAGAGGAACACTGCCATACCTTTCATTAGCTGCACAATCTCTGACCACACATGTGATCACACTCTCCTAGACGGCGGTGCTTCGATTAGCATCATACCCTTCTCACTGGTACAGTCTCTTCACTTAGGGCCTCTCAAGAAGACCAGGATGATCGTACAGTTTGCTGATGGATCAATTAAGAGGCCGAAGGGTATCCTTGAAAACGCCGTCATATCGATTCAGGGCACGAGCCACAATGTTGATTTTGTCGTATTGCCCATGGAGACCTCCACAGGGGAGCATTCTCCAATCATCCTGGGACGACCATTCCTCGCCTCTGCGAGGGTCGTTATCGACTATGGATCAGGAGAGATTCGCTTCCGCCCTGCTGACGAGGGCGTAGCAGTGATCACCGCGCCCACTGCCGACCAGAGACCTGCACCTGATGTGACCACACCTATCTTGGCTGACCTCGAGGACCATGACCTTGATGATACTATCAGAGAATTTTGTTGTCTATTGGATTCCACTGAGACCCGAGAATTCCTCTCGGTTGAGGAAACCTCGGAAAGCATGGACCTCGACGTTCCTTCTTCTGGGACTTGGCGTTGTGTTGATGACATCCGCGGGATTTACACGATTGACACCATTGAGCGGAGGGCAGATGTAGAGACTATACAGGACGGACATGTTTTGACTACTTCCACTGATGGGTCCGCTCCTGTCCATATAGATACTGATGAGCCTAAGGCCGAATTTGATTTAGTTGCTTTTCTTCAGAAATTCGGGCCTTTTGATGAGAAAGATGATCCGGTTGAGATTATAGAGGACGAACAGAGTTCGACTACTTCCACCGATGATTTCGTGCCTTTTGATTTTGACCTGGATGACACCTCGCAGGACGACTCCGAGTACACTACTTCCGATGATGATGAGTTCGTCCCATTCCACTTTGATATCAGCGAGACTCCCAAGGCCGGACCTAGCCGTACTTCTTCCACTACTCCGTCTGTGCCTTCACACCCTAGGGCCCCCGAGGACTTACACCTTGTCGACCCTGATCGGATTCCGTCCACTGTGGACCCCGATGTCGACCTGCACCACACTAGATCTATTCCTCAGCGGTCTCGTAAGAAGGTTCGCTTTCTACCTTCTTGACCCTCTGTACATCCATCCTGTTGTACATTCGTGTTGTGTACCTCCGTCTCTCTTCCGTATTGCTCGTCCACCCATTCTCGTGTTTGCCTAGCTTAGGACGTACTTTGTCCTAAGTATAGGGGGGTGGACGAGCCGAGTGTTCTTTCATCGTTCTGTGTCATCGCTCCTGTCGTTGCCTATACTTAGGGCTTCTTTCACCCTAAGTATAGGGGGAGTGATGCGTACATCCTCACAATCTCTTCTTCTAATTTCATCTCTTTTTCTTCTTTTCTTCTTTTCTTCTTTTCCTTGTCTATCTTCTTCATCTATAAAAAACGTGTCGCCCTTGTAGACAGTTTTCCATACTTAGGACGTACTTTGTCCTAAGTATAGGGGGGTGTGCACCCCGAGTTTCTCCATTCTTTTCGATCCTCTCCATTGTCTCCTCTTCTTGTCTATACTTAGGGATATCTTACCCTAAGTATAGGGGGAGACAACCTGAGTACGATCTGTTCATTCCCACCCTTGACCCTCCCTGCCTTGTGTACAGTCTGCTATACTTAGGATTATTTGATCCTAAGTATAGGGGGGACGGTCAACTTCTCATTCATTCATTCATTTATTCTTTAGACTTGCCTATACTTAGTACGAGTTATGTCTTCTCTTTTCTCTCCGATCTATGAGGACATAGCTCAAGCTAAGTATAGGGGGGTCGTATATACTACGTATATACTTTAGCCATAACTCGTACTTTCGTATTTTCTTAATAAATATGGCTAAAATTCTTTAAAATTCATTAAAAATCCTTAATAAAAAGATGTGATTATTCCTCAAATTCTTTTTGTATTTACTGATTAATAAATCAGGTGAAAATGTTTTTTTTTTTTGCAAAATATTTGAAAAATAGTTTGAAAATCTTTGTGAACATCTATTGAAAACTATTTTGAAAATATTTTGTTTCATGTTTTCAACCTTTGTAAAAATGTGTGGTTTGTAAAATTTATTTTCTTTGTGTGAAATAAAAATGTTTGAAAAATGATTTGCAAATGGTTTGAAAAATGGTTGCAAAAATGATTTGAAAAACCTATATATACTGTTTTGAAAGCCTTTGCAAAATGATTTTCAAATGTGTGTAAAATGTTTGTAAAAATTATTTTGGACTATAGTTTTCAAAAATTGTGTGTAAATTGTTTTCAAATAAATTTGAGGAATATACACATCACACCAAAATCCACTATATATGTATATATGTATAAAATTGACTACTTACCCTGTAAATCCTTAAAATCCACTTCTTGTAAATATAAGAAGCACTCCCGTGTACATATTTTAACCTATTTTTCAGCCAAAACCTTTTTGTTTTCAAAAAGCCCAAAAACATTTGCAAAAACTAAAATCCAAAAACATTTGAAAAATCTTTTTGAAAAATACAAAAAATTGCATCTGCATGCATCATATTTTCAAAAATCCATAAAAAGTTCAAAATCCTTGAAAATTGCATCACAAAAATATTCTCTGCATTGCATAGCATTAGCATTTTTCGGATTGAGTTTGATAGTTGAACAAGTCTAAGTAAAATCCGGAGATTGGAGCTTGATTGGACCTTAAAATCTACCTAATAACAGGAACCTTATAGGAACTGGGTTTGAGGTACTTCAGGTCTAGTTGACTTAATTCTTTGAGGATCACGGGACTTGGTTCAATGGATTCTTGACTGCCTAAGTAGAGTATTTCAGAGCACACGCACGACTCTTGTTGATAATGACCTAACTTGGACACCTGCACCTTTCACATAGCTCTCCACGGATGAGGTGGTGAGGAGGCAGTTTCCTTTGGCTTGGGGTAGCATATGAGGGTAGTACTTCTAGGCGGAACCTCTCTTCTTCTTCTAGTGAAGGAAGTGCACCTCAACTTGGTCTAGTGGTGATGAAGGCTAAAGACAGAAGCCGTGGGTTGCAATAAAGCTTCAAAAGAGGGATAGTCTACTGGCTCAAGAGGAAAATTTCTTGTATATATGCTGCACCATGTAGATATGTTGTACAGATGCAATTGAAAAAAAAAAAAAGAACTCCAAAAAAGTGGTGGGTCGGATTGAAAATTTAATAACCCCACCGGATGTGTATATAGTCCAATAAAGCAAAAGCTTATGGTATCCATGTTACATCTCATGAAGCTTGCAGCGGGAGACTTAGCTACACTGGTTGAGCTCCCAAAAGTCTATACTTCTTCCCCCTCTTCTTGAGCCGGTTGCACTTGAACTTAGAAGGGAATACCCCGCTTCTCGAGGAAAGAGTTGCTAGACCGAGGCATTAGAGTTACCAGGTTGAGGGAGGTTGTTTCTTTGTCACTTCTGAGGTAGGGAGCTACATATCACTTACACTGTACGAGTCAGACTCATAGTCGTAAGAGTTTGCGTATGAGTTGAAGTATTTCTGACCTGGCTATTGAGGAGACTTGGACAGAGTTTTGGGATTCTCAAGGACTGTTGGATTTCAAACTTGGTTCTCATTAAGGTTCCGACCGCACTAAAATTCCAAAGGTCCGACTTGAGCTCCAAACTTTGATTTTGTGAAGACAAGTTTGACAATTAAATTTAGTCCATCTTTCTTCTTTTTCTTTTCTTTATTTTTCTTTTTCTGCACTTATTGCATAAGTGTTTGCTAGGGACTAGCAAAGGCAAGTATAGGGGGATGATGAATCTACGTTTCATCATCTTTATTCTATCATTTTGGCCTTAAAAACCCTAGTAAATGCGTGTAAATAACATTAATTCATGCATTTTAGCATTCATGCATATGTGTGTAAATACTGTATAAAATGCGGTTTTTAGTGCCAAAATTATAGAATAAAGAAAAGAAAAGAAAAAGAATAAAATATTGTAAATATTTTATGACCCAAAACCCCGAGACCTAGACATCTTGATGAATAGGTCGACAAGGAATAAAGTAGGGGGAGATAAGGGCTAAAACACAGGTAAAATACCTATACATTTTATTCGTTCTTTATTCATTTTGGGACCTATTTTTGGTTCCACTTTTTATACATCAAATAAAGAAACTTTGTACATGAAAGTTGTAGATAAATTAATAAAGAAAAATACAAAATTGATTTCACAGAAAAATAATGTACAGATAAAAAGTTATGGTCTGAATAAAAATCCAGAATGCCAACTTCCCAGACCCGTATCTCACAAATAAAAACTCCAAATGCAGCGTACTCACCTTTAATTGTATATAGAAGAAAATAATCTAATTAATGGTGGTGGTTTCGCATTTGGCGGAGCTACGGTTTGAAAGTTGACTTTTGGACCCTCATTGTATACTTGTACATATTAAAATATTCAATTTATTATTTATTTATTATTTTTATAATTTTATATTTTTGTAATGTTGTAAATAATACTTGTAATAATTATGTATATTAAAATCAGAACAAAACCATGATTAAAACTCAAATAAAAATACTTGTAGATATCATATACATAGGTATTTCACCTATACATATACATATACTTTTTATACTTATATTTTATTTAATGTACATAATACATCAATAAAATAAAATAAAAATATATTTGTGTATATAAAGTATTTTGTAATTTTAGAAAATAAAAACCAAAAA